>CM022299.1:104815029-105536135 GCA_011799875.1 Thinopyrum elongatum
ATCACCTGTTGAACTCCTATTTACGCATGTGCCTCACAAATCTATCTTCTTGTAGGTGAACTGTTCAAAGAACAAGGCCAACTGTACAAAAGTGAAATTCCAACAGACAACAAGATCTCGTAGCTATATTGCACACTGCGAGGCTCTTGCAATTAGCTGTTGTTTCACTCTTTTTGCCGTGCCATATTATCAGATCTATATTGACTTGTTCCAAATGCAGAAGAAAGCCCGCAAGGACCAAAAAGTACCTGAACCAAGTGTTGTGGAAATCTTCAAGGACTGTCACACTAGCAAGACGAAGGGCATGACTACACTAGTGAAAGCCGTTGTTGTAAGTCCTTAATCCTCATGCCTTTTAAGTACTACTTACTCTGACTTGTGCATTGAACTGCACGGTTTGTAGCCAATGTCTATTACTCTTTTCAATTTTATACACAATTGTCTTAGCGTATCATTGCACCTTACAAGGTTTAAAAGAGAGGAGTGATGTTCCTTTGATCTTGATCTGTAGTCTATTTCCGTGCTGGACTTGTCTACACAACATTACAATTGCTTGTTTGTCTGTTCTCAGGTGTTTTGTGATATGAATGATGTCATACTATGCTGACAGTATTATAAACTTTGTCACTTTATCCTTAGCTGTCAATACAATGTGAAGAAATAGACAATACATTAGCCATGGTACATGGTCATATGTTTGGAACCTGGTTTTATTTTGTACTTTGCAGTAAAATACAACTAATATTTTACACGGGTTCACCAAAATAAGTTCTGTATATAGACCAAAGCTATTTTGTTTGGTTTTGCTGCCTCCTTAATATCTTCTGTTCTAGTACTACTAATGTAAAAACTCAACTTTTCAGAAAGCTATGGAACAAATGGTGGAACCGCCACCTTCTGAAGGTGACGAGGCAACTATAACCGCAATGTCACCTCTTGCTGCAGTGGGTCAGTACCTGTCCACTAATAGTGCCAAAAGCACGTTCCTGTGTAATACTGGGTTGGTTGTTAAGGCAATCTCATCCAAACTGCCTCATGATCAAGATATGCAAGCTCAAAACAATGTTATATCTGCGCTCCAGACACAAGTCCATTCCCTAATAGAGACCCTTTGTGAAACAAGGACAACCATTGTTCGATGTCGTCAAGATATGCATGGTTTTGAAACTAGACTATCAGACATTTGCTATGTTGTTCAGGAGCCTAGGAGAATTGAAGGCCAAGGTTATGGTGCTCCATCGAACAATACAGCATGAAAACGTAACATTCAGGTCAAATGAACTGAGCTTCTAAACTTCTGGTGGTGCATTTATCTGCCGGACTGTTAACTTTTATGCCAACCTTCCTTTTGTTTTATGGTTGTAATTTGTTTTGTTGCGATACAAAATTTGTTCCTAACATGCAGTGACTGGCTCAAGAAAACAGCAAGCCATTTTTGTGTAGTGTAGGGTGTTCCCTATATTTGCACTAGTGGCGAACTTTGATGCCGAGTGGATGTAATTTGTGCAATCGCCTTAATAGCCTAGCGTTAGTTTCTGGTTTATTTATTTCCCTAGTCTTCTTTTTCCTTGGTTTGCTAGTGGCCTTAACAACCATGGGCCACATACGGACCATGGTAACCTTGAGCCTGCTACGGCCCGTAGGATCCATGGGCCTCCTACGGGCCATCGTATAAATGGGCCTCCAATTGGCCGTAGAATCAGTGGGCCTCAGGCCGTTGGATAAATGGGCCCACATGGGCTGTAAATGGGCATAATTGGTAGTGGGCCTGTATGATAATGGGTCATTAACAGGCCGGAAGACAACAAAGGCTTAATTCTGTCACAAGCATAACGGGTCGTTAATGGGCCAGAATATAGGACGGGCTGGAAACGGCGCAACGGGTTAACAGGCCACAAACGGCCGATTCTAAACACGGGCCGAAATTGGAGCATTAGGGGAACAGGCCAGTAACGGGCCGGAAGTAATCGAGGGCCGGAAAGGAGCCCAAGAATGTATGTGAATCATGGGCCGTTACTGGGCATAAAAAAATTTACTGTTTATTATGGGCCAGAGTCACCGTGGCCCATTAAAGGGCCCAAAGATACGAAAGGCCACATATGGGCCAAAAGAGGTTGTGGGCCATACATGGGCCGAAAATAAAACATGCTGGTATTATACTAGATGGACCACATGACGCTGTTGGGCCGATTTCGGGAACGCCATAACGGGCCGTGAGTTACCGGGCCGTAAAATGGGCTATATGTGAATAGACCGTTAATAGGCTTTTCATGGGCCGGCCCGCTAGCTTTTGACCAAGTCAAACGGGCCGGCCTTTGTAAGCTAAATGGGACGGTGTTAGGCCATCGCACGTGTCGACATATCATAGGCGCCTATCTGACCCAATGATGAGCTGACATGTGTTTCCTCCGGCCAATGAGAATTTTACACGTGGAAAATCGCCATTGGCCGTTGCTGTTAACGGGTTATCGGATCCAAAACCGGACCCGATAGCTTAACGGCGACCCATTACGGTGGATGCCACATGTCGGTTACCCTTGATGAAAGCACTTCCATGACGCGTCATTTATCGTCATGGAAGTGAACACTTCCGTGATGATAATTTTGGTATTGTCATGGAACACTTCTACGACAACACAGGCATGACTATCTTGATTCCGTCATAAAATTGTCATGGATGTACATGCATGACAGAAAACGTGACCTACTGTGACAAACACGTACCATCACGGAGTGTATTTTTCTTGTAGTGCACCTTGAAGATGCCAGGGCCCTTGGGTATCATTTTCATCCCGTCAGATAAGAAAGATGCAATTATATGTGTGGACCAGATGTATTGAGACGTGGTAGCAACAGAGGCCACAGAAGCCCCAGCTCCCTCCAAGGAAACAAAGAAAGGGAAGAAGGCTAGCATATATGTCGGCAAGGACTCCGGGAAGCGCGCCTCTCCGGAGTGCGCCGCGCCTGTTGATGACCTGCTGGAGAGTTCCACTAGCAAAAGACCCAAGGTTGCTTCACCTGCTCTGAAAAGGGTCCCAATGAGGCAGGATGGCGTTGACGGTACATTTACCATCAGCACCACCCCTGATGACAAATAGGAAAACGCGCTCGTTGCCTTCCTGCGGGCGAATGTCGATGTGTTTTCTTGGCAACCATCTACCCGGTGTTCCCAGGGAGGTAATCGAGCACCACCTTGCTATCTACCCTCACGCTCGGCCCGTCAAGAAAAAGGTCAGAAAGCAAGCCTTAGAACGGCATCAATTCATTGCTGAGGAGATCAAGAAACTTCAAGCAGCTGGTTTGGTCAGAGGTGTACTACATCCAACTTGGTTAGCAAACCCAGTGGTAGTGCGCAAGGCAAACGGGAAATGGAGGCTTTGCATTGATTTCACTGACTTGAACAAAGCATGTCCAAAAGACCCTTTCCTCCTGTCGCGCATTGATCAAATTGTTGATTCCATTTCCGAGTGTGATTTGCTTTCCTTTTTGGATGCATACTCCGGATATCATCAGATATTCATGGCCAAGGAAGATGAAGAGAAGACCGCGTTCATAACTCCATGTGGCACATACTGCTTTGTGTATATGCCGTTCGGGTTAAAGAGCGCCAGATCCACTTTTGCAAGAGCAGTACAAATTGGTTTTGAACCCCAGCTACATAGAAACGTGGAAGCTTATATGGATGATATAGTGGTTAAGACTAAGGATAGATCAACACTCATTCAAGACTTGTAAGAAATCTTTGCAAACTTCTGCAAGATCAATTTGAAGCTGAACCCCAAGAAATGCGTGTTCGGTGTCCCGTCTGGCAAGCTCCTTGGTTTCTTTGTGTCTCAACGGGGGATAGAGGCCAATCCCGACAAGATTAAAGCAATCGAGCAAATACAAGCACCCAAGACTGTCAAGGACATGAGGCGTTTGACCAGATGCATTGCCGTGCTGAGTAGGTTCATCTCCAAGTCTGCTGAGCGTGCCTTACCTTTTTTTAAAATCTTGAAAAACGCTAGCCCAGTAAAGTGGACCCCGGAGGTAGAAGCAGCGCTGCAAGACCTGAAAACTTACCTTTCCTCTGCTCCCACTTTAGTCGCGCCAAAACCACAAGAGCCCTTGTTGCTATACTTAGCTGCAACTAATCAAGTGGTTAGCGCAGCGCTGGTGGTGCAACAAGAAGTGGATGAGGAAGCAGCCGCAGCAACTGACCCTTCTAGAGATGGAGCCAAAGCATCCGTGGTAAGGCGGGACACAAACCAGGGGGAAGCAAAGCAAACAAGCGAAGGAAATCCCAAGACCGCAGCAAGGAAGAAAGTGCTGCAGCGGCCAGTGTATTTTGTTAGCTCCCTGTTGCAGGGGGCCAGGTCAAGGTACTCTGGAGTACAAAAGCTGATCTTCGGCCTTATCATGGCCTCGAGGAAGCTGCGCCACTATTTCCAAGCCCACGAGATCACGGTTATCACTCATTTTCCACTGTAGCGCATATTGAGGAACCCGAAGCTACCGGCAGGATAGTTGAGTGTGCACTAGAACTGTCAAGCTTTTGCTTAAAATATGAGATCACCTCAACTATTCAGATCAGGGCATTGGCAGAGTTCATTTCAGAATGGACGCCCACTCCAGACGAATAAGTACTAGAGATAGTTCTCCCCGGCAAAGAGGCACCTCAGGAGTGGATCATGTACTTTGATGGTGCTTTCTTCCTGCAGGGCGCTGGAGCCGGTGTGCTTGTTGTTGTGCCCACCGAAGAACATCTCAAGTATGTGGTTCAAATGCACTTTACCCGGGAGAACGCCACCAATAGCACTTCTGAGTATGAGGGGCTCCTTGCCGAACTCAGAATTGCAGTAGAGTTGGGAATTAAGAAACTAATTATCCGTGGAGATTCTCAACTCGTGGTGAGGTAAGTCAACAAAGACTATCAGAGTCTGTTGATGGAGGCATATGTGGAGGAGGTGAGAAAGCTGGAAGAGCGCTTTGATGGATTGGAAGCAGAACACGTGCCACGTGTGGAAAATGGCATCGCTGATCACTTATCAAAATGCATCCCGCAAAAGCTCCCTGTGGAACCTGGGACTTTTGTCCTCCATCTAACTCAGCCATCAGTATCCCCTTCAACGATGACCAGAAAAAGGAGAAAGTTGGACTCCGGCAAGTATTTCCCGGCAGGGCTTCCCGAAGCTACTGGTAGAGAGGCTGCCGGGGACAACCCCGCTTCGGTGTGTGAGCAGCACCCTCCTACAGAACCGCAAGTTCTAGCGGTCGAGGTGAGCGCTCCCACAAACGAGGAGGTGCCTTTAGTCCTTGTTGTCAAGCCGCAGGCTCCGACTTGGGCGCATCACATAGTCCATTTCCTTCAGACATGAGAGCTTCCCGAAGAGCAAGACGAAGCTGAAAAAGTAGCCCGACGGTCAAATATGTACCAGTTTGTCGACAATAGACTGTACAGAAAAAGGACAAACGGTGTGAAATGGAAGTGCATTTGCTGGGAAGATGGGCTGAAGCTGTTGGGAGAAATACACAAGGGCATGTGTGGCTCTCACATTGGATCAAGAGCCCTGGTCGAAAAAGCCTTCCGACAGGGTTTCTACTGGCCCACAGCCCTCCAGGATGCAACTGAGCTAGTCACCAAGTGTGAAGCCTGCCAGTTCCATTCCAAAAACATTGATCAACCAGCTCAAGCTCTCCAGACGATCCCTTTGTCTCTGCCATTCTCGGTCTGGGGGCTCGATATCTTGGGCCCCTTCCCCCATGCTGTCGGGGGCTTTGAATTCTTGTATGTAGCAATCAACAAGTTTACAAAGTGGCCTGAGGTGGAGCCAGTGAGGAAGGTGACCACACAATCAGCTGTCAAGTTCTTGAAAGGATTGGTGTGTCGCTTTGGAGTACTCAACAGAGTGATCACCGACAACGGCACCCAGTTCATGAGCCGCACCTTTATGTAGTACATCCAAAGCCTTGGAACCAAGGTCTCCTTCGCCTCTGTTTCTCATCCACGGAGCAATGGGCAAGCTGAGAGGATGAACGCTGAAGTGTTGCGCGGGCTCAATACAAGGACTTTTGATAAGTTGCAAAAATGCGGCAAGCGCTGGATTGATGAACTGCCAGTGGTTCTTTGGTCCCTCAGGACGACACCAAATCGAGCTACCAGCCAGACTCCCTTCTCCCTAGTGTATGGAGCAGAAGCAGTGCTCCCCACGGAACTCATATACGGGTCACCTCATGTACTTGCCTATGATGAAGTAGAGCAAGAGTAGCTGAGGCATGACGATGTTGTGCTCCTCGAGGAAGATTGTCTCCGGGCTGCTGTGCATGCTGCACACTACCAGCAAGCCCTGCGCCGCTATCATAGCCGCAGGGTCCATGCCCAGAGCCTTGAGAAAGGTGACCTTGTCCTTAGGCGTGTTCAGTCCGCCAACGGTACCAACAAGTTGACGCCGAAGTGGGAAGGCCCTTACTGGGTAGCACAAGTCACCAGACCTGGCGCAGTCCATCTGGACACTGAAGATGGCATCCAAATGCAAAACTCATAGAATATTGAGCATCTTCATAAGTTCTACACATAAGGCGCGGCTGCCGGGCTCAGTGTGGCACCCCGATAGAGGGCCGACGCACGCCAGCCCCAGGATAAGACCTGGCGCACGTCAAAGACATGATGCAGCAATTCCAGGCACAAAATGGCTTTATTAAATGAAATGGAGTATTACAATACTTTTGCTTACAACAATATTACATGGCTCCAAGGCTAACTAAAATAGCAGCGGAGGTCTTGGTTCAGCGGCAACGACGTCTCTGGCTGGGCTCCACAACTCACAGGACTGGCTAGGTTACGATCTAGCCTGACGGATCTTCTCCTACAACTGGCCACGTGCAAGGCCAGGTGAGTACTTTGAATTTACTCGCAAGACAACCAAATACATAGCATCCAAACAAGCAGATGACAAAGCAAGCCCTATGCTATTATAAGGATTTATTCTAAACATGGCATGGAATTAACAGGAAAACATGAATCAAGCATGGCATAGCATGGATCGAGCATATCAACTACATAACATAGCATGGCAATGATCACATTAGGTGCTTAAAGTGCTTACTGTTACCGAATACCAACTTACTCTCTTCTGGGTTGTCCCACAACCCTCAGAATACTCATGATCCACTTAGCACTTCCGAACAGAAGACAAGTTCTTCCATCATTATTATCTTTGTTGCGGTTGACCACCTAGTGAGGCTTGGACGGACTGTCCAATACCGTGGACGTGGCTATTCGAATAGGATTTTCACTCTGCAGAGGTTGCGCACTTTACCCACACCATGGGGCACTTGGCCTCGTGATCCCATTCGGGTGGACCAGTGTTGCTCCAACGAAACCAGCCTGACCCGTGACTCTCCCATCGTACCACCGGCAATCATCCTCCCTCAGAGTCCTGCCCTGGGTGGCCCCTGTGTCACCTCGTGACACCTGCCACCGTCGTGGCCAAACTAAACTGCCCCAAACGGGGACTCCCGGGTTAAACAATCAACTGGGCTCACAGGGTTATCGCCGCCTACCTGATCAGGGTAGCACGCACGCATAACCCTCCCTGTCTGGAGGTACCGGTGAAAGAGCACGGAGCCAGACCAAGTCAAGGCCGTCCCATACCGACAAATGTGGCTGCACGGATAAGCCCGGACAGGTGACTCTAGATCAACCGACTAAGTTTAGTTATGAATTCAATTCAACATCTCCCTCATCGCACCATTACATCGATAATTATAAGCGAGAATCATTACTTAATAACAGCATATCAATATCATAGTAATGACAGTCACGGCATGAAGTCATAGTATTAGCATGATAATAATGGCACAAATGTTTGTTACTAGCATGGGCAAATATGACATGAAAGCAAGTCATAATATTATATGATAAATGTCACTAGCATCTAGTACAGATGAAATAATATAACTATGCTGGTGCAGACTAACAGATGATTTAAAGGGTACTGTAATATACACACAGACTGCAAGCAAAGTCATCACGCAAGTCCGGAGCTCATGATAAGAGGTTGGCTTGCCTAGGGGTGAAGGAGTACACCGGGTGGAAGTGCGATAAAACTCCGGGAAGATTTGCAGGAAAAGTTTCCCTCTCGGAGGGGCTGATCAAAGGGCAAGGGCAAAATGGTCATTTTCATAGTGTGAAAACATTATGAAAATGATGCCATTGGAACGGGCTCGACGGTCTGAAGACGTGGGCGTTGGTTTTACCTCAATCGGAGTTACGGTCGCGGAGATATGCCCGTCATTCGTTAAGCGGTAAAACAAACAAAAACTGTTCGTTTTAGCTCTTAACTGATGAACGTTCATAATATAGTGGTTTCGGCCGTGGCTGAAAAAAACATGAAAGCGCCTTTTCAGAAATACGTCTTTGGCAAAGCGAAAACGCCTTTTATGAAATGCGCCTCCACTTAAACTGATGCGCGGGCCCGGTGGACTTTTCCTCTGGCTGATGGGCGGGTCCCGCCTTATCTCCTCTCTCTCCCTTTCTCTTTCCTCCTCCTCTGGTCGCTTTCCTCCTCGACAGACTTAGGGGAGGGCGCCGCAACTGCTCGGTCGCCGGCGTAGCCGTCGCCCCGTTGTTCCCCAGGGCCGGCCGTCGTGCGCAGGGGCATCGCCGCTCCTCGCCGCGCCCAGGGATGGTCGCGTGGTCGCCGGAGGCGGACATCAGTGCCGTCGCCACTGGCTGGGCTCCAGCGGCCGAAATGCCATGTGGGATCGCACCGGCAGGGCTTTCCCCAGCGGGAATGGGAGCGGCGGCGGCTTCGCGGGAACCCGAGGAGGGTTTGGGAGCAGAAGAGAGGGAGAGGGAGGGCCAGGGTGCGGGGACGGCCAAGGGATAGGAGCTCCATGATCTCGAGGAGAGGGGGCTGGGGTGGTCGCTGGTGTGGAGGAGGGCTCCGGCACGCCTTAAATAGTCTCGGGGAGGAGGGCTCGGGAAGGAGCGGGACGGCGGCCGGAGCTTCGAGAGCTCAGCAAGGTGGTGGCAATCCGGTGGTGAATCCGTGTCAACACAGCCATCCACAGGCTAGAGGACGAGGGAGAGAGGCGCTCCCGGACTAGCCGGAGCTCGCCGGAGACGGCCTCCCGAAGGATCCAGTGCACAGTGCACTGGTTTGGCGCGCTCTGCACGTGGTCACCACATGGCCATGGCATTGTCATGCTGTGCTCGCTGCCAAACAATGTCCATGGTGTTCTACAAACCTCAAGTAGTTGACTGGCGTAGCTGGAGGGCACAGGAGAGTTCTGATGTGACTGAACCAAGGTCAAACAGTTTCCAGCAGCAAGGTGTTTGACACTTGCTGTGGCCACCACAGTCCTTCTCTTGGCCTGACCTTGGGCAGGGGTTAATAACCCACTAAGGTGATCATCATGGCCAAACTTCAGCACAATTGGGCAAGGCTATCTGGCACTTCCTTTGTAACTTGGCAAACTGGCCAGAAATGAAAATGATGATGCTGGGGGCAAATGGCTTGATGGACTTGGATAATTTTTGGTGTAGTGTTATGATTTGGTTATGAGAGCTAGCTGGAAAAGTTTTAGCTCAAATTGATCCTCTATGAGGGTACTTCCTTCACTGAGATGCCATCTGAACTAGAAACTTAAGAAAATTATAGAAAAGGATTGGTTTGATGAATTGAGCTTATTTTTGGTTTACAGTAGTAATATATCAATAGGCACTACCCTGCAAAATTTCAGCTCAATTGGATCAAGGAATCAAGCACTTCCTTTACAAACAGGAAATCTGGACAGAATTTGCAAATGGGTGTTGTGCTCAAATTTTGAACTGGGGAACAAGGATTTTGGATGGAAATGGTGAGTATATGGATTGGGAAAGCTCCATAAATTATTTGGGATTCTTCCTAGCTACCAAAATGGTAGTTCCTTTGGAAAGGCCCCAAATTGAAATATTGGCTTTAAATAGGAAAATGCAATTTCCCTTATTTAATTATGGCCAATATTTTTATGAGAGCTCAATATGATCACAAAGAATATCTCCACAAGTTTTCATGAACTTTGGAGATGGATAGATATTTTACTGGATTTAATCCCTCATAGAGGCAGAAAAAGGAATTAATTCTAGATGAAAAATATTGCATATGATTTGGCAATATTTTTGCACATCTAGGGTTTATGAGTGAAGGAGAATCTCCGAAAATTTTGGGAGGATTAACAAAGCAAGGAAAACGATGGCTCCTTTGTAAACACAAAGGCAGGATTTCCAGTTCCAATATTTTGGAACCAGGGTTTGAACGAGATTCGGGATATACTGGCAGGAGCTTGACTGGCACAAGAGCATGGGAAAGGCACTGAGAGGTTGAGGATTGTCTGGATTCACCTGGTCATTCACCAGATTCCAGAGGAAAAATTTGGGAGAGAAAAGCTAGGAAGGAATAATAGCACAAAAATCGATAACCTGATTTTTGGGGTGTTACACTCAGTCCCCGGCAACCACCTTTTGTACAAGCCTTGCCGCTGGGCATGTAACCCTTTCTACAAAGCCAGGCGTACACCCTGTGCAAAGATAATAAAAAGAAGTGATGGCACCTAGACTTGCATGCATGTTTTCTTAAGTATGATTTTGCTATGATAACCAATCCATTTAAGGAGGATCGTATGCTGCTGTTTTCTCCCCTATACTATCAACAGGGCCCCTGCCAGAGTTAAACTCCCCGAAGGGAAGAAGCAAGAGCAGCCTAGCATTACGACCCCCTGGCAGCTCCTTCTTGTCGGAGCGATAAGAAGACTAGCAAACACAGATAAGTTTTTCTTCCCCATCCACAAGTATGTCCCTGTATGAAAGACTTGTGCATAGAAAAACCTTGTCACCCTCAACATCTGTGCTCCCATCCTTTGATTCGAAAGTTTTACTTCAGTCAGGATGGTTGTAGTGAAATTTGGAGGTGGGGGGGGGGGTTGGCGAGGGGCCGGTTTCCTTCCATGTTCCTAACCCGTTAGGCTGGGTCTAGCGACAGCAACGAAAGGCACCGGCAAGGTGCCTCGCCGGGGATCCTTGTTTACGTGGAAGTATTGAGGGGCTATCCCTCAGCATGGACATGATACATGCACAAGTACCCGGTAGGTATTCCTTTTTTTCATCAATACGCTGATAAACAAATACAAACCATATAGGGTACAAACATGGATGGAAGATTACATAATTTAAGCTAAAGTTTGGTAGATGCCTACATCTTTTGAATTGAAAAAAGATAAGTGTCTCGTAATGCCTTTCTTGTCCCTCTCCTCCTAGGAGCTACAATGGGAGGTGAAGAGGGCAAAAGGAGCACCTGTGCAGAAGCCCAGCCTGACCCTGTCAAGGCCCGCGGGACGCGGCCTGATAAGATCGGGAGGGCGAGGACGAAGTAGGAAGGGCAGAAGGAGCGGCTCGGCGATGCCCTAGTCAGCACCGCCAGGACCAGAGGAACGCGGCAGGAGGGACACCAGCAGGTAAGATGAAGCCAGAGTCTACGAGGGAGCCTGCCGGGGTCCAGTTGGAGGAGGTGAAGGCATCCACACCCAACGCCCCGGCAAATTGCTCTGCCGGGGAGAAGGACAGGTGCAGATGATGGTGACGCCTGTTGTGGGAATGATTCCAACAATGAGAGAGGGGTAGGATAAAGGAGCATGATCTATCGAGATGCATATTGGTGACACAGTGGTTTTAGCGAGTTCAGGCCTCTCACGGTGGAGATAACAACCCTACGTCTTGTGCTCCGGAGAGGCTTTCCTTATCTGTCATGAACGCGGAGTTACATGATGTATTTGAGAGAGAGAGGGGAGAACGGATCTCCATGCCTTAGCCCAATGGTGAAAGAAAGAGAGAGATGGAAGAAAAAAGCCCCCCAGTCTAGTGGTGGGGGTGGCTTATATAGAGTGCGCCACCCCCTCACCTCCTATGTTACAAAGAAGGGCATAAATGCCATAATGTCAGCCCACTACGAAACCTCCACTATGAGAATGATGCTCCGACTGCCTCATCGACTGTTTGGTCTTCGCATATCCGAGTGAGATCAGGTGCTCCGAGTGGAATGAGTTCGTCGAGTGGAGTGCAATGCTCCAAGTGGTTGTTGCCTTCCGAGTGAATGTCACTCTGCAGAACATCTGACTGCTGATCTGGCCCTGGGGCCTAGTATAAGGTGTGTGGTGTCCTAGGGTAGGGTCTTTAGGTCAGGCCTGTTACCCTACCCCCAATATGTGTCATCGTCAACGCCGACGCCTAGCTGACGGTGACGGTGCATCCAGTGCTCAGCTGGACTCCGAGCCGCCGTCCTCCCGCTCAGCGCCGTCACCTTCGCCATCAGTGTCCTCTTCGTCGCTGTCGCTCGAAGAGGAACTTTCGTCGTCGGTCGAGCTCTTCGCGCAGCATCCTAAGCGAGCACCCGAGTGCCCGAAGACCTTGATGGAGAGCAGGTCGGCCTCCAATAATTTAAAATGGAGAATGTGCCCCTCCGCCAAGCTATGGGAACGTGCAAAGGTTTTCCAGCCATGCCAGAGAAGCATGACATGAGGTGCGGGGAACTCCACGTCCACCCGCATGTTGCCATTACAGCAACCCCTCATGTGCAACTTCAACCCATGCGGCTGTTCAACCTCCCACTACAAAAAAATACACTTCCATGATGATACGTGTTTGTCATAGTAGGTCACATTTTCTGTCATGCATGTACATCCATGACGATTTTATGACAGAATCAAGATAGTCATACCTGTGCTGTCGAGTGTTCCATGACATTACCAAAATTATCATCGCGGAAGTGTTCACTTCCATGACGATAAATGACGCATCATGGAAGTGCTTTCGTCAAGGGTAACCAACACGTGGCATCCGATAACCCGTTAACAGCCCGGACCAATGGGGATTTTCCACGTGTAAAATTCTCATTGGCTGGAGGAACCACATGTCAGCTCACCGTTGGGACAGATTGTAGGGTAACGCAGTAGAAAACAAAAATTTTCCGACCTACGCACCAGCCCAGGACCACTATGGAGACTGCATACAAGGTTTGATCATTTTCGTTACCGACTCGTAGCGCAGCGGAAGTAGAGTCGATGACGATCGTCGGTGCAGATCCCCGCAGCTAGGATTTACAACCTCCCAACCGCGAGGATGTACTCCCTCATCCGCCACTCGGACAGCCCTCCGGGAGGCGGTCGGACAGTCCCCCGGACGGTGTCGTGGACAGCCCTTCGGGAGGACTCACAGAACTCGGACCGTCACTCGGACAGCCCTTCGGGAGGACACTCGAACAGCCCCTCGGGCAAAAGGACGAAACTACGACCTCTCTACGGGGTTGCACACATACGGTGCCATCTATCAGGCAGGGCTTCGCCGTCCAGAACTAGTTCCCACCGGAACCCAGACAGCCTTTCGGCACGACGAAACTATTTCGTGGGAGGGAGAGAGAATGCCAGATCATGCATGGCTTGTGTGAGAGAGTTGGAGTGGAGTTGGAGAGCACCTCTCCTCCTCCTTATATAGTGGTGGAAGGGGTGGAGGGGGCTGAAAATTCAGCCCACTAAACATGGGGAAAACATGTTCCCACAAAACAAGGAGAACATGTTCCCACCAAACAAGGGAAAAACATGTTCCCTTGTCCATGGTGTTCCCCCATGGGGCCCCACCTTCCTCCCAACACTCTCCACCATTTGTGGGGGCTGCCCCCCACCATGGGGGCCCCCCCCCAACATTTTGTCCAGCCACAAGGGGGCTGCTCCCAAAGGGGGCCCCCCCCAAAAACAGCCCAAAAACAGCCCCCACGATCCGTGGGATCTTGTCCCCTCACGCTGGGACAAGATGTTTTCCGCGACTATTATTTCTGAAAAATTCTAGAAGGTCCCAGAACATTTCCGGCACCCTCTAAAATTATCTGGACGCGCTCTGGAACATTTCCAGTATGGTGGTTTAAATTAAAACCATCTTTGTTTACCCGGTAAACAACTCCGGCAGCTCCGAAACTTTTTTTTTCGGTTTTTTCTCCAGAAAAATTCCAGAAATTACCAGACCAATCTGGCAACCTCCAAAACATTCCCGGTGCTTGCCGAAACCTTTTTGGATCAATGGTTTTATCCGAAACAACTTTTCGGTTTTACCGAAACTTTTTCAGTGTTCTCTCTCCGGAACTCTTCCGTTGTCTCCGAAACTTTTCGGTGATTTTCTCTCAGACTCCCTGTCTAGTATTCAGCAGATAGATGACCCTTAAGCGTGTGACCCTATAGGTTCGGTGAAGTATAGACATGACACGGAACACCTTCCGATCAATGATCAACATCGGAGCCGTGGACACTCATATTGACCCCTATACCCACACGAATGAATATTCGAGTGAACCTCCAGTTGCCGTGTGCTATTCCTGTTGCTTCACGATATGTTACAAATACCCGAGGTTAGACATGTAGGCATTTCCGTGGATCAACAACTTGTCCACTATGCCAGTTACCTCGTTACCGGTATTGTTCTCTTTTCTCGTTACCGTGTTCCGGCATCCCTGTGATCAAATCACAAAGTGTCTGGCCAGACGATGATGGATACCGTAACACCGAGAGGGCCCAGAGATATCTCTCCATCGTCGGAGGAGCAAATCCCAATCTCGAGCTATCAAGTTACTTGACACACTTTTCCATGAACCCGTAAGCCGCCGTAATAGCCACCCATTTACGGATGACGTTTAACAAACCGCAAAGTTCATGAAGCAAGTATGAAGAAACTCGACACTCTCATGGTCTAAGGAATTTTGCAAACATTAACCATCTCTGTGTTATTAACCATTAATATGTGACGAATGTAACTCATAGCATAACATCAATTTGGGTCGATTCAACACAAATGTTCTTCTAACACTGTGCCCTCAAAATTGCTGGCATAGACATGCCCATGATCAGGAAAACAGAACCATCATGCAATACTTGAGCTAGTCTTAGAGGCCAGACTAGGAATACATATTACCGTTTATTATTCCACACGTGCATATGAGTCTTCCTCCGAGCCTCGTTTTATTTGCAGACTCGAGAACCATAGCAGTTATAGCATGGAACATAAACCTAATTATGAACAGGGAGATAATCAATAACATTTATTATTGCCTCTAGGGCATATCTCCTACAGACTCCCACTTGCACTAGAGTCAATAATCTAGTTAATGCTAATGCACTTTACACCTGTGGCACACCGGTGTAAATATGCTTCGCTTGTGGTATAGCCTGAATGTTCAACGGATCTGACGACTTCAGCTCCGTGTGTATATTTGCATATCCTCGCGTTTTCACGCTTTCACAAAAGTCATATTTTGTGTGGACTTGGCTTGATATGTATGCAAATCACAGGTCGAACCTGGATTCCTCAGACTGAGTTATGGAGCAACTACTTGCAGTAGTGTCCCATTGACAAAAGCCATCTTGGAACCATACTAAGTTCATGAATGAACTATATGATTCAACATCTTCTTTGTCGCTTTAAAAGCGGCAACATACTTTGCCTCTATTATAGAATTCGCCACAGTAACTTGTTTGAACAAATTCCAACTAACTGTGCCACCATATTGTGTGTTACACAAAACCGTCAATTTAAATCGAAAATCGCATGGAGAAATGATGAAGACTGTATCGATGTAACCTTTTACAACGAACTCTTCATGATCTCTACTTGCGAGAAAACTTGTCATCAGTGCTACTATAGTACTCAATGACCCTTTTTCACTGTTGTCCCTTGATCAATACTTTTGATCACTTTGGTATCTATACTCGCAACAACTTTGGGAGTATTGGACATATCTGGTTGTTATACATACCATGGAATACATGATTAATCCAAACACAAGAGTGTGTGGAATCCCCATCATGTATTTTGCTCATCAGTGTTTTTGGGACACCGAGTCTTGCAAAAACTCTTTCCATGTGACTTCGGCAAGAATCACTCCTTGGCGTTTTAAATGCTAAAAAGTTTTAGCATCTTGTCAATATGTATTTATTGCTTAGCCCCATTAGGTAAATCTATCTTCATAGATCATCATGCCTAATATTAAGGCTATTTAGCCGAAGCACTTCCTCGAAAAACTATTTTCAAATGAAGTCCTAATTCGTGTCAAGAATTTTATTTCCAATTAACAATGTGTCAAGCACACAAGGTTTTTAGAAATGTTATTAGGCTCCCACTTACTTTCTTGAATTACAAGCATCTTCGTTATCCATTGATGAAGTCAAAACTCCTTTGACCATTTCATCAAAACACAAAGATTCCAACTCCACTTTGCTCTCTTCTGTCCATCGCTGGAACTCTGAAGTTTGCACCCTTTCTAGCATCCTCTGGATTGACAAAATACCTTGGACTGTAACACATGCAGGTCCTTGGTTTCATTTCCATCAGATGGAAATCCTTTTGTCGTCCATTGTTTTATATCTCATGATATGAAATATGTATTAATTGCTAGTTCAACCCGAACCGAATTTAAGCATCGCTACGATGAAGCAACCTCATCGTAGTCAACTCCTTGAACTTGTATATTGCAACAAGTCGAGCTTTATGGATAAAACCTTTTTATTCATATCAGTTATAGTTCCATAAATATTCGTCAGACTCTAAGTCTTCCGAAAGGTGTATCAAGGTTTTAATCTTGAATCACTTATATGGAAACTATCTCGGATTGTATTGGCATTTAGCCAATTCCGGAGTTAGGGCCCATCAACGCTTCCTTGTGTATCGTAGGTATACTGTTGTCTAACAACAATATCTCGTTTGCGCACCTGAGAGGTTTGCACGAGCCTTGCCTACGTGGTTCAGCTGCAAGTTCGACCGAAGTCCATACATTTTATTGTAGAGACTTCCGTATCAGTCGCAGTAGGAAACTCCGGAATTACTTCCAAGGTCTCTTTCCTTTGATCTGATGGCGAAGATACTGTTTATCTCGTCGAGTTGCACTATTCTCCCACTCACCTTTTTCAAAGAACCATTTTCTTCAAAAAGCATACCATTTTGTGGCAAAAACTTTTGCCTCGGTATAGTGGTGGGGTAATACCCAATGACTTGGGATAACCTACAAAGTAGCACTTGTCTGATTTGGAATAGGTTTGTAACCTTTTACACAAGCCCCATATTCCAAATGTTAAGAAAAGATATAACATGGTTGGGCGTACCATACCATGGTGTCATTTCAACAGACCTGATGGAGCTCTTTTCAGTGTAAAAGCCGCAGTCTCTAAAGCATCACCTTTTAAAAGGGATAATGGCAAATTTATTTATGTCATCTTTGATCTTACCATGTCATAAATGGTTCGATTACATCTTCACGGACTTTCCACTTGCAGTGGTGTTCCGGGAGGTGCAAGTTATGAAACCCCTTTCACAACGCATCAGACATTCGCTAAACTTGTAACTCAAATATTTCTTTCTGCAATCGAATTGTAGAAACATAATTTTCTTGTTACAATAACTTCTACTTCATTTTGAAAAACTTTCAAATGATTTCAAAAGATCCAGACTTACGTCTCATCAAGTAAATATCCATATATCTACTTGAGTCATTTCTGAAGATAGATAAATCCACTACTTGCAACAACATTTATCGGACTACATACATCAAAATGTATGATCACCAATAAGTTCTTTGCTCGTTCCTTATGGCCTGTGAACGGTATTTCAGTCACTTCACTTTTCGGAGGAAAGTTGCAAGTGTCAGGTGATTCAAAATCAAACGACTTCAAAATCCATCATAATGGAATTTTCCATGCGGGTTTCTCCAATGTGACCAAATGCAGTGCCACACTTGTGTGGTATTCTTTTAGTCTTATGACATTTAGCGTCAGTGTTATGGATGTATCATATTACCATCAATATTCATAACATACATCCCATCTAGGATGGAAGCTTGGCCCTTCATGTTATTCATAATACTGAACAACAGTTGTTGTTTTTATGAACAACTCTTTTGCAACAAACATTGTGCAATGGGCTAGAGTGTATGGAACTCTAAAATGAATTATGAAAGCAAACCCAGAGGTAAATTATTATCAATATTCATAACATACATCTCATTCATAATGAAAGTATGGCCCTTATGTTATTCATAACATCGAACATCAAAAGTTCTCTTATAAACAACCTTCCTGCAAGATACCTTATGCAATGGGCTAGAGTTTGTGAAACTCCAAACGAATTATAAAAATAAATACAGACGGTAATACACCGATGGAAGGTATAGTAACATTTACTATGTTCCCCGTGTATACCTAAAACTCATTTCTGGCTAGTCTTTCAGGCCATAGTAGTTCTTACATCGAGTTGCAACAGAAAGCAATCGAGCGGGTATCTTTGTGATTAACTCACAGTACCGAAGAATCAGTGATTAACAATTTAATCATAATTCCCAAGGACTATATCTTTGACCAGCCTTCTATACATCAAAAACTTGTATGACATTCATACATGAGCTGGATATTCCAGTCTCCTTTCTTTCTGCCTTTATACTTCTAACAGTTTAACTTTCAGTATTTCTCCTACTCTCAGAAAAAGCACCGAACTTAAGAGTGGCGTTAGCCCCGGACTTCCTAGGCGTGAAAGTCTTACTAACACCCTTCGGACACTTCCTTTCTCTTTAAGTTGTTGTTTTATTCACCTTTCATCATATGACAGGCGTTCTTCTGGATCCCTCTCTTATCAGTCTAATGCATAGTAAACTCCTTTACTAATAGTTTGCAAACAAACATTGCTTTGGATATCTCATATCTTTTAGCCTTTGTCTGTCTCTGAAAATAATTTTCAGATTCCATGAATATCACATAACTATCCAAACTTTCGAAGTTTGGGTCTCATGGAAACAAACATATTGCGCTTGACTGAAATGGAATTCTAGCTTTTGGATCAACGGACGAGAGTCACATGATCCATAGCATAAGCGAGAGAATACCGAAAGTATGCAATAGGACAAAGTCCTTCTCGGCACTCTTGAGGACAATCCTCACATTACGTTACCAACCGTAAAGTTTTAACCAGATATTTAACAGCTATTCAAATTTAATAGGGAAGGTGGAAATGCGAGCCATAATTCTACAACTATTATGCATATAACACTTAGACAGTGTTCACAATTAATTGCACTGAGAATTAAACAAGATAATTCTACAGTGCGCTCCCACTCAAATCAATATCTCTCATAATTGATTGTGAGTGATTCAAGATCCGCATTTCAATTCAACGCCATTGATGGTAGCATCACTGATGACGAAAATCTCAATCGGTAGGCAAACTTGCCAATCACATCTCTATGTGACTCGTGTTCATCTTTCGATGCGTGTGTTCCGAGCTCATGACTTTCATGCCTGAACTTCAAGACAACCAAGTGATCTCGCTGCGAGGTCTCAACTCACCCGCCTCACACATCCCTAATCGTTCGTACCCATGGTAGCATGTGATACCCCGAAAAGTTAGGTGCCGTGACGGTGCTACACTTGGAAGAACACTAACTACTTGATATTTTTGTGAGAGATCACCCTAATAAAAGCGACTACCGCGCAATCAAGAAGGGTGCATCATAAGGGATAAACATATTTCATATCAAAAGGATTTCCATCTGATGGATGACAAAAGGATTTCCATCTGGATTTCCATCATGAGATATAAAACAATGGATGACAAAAGGATTTCCATCTGATGGAAATAAAACCTAGGACTTGTATGTGATACAGTCCAAAGTAATTTGTCGATCCAGAGGATGCTAGTAGGTATGCAAACTTCAGAGTTCCTGCGATGGACAGAAGAGAGCAAAATGGAGTTGGAATCTTCGTGTTTTGATGAAATGGTCAAAAAGGGTTTTGACTTCATCAATGGGTAACGAAGATGCTTGTAACTCAAGAAAGTAAGTGGGAGCATAATAATATTTCTAAAAACCTTGTGTGCTTGACACATTGGTAATTGGAAATAAATTTCTTGACACGAATTAGGACTTCATTTGAAAATAGTTTTTTCGATAAAGTGCTTGGGCTAAATAGCCTTGATATTAGGCATGATAATCTATGGAGATAGATTTACCTAATGGGGCTAAGCAATGAATACATATTGACAAGATGCTAAAATCTTTTAGCATTAAAAGGCCAAGGAGTGATTCTTGCCGAAGTCACATGGAAAGAGTTTTTGCAAGACTCGGTGTCCCAAAACACTGATGAGCAAAATACATAATGGAGATTCCACACATTCTTGTGTTTGGATTAATCATGTATTCCATGGTATGTAAAACAACCAGATATGTCCGATACTCCCAAGGTGTTGCGAGTATAGATACCAAAGTGATCAAAAGTACTGATCATGGGACAACAGTGAAATAGGGTCATTGAGTACTATAGTAGCACTGATGACATGTTTTCTCGCAAGCAGAGATCATGAAGAGTTCGTTGTAAAAGGTTACATCGATACAGTCTTCATCCATGCTCCAAGCGATTTTCGATTTAAGTTAAGGGTTTTGTGCAATACACAATATGGTGGCACGGTAGTTGGAAATTGTTCCAAACAAGTTACTGTGGCGAATTCTATAACAGAGGCGAAGTATGTTGCCACTTTTAAAAGCGACAAAGAAGATGTTGAATCATATAGTTCATTCATGAACTTAGTATGGTTCCAAGATGGCTTTTGTCAATGGGACACTACTGCAGGTAGTTGCTCCATAACTCAGTCTGAGGAATCCAGGTTCGACCTGTGATTCGCATACATATCAAGCCAAGTCCACACAAAATATGACTTTTGTGAAAGCGTGAAAACGCGAGGATATGCAAAGATACACACGGAGCTGAAGTCGTCAGATCCGTTGAACATTCAGGCTATACCACAAGCAAAGCATATTTACACCGGTGTGCCATAGGTGTAAAGTGCATTAGCATTAACTAGATTATTGACTCTAGTGCAAGTGGGAGTCTGTCGGAGATATGCCCTAGAGGCAATAATAAATGTTATTGATTATCTCCCTGTTCATAATTAGGTTTATGTTCCATGCTATAACTGCTATGGTTCTCGAGTCTGCAAATAAAACGAGGCTCGGAGGAAGACTCATATGCACGTGTGGAATAATAAACGGTAATATGTATTCCTAGTCTGGCCTCTAAGACTAGCTCAAGTATTGCATGATGGTTCTGTTTTCCTGATCATGGGCATGTCTATGCCAGCAATTTTGAGGGCACAGTGTTAGAAGAACATTTGTGTTGAATCGACCCAAATTGATGTTATGCTATGAGTTACATTCGTCACATATTAATGGTTAATAACACAGAGATGGTTAATGTTTGCAAAATTCCTTAGACCATGAGAGTGTCGAGTTTCTTCATACTTGCTTCATGAACTTTGCGGTTTGTTAAACGTCATCCGTAAATGGGTAGCTATTACGGCGGCTTACGGGTTCATGGAAAAGTGTGTCAAGTAACTTGATAGCTCGAGATTGGGATTTGCTCCTCCGACGATGGAGAGATATCTCTGGGCCCTCTCGGTGTTACGGTATCCATCATCGTCTGGCCAGACACTTTGTGATTTGATCACAGGGATGCCGGAACACGGTAACGAGAAAAGAGAACAATACCGGTAACGAGGTAACTGGCATAGTGGACAAGTTGTTGATCCACGGAAATGCCTACATGTCTAACCTCGGGTATTTGTAACATATCGTGAAGCAACAGGAATAGCACACGGCAACTGGAGGTTCACTCGAATATTCATTCGTGTGGGTATAGGGGTCAATATGGGTGTCCACGGCTCCGATGTTGATCATTGATCGGAAGGTGTTCCGTGTCATGTCTATACTTCACCGAACCTATAGGGTCACACACTTAAGGGTCATCTATCTGCTGAATACTAGACAGGGAGTCTGAGAGAAAATCACCGAAAAGTTTCGGAGACAACGGAAGAGTTCCGGAGAGAGAACACTGAAAAAGTTTCGGTAAAACCAAAAAGTTGTTTCGGATAAAACCATTGATCCAAAAAGGTTTCGGCAAGCACCGGGAATGTTTTGGAGGTTGCCAGATTGGTCTGGTAATTTCTGGAATTTTTCTGGAGAAAAAACCGAAAAAAAAGTTTCGGAGCTGCCGGAGTTGTTTACCGGGTAAACAAAGATGGTTTTAAATTAAACCACCATACTGGAAATGTTCCAGAGCGCGTCCAGATAATTTTAGAGGGTGCCGGAAATGTTCTGGGACCTTCTGGAATTTTTCAGAAATAATAGTCGCGGAAAACATCTTGTCCCAGCGTGAGGGGACAAGATCCCACAGATCGTGGGGGCTGTTTTTGGGCTGTTTTTGGGGGGGCCCCCTTTGGGGGCAGCCCCCTTGTGGCTGGACAAAATGTTGGGGGGGGCCCCCACGGTGGGGGGCAGCCCCCACAAATGGTGGAGAGTGTTGGGAGGAAGGTGGGGCCCCATGGGGGAACACCATGGACAAGGGAACATGTTTTCTCCATGTTTGGTGGGAACATGTTTTCCTTGTTTGGTGGGTGCATGTTTAGTGGGCTGATTTTCAGCCCCCCCTCACCCCTTCCACCACTATATAAGGAGGAGGAGAGGTGCTCTCCAACTCCACTCCAACTCTCTCACACAAGCCATGCATGATCTGGCATTCTCTCTCCCTCCCACGAAATAGTTTCGTAGTGCCGAAAGGCTGTCTGGGTTCCGGTGGGAACTAGTTCTGGACGGCGAAGCCCTGCCGGATAGATGTCACCGTATGTGTGCAACCCCGTAGAGAGGTCGTAGTTTCGTCCTTTTGCCCGAGGGGCTGTTCGAGTGTCCTCCCGAAGGGCTGTCCGAGTGACGGTCCGAGTTCTGTGAGTCCTCCCGAAGGGCTGTCCACGACACCGTCCGGGGGACTGTCCGACTGCCTCCCGGAGGGCTGTCCGAGTGGCGGATGAGGGAGTACATCCTCGCGGTTGGGAGGTTGTAAATCCTAGCTGCGGGGATCTGCACCGACGATCGTCATCGACTCTACTTCCGCTGCGCTACGAGTCGGTAACGAAAATGATCAAACCTTGTATGCAGTCTCCATAGTGGTCCTGGGCTGGTGCGTAGGTCGGAAAATTTTTGTTTTCTACTGCGTTACCCTACAGTGGCATCAAGAGCCGTGCTATGCGTAGATGCAGGTTGCGATCTAGAATACATGGAGATGTATGGGTGTTGCACAATATAATTAGGTAGTAGATGAGTTCTATTACTGAAAATTATTTGTGCGGGTAGCAGATGAAATCTGTTACCCGATGTTCTTGTTGCTTCCCTCGAATTTGCGTAGTCCTGATCTTGACAGCATTGCGGAATCTGACAAAGTTCTGGCAATCCGCGATCCTTTCATGCTGCTCCTGAGTATGTTGATTGACAGATCAACGAAGTGCTAACAGTTCTTTGGGTTCCACTTTAGTCAATGAAAGATGGATGTTTCACAGATGAAAGGGCAATGCAGATATGATCTGCACGGGGGTCATGCGTATGACGAAGTTCAGTATGGGGCTCGAGATTTTATTATCTCGTGTTTCATACACCCCGCGTTGTTAATCTAGCGACTTGGATAATCATGCTTGATGATGGACGTTGGTAGCTTCGGTTTGTTTCGAAACCTTAGAAGCCACGTAAAACCAGTTTTTGCTAAACCGATTAGAGGCGTCTAACTTGGTTTTGCAGGAGGGTTTGCATGTGCATATGATGTGGTATAGTAGTGCTCATAATAATTTTATTATGTATGAGATGTCTATATGATGTAAACTGATTAACATGACCTGCGTGTCATGATTCGGCATGATGGCTGGAGCCATATGATTGCACTTTAATGACCTGCGTGTCAACCTTATGTAATGCACTTATTTTATTAGCTATAGAGATAGCAATATTATCTGGTGCATCGACAAGGTGGTGGCAATCTTCGCAAAGGTGAACACCGACGCGAATGCCAAAGACGAAGAAATACAAGACTTCTCCGTCAGAAAGGGCTATACCATATCATGCTATTATGAATTGCCTGAGATGTTTATCCCTTATGATGCACCCTTCTTGATTGCGCGGTAGTCGCTTTTATTAGGGTGATCTCTCACAAAAATATCAAGTAGTTAGTGTTCTCCCAAGTGTAGCACCGTCACGGCACCTAACTTTTCGGGGCATCACAGGATCTCCCTGGGTGCGAACGATTAGGGATGTGTGAGGCGGGTGAGTTGAGACCTCGCAGTGAGATCACTTGGTTGTCTTGACGTTCTGGAAGGATCTCCCTGAGCTCGGAACACGCCCATCGAAAGATGAACAAGAGTCACATAGAGATGTGATTGGCAAGTTTGCCTACCGATTGAAGTTCGCGCCATCAGTGTTCATCTCGTTCAATGGCGTTGAATGGAAATGCGGGTCTTGTATCACTCACAATCAATTATGAGAGATATTGATTTGAGTGGGAGCGCACTTTGAATTAACTTGTTTAATTCTCAGTGCAATTAATTTTGAACACTGTCTAAGTGTGATTTGCAAAATAGTTGTAGAATAATGGCTCGCGTTTCCACCTTCCCTATTAAAATTGAATAGCTGTTAAATATCTGGTTAAAACTTTACGGTTGGCAACGTAATGTGGGGATTGTCCTCAAGAGTGCCGAGAAGGACTTTGTCCTATCGCATACTTTCGGTATTCTCTCGCTTATGCTATGGATCATGTGACTCTCGTCCTTCGATCCAAAAGCTGGAATTCCATTTCAGTCAAGTGCAATATGTTTGCTTCCATGAGACCCGAACTTCGAAAGTTTGGATAGTTATGTGATATTCATGGAATCTGAAAATCATTTTCAGAGACAGACAAAGGCTAAAAGATATGAGATATCCAAAGAAATGTTTGTTTGCAAACTATTAGTAAAGGAGTTTACTATGCATTAGACTGATAAGAGAGGGATCCAGAAGAACGCCTGTCATATGATGAAAGGTGAATAAAACAACAACTTAAAGAGAAAGGAAGTGTCCGAAGGGTGTCAGTGAAACTTTCACGCCTAGGAAGTCCAGGGCTGATGCCACTCTTAAGTTGTGTGCTTCTTCCGAGAGTAGGAGAAATACTAAAAGTTAAACTGTTAGAAGTATAAAGGCAATGAGAAAGAAGACTGGAATATCCAGCTCATGTATGAATGTCATACAAGTTTTTGATGTATAGAAGGCTGGTCAAAGATATAGTTCTTGGGAATTATGATTAAATTGTTAATCACTGATTCTTGGGTATTGTGAGTTAATCACAAAGATACCCGCTCGATTGCATTCTGTTGCAACTCGATGTAAGAACTACTATGGCCTGAAAGACTAGCCAGGAATGAGGTTTAGGTATACACAGAGAACATAGTAAATGTTACTGTACCTTCCATCGGTGTATTACCGTCTGTGTTTATTTTCCTAATTCAATTAGAGTTTTACACACTCTAGCCCATTGCATAAGTTATCTTGCAAGAAGGTTGTTCATAAGAGAACTTTTGATGTTCGGTGTTATGAATAACATAAGGGCCATACTTTCATTATGAATGAGATGTATGTTATGAATATTGATAATAATACATTACCTCAGTATTAACTTTGATAATTCATTTTAGGGTTTTACACACTCTAGCCCATTGCACAATGTTTGTTGCAAAAGGGTTGTTCATAGAAGAACAATTGCTGTTCAGTATTATGAATAACATGAGGGCCATACTTCCATCATCGATGGGACGTATGTTATGAATATTGATGGTAATATGATACATCCATAACACTGACGCTAAATGTCATAAGACTAAAAGAATACCACACAAGTGTGGCACTGCATTTGGTCACATTGGAGAAACCCGCATGGAAAATTCCATTATGATGGATTTTGAAGTCATTTGATTTTGAATCACCTGACACTTGCAACTTTCCTCTGAAAAGTGAAGTGACTGAAATACCGTTCACAGGCCATAAGGAACGAGCAAAGAACTTATTGGTGATCATACATTTTGATGTATGTAGTCCGATAAATGTTGTTGCAAGTAGTGGATTTATCTATCTTCAGAAATGACTCAAGTAGATATATGGATATTTACTTGATGAGACGTAAGTCTGGATCTTTTGAAATCATTTGAAAGGTTTTCAAAATGAAGTAGAAGTTATTGTAACAAGAAAATTATGTTTCTACAATTCGATTGCAGAAAGAAATATTTGAGTTACAAGTTTAGCGAATGTCTGATGCGTTGTGAAAGGGGTTTCATAACTTGCACCTCCCGGAACACCACTGCAAGTGGAAAGTCCGTGAAGATGTAATCGAACCATTTATGACATGGCAAGATCAAAGATGACATAAATAAATTTGCCATTATCCCTTTTAAAAGTTGATGCTTTAGAGACTGCGGCTTTTACACTGAAAAGAGCTCCATCAGGTCTGTTGAAATGACACCATGGTATGGTACGCCCAACCATGTTATATCTTTTCTTAACATTTGGAATATGGGGCTTGTGTAAAAGGTTACAAACCTATTCCAAATCAGACAAGTGCTACTTTGTAGGTTATCCCAAGTCATTGGGTATTCCCCCACCACTATACCGAGGCAAAAGTTTTTGCCACAAAATGGTATGCTTTTTGAAGAAAATGGTTCTTTGAAAAAGGTGAGTGGGAGAATAGTGCAACTCGACGAGATAAACAGTATCTTCGCCATCAGATCAAAGGAAAGAGACCTTGGAAGTAATTCCGGAGTTTCCTACTGCGACTGATACGGAAGTCTCTACAATAAAATGTATGGACTTCGGTCGAACTTGCAGCTGAACCACGTAGGCAAGGCTCGTGCAAACCTCTCAGGTGCGCAAACGAGATATTGTTGTTAGACAACAGTATACCTACGATACACAAGGAAGAGTTGATGGGCCCTAACTCCGGAATTGGCTAAATGCCAATACAATCCGAGATAGTTTCCATATAAGTGATTCAAGATTAAAACCTTGATACACCTTTCGGAAGACTTAGAGTCTGACGAATATTTATGGAACTATAACTGATATGAATAAAAATGTTTTATCCATAAAGCTCGACTTGTTGCAATATACAAGTTCAAGGAGTTGACTATGATGAGGTTGCTTCATCGTAGCGATGCTTAAATTCGGTTCGGGTTGAACTAGCAATTAATACATATTTCATATCATGAGATATAAAACAATGGATGACAAAAGGATTTCCATCTGATGGAAATGAAACCAAGGACCTGCATGTGTTACAGTCCAAGGTATTTTGTCAATCCAGAGGATGCTAGAAAGGGTGCAAACTTCAGAGTTCCAGCGATGGACAGAAGAGAGCAAAGTGGAGTTGGAATCTTTGTGTTTTGATGAAATGCTCAAAGGAGTTTTGACTTCATCAATGGATAACGAAGATGCTTGTAATTCAAGAAAGTAAGTGGGAGCCTAATAACATTTCTAAAAACCTTGTGTGCTTGACACATTGTTAATTGGAAATAAAATTCTTGACACGAATTAGGACTTCATTTGAAAATAGTTTTTCGATGAAGTGCTTGGGCTAAATAGCCTTAATATTAGGCATGATGATCTATGAAGATAGATTTACCTAATGGGGCTAAGCAATAAATACATATTGACAAGATGCTAAAACTTTTTAGCATTTAAAACGCCAAGGAGTGATTCTTGCCGAAGTCACATGGAAAGAGTTTTTGCAAGACTCGGTGTCCCAAAAACACTGATGAGCAAAATACATGATGGGGATTACACACACTCTTGTGTTTGGATTAATCATGTATTCCATGGTATGTATAACAACCAGATATGTCCAATACTCCCAAAGTTGTTGCGAGTATAGATACCAAAGTGATCAAAAGTATTGATCAAGGGACAACAGTGAAAAAGGGTCATTGAGTACTATAGTAGCACTGATGACAAGTTTTCTCGCAAGTAGAGATCATGAAGAGTTCGTTGTAAAAGGTTACATCGATACAGTCTTCATCATTTCTCCATGCGATTTTCGATTTAAATTGACGGTTTTGTGTAACACACAATATGGTGGCACAGTTAGTTGAAATTTGTTCAAACAAGTTACTGTGGCGAATTCTATAACAGAGGCAAAGTATGTTGCCGCTTTTAAAGCGACAACGAAGATGTTGAATCATATAGTTCATTCATGAACTTAGTATGGTTCCAAGATGGCTTTTGTCAATGGGACACTACTGCAAGTAGTTGCTCCATAACTCAGTCTGAGGAATCCAGGTTCGACCTGTGATTCGCATACATATCAAGCCAAGTCCACACAAAATATGACTTTTGTGAAAGCGTGAAAACGCGAGGATATGCAAAGATACACACGGAGCTGAAGTCGTCAGATCCGTTGAACATTCAGGCTATACCACAAGCAAAGCATATTTACACCGGTGTGCCACAGGTGTAAAGTGCATTAGCATTAACTAGATTATTGACTCTAGTGCAAGTGGGAGTCTGTAGGAGATATGCCCTAGAGGCAATAATAAATGTTATTGATTATCTCCCTGTTCATAATTAGGTTTATGTTCCATGCTATAACTGCTATGGTTCTCGAGTCTGCAAATAAAACGAGGCTCGGAGGAAGACTCATATGCACGTGTGGAATAATAAACGATAAAATGTATTCCTAGTCAAGCCTCTATGACTGGCTCAAGTATTGCATGATGATCCTGTTTTCCTGATCATGGGCATGACTATGCCAGCAATTTTGAGGGCACAATGTTAGCAGAACATTTGTGTTGAATCGACCCGATTGATGTTATGCTATGAGATTCTTTGGTCACAAGTTAATGGTTAATAACACAGAGATGGTTAATGTTTGCATGATTCCTTAGACCATGAGAGTATCGAGTTTCCTCATGCTTGCTTCATGAACTTTGGGGTTTGTTAAACGTCATCCGTAAATGGGTGGCTATTACGGCGGCTTACGGGTTCATGGAAAAGTGTGTCAAGTAACTTGATAGCTCAAGATTGGGATTTGCTCCTCCGGCGATGGAGAGATATCTCTGGGCCCTCTCGGTGTTACGGTATCCATCATCGTCTGGCCAGACACTTTGTGATTTGATCACGGGGATGCCGGAACATGGTAACGAGAAAAGAGAACAATACCGGTAACGAGGTAACTAGCATAGTGGACAAGTGTTGATCCACGGGAATGCCAACATGTCTCACCTCGGGTATTTGTAACATATCACGAAGCAACAGGAATAGCACACGGCAACTGGAGGTTCACTCGAATATTCATTCGTGTGGGTATAGGGGTCAATATGGGTGTCCACGGCTCCGATGTTGATCATTGATCGGAAGGGGTTCCGTGTCATGTCTATACTTCGCCGAACCTATAGGGTCACACGCTTAAGGGTCATCTATCTGCTGAATACTAGATAGGGAGTCTGAGAGAAAATCACCGAAAAAGTTTCGGACACCGAAAAGTTTCGGACAGCGGAAAAGTTCCGCAGAGAGAGGTCACCGGATGAGTTCCGGTGAAACTGAAAAGTTGTTTCAGGGGATACCATTAAGTCAAAATGGTTTCGGCACATGCCTGATAATTCTTGGAGGATACCAGAATCATTCTGGAAACTTCTGGGAATTTTCTGGAAGAAAAACCGGAAATGTTCCGGGGCTGCCGGAACCGCTTCAGATGCTTTTCGCAGATGAAATCACTAAACTGGAATTGTTCCAGAACGCATTGAAAATTATTTTAGTGGGTACTGGAAATGTTCTAAGCCCACATAAATATTTTCAGTTCGAACGGACGCTGAAAAATGTCGTCGTGAATAGTGAAAGTGCTTTTTGGGAATTTTATGGAAAGCACCTTTTGGGAATTTCCCAAAAGGCTTCTAGAATGCCTTAGGCACTAAGGAAGCCCCCTTGGGGGGTTCCCCAAGGGTGTGGCCGGCCAAGCATGGTGGAGCTCCTTGGAGCTCCACATGGCACCCCTTTTATCTTTATTCTTTTGTGGAAAGGCATAAAGTGGGGGTACTTTGGGGTTTTTTTTGTATGACATCTTTACCCCTTGGCTATCCTACAAATAGAGGTGGAGGGGCAGCCCTCCACACTCATCCCTTCTCACATACAAGTGCCATGCAATGATCTGGCTTCTCTCTCCCTCCCACAAAAAGAGTTTCGTAGAGCCGAAAGGCTGTCTGGGTTCCGGTGGGAACTAGTTCTGGACGGCGAAGCCCTGCCGGATAGATGACACCGTATGTGTGCAACTCTGTAGAGAGGTCGTACTTTCGATCTTAGTGCCCGAGGGGCTGTTCGAGAGTGCCTCCCGAAGGGCTGTCCAAGTGACGGTCCGAGTTCTGTGAGTCCTCCCGAAGGGCTGTCCGAGTGACCGTTCGAGTTTCGAAGGTCCTCCCGAAGGGCTGTCCGCGACACCGTCCGGGGGACTGTTCGACCGCCTCCTGAAGGGCTGTCTGAAGGGAAGACGAGGGGATACATCCTCGCGGTTGGGAGGTTGTAAATCCTAGCTGCGGGGATCTGCACCGCCGATCGTCATCGACTCTACTTCCGCTGCGCTACGAGTCGGTAACGAAAATGATCAAACCTTGTATGCAGTCTCCATAGTGGTCCTGGGCTGGTGCGTAGGTCGGAAAATTTTTGTTTTCTGCTGCGTTACCCTACAGTACGCCCAACCATGTTGTATCTTTTCTTAACATTTGGAATATGGGGCTTGTGTAAAAGGTTACAAACCTATTCCAAATCAGACAAGTGCTACTTTGTAGGTTATCCCAAGTAATTGGGTATTCCTCCCTCACTATACCGAGGCAAATAGGTTTGCCACAAAGAACGGTATGCTTTTTGAAGAAAATGGTTCTTTCAAAAGGTGAGTGGGAGAATAGTGCAACTCGACGAGATAAACAGTATCTTCGTCATCAGGTCAAAGGAAAGAGACCTTGGAAGTAATTCCAGAGTTTCCTACTGCGACTGATACGAAAGTCTCTACAATAAAATGTATGGACTTCGATTGAACTTGCAGCTGAACCACGTGGGCAAGGCTCGTGCAAACCTCTCAGGTGCGCAAACGAGATATTGTTGTTAGACAACAGTATACCTACGATACACAAGGAAGCGTTGATGGGCCCTGACTCCGGAATTGGCTAAATGCCAATACAATCCGAGATAGTTTCCATATAAGTGATTCAAGATTAAAACCTTGATACACCTTTCGGAAGACTTAGAGTCTGACGAATATTTATGGAACTATAACTGATACGAATAAAATTGTTTTATCCATAAAGCTCGACTTGTTGCAATATACAAGTTCAAGGAGTTGACTACGATGAGGTTGCTTCACCGTAGCGATGCTTAAAGTCGGTTCGGGTTGAACTAGCAATTAATACATATTTCATATCATGAGATATAAAACAATGGAAGACAAAAGGATTTCCATCTGATGGAAATGAAACCAAGGACTTGCATGTGTTACAGTCCAAGGTATTTTGTCAATCCAGAGGATGCTAGTAAGGGTGCAAACTTCAGAGTTCCAGCGATGGACAGAAGAGAGCAAAGTGGAGTTGGAATCTTCATGTTTTGATGAAATGGTCAAAGGAGTTTTGACTTCATCAATGGATAACGAAGATGCTTATAATTCAAGAAAGTAAGTGGGAGCATAATAATATTTCTAAAAACCTTGTGTGCTTGACACATTGGTAATTGGAATTAAATTTCTTGACACGAATTAGGACTTCATTTGGAAATAGTTTTTCAATGAAGTGCTTGGGCTAAATAGCCTTTATATTAGGCATGATGATCTATGGAGATAGATTTATCTAATAGGGCTGAGCAAAGATACATATTGACAAGATGCTAAAACCTTTTAGCATTAAAAATGTCAAGGAGTGATTCTTGCCGAAGTCACATGGAAAGAGTTTTTGCAAGACTCGGTGTCCCAAAACACTGATGAGCAAAATACATGATGGAGATTCCATACACTCTTGTGTTTGGATTAATCATGTATTCCATGGTATGTAAAAACAACCAGATATGTCCAATACTCCCAAAGTTGTTGCGAGTATAGATACCAAAGTGATCAAAAGTACTGATCATGGGACAACAGTGAAAAAGGGTCATTGAGTACTATAGTAGCACTGATGACATGTTTCTCGCAAGCGGAGATCATGAAGAGTTCGTTGTAAAAGGTTACATCGATACAGTCTTCAGCCATGCTCGAAGCGATTTTCGATTTAAGTTAAGGGTTTTGTGTAACACACAATGTGGTGGCACAGTTAGTTGGAAAAGGTTTCCAAACAAATTACTGTGGCAAATTCTATAATAGAGGCTAAGTATGTTACCGCTTTCGAAGCGACAAAGAAAATGTTGAATCATATAGTTCATTCATGAACTTGGTATGGTTCCAAGATGGCTTTTGTCAATGGGACACTACTGCAGGTAGTTGCTCCATAACTCAGTCTGAGGAATCCAGGTTCGACCTGTGATTCACATACATACAAAGCCAAGTCCACACAAAATATGAATTTTGTGAAAGCGTAAAAACGCGAGGATACGCAAAGATACACACGGAGCTGAAGTCGTCAGATCCGTTGGACATCAGGCTATACCACATGTGAAGCATATTTACACCGGTGTGCCACAGGTGTAAAGTGCATTAGCATTAACTAGATTATTGACTCTAGTGCAAGTGGGAGTCTGTAGGAGATATGCCCTAGAGGCAATAATAAATGTTATTATTTATCTCCATACTCATTATTATGTTTATGTTCCATGCTATAACTGCTGTGGTTCCCGAGCCCGTATATCCATAAAGGCTCTGGGGAAAACCCATGTGCACGTGTAGAATAATAAACGGTAAAATGTATTCCTAGTCATGCCTCTAAGACTAGCTCAAGTGTTGCATGATGATTATGTTTTCCCAATCATGGGCATGTCTATGCCAGCAACTTTGAGGGCACAATGCTAGAAGAACATTTGTGTTGAATCGACCCGATTGATGTTATGCTATGAGATTCATTCGTCACAAGTTAATGGTTAATAACACAGAGATGGTTAACGTTTGCATAATTCCTCAGACCATGAGAGTATCGAGTTTATTCATGCTTGATTCATGACCTTTGGGGTTTGTTAAACGTCATCCGTAACTGGATGGCTATTACGGCGGCTTACGGGTTCATGGGAAAGTATGTCAAGTAACTTGATAGCTCAAGATTGGGATTTGCTCCTCCAACGATGGAGAGATATCTCTGGGCCCTCTCGGTGTTACGGTATCCATCATCGTCTGGCCAGACACTTTGTGATTTGATCACGGGGATGCCGGAACACGGTAACGAGAAAAGAGAACAATACCGGTAACGAGGTAACTAGCATATGTAGGGTAACGCAGCAGAAAACGAAAATTTTCCGACCTACGCACCAGCCCAGGACCACTATGGAGACTGCATACAAGGTTTGATCATTTTCGTTACCGACTCGTAGCGCAGCGGAAGTAAAGTCGATGACGATCGGCGGTGCTGATCCCCGCAGCTAGGATTTACAACCTCCCAACCGCGAGGATGTATACCCTCGTCTTCCCTTCGGACAGCCCTCCGGGAGGCGGTCGAACAGTCCCCCGGACGATGTCGCGGACAGCCCTTCGGGAGGACCTTCGAAACTCGAACGGTCACTCGGACAGCCCTTCGGGAGGACTCACAGAACTCGGACCGTCACTTGGACAGCCCTTCGGGAGGCACTCTCGAACAGCCCCTCGGGCACTAAGATTGAAACTACGACCTCTCTACAGAGTTGCACACATACGGTGTCAGCTATCCGGCAGGGCTTCGCCGTCCAGAACTAGTTCCTGCCGGAACCCAGACAGCCTTTCGGCTCTACGAAACTCTTTTCGTGGGAGGGAGAGAGAAGCCAGATAACATCTTGGCATGTGTATGAGATCAAGGGATGAGCAAATGGCTGCCAAGATCACTCCTATATATAGGCAAGCCAAGGGGTAAAATTGTCACACAAAAACCCCAAAGTGCCCTTGGAATATCCCTTTCCAAAAGGGAATATGCCATATGGGAGTGCCATGTGGAGCACCATGGTGCTCCACCTCCTTGGCCGGCCACCCTTGGGGGGGGGGGACCCCCCATGAGGTGCCATGCCCTCCTTCCCCTTCTAGAAGGCCCTTTTGGAATTTCCAAAAAGGTGCTTTCCATAAAAATTCCCAAAAAGCACTTTCACTATTCATGACGACATTTTTCAGCGTCCGTTCGAACCGAAAATATTTATGTGGGCTTAGAACAATTCCAGTACCCACTAAAATAATTTTCAACGCGTTCTGGAACAATTCCAGATTAGTGATTTTCATCTGCGAAAAGCATCTGAAGCGGTTCCGGCAGCTCCGAAACATTTCCGGTTTTTCTTCCAGAAAATTCCCAGAAGTTTCCAGAATGATTCTGGCACCCTCCAAGAATTATCAGGCATGTGCCGAAACCATTTTGACTTAATGGTATCCTCTGAAACAACTTTTCAGTTTCACCGGAACTCATCCGGTGACCTCTCTCTGCGGAACTTTTCCGCTGTCCGAAACTTTTCGGTGTCCGAAACTTTTTCGGTGATTTTCTCTCAGACTCCCTGTCTAGTATTTAGCAGATAGATGACCCTTAAGCGTGTGACCCTATAGGTTCGGTGAAGTATAGACATGACCTGGAACCCCTTCCGATCAATGATCAACATCGGAGCCGTGGACACCCATATTGACCCCTATACCCACACGAATGAATATTCGAGTGAACCTCCAGTTGCCGTGTGCTATTCCTGTTGCTTCGCGATATGTTACAAATACCCGAGGTGAGACATGTTGGCATTCCCGTGGATCAACAACTTGTCCACTATGCTAGTTACCTCGTTACCGGTATTGTTCTCTTTTCTCGTTACCGTGTTCCGGCATCCCCGTGATCAAATCACAAAGTGTCTGGCCAGACGATGATGGATACCGTAACACCGAGAGGGCCCAGAGATATCTCTCCATTGTTGGAGGAGCAAATCCCAATCTTGAGCTATCAAGTTACTTGACATACTTTCCCATGAACCCGTAAGCCGCCGTAATAGCCATCCAGTTACGGATGACGTTTAACAAACCCCAAAGTTCATGAATCAAGCATGAAGAAACTCGATACTCTCATGGTCTGAGGAATTATGCAAACGTTAACCATCTCTGTGTTATTAACCATTAACTTGTGACGAATGAATCTCATAGCATAACATCAATCGGGTCGATTCAACACAAATGTTCTTCTAACATTGTGCCCTCAAAGTTGCTGGCATAGACATGCCCATGATTGGGAAAACATAATCATCATGCAACACTTGAGCTAGTCTTAGAGGCATGACTAGGAATACATTTTACTGTTTATTATTCCACACGTGCATATGAGTCTTCCTCCGAGCCTCGTTTTATTTGCAGACTCGAGAACCATAGCAGTTATAGCATGGAACATAAACCTAATTATGAACAGGGAGATAATCAATAACATTTATTATTTCCTCTAGGGCATATCTCCTACAGACTCCCACTTGCACTAGAGTCAATAATCTAGTTAATGCTAATGCACTTTACACCTGTGGCACACCGGTGTAAATATGCTTCGCTTGTGGTATAGCCTGAATGTTCAACGGATCTGACGACTTCAGCTCCGTGTGTATCTTTGCATATCCTCGCGTTTTCACGCTTTCACAAAAGTCATATTTTGTGTGGACTTGGCTTGATATGTATGCGAATCACAGGTCGAACCTGGATTCCTCAGACTGAGTTATGGAGCAACTACTTGCAGTAGTGTCCCATTGACAAAAGCCATCTTGGAACCATACTAAGTTCATGAATGAACTATATGATTCAACATCTTCGTTGTCGCTTTAAAAGCGGCAACATACTTTGCCTCTGTTATAGAATTCGCCACAGTAACTTGTTTGAACAAATTTCAACTAACTGTGCCACCATATTGTGTGTTACACAAAACCGTCAATTTAAATCGAAAATCGCATGGAGAAATGATGAAGACTGTATCGATGTAACCTTTTACAACGAACTCTTCATGATCTCTACTTGCGAGAAAACTTGTCATCAGTGCTACTATAGTACTCAATGACCCTTTTTCACTGTTGTCCCTTGATCAATACTTTTGATCACTTTGGTATCTATACTCGCAACAACTTTGGGAGTATTGGACATATCTGGTTGTTATACATACCATGGAATACATGATTAATCCAAACACAAGAGTGTGTGTAATCCCCATCATGTATTTTGCTCATCAGTGTTTTTGGGACACCGAGTCTTGCAAAAACTCTTTCCATGTGACTTCGGCAAGAATCACTCCTTGGCGTTTTAAATGCTAAAAAGTTTTAGCATCTTGTCAATATGTATTTATTGCTTAGCCCCATTAGGTAAATCTATCTTCATAGATCATCATGCCTAATATTAAGGCTATTTAGCCCAAGCACTTCATCGAAAAACTATTTTCAAATGAAGTCCTAATTCGTGTCAAGAATTTTATTTCCAATTAACAATGTGTCAAGCACACAAGGTTTTTAGAAATGTTATTAGGCTCCCACTTACTTTCTTGAATTACAAGCATCTTCGTTATCCATTGATGAAGTCAAAACTCCTTTGAGCATTTCATCAAAACACAAAGATTCCAACTCCACTTTGCTCTCTTCTGTCCATCGCTGGAACTCTGAAGTTTGCACCCTTTCTAGCATCCTCTGGATTGACAAAATACCTTGGACTGTAACACATGCAGGTCCTTGGTTTCATTTCCATCAGATGGAAATCCTTTTGTCATCCATTGTTTTATATCTCATGATATGAAATATGTATTAATTGCTAGTTCAACCCGAACCGAATTTAAGCATCGCTACGATGAAGCAACCTCATCATAGTCAACTCCTTGAACTTGTATATTGCAACAAGTCGAGCTTTATGGATAAAACATTTTTATTCATATCAGTTATAGTTCCATAAATATTCGTCAGACTCTAAGTCTTCCGAAAGGTGTATCAAGGTTTTAATCTTGAATCACTTATATGGAAACTATCTCGGATTGTATTGGCATTTAGCCAATTCCGGAGTTAGGGCCCATCAACTCTTCCTTGTGTATCGTAGGTATACTGTTGTCTAACAACAATATCTCGTTTGCGCACCTGAGAGGTTTGCACGAGCCTTGCCTACGTGGTTCAGCTGCAAGTTCGACCGAAGTCCATACATTTTATTGTAGAGACTTCCGTATCAGTCGCAGTAGGAAACTCCGGAATTACTTCCAAGGTCTCTTTCCTTTGATCTGATGGCGAAGATACTGTTTATCTCGTCGAGTTGCACTATTCTCCCACTCACCTTTTTCAAAGAACCATTTTCTTCAAAAAGCATACCATTTTGTGGCAAAAACTTTTGCCTCGGTATAGTGGTGGGGGAATACCCAATGACTTGGGATAACCTACAAAGTAGCACTTGTCTGATTTGGAATAGGTTTGTAACCTTTTACACAAGCCCCATATTCCAAATGTTAAGAAAAGATATAACATGGTTGGGCGTACCATACCATGGTGTCATTTCAACAGACCTGATGGAGCTCTTTTCAGTGTAAAAGCCGCAGTCTCTAAAGCATCAACTTTTAAAAGGGATAATGGCAAATTTATTTATGTCATCTTTGATCTTGCCATGTCATAAATGGTTCGATTACATCTTCACGGACTTTCCACTTGCAGTGGTGTTCCGGGAGGTGCAAGTTATGAAACCCCTTTCACAACGCATCAGACATTCGCTAAACTTGTAACTCAAATATTTCTTTCTGCAATCGAATTGTAGAAACATAATTTTCTTGTTACAATAACTTCTACTTCATTTTGAAAACCTTTCAAATGATTTCAAAAGATCCAGACTTACGTCTCATCAAGTAAATATCCATATATCTACTTGAGTCATTTCTGAAGATAGATAAATCCACTACTTGCAACAACATTTATCGGACTACATACATCAAAATGTATGATCACCAATAAGTTCTTTGCTCGTTCCTTATGGCCTGTGAACGGTATTTCAGTCACTTCACTTTTCAGAGGAAAGTTGCAAGTGTCAGGTGATTCAAAATCAAATGACTTCAAAATCCATCATAATGGAATTTTCCATGCGGGTTTCTCCAATGTGACCAAATGCAGTGCCACACTTGTGTGGTATTCTTTTAGTCTTATGACATTTAGCGTCAGTGTTATGGATGTATCATATTACCATCAATATTCATAACATACGTCCCATCGATGATGGAAGTATGGCCCTCATGTTATTCATAATACTGAACAGCAATTGTTCTTCTATGAACAACCCTTTTGCAACAAACATTGTGCAATGGGCTAGAGTGTGTAAAACCCTAAAATGAATTATCAAAGTTAATACTGAGGTAATGTATTATTATCAATATTCATAACATACATCTCATTCATAATGAAAGTATGGCCCTTATGTTATTCATAACACCGAACATCAAAAGTTCTCTTATGAACAACCTTCTTGCAAGATAACTTATGCAATGGGCTAGAGTGTGTAAAACTCTAATTGAATTAGGAAAATAAACACAGACGGTAATACACCGATGGAAGGTACAGTAACATTTACTATGTTCTCTGTGTATACCTAAACCTCATTCCTGGCTAGTCTTTCAGGCCATAGTAGTTCTTACATCGAGTTGCAACAGAATGCAATCGAGCGGGTATCTTTGTGATTAACTCACAATACCCAAGAATCAGTGATTAACAATTTAATCATAATTCCCAAGAACTATATCTTTGACCAGCCTTCTATACATCAAAAACTTGTATGACATTCATACATGAGCTGGATATTCCAGTCTTATTTCTCATTGCCTTTATACTTCTAACAGTTTAACTTTTAGTATTTCTCCTACTCTCAGAAGAAGCACACAACTTAAGAGTGGCATCAGCCCTGGACTTCCTAGGCGTGAAAGTTTCACTGACACCCTTCGGACACTTCCTTTCTCTTTAAGTTGTTGTTTTATTCACCTTTCATCATATGACAGGCGTTCTTCTGGATCCCTCTCTTATCAGTCTAATGCATAGTAAACTCCTTTACTAATAGTTTGCAAACAAACATTTCTTTGGATATCTCATATCTTTTAGCCTTTGTCTGTCTCTGAAAATGATTTTCAGATTCCATGAATATCACATAACTATCCAAACTTTCGAAGTTCGGGTCTCATGGAAGCAAACATATTGCACTTGACTGAAATGGAATTCCAGCTTTTGGATCGAAGGACGAGAGTCACATGATCCATAGCATAAGCGAGAGAATACCGAAAGTATGCGATAGGACAAAGTCCTTCTCGGCACTCTTGAGGACAATCCCCACATTACGTTGCCAACCGTAAAGTTTTAACCAGATATTTAACAGCTATTCAATTTTAATAGGGAAGGTGGAAACGCGAGCCATTATTCTACAACTATTTTGCAAATCACACTTAGACAGTGTTCAAAATTAATTGCACTGAGAATTAAACAAGTTAATTCAAAGTGCGCTCCCACTCAAATCAATATCTCTCATAATTGATTGTGAGTGATACAAGACCCGCATTTCCATTCAACGCCATTGAACGAGATGAACACTGATGGCGCGAACTTCAATCGGTAGGCAAACTTGCCAATCACATCTCTATGTGACTCTTGTTCATCTTTCGATGGGCGTGTTCCGAGCTCAGGGAGATCCTTCCAGAACGTCAAGACAACCAAGTGATCTCACTGCGAGGTCTCAACTCACCCGCCTCACACATCCCTAATCGTTCGCACCCAGGGAGATCCTGTGATGCCCCGAAAAGTTAGGTGCCGTGACGGTGCTACACTTGGGAGAACACTAACTACTTGATATTTTTGTGAGAGATCACCCTAATAAAAGCGACTACCGCGCAATCAAGAAGGGTGCATCATAAGGGATAAACATCTCAGGCAATTCATAATAGCATGATATGGTATAGCCCTTTCTGACGGAGAAGTCTTGTATTTCTTCGTCTTTGGCATTCGCGTCGGTGTTCACCTTTGCGAAGATTGCCACCACCTTGTCGATGCACCAGATAATATTGCTATCTCTATAGCTAATAAAATAAGTGCATTACATAAGGTTGACACGCAGGTCATTAAAGTGCAATCATATGGCTCCAGCCATCATGCCGAATCATGACACGCAGGTCATGTTAATCAGTTTACATCATATAGACATCTCATACATAATAAAATTATTATGAGCACTACTATACCACATCATATGCACATGCAAACCCTCCTGCAAAACCAAGTTAGACGCCTCTAATCGGTTTAGCAAAAACTGGTTTTACGTGGCTTCTAAGGTTTCGAAACAAACCGAAGCTACCAACGTCCATCATCAAGCATGATTATCCAAGTCGCTAGATTAACAACGCGGGGTGTATGAAACACGAGATAATAAAATCTCGAGCCCCATACTGAACTTCGTCATACGCATGACCCCCGTGCAGATCATATCTGCATTGCCCTTTCATCTGTGAAACATCCATCTTTCATTGACTAAAGTGGAACCCAAAGAACTGTTAGCACTTCGTTGATCTGTCAATCAACATACTCAGGAGCAGCATGAAAGGATCGCGGATTGCCAGAACTTTGTCAGATTCCGCAATGCTGTCAAGATCAGGACTACGCAAATTCGAGGGAAGCAACAAGAACATCGGGTAACAGATTTCATCTGCTACCCGCACAAATAATTTTCAGTAATAGAACTCATCTACTACCTAATTATATTGTGCAACACCCATACATCTCCATGTATTCTAGATCGCAACCTGCATCTACGCATAGCACGGCTCTTGATGCCACTGTAGGGTAACGCAGTAGAAAACAAAAATTTTCCGACCTACGCACCAGCCCAGGACCACTATGGAGACTGCATACAAGGTTTGATCATTTTCGTTACCGACTCGTAGCGCAGCGGAAGTAGAGTCGATGACGATCGTCGGTGCAGATCCCCGCAGCTAGGATTTACAACCTCCCAACCGCGAGGATGTACTCCCTCATCCGCCACTCGGACAGCCCTCCGGGAGGCAGTCGGACAGTCCCCCGGACGGTGTCGTGGACAGCCCTTCGGGAGGACTCACAGAACTCGGACCGTCACTCGGACAGCCCTTCGGGAGGACACTCGAACAGCCCCTCGGGCAAAAGGACGAAACTACGACCTCTCTACGGGGTTGCACACATACGGTGACATCTATCCGGCAGGGCTTCGCCGTCCAGAACTAGTTCCCACCGGAACCCAGACAGCCTTTCGGCACTACGAAACTATTTCGTGGGAGGGAGAGAGAATGCCAGATCATGCATGGCTTGTGTGAGAGAGTTGGAGTGGAGTTGGAGAGCACCTCTCCTCCTCCTTATATAGTGGTGGAAGGGGTGAGGGGGGGCTGAAAATCAGCCCACTAAACATGCACCCACCAAACAAGGAAAACATGTTCCCACCAAACATGGAGAAAACATGTTCCCTTGTCCATGGTGTTCCCCCATGGGGCCCCACCTTCCTCCCAACACTCTCCACCATTTGTGGGGGCTGCCCCCCACCGTGGGGGCCCCCCCCAACATTTTGTCCAGCCACAAGGGGGCTGCCCCCAAAGGGGGCCCCCCCAAAAACAGCCCAAAAACAGCCCCCACGATCTGTGGGATCTTGTCCCCTCACGCTGGGACAAGATGTTTTCCGCGACTATTATTTCTGAAAAATTCCAGAAGGTCCCAGAACATTTCCGGCACCCTCTAAAATTATCTGGACGCGCTCTGGAACATTTCCAGTATGGTGGTTTAATTTAAAACCATCTTTGTTTACCCGGTAAACAACTCCGGCAGCTCCGAAACTTTTTTTTCGGTTTTTTCTCCAGAAAAATTCCAGAAATTACCAGACCAATCTGGCAACCTCCAAAACATTCCCGGTGCTTGCCGAAACCTTTTTGGATCAATGGTTTTATCCGAAACAACTTTTTGGTTTTACCGAAACTTTTTCAGTGTTCTCTCTCCGGAACTCTTCCGTTGTCTCCGAAACTTTTCGGTGATTTTCTCTCAGACTCCCTGTCTAGTATTCAGCAGATAGATGACCCTTAAGTGTGTGACCCTATAGGTTCGGTGAAGTATAGACATGACACGGAACACCTTCCGATCAATGATCAACATCGGAGCCGTGGACACCCATATTGACCCCTATACCCACACGAATGAATATTCGAGTGAACCTCCAGTTGCCGTGTGCTATTCCTGTTGCTTCACGATATGTTACAAATACCCGAGGTTAGACATGTAGGCATTTCCGTGGATCAACAACTTGTCCACTATGCCAGTTACCTCGTTACCGGTATTGTTCTCTTTTCTCGTTACCGTGTTCCGGCATCCCTGTGATCAAATCACAAAGTGTCTGGCCAGACGATGATGGATACCGTAACACCGAGAGGGCCCAGAGATATCTCTCCATCGTCGGAGGAGCAAATCCCAATCTCGAGCTATCAAGTTACTTGACACACTTTTCCATGAACCCGTAAGCCGCCGTAATAGCTACCCATTTACGGATGACGTTTAACAAACCGCAAAGTTCATGAAGCAAGTATGAAGAAACTCGACACTCTCATGGTCTAAGGAATTTTGCAAACATTAACCATCTCTGTGTTATTAACCATTAATATGTGACGAATGTAACTCATAGCATAACATCAATTTGGGTCGATTCAACACAAATGTTCTTCTAACACTGTGCCCTCAAAATTGCTGGCATAGACATGCCCATGATCAGGAAAACAGAACCATCATGCAATACTTGAGCTAGTCTTAGAGGCCAGACTAGGAATACATATTACCGTTTATTATTCCACACGTGCATATGAGTCTTCCTCCGAGCCTCGTTTTATTTGCAGACTCGAGAACCATAGCAGTTATAGCATGGAACATAAACCTAATTATGAACAGGGAGATAATCAATAACATTTATTATTGCCTCTAGGGCATATCTCCTACAGACTCCCACTTGCACTAGAGTCAATAATCTAGTTAATGCTAATGCACTTTACACCTGTGGCACACCGGTGTAAATATGCTTCGCTTGTGGTATAGCCTGAATGTTCAACGGATCTGATGACTTCAGCTCCGTGTGTATCTTTGCATATCCTCGCGTTTTCACGCTTTCACAAAAGTCATATTTTGTGTGGACTTGGCTTGATATGTATGCGAATCACAGGTCGAACCTGGATTCCTCATACTGAGTTATGGAGCAACTACTTGCAGTAGTGTCCCATTGACAAAAGCCATCTTGGAACCATACTAAGTTCATGAATGAACTATATGATTCAACATCTTCTTTGTCGCTTTAAAAGCGGCAACATACTTTGCCTCTGTTATAGAATTCGCCACAGTAACTTGTTTGAACAAATTCCAACTAACTGTGCCACCATATTGTGTGTTACACAAAACCGTCAATTTAAATCGAAAATCGCATGGAGAAATGATGAAGACTGTATCGATGTAACCTTTTACAACGAACTCTTCATGATCTCTACTTGCGAGAAAACTTGTCATCAGTGCTACTATAGTACTCAATGACCCTTTTTCACTGTTGTCCCTTGATCAATACTTTTGATCACTTTGGTATCTATACTCGCAACAACTTTGGGAGTATTGGACATATCTGGTTGTTATACATACCATGGAATACATGATTAATCCAAACACAAGAGTGTGTGGAATCCCCATCATGTATTTTGCTCATCAGTGTTTTTGGGACACCGAGTCTTGCAAAAACTCTTTCCATGTGACCTCGGCAAGAATCACTCCTTGGCGTTTTAAATGCTAAAAAGTTTTAGCATCTTGTCAATATGTATTTATTGCTTAGCCCCATTAGGTAAATCTATCTTCATAGATCATCATGCCTAATATTAAGGCTATTTAGCCCAAGCACTTCATCGAAAAACTATTTTCAAATGAAGTCCTAATTCGTGTCAAGAATTTTATTTCCAATTAACAATGTGTCAAGCACACAAGGTTTTTAGAAATGTTATTAGGCTCCCACTTACTTTCTTGAATTACAAGCATCTTCGTTATCCATTGATGAAGTCAAAACTCCTTTGACCATTTCATCAAAACACAAAGATTCCAACTCCACTTTGCTCTCTTCTGTCCATCGCTGGAACTCTGAAGTTTGCACCCTTTCTAGCATCCTCTGGATTGACAAAATACCTTGGACTGTAACACATGCAGGTCCTTGGTTTCATTTCCATCAGATGGAAATACTTTTGTCGTCCATTGTTTTATATCTCATGATATGAAATATGTATTAATTGCTAGTTCAACCCGAACCGAATTTAAGCATCGCTACGATGAAGCAACCTCATCGTAGTCAACTCCTTGAACTTGTATATTGCAACAAGTCGAGCTTTATGGATAAAACATTTTTATTCATATCAGTTATAGTTCCATAAATATTCGTCAGACTCTAAGTCTTCCGAAAGGTGTATCAAGGTTTTAATCTTGAATCACTTATATGGAAACTATCTCGGATTGTATTGGCATTTAGCCAATTCCGGAGTTAGGGCCCATCAACGCTTCCTTGTGTATCGTAGGTATACTGTTGTCTAACAACAATATCTCGTTTGCGCACCTGAGAGGTTTGCACGAGCCTTGCCTACGTGGTTCAGCTGCAAGTTCGACCGAAGTCCATACATTTTATTGTAGAGACTTCCGTATCAGTCGCAGTAGGAAACTCCTGAATTACTTCCAAGGTCTCTTTCCTTTGATCTGATGGCGAAGATACTGTTTATCTCGTCGAGTTGCACTATTCTCCCACTCACCTTTTTCAAAGAACCATTTTCTTCAAAAAGCATACCGTTTTGTGGCAAAAACTTTTGCCTCGGTATAGTGGTGGGGGAATACCCAATGACTTGGGATAACCTACAAAGTAGCACTTGTCTGATTTGGAATAGGTTTGTAACCTTTTACACAAGCCCCATATTCCAAATGTTAAGAAAAGATATAACATGGTTGTGCGTACCATACCATGGTGTCATTTCAACAGACCTGATGGAGCTCTTTTCAGTGTAAAAGCCGCAGTCTCTAAAGCATCACCTTTTAAAAGGGATAATGGCAAATTTATTTATGTCATCTTTGATCTTACCATGTCATAAATGGTTCGATTACATCTTCACGGACTTTCCACTTGCAGTGGTGTTCCGGGAGGTGCAAGTTATGAAACCCCTTTCACAACGCATCAGACATTCGCTAAACTTTTAACTCAAATATTTCTTTCTGCAATCGAATTGTAGAAACATAATTTTCTTGTTACAATAACTTCTACTTCATTTTGAAAACCTTTCAAATGATTTCAAAAGATCCAGACTTACGTCTCATCAAGTAAATATCCATATATCTACTTGAGTCATTTCTGAAGATAGATAAATCCACTACTTGCAACAACATTTATCGGACTACATACATCAAAATGTATGATCACCAATAAGTTCTTTGCTCGTTCCTTATTGCCTGTGAACGGTATTTCAGTCACTTCACTTTTCGGAGGAAAGTTGCAAGTGTCAGGTGATTCAAAATCAAACGACTTCAAAAATCCATCATAATGGAATTTTCCATGCGGGTTTCTCCAATGTGACCAAATGCAGTGCCACACTTGTGTGGTATTCTTTTAGTCTTATGACATTTAGCGTTAGTGTTATGGATGTATCATATTACCATCAATATTCATAACATACGTCCCATCGATGATGGAAGTATGGCCCTCATGTTATTCATAATACTGAACAACAATTGTTCTTCTATGAACAATTCTTTTGCAACAAACATTGTGCAAAGGCCTAGAGTGTATGAAACTCTAAAATGAATTATGAAAGTAAACCCAGAGGTAATGTATTATTATCAATATTCATAACATACATCTCATTCATAATGAAAGTATGGCCCTTTCTGACGGAGAAGTCTTGTATTCCTTCGTCTTCGGCATTCACGTCGGTGATCACCTTCGCGAAGATTTCCACCACCTTGTCGATGCACCAAATAATATTGCTATCTCTATAGCTAATAAAATAATGCATTACACAAGGTTGACACGCAGGTCATTTAAAGTGCAATCATATGGCTCCAGCCATCATGCCAAATCATGACACGCAGGTCATGTTAATTAATTTACATCATATAGTCATCTCATACATAATCAAATTATTATGAGCACTGCTATACCACATCATATGCACATGCAAACCCTCCTGCAAAACCAAGTTAGACGCCTCTAATCGGTTCATGCAAAAACTTGTTTTACGTGGCTTCTAAGGTTTCGAAACAAACCGAAGCTACCAACGTCCATCATCAAGTATGATAATTCAAGTCGCTAGATTAACTTTCCAGGGTGTATGAAAACCGAGATAATAAAATCTTGAGCCCCATACTAAACTTCGTCATACGCATGACCCCCGTGCAGATCATATCTGCATTGCCCTTTTGTCTGCGAAATTTCATCTTTCCTTTTAACTACGGTGGAATTCAATGAACTGTTAGCACTTCGTTGATCAATCAGGATCGCGGATTGCCAGAACTTTGAAACTCCACCATGCTGTTATCAAGATCAGAAATATGCAAATTCCAGGGAAGCAACAAGAATATCGGGTAACAGATTTCATCTGCTACCCGCACAAATAATTTTCAGTAATAGAACTCATCTACTACCTAATTATATTGTGCAACACCCATACATCACTATGTATTCTAGATCGCAACCTGCATCTACGCATAGCACGGCTCTTGATGCCACTGTTGGTAGCGCAGTAGAAAACAAAAATTTTCCGACCTACGCACCAGCCCAGGACCACTATGGAGACTGCATACAAGGTTTGATCATTTTCGTTACCGACCCGTAGCGCAGCGGAAGTAGAGTCGATGACGATCGTCGGTGCAGATCCCCGCAGCTAGGATTTACAACCTCCCAACCGCGAGGATGTACTCCCTCATCCGCCACTCGGACAGCCCTCCGGGAGGCGGTCGGACAGTCCCCCGGACGGTGTCGTGGACAGCCCTTCGGGAGGACTCACAGAACTCGGACCGTCACTCGGACAGCCCTTCGGGAGGACACTCGAACAGCCCCTCGGGCAAAAGGACGAAACTACGACCTCTCTACGGGGTTGCACACATACGGTGCCATCTATCAGGCAGGGCTTCGCCGTCCAGAACTAGTTCCCACCAGAACCCAGACAGCCTTTCGGCACGACGAAACTATTTCGTGGGAGGGAGAGAGAATGCCAGATCATGCATGGCTTGTGTGAGAGAGTTGGAGTGGAGTTGGAGAGCACCTCTCCTCCTCCTTATATAGTGGTGGAAGGGGTGGAGGGGGCTGAAAATTCAGCCCACTAAACATGGGGAAAACATGTTCCCACAAAACAAGGAGAACATGTTCCCACCAAACAAGGGAAAAACATGTTCCCTTGTCCATGGTGTTCCCCCATGGGGCCCCACCTTCCTCCCAACACTCTCCACCATTTGTGGGGGCTGCCCCCCACCATGGGGGCCCCCCCCCCAACATTTTGTCCAGCCACAAGGGGGCTGCTCCCAAAGGGGCCCCCCCCAAAAACAGCCCAAAAACAGCCCCCACGATCCGTGGGATCTTGTCCCCTCACGCTGGGACAAGATGTTTTCCGCGACTGTTATTTCTGAAAAATTCCAGAAGGTCCCAGAACATTTCCGGCACCCTCTAAAATTATCTGGACGCGCTCTGGAACATTTCCAGTATGGTGGTTTAAATTAAAACCATCTTTGTTTACCCGGTAAACAACTCCGGCAGCTCCGAAACTTTTTTTTCGGTTTTTTCTCCAGAAAAATTCCAGAAATTACCAGACCAATCTGGCAACCTCCAAAACATTCCCGGTGCTTGCCGAAACCTTTTTGGATCAATGGTTTTATCCGAAACAACTTTTCGGTTTTACCGAAACTTTTTCAGTGTTCTCTCTCCGGAACTCTTCCGTTTTCTCCGAAACTTTTCGGTGATTTTCTCTCAGACTCCCTGTCTAGTATTCAGCAGATAGATGACCCTTAAGCGTGTGACCCTATAGGTTCGGTGAAGTATAGACATGACACGGAACACCTTCCGATCAATGATCAACATCGGAGCCGTGGACACCCATATTGACCCCTATACCCACACGAATGAATATTCGAGTGAACCTCCAGTTGCCGTGTGCTATTCCTGTTGCTTCACGATATGTTACAAATACCCGAGGTTAGACATGTAGGCATTTCCGTGGATCAACAACTTGTCCACTATGCCAGTTACCTCGTTACCGGTATTGTTCTCTTTTCTTGTTACCGTGTTCCGGCATCCCTGTGATCAAATCACAAAGTGTCTGGCCAGACGATGATGGATACCGTAACACCGAGAGGGCCCAGAGATATCTCTCCATCGCCGGAGGAGCAAATCCCAATCTTGAGCTATCAAGTTACTTGACACACTTTTCCATGAACCCGTAAGCCGCCGTAATAGCCACCCATTTACGGATGACGTTTAACAAACCCCAAAGTTCATGAATCAAGCATGAAGAAACTCGATACTCTCATGGTCTGAGGAATCATGCAAACGTTAACCATCTCTGTGTTATCAACCATTAACTTGTGACGAATGAATCTCTTAGCATAACATCAATCGGGTCGATTCAACACAAATGTTCTTCTAACATTGTGCCCTCAAAACTGCTGGCATAGACATGCCCATGATTGGGAAAACATAATCATCATGCAAAACTTGAGCTAGTCTTAGAGGCATGACTAGGAATACTTTTTACCGTTTATTATTCCACACGTGCACATGGGTTTTCCCCAGAGCCTTTATGGATATACGGGCTCGGGAACCATAGCAGTTATAGCATGGAACATAAACATAATTATGAGCAAGGAGATAAATAATAACATTTATTATTGCCTCTAGGGCATATCTCCTACAGACTCCCACTTGCACTAGAGTCAATAATCTAGTTAATGTTAATGCACTTTACACCTATGGCACATTGGTGTAAAATATGCTTCGCATGTGGTATAGCCTGATGTCCAACGGATCTGACGACTTCAGATCCGTGTGTATCTTTGCATATCCTCGCGTTTTCACGCTTTCACAAAATTCATATTTTGTGTACACCTTGCTTTGTATATGTGTGAATCATTGGTCGAAACCTGATTCCTCAGACTGAGCTATGGAGCAACTATCTGCAATAGTGTCCCATTGACCAAGCCTTCTTGGAACCATACTAAGTTTATGAATGAACTATATGATTCAACAACTTCTTTGTCGCTTCTAAAGCGTCAACATACTTAGCCTTTGTTATAGAATTCGCCTCAGTATCTTGTTTGGAACAATTTCCAACTACCGTGCCACCATATTGTGTATTGCACAAAACCCTTAACTTTAATCGAAAATCGCTTGGAGCATGGATAAAGACTGTATCGATGTAACCTTTTACAACGAACTCTTCATGATCTCCGCTTGCGAGAAAACATGTCATCAGTGCTACTATAGTACTCAATGACCTTTTTTCACTGTTGTCCCATGATCAGTACTTTTGATCACTTTGGTATCTATACTCGCAACAACTTTGGAGTATTGGACATATCTGGTTGTTTTTACATACCATGGAATACATGATTAATCCAAACATGAAGGTGTGTGGAATCTCCATCATGTATTTTGCTCATCAGTGTTTTTGGGACACCGAGTCTTGCAAAAACTCTTTCCATGTGACTTCGGCAAGAATCACTCCTTGACGTTTTTAATGCTAAAACGTTTTAGCATCTTGTCAATATGTATCTTTGCTCAGCCCCATTAGGTAAATCTATCTCCATAGTGTAGGGTAACGCAGCAGAAAACAAAAATTTTCCGACCTACGCACCAGCCCAGGACCACTATGGAGACTGCATACAAGGTTTGATCATTTTCGTTACCGACTCGTAGCGCAGCGAAAGTAGAGTCGATGACGATCGGTGGTGCAGATCCCCGCAGCTAGGATTTACAACCTCCCAACCGCGAGGATGTATACCCTCGTCTTCCCTTCGGACAGCCCTCCGGGAGGCGGTCAAACAGTCCCCCGGACGGTGTCGCGGACAGCCCTTCGGGAGGACCTTCGAAACTCGAACGGTCACTCGGACAGCCCTTCGGGAGGACTCACAGAACTCGGACCGTCACTTGGACAGCCCTTCGGGAGGCACTCACGAACAGCCCCTCGGGCACTAAGATCGAAACTACGACCTCTCTACAGAGTTGCACACATACGGTGTCATCTATCCGGCAGGGCTTCGCCGTCCAGAACTAGTTCCTGCCGGAACCCAGACAGCCTTTCGGCTCTACGAAACTCTTTCGTGGGAGGGAGAGAGAATGCCAGATCATGCATGGCTTGTGTGAGAGAGTTGGAGTGGAGTTAGAGAGCACCTCTCCTCCTCCTTATATAGTGGTGGAAGGGGTGGAGGGGGCTGAAATTTCAGCCCACTAAACATGGGGAAAACATGTTCCCACAAAACAAGGAGAACATGTTCCCACCAAACAAGGGAAAAACATGTTCCCTTGTCCATGGTGTTCCCCCATGGGGCCCCACCTTCCTCCCAACACTCTCCACCATTTGTGGAGGCTGCCCCCCACCATGGGGGCCCCCCCCAACATTTTGTCCAGCCACAAGGGGGCTGCCCCCAAAGGGGGCCCCCCCAAAAACAGCCCCCACGATCCGTGGGATCTTGTCCCCTCACGCTGGGACAAGATGTTTTCCGCGACTATTATTTCTGAAAAATTCCAGAAGGTCCCAGAACATTTCCGGCACCCTCTAAAATTATCTGGACGCGCTCTGGAACATTTCCAGTATGGTGGTTTAATTTAAAACCATCTTTGTTTACCCGGTAAACAACTCCGGCAGCTCCGAAACTTTTTTTTCGGTTTTTTCTCCAGAAAAATTCCAGAAATTACTAGACCAATCTGGCAACCTCCAAAACATTCCCGGTGCTTGCCGAAACCTTTTTGGATCAATGGTTTTATCCGAAACAACTTTTCGGTTTTACCGAAACTTTTTCAGTGTTCTCTCTCCGGAACTCTTCCGTTGTCTCCGAAACTTTTCGGTGATTTTCTCTCAGACTCCCTGTCTAGTATTCAGCAGATAGATGACCCTTAAGCGTGTGACCCTATAGGTTCGGTGAAGTATAGACATGACACGGAACACCTTCCGATCAATGATCAACATCGGAGCCGTGGACACCCATATTGACCCCTATACCCACACGAATGAATATTCGAGTGAACCTCCAGTTGCCGTGTGCTATTCCTGTTGCTTCACGATATGTTACAAATACCCTAGGTTAGACATGTAGGCATTTCCGTGGATCAACAACTTGTCCACTATGCCAGTTACCTCGTTACCGGTATTGTTCTCTTTTCTCGTTACCGTGTTCCGGCATCCCTGTGATCAAATCACAAAGTGTCTGGCCAGACGATGATGGATACCGTAACACCGAGAGGGCCCAGAGATATCTCTCCATCGTCGGAGGAGCAAATCCCAATCTCGAGCTATCAAGTTACTTGACACACTTTTCCATGAACCCGTAAGCCGCCGTAATAGCCACCCATTTACGGATGACGTTTAACAAACCGCAAAGTTCATGAAGCAAGTATGAAGAAACTCGACACTCTCATGGTCTAAGGAATTTTGCAAACATTAACCATCTCTGTGTTATTAACCATTAATATGTGACGAATGTAACTCATAGCATAACATCAATTTGGGTCGATTCAACACAAATGTTCTTCTAACACTGTGCCCTCAAAATTGCTGGCATAGACATGCCCATGATCAGGAAAACAGAACCATCATGCAATACTTGAGCTAGTCTTAGAGGCCAGACTAGGAATACATATTACCGTTTATTATTCCACACGTGCATATGAGTCTTCCTCCGAGCCTCGTTTTATTTGCAGACTCGAGAACCATAGCAGTTATAGCATGGAACATAAACCTAATTATGAACAGGGAGATAATCAATAACATTTATTATTGCCTCTAGGGCATATCTCCTACACAGATGTCATCCACTCATTGGACCGGAGGCGCCTATGATACGTCGACACGTGGCACAGCCCAACAGAGGCCCATTTCGGTGAAAAGGCCGGCCCGTTTGACTTGTTCAAAAGGTAGCAGCCCGGCCCACAGAAAGCCTGTTAACGGCCTGTTCGCATATAGCCCATTTACAGCTCACTAACTCACGGCCCGTTATGGCCTATCCGAATTAGGCCCAGTAACGTCATCTGGGCCGTCCAATATGATTCTAGCCCGTTGTAACTTCCGGCCCATGTATGGCCCATGACATCTTTCGGCCCATATGAGGCCATTTGTAACTCTTGGCCCATTAACGGCCCGTGGTGAAACTGGCCCGTAATGAACAGTGTATCACTTTATACCCATTAACGGCCTATTATTCCATTGGGCCGTTTCCAGCCCGTGTTATCTTTCGGCCTTCTCAGGGCCCATTTATTCTTGGGCTGATTTGCAGCATTCGATTACTTACGGTCCGTTACTGGCCTGTTCCGGTCGTGGGCCAAATTCAGCCTGTGGTTAAAGTTGGCCCGTTTGTGGCCTGTTAATCCGTTGGGCCGTTCTCATAGCTTCATCAAATACGGCCGATTAACGACGGCCCATTATGGTCGGCCCATGAACGGACGATTCCATCTCTAGCCCATTTACGGCCCATAATGCGGTCCGTTATTGGCCCATGTTTGGCTAATCGATCATACGGCCCGTAGAAGGCCCATTGATGCTACAACCCATAGAAGGCCCATTGTTTCTATGGCCCGTAGAAGGCCCATTATTTCTACGGCCCGTAGGAGGCCCATTGTCACTACAGTAAATATGTAGCCCATGGTTATTGTGGCCTAGTTTTAAAAAATAGGTTATTGCGGCCACTAGCAAACCGCGAAAAAAGAACTGCACTGACTACAAGCAAACAAATAAACAAGACAACAAGGAAATAAATAAGCAAGCAACTTACGCTAGGCTATCACGGCTATTACACATATTACATACACTGGGCATCAAAGTTTGCCACCAGTGCAAATATGGGGAACAAAGCAGCATATTACATACACTGGTTGTCAAAGTTGGCGACCAGTGCAAATAAACGCCGCAGCAAAACAAGTCCAGCACTGAAACCACTTCACAAGAGCTCAAGAAACAATATACTGGGTATCCACCATGCTGGCAAGACGCTTAGCAAGCTTATTAGCTTTCACTTGTTTGGCGCTTAATCCTCCACCGATTGTTGTTGCACCAGAAAGTATGCATCTAAATTCTGCAGGGACTTCCTCAGTCCTTCGGCTTCCTGTCGCAGCACATCTTATCGATGTCTTTCAACTTGAAGTTGAGACTCAAGAAGCCGAACTGATTCAGGCAGCGAGTTCAAAGAGCTGGTGCTAGTAGTAGTGGCTAGTAACTCGAACACTACATCAAGACAGGACTTTGGGGTTGTCTTAGTGTCTTTAATATAGTTTTTATCAGCTTTCTTGGAGACCTACAGGGATGTCTCACTATCTTGAACCTTATCTGCATTACTTCCTTTACCATTGCATAACGGGGTACTCTTCTCCAATATTTTGTCCGCATTCTAAAAGAGAAACAAGTAGACAGATCACAGGTTTACCATGTTGTATATGAAACTCATTTTGGTAAACTAGTTCAGTAGTAAGGTGGACAGGATAACAGCATGAAACAAACAATATCTATGTAGTATGGTCACTGTATGGTCTATATCATTCTAGTTTATGTTGCCAAATGAAGATAGAGACAGTTAAAATCATATATGTTTAAGACAAAGCAGCATAGACAGAATGTAAGTGTGGGAAACTACACAGCAATAACAACACTTGTAATGTGCATGGCATGAGAACATAACTGTTTATTCAATTGAAACTGAAATCAACATAGAGCAAGTTACAACAGCAAACACGTTAAACAAACAGGTTTAAAACATACCTATTGCGCCATTGGAGTTTCAATTGCATCCTTCAAATTTAAAATTAGTTCGTATGAGTAAATATAGTGATGCAAGAGCAAAGGAGTATGAACCATAGCTACGAAACCTGACCTGAGAACAATTCTTCTTCTACTTTAAGTGTTGACTTGGGGTTCGGAGAGGTGGTCCTCGTGCTTTGGGCACTGCAGTTGCCTTACTAACTGCTCGTGTTTGGGTGCTCCGTGGTGGAGATGGTGCTGTGTCAACTAGAACTGGGTTACTATCTGCTGGGGTTGGGGTAAGAAGGGTTGTAGCTGGTTCTCTGTCCAACTGGGTAGGGGTATAATCTGCGTGAGTCTGGGTTATGTGTGGTGGGGATGGTTCTTGGGCAAGTACAACAGTGGTTCTATCTGCATCGACGGGTAGCACGATCTTTTCTGAAGACCGTGTTTTTACTCCCATAGATACTGCCATCACCCCCTCCAATTCAAATGGCTGATAAACAAGAAAAGTAATTGTATGTATAGACATTGTAAGATAGACAGGTGCAATGGATAGTAGGGAAGAAAATAGGGCATGAAATAATTCACATTTATGTTGTCTAACCAAACAGGATAGCATGACATAATTTCACATATATGATGGCTAACTAAACAGGATAGAATGACATACTTCAAAATATGATGACTACGTAAACAGGATGACATGATATAACTATACAATGTGTCTATTAAAGTGGTTGGCATGCCATAATTCACAAACATGCCATCAATGGAAACATGATGGCATGATATAATTCACGGATAGAATGACATAATTCAAAATAAGATGACTATGTAAACAAGATGAGATGATATAACTATATTATGTCTTTAGAAAATGGGTTGGCATGCCATAATTCAGATACATGCTGTCTATGTAAACATCATGGCATGATATAATTCAAATATATGATTTATATACTAAGCAAGTGAGCAGAGGGCAATCGCATATATGATGTGTCAACTAAGGAGATGGCATTCAATATTGTGTATATGATGTAAAAACTAAGCATTGCAAGATCACATATGAATGATATGAGTAATATAACCCTGCCAAGTTTGAGCATACACCTCAAGGGGAAAATAGGACTGGTCATCTACCTCTGAATCCTCCTCTGAGGAGCTATCTGTAACCAGCAAGATATCTGCTTCAGCGGGTAGCATTGTCTGCTCTGAAGACCCTGTTTTCACTCCAGATTTCTCCATCACCAATTCAAATGGCTGATGCACAGGAAGAGTAGTTGAATATACAAACATTGTCGACAAATGGAATGAGTAATACAAAAAAAGATGGCATGATATAATTCACATATATGACACTTGGCTAAACAGCATGGCATTGCATAATTCACATACATAATGCCTTGCAACAAGATAGCATTGCATAATTCACATATATAATGTCTTGCAACAAGATGGCATTGCAAAATTCACATATATGGTAATTAGACACTAAATAGGTGGCAATAACACCAAAGCATGTCTAAACTAAGCAAATGACAGGCCAATGCAAGACACCATATGCACGATATGAGCAATATAACCCTGCCAAGTTAGAGCATGCACCTTGGGGGGGAAATACGACTGGTCATCTGTCTCTGAATCCTCCTCTGAGGAGCTATCCATAACCAACAAGACATGCGCTTCGTCGGATAGCATTGTCTGCTCTGAAGACCTTCTTTTCACTCCAGATTTTTCCATGACCGTGTCGAATGGCTGACGCACAGGAAGAGTAATTGAATGTACTAAAATTGTTGACAAATTTAATACATAATAAAAAAAGGATGGCATGATATAATTCACATATAAGATGACTGGCTAACCAGGATGGCATTGCAAAATTCACATATATGATGCCTGGCTAAACAAGATGGCATTGCATGATTCACATATATGATATAGAAACTAAACAGATGGCATTCACACAATGCATGTCTAAACTAAGCAGATGACATATTTTATGTATAAAGTAAGCAATGCAAGGCACCATATGCATGATATGACCAACATCAGCATGCCAAGTTAGAGCAAAAGACCTCAGGGGGTAAATAGGAGTGGTCTGCTACCTCTGAATCCCCCTCTGAACAGTTATCTTCCTCTTGATTATAGTCTGGAATGGGGAGAGGGGGGGTTGCTTTTGCGCCCACCATGGAGTGACGTCTGCATGAAATTTTATTGCCACACAAGGCTCGTCTATTTTGCTCTACATGTTCAGTACCATTGTGTACAATAACTGAAATGCATAGGAATAAAACATAGTGAGATTATGTAAGGAGTGCAAGCACAAATCTAGAGTGATGGTAGCAAACCGTGGATAGACCCAAAACCAATGATAGCAAGCAGATAATAGCTTCAGTTAAAAAATACAGATAATGGCTCCTTTAATGTTTGTTTCCACCCAACATGAAACTCATAGTAGACACCCAAGATTAACCAGATAGTATTGATTGCTGCCCCAATATGTACCCCACAACCATTTAAAAACTCAAGTTTGAGCATTAGTTTGGACCTGACTCAGAGTCTAATCGGTGAACAGGATGATAAAGTAGCATGTCATCATATTAAGTGATGCATAATGAAAGCAGACACGAAAGAGAGCGACCTCTCTTGCGGACCCGTGTAGTCCTCAAGGTCATCTGCTCAGTTGATGATGGTAATGCAGTTGTCGTGGTTGCCGGCGGCGGGGAAGAAGATCTGAGGCGGCGAAAGACAGTCTGGAGGGCGGATCCCTGCTGTGGTGAACCCGTCCGTCATTGGAGCAGCTGAGCTGGGGTGGACCACAGCGCAGCAGGAGCGGGACAAACCACACAAGGTTTTCTTTAACACATATCTGTAACAGAAGTAATTCTGTAAGGGCTTGTTTGAATTGGAGGATTCTAACAATGCAGGGATAGGAAATACACAGAAATAGGATATGAATGCACGTGCAAAAGAGAGAATTTAAAAACATAGGATTTCTGCCAATCTGGGTGTTCGGTTCACAAGAATTGGAAGATCACAGGATGCAAAGAAGCATGGTGAGATTAAGTCAAACCACAAGAAAATGTACGGTTATAATGCTATTATGCTACTATCTCTTAGTCTTGCGCTTCATGAATAGGAATTCGAAAAGGAGGACAAGTGCATATTAAAATTCCTACGGTTTTTCTTTCAAGGAAACACTAAAGGAACAAATCCTACAGTTTTCCTTTCCTCCATTCCTTTGTACCAAATGCATGAATAGTAGTACCATAGGAAACTTTCCAATTCCTATGTTTTTCCTTCACTTTTCCTTTCAAGCACTGACGATTCTAGTGGGCAGGCTTGAACAGGGAAAAGCCTACACTCAAAAAATGTTTTTGTGCTACTTATACTAGTTTGGACCCAGGCCACTGCCCTACTAGCTCAACTCCCAAGCCCATCTACAAATGCACAGCTCAAACATGCAGAAATAAATAATGATGGCGTTCAAGAGAGTCCATCACGGATAGCTAAGTTGCCTGGTACCTCACTGCTTGTCATATAGTAGGATAAACTAATCGTATTTCATGTTACTATGTGTACTCAGTGGACAATATATATAACATGTAGAGTAAAAAAGCGATGCAACAAGTGTACAACCTCTTTGGCGAAGCCATGTCGATCTCAGCATGATTGGGTTGGTCGGTGAGGATGCTCCAGCTGATTTGGTTGTCGGAGGAGGGGAAGAAGATCTTACACATCTGGAGATGGAGCCGGGGGTACTGCTCCGCTGTGATGGAGGGCTTCATCGTTGGAGCAGCTCCGGTGAGTTGTACGATGGCGAGGCTGAAGCAGGACAAGAGAGACAACGTTAACCTGAGTGGAATTCTAATAGCATCTCCAATAGACGATGTAAAATACATAACCACAAAGTGCTAGATGTAAAATACATCAGCCGCTCATCTCTAAACTTAACTATCGAAACTGAATTTAACTGTCGAAACTGAATTTTGCTGTCAAAACTGAATTTTACTGTCGAAACTGAATTTTACTGTTGAAACTGAACGCACTAGTAGCAGAAAAGCAGTAGCAGCAGCAGCAGCGCCCGGAGCAGTAGCGCATGCGAGAGCCGGAGCAGCTGGTCATGTAGCAGCATCTCGGGTAGCAGCTACAGGGGCTCAAGCGAGAGCAGGATCTGCTGCTCGTGCAGCAGTAGAGCGAGCAAGAGTAGAGCAGCAGCGCAAGCAAGAGCAAGAGCGAGAGCAGCAGCGCGAGCAAGAGCAAGAGCAGACCAGGCAGGGGACCGAGAGCAAGAGCAGAGCAGCAGTGCGAGCGAGAACCAGTGCAGCAGCAGCTCCTACTGATGTGGACGTCGCCGCCGAGGGAGCGACACTGTGGAGGAAGTGGCCGGCGATGCCGCCGTAGATGGAGCGCGCCATGTCGGCTCGGGACTGAGCGCCGGCAGCACCGTGAGATCAAATCAAGTAGAAAATGCAGCGATTAGTGTAGAACCTCTTTGGTGGCGCCGATTAGGCCTCAGCTTCATTCGAGGAATCGGTGATGATGCTGCTCTTCCGGTGGTGCAGGTCAAGACCGCGGTGTGGGAATAGAGGTGGCACGAAAGACGAGGGGAACATCAGGGCAGCTCCTTGGAGGTGGAGGACGGGGTGGCTGAACCAGTGGGACGACGAGATCGACGACGGATCCTCATCCGGTGCGGTGGATGAGGGACGTCGAGGTGTTGCTGTGGACGACGTCGTCGGGGAAGAGGCTCCAGCCGGGTGGGCGGACGGAGGAGGGTGTGGGGCTTCGCGGGTTTTCACGGCCTCGGTGTACGAATGGGGGGGGGGGGGGGAAGGGATGGGAGGGGGGAACTATGGCTTAGGGAAGCGCTTGTCCGAAATGTGGGGTAAGTTACGAAAGTACCCCCACCGGTTTGAGCTGGCGGTTCTTTCGGTTCAGGGCTATCACAGGCATTTCGCGTGTCGTGATTTCGCAGGAGGTGGGAGTTTTCACGCGTGTTGTAATTTTGGGATAGCAAGGCGCGGGTTGAGATGGAGGGAGTTTTCGGAGCACAACGAGACAAAGTCATATCTCAAAATTTTGGAGTAACAAGGCGCTGGTTGAAGAGGCGGGAGTTTCGCAGCAAGATAGACAGAGATGCTAGCTTGAAATTTTGGCATAAGAAGGCGCGGCTTGAAATTTCAGGAGAACAAGCTTAACGTGTACAAAAAAAGACAATTCGCACCTCACTAGAGAGAGCCATGTCCCGTTTTACTATATTACTAGAAATGCATTCAAATACAACAACAAAAAACTAAAAAATCGGGATAACAAACTTAACGTGTACAGTACCAAATCAATTTGCACTTCCCTCAACAATAAAAAAAACAATTCATGTTGTCTAGCATATGGACTAAATTTGAGTACATTTTCCCTGTTTGAATGGGATTGTACTCGGGTTAGTTATACAACAATCTAAATATTATCTTCACAACACATGACATGAATATAGGAGTAGTAAATTCCCATATAAATATGAACTACATGTACATACAATTTCGAATTCAAATATATGTATCCATTTTATGTTGAATTCAAATCATATATAGTACATGTACGCTCTAGCTAGATGTTTGGAATCTAAACCATGTATGATAGTACGTACAATGTGTTTAACACGCACAACACACACACACACACACACACCATTTAGACTAGTAAGGTACACGTGCATTGCACGCATGAGATTTGGCAACCAAATTATGAATAAATATCACATTATAGCATGTAAGCTTTGATTCACATATGCATGATGTAGATGTTCGTTTAATTCTTATAATTCATCTCATTCAAAATCAATTAGTTTTTATAAAAAAGCTAATCTATTTTAAGATTCATGGAATTGTGTGTTGTAAAGCATAAAGTAAAAACAAATAATGGCAATTCATCTAGAAAAAAAATTGGGCAATTATGATACGGAAGATTCTAGAACAAAGGAGAAGTGCTTGTGTTTTGAGGTTTTGGCATTATGCTTAAGTTCAACCATAGAGTCTTCTAGATTATACATGTGGCAAAATCTGGTGGAATGTAGATGATATCCAATGGCCAGTAGTGCTCGGATTTGCCATCTCTGCATCGTCGGATCGGCTTCATCCAACGACCATCTTTCAAAGTTATTCGCACACTATATAGGGGTATAGATATGTGATGCGAAAGCCACCCATCATCTCCAATTTGAATAGTGTGTCCATGCATGGATGCAATGTGGCCAAATGATGCCTGCCATCGGTATCTCAAATTCAAATCAATCTGACCTTGTTTAATGTGTACAAAGTATAGCATGCTCATTTCCAAACCACACCATGCATGCACACACACTACCACTCGGCATTATCCATCGCACACATGCAATCTTTATCTTTAGGTCGGTCTCCCATGCATGCACACACACACACCTCCCCCTCTTCATCACGTCGGGCATTCTTTATCTCTCACATGCATGCGCAATGATCGATGTTCCTCTATGTGTGTATATATATAGCTAGGTCTTTCCCAGTTTAGCACACAAACCGATCGATCTATATATTAGTTAGGTCTCACCCTCTTTCCCACGTACACATCGATCAATCTATACCTCTCTATATAGGATTACGTAGCTGATACACCCACATTATCTATCCATTTCCCCCCTCTCATCATCCATGTCTTCCGCTTCATCTCTCAGACGCGCGCACAGTGGCGAAGACAGGGGGCAGCAAGGGCCCTGGCCACCCTAACATCACTATATACTGAGGCTAATATGAATGTGATCAGTAGATCAATTGCTGGTAAAATGGTTTAAGTTGATGAATTGGCCCTCCCCGTAAAGGATTAGCAATGCTTGGCCCCCTAGCTCATTTATTTTTCATGGCTCCACCATTGCGCGCCACTACGCACGTTCTCACCCCCTCTCTTTCAAGATCGATCTCGCACTTGTGCACTCCTTCATAGTCTCCCTCCACTTGGCCCCTCGCACGATCTTCCAGCACCCCACCCCCCATATCCCAGTGCTTGTACGCTCGTAGAGCCCTTCCCTCTATCTATCTCTATCGATATCTCGCGCGGTCGACCCCTCCCCTCCCTTCTCGTATATCACCCCGGCCCCATGCACATACATATATGTATATAGGCCTCTCCTTCACACAAATTTCATTGACACGTATTCCCTCACCATATCTTAGTATCTCTCACACACACAGACTACGTGTGCGAAAGAGAAGAGGTGCACACACGTACTCATTCCCACATACAAACGTGCGGGTGCACGGTGGAGCACACTTGTACAAAAAATGAGCGTGTAGAAAGGCTTTAGATGATGTGCCACTAGTCTATATCTATACCTCTATATCTATATCTATATCTATACCCCTATATTGAGTGTGAATAAATTTGAAAGATGGTCGTTGGATGAAGCCAATCAGATGGTGCAGAGAAGGCAAATCCGAGCACTACTGGCCATTGGATATCATCTACATTCCACCAGATTCTGCCACATGTACAATCTAGATCGACTCCATGGTTGAACTTAAGCATAATGCACAAACATCAAAACACAAGTACTTCCTTTGTTCTAGAATCTTCCGTATCATAATTGCCCAAACTTATTTTCTAGTTGAATTGCCATTATTTGTTTTTACTTTATGCTTTACAACGCACAATTCCGTGAATCATAAAATAGGTTAACTTTTTTATAAAAACTAATTGATTTTGAATGAGATGAACTATAAGAATTAAACGAACGTCTACATCATGCATATATGACTCAAAGCTTGCATGCTATAGTGTGGTATTTATTCATAATTTGGTTGCCAAATCTCATGCGTGCAATGCACATATACCTTACTAGTACTTCCAGTATGTGCAAAACACGTAAATTAGAATTCCAATGGCACGCTACATAGTGTCTCTCCCTTTTTCAGTTAATATATTGTGATTAAAATGATGTGGGGGCATCCATGAAGCCACGTGGCACATGTGGAGGCGTTGTCGCGACCTCCTTGTGTGGATTGATCACAGTGATGTGCTGCTGGTTCCAGAAGAATGTACTCGTCCTCTCTCACGCACACTGGCAGTACATGCACAAAGCGAAGATGTGCACGCACGCACTCAATCCCTCGCACGCACACGCGGGTACATGGTGGGACGCATTTTTGTACGAAGATCCACCCCATGTGATAATTTTACGCGTGTAAAGTCGTTCACTTCATTGATGGTCAATTAATACAGTGCATGCAAATTGAGTGGAAGTGAGGGAGGAAGTAGTTGAGAAAGACATTACTACTCCACTGCGTGCATGCGAGTAGTTAAATCATGGGTTGCTACTTCCATTGGTCTCCTTCGTATTTTGTGCCAATTTTTGACCATAATTTTAAGTAACACAATATTTATGCATGTCATAAAAATTAATGTCATCGAAAGCTATGTTCAAATGTGATTCCAATGATATAATTTTTGGTGACATGCATTAACATTTTCTTAGTTAAATTTTTGGTCAAAAATTGGCACAAAATAAAAAGGGGGCCAATAAACCAGGACGTAGGTTGGATGATCAATTTTTGCCTGGGTTACTGTTGGTGGCCTTTGTATTTAAATATGGACGGAGTGGAGTAGTACAATCTTTATCTTAGCATCGTAGGGCTCTCCCAGCGCCTAAGCTCGCCTCCCCGCCTCGCCCACAGGATCCCGCCATGGAGGATTCCGCCATGGATAATCCCTTAGATCCCAGGATCCCGCGGGCTGCCCTCTCGCTGCGGCCCGCAGCACTGCTGCCTTTAAGCGAAACCCACATGTGTTTCAGAGGGGATCCATTGCTCTGGAATCACAGATCGGTTGCGCGCGGAGGACATGCCAGGGCTGCGTTTCAGGCGGTGGGCAGCAAGGGCAAATCGAATCGAGGAAGCGTCGCATCGATTGGAGACAAGTTCGAAGGAGCTACACCTGGCGAAGCACAAAGCCGAGGTGCAAGTCGATCTCAGGGGAGAGATGCTGAGGGATGTCAGCATCTGGCAGCGTTGCATTGATTTCGAGCTGGGGCTAATGGCAGAGATCATATTCACGGAGTCGACTGCGGAGGAAAGAACGCGCATGCCTGCGGAATGGCATGAGCAGCCGGTACAACTGTTCAAATGGGAGGTAGGAGAAGCCAAATCGCGGGACCAGCTGTGGTGGAGCCGCTGGGCATGCATCATAGGCAAGGTGAGCTGCCCTCCTTCCCTGCCAGTGATGCAGTGACCTACTCGGTTGCTGCTGCAGTGAACTTGCGGCGCCATGGTGGTTTGCAACCGTGACAATCTATATGTATTGTATTCCTTTGAAAATACTTGGTCATTTGGAAAAAGATGGTAGTAATTGATTTATCACTAGTTTTTGAATGCTTGGTCGTGACAATCACCCGAAGCCACAACCAGAAGTCTCCATCGCGTAATACTTACGGTCGGTCGCACCAACAGACGGTCGGTCAGACCAGCGTCTCATCGAAGGGACACGCATCGGCTTGGTCTGACATGTACGACCAATTACATCACTGACTTGTGTGACCGCATTTGAGCAGTAGTGCTTGAAATTTCTGTTCCAGGAAACTCATCGGGAGCCGTTTCAGGCCTCAAAACCAAAACCATCAATTAATCTTTAGCTTGTTCCCACCACATTCCAAAGTAGTACTACCATGCTATAATTAAGTGCAAACCTGCTCACACCTAGTACGTATCAAACCTGAATGTGTTCCCACTATGTAGGTTTTATAGTACTAGTGCTAGTACTAGGTTATAAAAAGGGGAACTACCTAGCCAAAAATCACTCTACCTTCCTCCTCATAAGTCTTTCTTGTTCGTCCGTCCTTGCCATGGCCGGTGTGCAGAGCTCTAGGTCGAGAACTACTCATAACAAGGGAGCGATGACCAAGGCCGCGGAAAAAAAGAGAGGGCTCACCGCCTCGCAGAGACCTCGAAAGATCTCTCACGGGCAGGCGAGGGCTCCCAGGAGCGCCCTAGCCACGGAGGCGAACATGCAGAACTGGCGGCACTGGAGTCGTTATCCCTCGATGACATGCCCGATTAGCTCAATAAGTAGAAGGAGTTCATCGACGGCTTGGTGGAGCTGCTGAAGGAGAGCCTCGACGACATGCCCGCTGAGCTCAATGAGCAGGGGGAGTTGACCGCCAGCTTGGTGATGCTGCTGAAGGAGAGCATTGCCTTGGGTAAGAAGGCGACCGGCAAAATCCTGCAACTTCAGGAGGACAAGGCGAAGCTCTACCACGAGCTCTACCTGGTGAAGGAGGAGAACGCCGGCTAGAAGAAGCTGCATGAGAAGATTAGTTCCTTGGTGAAGATGTTGCACGCCCTCATCATGGAACAGAAGGAGGAGTTGGCGAAGCTCCGCATCGAGCACCCGGCTACTGTCAAGGTACATAATGCGGCCGTGGAATAGATGATGAAGGCTCGCATCGAGAAATCCCGCGTCATGGACAGAATGAAGAAGATGGCGGAGGAGATGCGTGAGGAGATGGAGGCCGTGGAGGCGATGAAGAAGCAGTTACAACTCCACGGCCAGCAACCCTTCATGTAGTAGAGAGCAGCGCCCCAGACTTGTGTGTGCGTCTTCCTTCTTTTTTGGGGGGGATAATCTTCCTTCTTCTTTTGCTCCTATGTTTCTTCTTTTGCATCGGGTGTTTCGCCGAACATGTCACGTTCTCTGCGATGCATGAATAGAACAATGCTAATGATGAGCGGCACCGTGGGATCGATGACTAGCAAATTAGATCATTTTTTATCGCCATATCGCACTGGGCTGCGGTGTTTCATGCTCCTCCGTCGTACTAGTACTCCAGTGGAAAACTTGAGTATACCGCATGGTTCTTTGCTCCTCCTCAGGTCGTCGGCAATATTTATACAAGCAGTCAAATCACAAGGCCCCGCCTTCCAGTAGTAATGAGCCGTCAAATCACAAAGGCCCTCGCCTCTCGTGAAACCGACCAAGCGAGACTGCCCCGCCCTCTAGCCTTTTAAATGTATACTTTTGTACAGTAGTAGTATCGATGGATTACGCCATGGAGCAAAACTAACAAGATGAAATTAAAGAAAAAAAGTGGTACATATAGAGAGCGCTTGTCGCCAAATTATGCATACAGTACTATTAAAAAAGCTAGTACGTGCTTAGATGGGGTGCTAAAGTCTATTAAAGAAATTAGCATACCTATTTAATTCTTTGACAACTAAACTCCTTCATGCTTTGGGTAAACTTCTCTCATTTAAGTTTTTTTTACAATTACATATCTCATTTAAGTGTTTTGCGTATGTGGCATGCTTAGAGCGTGGTTAATAGTATAGCCAACTGCTGGCTATATGATGTTGGCCATATATATTGTACGTATATAATGTTAAGAAACGAGTGGTAGTACTACCAACTACAAGATGAACTGTAAGAAATACTAGTATGTACGTACTGAAGAGTTAAATTAACGAGAAGGAACATAACATAGTTCTGTTGGGGGCTCAGCACAACACACCCCTCAAATAAAACTAAGCACCCTGAAATTAAACTAAGCAACTAATCCGGTAGACACTGCATTAGAACCACCATGAGCAACGACACTGCCACCTTACTTGGACTCCTCGTCCACGTGCTCGACTTCGTCCTTGTCCCTCTTCCTCTTGGCTGATACTTCTTTGCTTGAACCGCACACTTGGCTCTCACTCTTCATCCAACCCTTGTAGATATTGAAACAAAGGTAGGCATCCATTGCAGTGTACTGGATGTGGTCTCTATCTAGTACATTCCACTGCCATGTAAGATGAAACTCGGGCAGAGGTTTCGTCAGTTTACCGTACGAAGGATCAACCATGGCTCCTGCCATGGTCAGCATTGAAGGCTGATGGGAAGGCACCAGCCTATTCTTCTGGAGGTCGAAGGGCTGGCCTACAACAAGGCCTATCCGACTCAGGACTCTTCTATCGTTTGTAAAGTCTATAGTAACGAATTTGACCTTGCCGCCCGTGAGGAAGTTCTTAAGAGCAAGTATAATAAGGTGACGTAGGCGGGCTATAAGACTTTAAATATTATATCTTTGCTGAGTTGGATGAGAGAGAAGAGGAGAGAGAAGGTAAGCCGGCTGTAGATTTGCAGCCGGCTGTAGCACGTGCTCCAAGAAGCTATGTGAGAGTGCATGGTGGGCCATGTGATAGAAAAGTAGTACTTTCTTGTAGCCCACTACTATACATGTTGACTATTACATTGGCTATAAATGACATGGCAATATGTTATAGCCATCAATCGGCTATATTATTAACCATGATCTAAAATCCTCGCACTCAAAGTCGGCATGGCATATGTGGTAGACCAAGCAAAAGTTATGCACGCAAACCTGGATCACGACAGGCTTCTTCCTCTCTTCCTCCTTTAGATTCTTCTCTTTTCCCAGGACTGTGGTGTACTCAACATCTAGCCCAACGGCCCACTCATCACCATATGACTTTTCGAACATGCGTCTGAAGCGAGCAAGGCATCCTTTCACCGTCGCGGAAGAACGGGTGTAGATGACTTCGAACTCATTGCCGGTGATGGTTCTAACCTTGTACTCACGGCCGATCATGGAGATTTGGGACGCCATGGATTTGGGAGGAGGGTTAGGATTAGTGGAACAGCTGTAATCTGAAAGGACGGGACGACTAGGAGCGAACTGCCGTAATGTTAAAGGACGGCCGGGGACAAGTAGGAGTGAACTGCTAGCGGTTTTCCGATTGTAAAAATGCTTGAGTGGGTCGTGCGATCGGCATGGTAGTGGCTTACCCGGTGGATAAATGGACTCATGCACAGTACTATGGGGGCCTAATTAGATGTCATGTCTACTAGACACCCAATTAAATGGCTTCATGCATCCGCGTGTTCGCACGTCAAGCGTCGGGAAAATTACAGGTGATACGAAGCTTTCCATGCTCCCATGATACGGGCTTCCGAGAGCCCTTGGATCTGAGATCGAACGGTTGCATGGCGTGATTCTAGAACTATGGGTGAATATCCTATCCTAGAGGGTTATTCTGCAAATTTTCAGCAACTTAGCATGCGACCGTTCGATCTCAGATCCAAGGGCTGTCAGCAGCCCATATCATGGTCGCGCCTACCACGACCGTCGCCTCGCTTGCGCGGTCGCGCCCTTGGAAATTTCAGACGGCTATAAATGAGCATTTTTTGCCTACTTTGCATGCATGAAACTACTTCCTCCGTCCAGGTGCGTTAGGCTATCTGATGTTGGCATGTCATACATAGTCATCACTTAGTCACTCATACAACAAGGTTAGCTATAAGGTTGGCTATAAGAGTATTTTTTTTACTTCTCTCTATCTCTTTCTTCGTAGTATTTACTGCATTTGCCAAGGAGTAAGGAGTACTAGTACTTGGCACCTGTATACCATGGAGGTGGTCAGGAAATGGGAGACTCACGCCGGTCGTAGCATCGTAGTAATAATGATAATGGCAAGTCAAATCATAGGGCCCCACCTGTCCAGCAGTAACGAGCCGTCAAGTCACACAGCCCTACGTTTGCAGCAGCCTACTCCCTCGGCTTCTCGCCTCTCTGTCGAACCGACTAGGTGGAACTGCCCCGCCTACCGCGCGGGAAAAGCCCCGCCCTCGACTTTTAAATATAATTTTGTATCCATGGATTGCGCCATGGAGCAAAGCCTCAAGAAAACGGCGATACACATGTATACAGCACGCCCATCGAGTTCGCGTCGCACCCCAGACGGTCGGTCGGTCTGGCACGCTGCTCTCTGAATGGAACGTGCGTCATATTGCGTTTGCACACACATGTGGGACCGCAATTGAGAACCGACCATAGGCACACACCCCCGTCCCCGCAAGTCGGCTGAGTTAATAGAAGAGAGAGACGAGCGATAGTAGTACTGGAGCAGTGCTGTAAACACGTCGGTGCCTGGACGATCCCTGCATGACACGGGAGATCAGTTCGTCCATGCATGTGACCAGATTCCAGCAGACGGCTGGATTGGCTATCATCTACATATCGTGCAGGCTATGTTGTACAGGGTTGTAGTTCTGATGAGAAATCTAAAAAAAGGTTTCTTGTCATCTCGCAATATTAGGTGTCATGTGCTTCGGATCACTGCGAGGGTTAAACAGCGACAACTGCGTTCCTCCAAGGTACTGGTCATTGGGGGCACATGCATGAAGACTACTCGGCTGCCATCTAGGTCAAGACGGCTATGTTATTTAGGACATCTATTGATTGATCCCTTTTCTACGAGTTTGTTTTTAATTTGAGCTTTGATCCTCGTCTAGTTTGTTCGTCGGGATTCATGTTGTCTCCTTGGGGTAGTGAGGTTATGGTTTCTTGTCATGTGGCATTTTTTCGTGTTACGTATATGTTAATCCGGTGCTTCAGATCAAAATGATGACAACTACGCCTCCGGGGCACGTGCATGAAGACTTCTCGACAGTCATTGATGAGGTCAAGCCGGCTTCGGTAGATAAAAGAAAACTACTCCACTATATAGGCAGGTGCCTCCGCGCTTGCTTGCTAGTGCTGCTCTCTTCACACTCTCTCATCCTCTCCAGATCTAAACACGACAGTGGTGGCCACACTCTCTCTCTGCTCACCGCTGGTCGAAGATCCGGCAGGATCCCCTCCGCCGGTGAAGGTGAGAAGGTGCAATGTTCATGCGGTCGTCCTTGGCGACGGCTCTTACCCACTGTCGTCGCGTCCCGATCAGCGTGCCTTGCCGTTCTCTCCCATGCAGCACCGGCTAGGGAGGGCCTCCGACCCCTTCTTCCTCGCTGCCGTAGAGTGGGCAGATCCGGCCTCCCTCCGCCCACCTAGCGACATCCCGGCAACCCTCAGGTATAACTTCCTTCGAAACCGGTGTAGGATCGAAAGTATGTCTAGAGGGGGGGTGATTAGACTACTTGACCAAATAAAAATCTAGCCTTTTCCAAATTTTATGTCTTGGCAGATTTTAGCAACTTAGCACAAGTCAAGCAATCAACCTACACATGCAACTCTAAGAGTATAGCAGCGGAATGTAAATCATTGCATATGAAGGTAAAGGGGAGGAGTTTGGAGGGAGCAAACGCAATGTAGACACGGAGATTTTTGGCGTGGTTCCGATAGGTGGTGCTATCGTATGTCCACGTTGATGGAGACTTCAACCCATGAAGGGTAACGGTTGCACGAGTCCACGGAGGGCTCCACCCATGAAGGGTCCACGAAGAAGCAACCTTGTCTATCCCACCATGGCCATCGCCCACGAAGGACTTGCCTCACTAGGGTAGATCTTCACGAAGTAGGCGATCTCCTTGCCCGTACAAACTCCTTGGTTCAACTCCACAATCTTGACGGAGGCTCCCAAGTGACACCTAACCAATCTAGGAGACACCACTCTTCAAAAGGTAATAGATGGTGTGTTGATGATGAACTCCTTGGTCTTGTGCTTCAAATGATAGTCTCCCCAACACTCAATTCTCTCTCATAGATTTGTATATGGTTGAAAGATGATTTGAGTGGAAAGCAACTTGGGGAAGGCTAGAGATCAAGATTCTTGTGGTTGGATTGGAATATCTTGGTCTCAACACATGAGCAGGTGGTTCTCTCTCAGAAAATGAATGCTGGAAGTGTAGGCATGTTCTGATGGCTCTCCTCCCGAATGGAGGAAGGGTGGAGGGGTATATATAGCCTCCACACAAAATCTAACCATTACACACAATTTACCAAACTCGGTGGGACCGAGTAGTGAAACTCGGTCAGACCAATTTAGTTCAAAAATGTGAACGTTAGGATTTTCGGTGGGACCGATATGTCAACTCGGTGAGACCGATTTCGTTATGGTTAGGGCATAACGTAATCTCGGTGAGACCGATCAGATGAACTCGGTGAGACCGATTTCTATAATAGGCAAACAAAGAGTTGGTCAGGCAAACTCGGTGGGACCGATCGCTCATTTCAATGAGACCGAAACGTTACGAAGAGGAAACAGAGAGTTTGCATTGCGAACTCGGTGGGACCGATCGCTCATCTTGGTTAGACCGAAATGTTACGAAGGGAAATAGAGAGTTAGCAATCCCATCTTAGTGAGACCGAGATCCCTATCGGTGAGACCGAACTGGGTTTCTGGCAGTGGCTATGTTAAATGAACTCGGTGGCGCCAGATAGATCAAATCGGTGGGGCCGAGTTTGACTTTTGGTTTGGGACATATGTGGATATGAGAAAGTGGTTGAGGGTTTTGGAGCATATCAGTAAGCATTTTGAGCAAGCAAGCCATTAAGCAACACCTCATCCCCTTTTAATAGTATTGGCTTTCCTATGGACTCAATGTGATCTTGGATCACTAAAATGAAAAGAGTAGAGTCTTGAGCTTGAGCCAATATATGTCCTTAGCATTTTGAGGGGTCCACATCTCTAGTCCATGCCATGCCAATCATTGAACTTTCTGAAATGATCATCTTGAATGAGTATTAGTTCAATGAGCTATATGTTGTTAAGAATTACCAAAACCACCCAGGGATTAGTTGCACTTTCAATCTCCCCCTTTTTGGTAATTGATGACAACATATAGATCAAAGCTTCGACACATGATAATAAGAATGAAGTATATCGTCGCTTTGAGAAGTATGTGATAAGCAAGAGCTCCCCCTAAATTTGTGCATTATTTAAAAATTTCTTTTGAATGCAAATGCACAATTGATTAGGATCATGGGTTACTCTTCCATGTCACATACATCTTGGTGGAGCGCTCAAAATGATGGAATATGAAAAATATGCACTCATCACCAAGGCAAAGTGAATGATCATACAAGAGAGATAAATAATGTCATCATATCAAACACATGACCATAAGTATCTCACACACATAAACATAGAATATCAACTAAGCAAGCACACAAAAAGTAGCAAAGAGAATGGCAAACAGAAGCAAGCACTCTCTCTCGAAGCCTATGATCTATACACTTTCTCCCCCTTTGGCAACAAGTTACCAAAAAGCTTGAAAATGCACAGTGCTATGCGTCTCTCTAGGCTTGATCTTCGGGAGGCGGTGTAGAGAGGACTCCAAGAACAAATGCATCTGTTGAGGTTGTTGGAGCTGGTGGAGTTGCAACCGGAGGGGCAACTGAAGCTGTAGCTGCAGGTGCTGACGCAGTAGCTCTTGTATCTGTCACAGGCATTGCTGCAGATCTCTGTGCCCTAGGCACTCTCTGAAAAGCATCTGTGGTAGCTTTCCATTTCCTCTCTTCAGCTTCTTGACCCTTTCCTTTCTCTTCTTGCCCTCACCAGTCTCCTCAACAGTTGATTTGTAGGCTTCAAGAGTTGAGGCTCTGGCCTTAGACATGGGCACTCTCTTGGCAGGAGCTTTCTTGTGCAACATAGGCTTGGTTGCAGCAGCAGCAACATATTCCTTTTTCAGCACCTTCTTCTTGGAGCTGACTTCCTCCTCAGCAGCAACATAGTCTTCATCTTTAGAATCAGAATTTCTCTTTCTCCTGTGCCTAGTAGCAGCCTTAGGCAGGTTGCTAGGAGTACTTCTGCTGCCATCCTCATAGCTGTCAGAGGGACTAGTGCCCTCACTTAGATTCACTTGCTCCTCAGACCTGTTCTGGCTATCACTCTGATCAGACATTCTGGCACTGCAAACTGAAAGCTGACCCTGTGAATAGTTATAGATGAGATAGAGTGGATGAGCATCACAAAGTGCAGAGATTTTGCAAAACAATTGAGTCAAAAATTTAGTTTTAGTTTTCCACAGAAAGCATTTCAGAGCTACCGATTTGTTAAACTCGGTGCCACCAAAGCAATGTTGGAGTCTGAACTAGTGAGATCGGTCAGACCGAGACACAGTTCGGTGAGTCTGAGATTGCTAGGGTTTCACTGAGAGTTGAACTCGGTCACACCGATTAGCAACTTTCGGTTAGACCGAAAGTTACAAGTGCAATGGCCTAAGCCAAATCGGTGAGACCGATTTCTACAACTCGGTCAGTCCGAGATGAGTTCGGCGGAAACCTAACCCTAAATTTTCGAATCAAAACTATTCTAAAGGAAGTTTTCGTTGGATAGATTGATCTCATACGTGGAAAGAATCTTGGCATTGTCTTTGTGCTAAGAATCGGAGGTAAAGATTGCACAAAGGGTCGAACTCATACCCTAACTTGGTGATGAGCTCGCTATGGCGGCAACGGCAGTGTAGATTTCCTTTGACAGCGGTGGAGACCAGCGGCAGGGGGTCGCTGGCGACGAGAGGACGATCCGGAGACCCGAGTCGGCAGAGCAGGACACACGCGGGCGAAAAGGTTTTCGAGAAATTTCCAAAATTTGACCCGTCGGTATATATATCCTGACCCTGTCGGTGTGACCGAGTGGAACAACTCGGTGGCACTGAGATGCAGAATCACAAGCGGTTACTGCAACTCGGTGTGACCGAATGGTTCTAATCGGTTGCACCGAGATTGAAAACCTAGATCAACTCAGTGAACTCGGTATGACCAAAAAGGACGAATCGGTCAGACCGAAATGCACAGAGAGGTTATGGAAGTTTAAGTCTATGATGAATCGGTGACTCCGAGTGCTCCTCACCCAGAGGGTTCGAATCTGACTTGATCAAACTTTGTGATGTAGCATGAATAGAGTTTGAGACGAGAAAAGCATAGATAGCTCAAGGAAGTTCTTAGGCATTCTTGTCCATCCATTTGTCAAAAGAAACAGATCAAACAATCAAAGCAACAAATGCATGTCCTCGAATGAGAAAAATATGCAACCAACATGCTCACACAATAAAATGGCAAATGAAATATGTGACAAAGCATGCACAAACACTCTAGCATCTATCAAGCAATTGGCAATAACTAGATCATCTATATATGAGTGTATTGACTTAGGAGTCAAATGAGAACATTTGATCATAGGTCATACTCATCGTTTAAGCACAAGTGGGGTTACCACTTTTACATAAAGCATTGTTGTGTTCACACCATTAGAGTTGCTTTAGCTCAATTCTTAGAGTAAAGCTCCCCCTAGATGTGATATCCCCCCTAAGAGGGATGAACTAACCTTGGGTTTTGTCGATGATGACTTCATGTAGATGTTGAAGATGTGGATGCTCCATTTTGATGTAGATCATTTGGAGCAATCCATTGGAGTGAGTTGCACTTTCAATACCTACATGGGTTAGTCCCACAAGGAACAAACAAGGATATCCATAGACATAGAGTGAAGTACACACAAGATGATGTCCATGAAAGCATTAGGTTACCTTGTCCCTTGTCTTACCAACAAGAGGGTTTGTGACTCCTTGAACTAGTGCAAGATGTGGAAGATGATTGCACTTGTTCTTGACAAAATGATATGAGTGAAATATGTTGGCGGAGTCACCCTCAAGAATTCTCTAGTTCTTCTTCTTCGGGATCCACATCAAGCCGATCGAAAGCACTCATCTTTATCGACTAAATGCTTTTTGTCTCTTCCTCACTAAACGCCCGCTTCCTGGCTCTGGGAATCCTTGGAGTTGTAGTCGTACTTGATGAAGTAGAACTTGATGTAGTCTTGGGAACCCACTTGACCAAGGCCATAGGAGCTTCTTCAAATGCATCAATCTCCTCTTGAAGCTTGTCCTTGCCTTTTTGCTTGAGGTCTTGTGGTGGAAGATCATCTTGAGCTTGTGTCCCCTCGAAGGAAGTAGGATCATACTTCTCTTGTTGAGGAACAAACTTCGTCTTGGGGTATTGATCTTATTCCCACTCAACTCCATTGGCATTGAACTTTCATTCAAAACCAACACCTTGATTCTTCTGGTGCCTTCCTTGCTTGCGTACAATTTCCTCAAATTGCTTACTTCTGTCAAGGCTCTTGTAAACACCTTTCTCTATAATTCCCTTCAATAAGCTATTTTCTTGCTCAAGTGTAACTTGGCTAAGAGAATCATTAGTGGAATCAAGAGAACTACTAGAAGCAACAATATTGGATTTAGCATGATTATTGTTACTACTAGAAGAAGAATCTTTCTTACTCTTGTTGCTAGATTTTACTTGTGGCATGTAAGTAGACAAGAGTAAATGCTTGGCAATGTAAGAAGAACTTTTCTTACGAAGATCATCATTGATTGATTTTAAGAACCCATGCTCTTGCTCTAGGTTGAGCTTTTCAAAGCGTAGTTTCTCATGAGTCTTTAAAAGCTCTCGATGATCTTCTAAGGTAGTTTCATGGGCTAACTTAAGAGTGCTTAGTTCTTTAGTTAGACGCTCAATATCCTTCTTATCATCATCATTCGTTTTATCTTGTTTAGCATGATTAATAGCAAGTTCATCATAGTTTTCATCACTAGAGTTGTCAACAAGTAAATCATCATCACCTAGCAAATCATCTTCATCACTATTGAAATCAACATACTCGAGGTGTGATACCTTTGGGCCTTTAGCCATGAAGCATCTTCCAATTCCTTCATTTGGTGAGTCAAATACGTCATAGGAGTTGGTTGACACAAGTGCTAGACCGGCAACACCTTCATCTTAAGTATATTCGGAGTCGGAGTGATAACTTCTCTCGGAGTGGTGGTCGGAGTCAGAGCCGGATACCCATTCACCAACATGAGCTTGATGTCTTCGTTTTGTATAGCTCCTTGATGACTTGTCCTTCCTTTCCAAATCCTTGCTTCTGCGAGAGGTTCTTCGTTCATAACGATCATCTCTACTCCTTCTCTCCCTTGGAGGTGATTCTTCTCTTTTGCTTCTTCTTTTAGGTGAGTCTTCTCTTCTTTTGTAGGGAGCCATACACTCATTGGATTAGTGTCCGGGTCTTACACAATTGTAGCAATTACGCTCACGACTAGAAGATCTTTTGTCATTGTAGGACCTTGACTTGGAACTTCTTTCCTTGCTTCTACTCTTGTAGAACTTGTTGAAGTTCTTCACCATTAGGCTCAATTCCTCATTGAAGGCTTGTTTTTCACTTGATGATGTAGGAGCATCACATGAGGCTTTGTAATCACCACTAGACTTGTTGTGAAGCTCTTCTTTATCCTTGAGTGACATCTCATGAGCAACAATTCTTCCAATGACTTCAGTTGGCTTGAGATCTTTGTAATTTGGCAGCATTTGGATCAATGTGCACACGGTGTCATATTTTCCATCCAAGGCTCTTAGGATCTTCTTGATGATGAATCTGTCGGTCATCTCTTCACTTCCTAAGCCGGCAATCTCATTTGTGATGAGAGCAAGCCTAGAGTACATTTCAGCGACACCTTCACCATCCTTCATTTCGAACTTGTCCAGCTGACTTTGAAGCACATCCAATTTGGATTCCTTGACGGAGTCGGTACCTTCGTGCATATCAATCAAAGTATCCCAAATTTCCTTTGCATTCTCAAGACGGTTGATTTTGTTGAATTCTTCGGGGCACAATCCATTGAAGAGGATATCGCAAGCTTGAGCATTGTATTGCAACATCTTCAATTCTTCCGCGGTAGCTTCATGATTCGGTTCTTTCCCATCGAAGAATTCACCTTGCAAGCCAATACACACAATAGCCCAAACAGCGGGGTTATGTCCAAGAATGTGCATTTTCATCTTATGCTTCTAACTAGCAAAATTAGTACCATCAAAGTAAGGACCTCTACGGTGGTAATTTCCCTCGCTAGACGCCATACTCTCCTAGGTTATGAAACCAAGGCTATGATCACCAAAGCTATGGAAATCAAAGCAAATGGAGACCAAAGCTCTGATACCACCTGTAGGATCGAAAGTATGTCTAGAGGGGGTGATTAGACTACTTGACCAAATAAAAATCTAGCCTTTTCCAAATTTTAAGTCTTGGCAGATTTTAGCAACTTAGCACAAGTTAAGCAATCAACCTACACATGCAATTCTAAGAGTATAGCAGCGGAATGTAAATCATTGCATATGAAGGTAAAGGGGAGGAGTTCAGAGGGAGCAAACACAATGTAGGCACGGAGATTTTTGGCGTGGTTCCGATAGGTGGTGCTATCGTACGTCCACATTGATGGAGACTTCAACCCATGAAGGGTAACGATTGCGCGAGTCCACGGAGGGCTCCACCCACAAAGGGTCCACGAATAAGCAACCTTGTCTATCCCACCATGGCCATCGCCCACGAAGGACTTGCCTCACTAGGGTAGATCTTCACGAAGTAGGCGATCTCCTTGCCCGTACAAACTCCTTGGTTCAACTCCACAATCTTGACGGAGGCTCCCAAGTGACACCTAACCAATCTAGGAGACACCACTCTCCAAAAGGTAATGGATGGTGTGTTGATGATGAACTCCTTGCTCTTGTGCTTCAAATGATAGTCTCCCCAACACTCAACTCTCTCTCACAGATTTGGATATGGTTGAAAGATGATTTGAGTGGAAAGCAACTTGGGGAAGGCTAGAGATCAAGATTCTTGTGGTTGGATTGGAATATCTTGGTCTCAACACATGAGTAGGAGGTTCTCTCTCAGAAAATGAATGCTGGAAGTGTAGTCACATTCTGATGGCTCTCCTCTCGAATGGAGGAAGGGTGGAGGGGTATATATAGCCTCCACACAAAAATCTAACCGTTACACACAATTTAACAAACTCGGTGGGACCGAATAGTGAAACTCGGTCAGACCGATTTAGTTGAAAAATGTGAACGTTAGGATTTTCGGTGGGACCGACATGTCAACTCGGTGTGACCGATTTCGTTAGGGTTAGGGCATAACGTAATCTCGGTGAGACCGATCACATGAACTCGGTGAGACCGATTTTTGTAATAGGCAAACACAGAGTTGGTCAGGCAAACTCGGTGGGACCGATCGCTCATTCCGATGAGACCGAAACGTTACGAAGAGGAAATAGCGAGTTTGCATTGCGAACTCGGTGGGACCGATCGCTCATCTCGGTTTGACCGAAACAATTAGGGTTTCTGGCAGTGGCTATGTCAAATGAACTCGGTGGCGCCGGATATATTAAATCGGTGGGGCCGAGTTTGACTTTTGGTTTGGGACATATGTGGATATGAGAAAGTGGTTGAGGATTTTGGAGCATATCACTAAGCATTTTGAGCAAGCAAGCCATTAAGCAACACCTCATCCCCTTTTAATAGTATTGGCTTTCATATGGACTCAATGTGATCTTGGATCACTAAAATGAAAAGAGTAGAGTCTTGAGCTTGAGCCAATATATGTCCTTAGCATTTTGAGGGGTCCACATCTCTAGTCCATGCCATGCCAATCATTGAACTTTCTGAAATGATCATCTTGAAAGAGTATTAGTTCAATGAGCTATATGTTGTTAAGAATTACCAAAACCACCCAGGGATTAGTTGCACTTTCAACCGGCCTTGCTCTACTGCCCCAGCTCCTGACGTCGCTGCATTTGTATCTTTTACTATTTCTCAGGCCCCCTCGTAGATAGGATCGATCGGCTGTTCGAAAGCCACCTATATTTTTACTGTTAAGAGGTAAAACTACTTCATGCAGTCAAATCTAGAACTACTTGCTTCAAACAATGAAGAAAGGGGGTGGGGGTGGGAAAAATTTGTTACCTGAATCTAGGACTTGGTCGAAAGAGGAAATAATGGGGCGAAAAGTAGCAAAGACGGGCTATCCAACTGGTCTCTTGGTCTAATAGGGAAATAAAGGGAAACACAGTACAAACTCAATATAAACCGATCTATTGGGTGAAAAAGGAAACAAAGTGGGGACTGGGGGACAAGTCAACAGAGTATGTCCAACACTAGATTTGCTAGCCTCACACAGTATAAGGTGGCTATACCGAACAAAAATGGGACCAACCCAGTTACCTAGATATCCTGTTCTAATGTTTGTTGCCCCGAGCCCCTCTTATGTAATGCCACTAGTAAAATGTAGCAGTCCCACTGTTAAAAGTAAGGACACGTTAAACCAATGTTGTTTTCAATGTAATGCCTCCGGTAATATGAATCAACAGCACTATTTTTCATGTCCTGCTAAATTTCCCATTAAGATAAGTTGCTTATTTTCATTAGAAATGCAACTGTCCTGGTCCGCCTACTCTCCCGTGCCCAAATACTAACTCTTTAGCAGCTGTTAATGTAATGTTGCTGGTAAAATGAAGCAATGGCACCATTAAAGTAATGTCGTATTTAACAGTTCTCATAGTTAATCCTAATGCCCACACTAATATCTAGCAATGCTGCTTCTTTAGAAATTGCTACTGTCCTTGTAGGATCGCCATTCAGATAAGGAACATGCTTCTTTTCATTTGATGTATGTTTCATCACTTGTTAGTCACCCTCCTTTCCACCTTTTTGTGCAAACAGAGATATACATTTCACGCTTGATCTTAGTTGAACTGCACAAATGATATCCAAATTATAGTTGAACATTCCACGAGCTTCACGACCAACCTTGATGTTGCTCAATTTTATTGCAACTAATGAAGAAGAAGCTGCTAGCTCATGGGACATTGCTTCATTTTAGGTGAACTGCACAAAAAGGTCCCATGAATTGAATCATCCATGTTGGTGACTGGTGTCATCCCTTCTACGATGGTGTTGACTGCAGATATGGTTCCCATCACGAGGTATGTTCCTTTTTGGTCCGACCGTTTGGCAAAGATCCTGCATGTTGACTCTGCTCTTGTGCTACTATTTTGGCACTGCCATGATAAAGCAGTAATGTTATTATTTTGCACCTTAATCTAGTGGCACTATTAATTTGAGGCAATGTTTTGGCACCGCTAGTGCCACTGATTTTTTTCATATATTGAAAGAGGGGGTTTCCTCCGATTTCATTTAACAAACCCAACCATAGAGAACCATTATCCGACAACATCTCAGTGTAAACGGGCAGTTATGCAACTACTACTAGAACGGACTGAGTACTAGTAGGAGACAAGTTCGCCACATAAGCTAGGCAGGTAGGGAGACGCAACACCATCTCGACCAAGTTTGGATTACAAACCAAATGCTACCACAGAAACATCAGGGGGGAAGATAGGGACTGAAAGAGCCAGCTTCAGCATCCCAGTCTAAGCACCCCCGGCCTCCATCCTTGCGACGCACGGTACACCTCGCTTGCCACCTGCTCGACCCTAGTGCCACTGATAAATTGAAGTAATAATACAATTAAAATAGACCAAGTGTCCTCTCTATCATTTCATTTCCAATGTAGATAAAGAAAGTGCTTCTCTTTGTTAGTATATGTTTCATCAACTAGTCCCATTGTTAATGTTTAAGTGTTTCTGCAAACTGGGGTACTTAATTTTAGTTGATCTGCACAAAAATAGAGATTGGAATGTCTCAAGGCCCCTCCTTGTACTACCATTGTACACTGATGTTCATCATTGGCAGAAGGTGTATCGGGAAGAATTGGGTCGATTTCTAGTATGAGGCCTATCGTATGATGCGTCACAGGGCCCATCTCGCCCTCGCAGCATGGCATACTGTGATACTATCGCAATATTTTCCCATTAAGAAAATGAAGTTTCTTCTATTTATTAGTGTATGTTTCATCAACTAGTGCCACTATAATGTAATCACGCTTTTTCATTATCTGTTCAAACAGGGTTATTCAGCTGCATTTTGGTGGAACTGCACAAATACACGAATGGAACCGGCATATATGCAGAGTGCGAGGTGCCAAGTAAACATTACCGACACCAACCATGCTCCATCTAAGCATTGGCATCCACCACCAGTGGGATGGGTGGCGCTCTCTGTGGACGGATCTTTCTCGGCAGCAAGTCCTCTAATCAAATACTAGTAGCTTATATTGGCACTTTTCTAAGGTGTACTCTTTACTAAAAGAAGCACCAATCGATTTTTCGTTATTTGTACACAGTGTCACAACTTTGTTTTTGGTCCAGAGCTATTTTTAGGGTGATTTGCGTAGTACTCGGAGACTGATTGTAAGCATGATTTTCATTAGACATCACACTGATTGTAAGCATGAGCAGATGGAAGATTAAGTTAGTGCGAAGCTTACCTTAAACCCTACCGCCGCCGTTGAAATGAGGCGAGCGGCGAGGGAACCGTGGAGAACGGCGGGGAAGTGACGTCGCGCCATCCGGCCTCCTCTTGTGGTGGGAGAATGAATACTCCTGTGGCTCCGGCTGGCACTGCACCCTCGACCTTTGACCTGTACGCCCACCACCTTCGCCTGATTTTCACGTCGGGCAAATCTGTCTGCTCCATCGCCCAGAGGAGATACTCGATGAACTCGAAGGACTGCGGCGTGACTGCCGCCGGGGAGTACATCGTTGCCCTCATCGCCACCGTCTCGCTCTTTCGCATACATTGCCACATGGCCCTCACCGTCCTCGAAATCTCCCACTCGTTGTCAAACCAAGTAAGGATCTCCTTCAACCTGGCTAACTTCACCTGGTCGCTGCCGGCGATCTGCCCGATTTGCTGCTACATCCTCTCCATAGATGTCCTTCTGAGAGGTCTGGTGCTAGCTTTGGAAGATGGGAGGAGAGACGGTGGTCTTGCAATGGAGAAGAGGGAGAGGCGAGACGGTGGTTTTGCAATGGAGAAGATGGAGAGGCGAGACGGTGGTTTTAGAATGGAGAAGAGGGAGAGGCGAGACGGTGGTTTTGGAATGGAGATGATGGAGAGGAGAGGGGGTGGTTTTGCAATGGAGAAGAGGGAGAGGAGCGTGCGGCAGCTATTTAGGATTGGATGAGAGGTCCGGCGCGCTGTGACTGGATCAAAATCAAAATCAATTTACCCTTCAATTAAGAAAGCAACCCCACATTAACTAGTCTCCCTTGTATTCTGGGTCATATTTGACCATGATTTTCACAAATAAAATATATGTTATACGTTGCAAAAATAATATAATTTGAAAGTACATTCAGATACGAACCAAACGATACAATTTTTGATGACATGCATTCACATTTTGCTTGTCAAATATAGTACGTGGTCAAACTTTGACCCAAAATATGGAAAACAAAAAAAATACTTCCAAGACCAGCGCCGCTCTTCTCCTCTTAACCACCGCCGCTCCTCTCCTGTTCCAATCCAAATCCAGCGCCGCTCCTCTCCTCTTCCATTTCAAAACCACCGCCGCTCCTCTCCTGTTCTAATCCAAAACTAGCGCCGCTCCTCTCCTCTTCCATTCAAAAACCACCGCCGGCCAGTGAAGGTGCTGCGGAGAAGTAGATCGATGGAGGAGTACAACCGATATGTGTGTCTCGCAGGCGGCGACCCTGTGAAGCTAGGTAGGATGTTGGAGATACAGTCTTGGTTTGACAACCCGGAGCAATTAGCGGCGACGGCGAAAGCGATGGCCAAATATCTGGAAAAGAGCGAAAAGGAGGCGATACACCGGGAGGGAGTCGCACGGAAGTACATAGAGCTGCTCCTCTGGGCCATGGAGCAAACAGATTCACCGGATCCGATCGTGAGGCTGCGGTGGTGGGAGTATCGATCCAAGATGGAGCATCCACCCGGTGCCGTTTGTGAGGGTGCCGTGGCAGAGCGAGCCGGTGGAGTCTTCGTCGACCGAACCCAACTACAAGAGGAGAAAAAACAGTTGGCGCGACGATGCTTCCCCGCCATCCTCTCCCTCGCCGTTCACCTCGTCCCACGGGGTGGCTGTCTACCGCCAAGGTATAGGAGGGGACTCTCCCCCCCCCCCCCAAATAGTCTGAGGAGGAGCTTAGGGTTGTTAGTATTTGCAGGTTGTGTTTTGTGTTTCAGATTTGAGAGTACTTTCAGATATGAATGTCTTTTGAATTTCAGATTTGCAGTATTGAGCATATGAAGTATTTAATGAATTCTAGAGATCTATTTTTAGCACTTTAAAGAATGTAGTTTCATATATTTATGCAATGAAATTACATCCTACTTGTGGTGCATTATTCGGTGTTAGTTATGCTTAATGCTCGCTTATGTGATTTTTTGTTTCTTGGTTGGATGCTTCTCAATCTTTTGCTAGCCTTCACTTGCACTAAGTATGATTACTATTTGCGCATCCAAAATCCTTAACCAGTTTTGCCATATGAGTCCACTATACCTACCTATATGCGGTATTCTTTTGCCATTCTAAGCAAATTTGTATGTGCCATCTCTAATTTTCAAAATAAATTTCCTTTTTGTGCGCTCGTACCGCTCATGAAATGGTAGGGGGTGGCTGATATTTTTCCATGCTAGATGTGTTATTCTCAAGATGAGTGTTTATTCACTTGCCATTGCACGAGAGTACGGCAAAGGTATTAGGGATGCCTAGTCCCGAAATGAAAAATGAATTTACTTTATGTTGTCAAATAATAAATTCCTTGGAAAGTGTTGGTATGGACGGCACCCGTGGATTCGGTTAGCCGTGGAATGTGAAAGTATGGTGGAAAAAGGAATAAACTTTACTTTCTGTTTGGGAACCGCCTATGATATATCTAGCATGGAAAGTATTGGGAACTACTCGATCGTTTTCGTTGACAGGAAAAGCATGACACCCAAAATGTTTTTATCTCTATCTTTTTCGCTTTGAGCTCTGGCACCTCTACAAATCCCTACTTCCCGCTGCGAAGGGCCTTTCTTTTTTACTTTATGCAATTTTATTTTTTATTTGAGTCTCCATCTTCTCTTATAAAGCACCAACTAAGGGGCACTATGATCGTACTTGAGCATTGCGTGTAGCTAATATGCGAGTGTGTTTCATGAATAGATCGATAGGAAAGAATAACTTGGTGTTATTTTAGTACGAACACTTGATTGATCGATCAGAAAGAATAACTTGGTGTTATTTTAGTACGAACTCTTGGATAGATTGATCGGAAAGAATAGCTACAAACAATTTCGTCTTATGTTCTCCGCTAGATAGGAACTTTGGAGTGATTCTTCATCGCACGTTGAGGGATGGTTATGTGATCCAATTAGATTATCATTGTTGAGAGATTGCACTAGCGAAAGTACGGACCCTAGGCATCATTTTCAAGCATTGCAATACCGTTTGTGCTCCATTTTGTCAATTGCTACCTTGCTGTTTCTATTGTTCCTATTACAAAAATCAATATCTACTATCATTACTACACTTTTATCACCATCTCTTCGCCGAACTAGTGCACCTATACAAATTACCATTATATTTGGTGTGTTGGGAACACAAGAGACTTTTTATTATTTGGTTGCAGGGTTGTTTGAGAGAGACCATCTTCATCCTACACCTCCCACGGATTGATAAACCTTAGGTCATCCACTTGACGGAAATTTGCTACTATCCTACAAAACTCTGCGCTTGGAGGCCCAACATGAGTCTACAAGAACAAGTTGTGTAGTAGACATCAAGCTCTTTTCTGGCGCCATTGCCGGGGAGGTGAGTGCTTGAAGGTATATCTTTAGATCTTGCAATTGAATCTTTTAGTTTCTTGTTTTATCACTAGTTTGGTTCATAAAAAGAAAAACTACAAAAAATGGAATTGAGGTTGCATCATATTATTCATCTTTATAATGTCTTTCGTGAAAATGATGGAAAGGAAAATTGTGCTCAATTGATAGAAGAAGAATTCTATAAAATGTTTGACAAAAAATCTTTGAATGATGAGCATGATTGCAATATTGTTAGTATGAACTCCTTGAATATCCATGACGCTAATGATATGCAAAGCCATAAGCTTGGGGATGCTATATTTGATGAAGATGATATTTTTAGTCCCCCAAGTTTTGATTAGAAAATTTATTATGATGATTGCATGCCTCCTATTTATGATGATTATATTGATGAAAGTGGATTTGGAGAGGTCATGACTTTATTTAATGATGAATCCACTATTTTGGAGGAGTTTGCAATTGATAATGACAACAAAGTTCCTATATATGATGATTATGGTGATTACATGTATGCTATATTGAATAATGATAACCATGAAACTTGTCATCATGATTTTACTTTCCAATCACATGATAGTTATTTTGTTGAGTTTGCTCCCACAATTATTGATGAGAATAAATTTGCTTATGTGGAGAGTGATAAAATTTCTATGCTTGTGGATCATGAAAAGAATGCTTTATGTGATAGTTATATTGTTGAATTCATTCATGATGCTACTGAAAATTATTATGAGAGAGGAACATATGCTTTTACATATTGCAATAATATCAAGTTTCATCTCTTTATGTTGAAAGTATTGAAGTTTTGCTTGTTTTGCCTTCCTATGCTAGTTGATTCTTGTTCCCATAAGTTGTTTGCTCACAAAATCCCTATGCATAGGAAGTGGGTCAGACTTAAATGTGCTAGTCATATGTTTCATGATGCTCTCTTTGTATTTCAATTCTTATATTTTATGTGAGCATCACTGAAATCATCATGCCTAGCTAAAAAGCCATTAAAGAAAAGCGCTTGTTGGGAGACAACCCAACATTTACCCCTACTGTTTTTATGTGTTCACATGATTAGGATACTGTATTAATCTTATTTTATAGCTTTTGTTTCAATAAAGTGCCAAGTAAAGCCTTTGGGATAGTGTGGATGATAGTTGACTTGATTCTGTGCAAAAACAGAAACTTTTGTGTCCAGTGCAGAAATTCCTGTATTTTACTGGAACATGAAAAAATTCCTAATTTTTTACAGTTCATGGGTATACAAATTTTATACGTTGTCCTAATATTTCAGAAATTCTGGAGTTACATAAGTATGATCTTAATTCAGATCTTTACGTACTGTTCTGTTTTTGACAGATTCTGTTTTCAATGCATAATTTGATTGTTTTCTAGTTTCTATGGCTTATATTGCTTAATATAAATTGTGGAAATTATAGAGTATAGTAGGAATTGTGTGAGAACAATTATGAATCTTTTATTTGACAGTACCAAAGTGAATGATTTGTCTTTATCATACTAAACCAACTCACGAAGTTCCGTTATGTTTTGTGTGATTGAAGTTTTCATGTTTTGGGTGACATATCGATATGAGAAGAATAAGGAGTGACAAGACCCTAAGATTTGGGATTCCCAAGGCACCCCCTAGGCAATATTCAAGGAAGATCCAAGCAACTAAGCTTGGGGATGCCCCGGAAGGCATCCCCTCTTTCGTCGTCAACATTATCCGTAACCTCACTTGGACCTATATTTTCATTCGTCACATGATATGAGTTTTGCTTGTAGAGTCATTTTATTTTATTAGGATTTGATTGATGTTATTTAGAATAATGTTTTGCATCTTTTATTTCAATAAAAGTGGCAAGGATAGCCATCACCATGCTTATTTTGCAAATATATGAGTTGCTGTTTCAAAACAGAAAGTTTATCGCTGTTGCAATAATTCTACAGAAGTGTCAGAATGTGATAAAATGATGAATTTTTTTTCACAATAAGATCTGATAAATTTTATACAGTGTGGTAAATTTTCAGAATTTTTGGAGTTAGGGAAGTATGACTACAATTGCACTCTTTACAGACTATCCTGTTTAGACAGATTGCTGTTATGTTCGCATTGTTTGCATATGTTTGCTTGTTTAATGATTCTATTTGAGGATAGGAGTATTAAATATGCAGAGGCATTTAGTATGCAATGTTGAATATTAATTTTAGTTATTTGTTACAGTAGAGAATGATAAGGTTTTTGCATTGATTTATACTAACTTATCTCACGAGTTCTTGTTGAGTTTTGTGTGGATGAAGTTTTTAAGATTTAGGGAAATCGTGATATAAAAGGAATTAAGGAGACACAAAAGCTCAAGCTTGGGGATGCCCAAGGCATCCCAAGTTAATAATCCAAGAAGTCTCAAGCATCTAAGCTTGGGGATGCCCCGGTAGGCATCCCAACTTTCTTCATGAACAACTATCGATTAGTATCGGTTGAGCCTAATTTTTTGCTTCTTCACATGAGTTGTGCTTTTCTTAGAATGTCATTTTATTTTATTTTGCTTGCTGTTTTAAGAAAATAATTAGATCTGAATATTTTAAATAAGAGAGAGTCCTCAAACAGCCACCCATTTACTTAACTACTCGCTTGATCTTCACTTATATTATTTTGGGAGATGAAAAAAAATTATGCTCATGTTCTTCACTTAGATTTGTTTGAGCTTTCAAAAGCAACATATTAAACTAGTCCCAAAGTGATAGATATTCAAGAAGGATATAATAAAAACTTTCATAAAGTTCATTGGACAAAATAAACTTGGTTCTTTGTAATGGTTTTGAGATATGTTGATAATGAGATGTGAGTCATGTTAATGAGTAATTATGGCTTAGTAAGAATATTGGTGTTAAGGTTTGTGATTCCCTATGCAAGCATGAAAGTCAATAGTTATGCAATGAAATTACATCCTACTTGTGGTGCATTATTCGGTGTTAGTTATGCTTAATGCTCGCTTATGTGATTTTTCGTTTCTTGGTTGGATGCTTCTCAATCTTTTGCTAGCCTTCACTTGCACTAAGTATGATTACTACTTGTGCATCCAAAATCCTTAAACCAGTTTTGCCATATGAGTCCACTATACCTACCTATATGCGGTATTCTTTTGCCGTTCTAAGCAAATTTGTATGTGCCATCTCTAATTTTCAAAATAAATTTCCTTTTTGTGTGCTTGTACCACTCATGAAACGGTAGGGGTGGCTGATATTTTTCCATGCTAGATGTGTTATTCTCAAGATGAGTGTTTATTCACTTGTCATTACACGAGAGTACGACAAAGGTATTAAGGATGCCCAGTCCCGAAATGAAAAATGAATTTACTTTATGTTGTCAAATAATAAATTCCTTGGAAAGTGTTGGTATGGACGGCACCCGTGGATTCGGTTAGCCGTGGAATGTGAAAGTATGATGGAAAAAGGAATAAACTTTACTTTCTGTTTGGGAACCGCCTATGATATATCTAGCATGGAAAGTATTGGGAACTACTCGATTGTTTTCATTGACAGGCAAAGCATGCCACCCAAAATGTTTTTATCTCTATCTTTTTCGCTTTGAGCTCTGGCACCTCTACAAATCCCTACTTCCCTCTGCGAAGGGCCTTTCTTTTTTACTTTATGCAATTTTATTTTTTATTTGTGTCTCCATCTTCTCTTATAAAGCACCAACTAAGGGGCACTATGATCGTACTTGAGCATTGGGTGTAGCTAATATGTGAGTGTGTTTCATGAATGCATCAATGATTGAGCATAATGGGCTAGGGATAACTTGCTTTAGTGTTGATATTTTAAAAGACATGGTTGCTTGTTGATATGCTTGAGTATTGAAATGTTCATGTCAAAACTAGACTATTGCTTTGAATCATACAAAAGTCCAAATGTCCATGCTACAAAGAAAAGAATATGTGATGAACATGTTAGGCAGCATTCCACATTAAAAATTCTGTTTTTATCATTTACCTACTCGAGGACGAGCAGGAATTAAGCTTGGGGATGCTGATACGTCTCCAATGTATCTATAATTTTTGCTTGTTCCATGCTATTATATTATCATTCTTGGATGTTTTACAATCATTTTATAGCAACTTTATATCCTTTTTTGGGACTAACCTATTGGCATAGTAACCAGTGCCACTTGCTGTTTTTTGCTTGTTTTTTACATCGCAGAAAATCAATACCAAACGGAGTCCAAACGCAGTAAAACTTTTTCGAGATTTTTTCTGGACCAGAAGACACCCGGTGGGCCAAAGAAGTACCAGAGGGGAGCTCCGAGGAGAGCATAGCCCACCAAGGCGCGCCTGGGGGCCCAGGCGCGCCCAGGTGGGTTGTGCCCACCTCGGTGGCCTCCCGCACCGCCTCTTCGCCCTATAAATTCCCAAATATTCCAAAAACCCTCGGGGTAACCCTAGATCAGAAGTTTCGCCGCCGCAAGCCTCTGTAGCCACGAAAAACCAATCTAGACCCTGTTCCGGCATCCTGCCGGTGGGGGAAATCATCACCGGTGGCCATCTTCATCATCCCAGAGGCCACCTTGATGAGGAGGGAGTAGTCCACCCTCGGGGCTGAGGGTTGGTACTAGTACCTATGTGTTTAATCTCTCTCTCTCTCATGTTCTTGGGATGTCACGATCTTGATGTATCGCGGGCTTTGTTAATATAGTTGTATCATATGGTGTTTTCCCCTCTCTATCATGTTGTGAATTTAGTTTTTCCTTTGAGATTTCGTTTTATCGGATTGAATACTTTTATGGATTTGAGAACACTTGATGTATGTCTTGCTATGAATACCCGTGGTGACAATGGGGTATCATATTGATTCAGTTGATATGTGCTTTGGCACTCAACTCGCAGATTCCCGAGGTGACAATGGGGTAATCTATGCATAGGGGTTGATGCACGTTCTCGTCTTTGTTTCTCCAGTAGAAGTCTTGGGGCACTCTTTGAGGTTCTTTGTATTGGATTGAGTATTATGAATCTGAATTTGCTTTGGTGTTATTTTAGTACGAACTCTTGATAGATCGATCGGAAATAATAACTTGGTGTTATTTTAGTACGAACTCTTGATAGATCGATCGGAAAGAATAACTTGAAGTTATTTTAGTACGAACTCTTGGATAGATCGATCGGAAAGAATAGCTACAAACAATTTCTTCTTATGTTCTCCGCTAGATAAGAACTTTGGAGTGATTCTTCATCGCACGTTGGGGGATGGTTATGTGATCCAATTAGATTAGCATTGTTGAGAGATTGCACTAGCAAAAGTACGGACCCTAGGCATCATTTTCAAGCATTGCAATACCGTTTGTGCTCCATTTTATCAATTGCTACCTTGCTGTTTTTATTGTTCCTATTACAAAAATCAATATCTACTATCATTACTACACTTTTATCACCATCTCTTCACCGAACTAGTGCACCTATACAAATTACCATTGTATTTGGTGTGTTGGGGACACAAGAGACTTTTTATTATTTGGTTGCAGGGTTGTTTGAGAGAGATCATCTTCATCCTACACCTCCCACGGATTGATAAACCTTAGGTCATCCACTTGAGGGAAATTTGCTACTGTCCTACAAAACTCTGCGCTTGGAGGCCCAACACGAGTCTACTAGAACAAGTTGTGTGTTACGCCCAATATGCGACCCTATCCTCGAGGAACTCGAAGGTCCCACCAAGGATAGAAGCACATATTGAAGACGTTTTTGCAAGGTGGATATCATTACATCGCACCATTACATAATAGATGGGGATACAGACAAAGGCATACACTTGCCTCACAAATACATCAAACATCATACAGAAAGCAACATCCGTCTACGGATGAAACACAAACGAAAAACTCAAACGACATCCACCCTGCTAGCCCAGGCTGCCGACCAGGAACCTATCCCTCGATCTAAGAAGCAGAAGAAGAACTCCAAAACAAGTAAACATCGCTCTCACGTCAGATCATCACATTACCTGTACATGCACCTGTTGTTGTAGTAATTTGTGAGCCACGACGACTCAGCAATCCCATTACCATGGGTATCAAGACTAGCAAAGCTTAATGGGTAGGAAAGGATAAGTGGTGAGGTTGCAGCTAGCAACTAAGCATTGTATGGTGGCTAACCTACAAGTACAAGAGTAAGAAGAGAAACTACGCATAACGGTCGAAATTAGTAATGATCAATAAGTGATCCTGAACTACTTACGAATCAAACATAACCCCACCATGTTCTCTTCTCGAACTCACTCGAAAAGAGACGGTCACGGTTACGCACGTGGTTGGTGTATTTTAATTCGGATCTGGTGTCAAGTTCTCTACAACCGGACATTAAAAATTCCCATCTGCCACATAACCGCGGGCATGGCTTTCGAAAGATTAAACCCTACAGTGGTGTCCCAACTTAGCCCATGATAAGCTCATGATCCGTTGAGACAATCCTCCATCTCAGGACAGCCCGATCAAACTCGGAATCCTGGTGCACAAGACATTTCGACAATGGTAAAACAAAACCAGCAAGACCTCCCAACGTGCCGACACCCTGATAGTAGCCGCGCATATCTCGTCTCAGGCCACGACGGATAAGCTAAGCGTACAGGTACCAAATACCCCAAGTTGCCAAGGGGCGGTCCCGCACGGTGCTCTAGTTTGGACCAACACTCATGAGGAGCACTGGCCCGGGGTTGTTGATTAATTATCCTCAGGGCCCGGGAAGTCCCTATGCAAACTTTAGTTGTTATTAGGAAAATGGTAAAACCAAAGTTGGGCCTTGCTGAAAGAGTTTTATTCAAAGCGAACTGTCAAGGGGGGCCCATAAACCCCGATCGTGTTAGGAACGCAAAATCAAGGAACATAACACCAGTATGATGGAAACTAGGGCGGCATGAGGGGAACAAAACACCAGGCAAAAGGCCAAGCCTTCCACCCATTACCAAGTATATAGATGCATTAATTAAATAAGAGATATGATGATATCCCATGATATCCATGTCCGAACATGGAACAACCTACAACTAGCAATGCTATAAGAGGGGCTGAGCAAGCGGTAACATAGCCATACAACGGTTTGCTGGGATGGTGAAAAAGGTTAGAGGTTGTTTCATGGCATAATGGGAGGCTTGATATACAAGTGGTGGGTAGCGCGATATAGTGATAGCATCGAGACAACTAGCATAGCAAAGATAGTAGTGAGATCCAAGGTAATGATCATCTTGCCTGAAATCCCACTAGGAAGAAGACCGAATCCATGAAATAGACGAACCCAATGTAGTCGAACGGATCCTCACAATTGCAATGTAACCGAAACTATCGAGAAGAAGCACAACCGGAAAGAAGCAAACAACATGGTAAACCAACAAGCATAATCATGGCATAATGCACAATCAAGTATGATGCATGTCCGGTTTAATGAGGCATGGCATGGCAAAGTGCAACGAACAATACTACAAATTAAGTGGAGCTCAATATGCAACGAGTTGCATATTGACGAAACACCACATTCAATTATTTAGTTCGCTCTTGTTTATGTACCCATCAATATTAAATGTTGGTTAACATGGCAAGAGATGAAGCATAATTAATCTATCTATCTAGGCAATTTAAATGAGGCCGGAAACAACAAACAACAATTCCCGAAAATCCTCATATGCAATTTACGAATTTGCTACTGTTCTGCCCTATACACAATTTTAATGTTGTTACACATGCAAAGAAAGTGCACCAAGTTAAACAATGCATTTTTCTACCCCATTTACATATAAAGTTTATTTAATTCGGAGCTACGGTTATTTAGTTATGAAATAAACCATTTTAGCATGTCATTTATGCAAATTAATGCAAACAGCAATTTAAACATTTTTAGCATGGATGAAAGTTGGAAATTATGAAAGTACATGAAAAACTAAGCATTTTACATATAAAGTTGTTTTAATCCAATGCATGGTTGTTGAGTTTTTATATGCATGAAGTTTGAGGATTTTTCTGTAAAATTGACGTTCTCTGGATAATTAGCAAAAACGCAGAACCAAAAAAAAACCTATACGGGCCGAAACTGCTGGGCACTGGGTTTACGGTGGCTCACCATGGGCTAAGGCCCGAGTCGGTGGTGCTGGGCTGCAGGAGGTCGCGACTGGGCTTGGAGGCTGCTGGCCCAGGCGCTGGCGTGGAACGGTCAACGCAGGCGAGCGGCAGGGGATCGGCTCGAGATGGTCGTTCTCTCGGTCAACGGGCGAAGGGGCGGCCTCCCAGGCGCGCGGACGTGCGAGGCAGAGGGTGGCGCTGGAGGCGGACTTGGCGCAAAAGGAACCGGGCGGAGGCGACCCGACCCGGTGGCGGGGAGCTCCTGCGGGGTAGCCAGGACGGCGCGGCAGCCATGGGAGCTCCTGCTCCTGTACAAAGGGAAAAGAGGGAGAGCAGAGGGGGTCAGAGCGGCCAAAAAGAGAGAGGATCGGGGGGCGCATGGCGGCGGGGCCTCACCGGCGAGGTCTGGCAAGAAACAACATGGATGGGACAGCTAGGGGTTAGGGTTAGGCTGTTATATAGCAGGTGGGATTAGGTTAGGGGCTATCTAGTCCCTCCGATCGAAATCAGACAGTCCGAGAAAAATAGGTTAGAAGAGTCCAACAAAGAACCGAAGATATTTTAGGGATGTTTGGGGATGATCCGGACCCAACGGTGATGACTGAGTGGGTCGGGTTCGGGACAGCTTTCGGACGCGTGCGAGGGGTTTGACGAAAGGCCATGGAGACAAGGGGGGGGGTTGATGGGCTCAGAGAAGAGAGAGAAGAGAGTGGTCCGGTTGATCTGAGGGGAGGTCAACAGAGACAAGGAAGAAGCGGCAACTACGAATGGTCCATGAGTTTTATAAAAACACCTGAATGCAATGCGAATGATGCGATGATGAATGCAACAAGCAAATAAACACACGGCAACAATGAAATAACTGGAAGGCGTCTGGAGCGTCGGTCTCGGGGTGTTACATTGTGTAGTAGACATCAGGGGCGTCATGTATCGACCAGCCTATGGCCCTCCCATCCTAGGTTTTATTTGTTCTTAAACATCCGCAGCCCAACTTATATATTTTTTTTGAAGAAAACGCAGAGGTCTGTTCTATTTTTCTATATAAGAATAGGAACGCCAGGTCCAACTTATGTTTCCCTTCTAACTGTATTATATATATTTAAATTATTTTATATGTTATTATATATTATTGTTATTATCATCATATATTTAACAGATACTTACATATATAAGAAAAAATATTCCATGTATTATGAACTTATAAAAATAAATGTTTAACAATAAAATCCTGGTTTTTTACTTAAGGTCAACCAAAATACAGGTGATTGTGTACAAATGCTTGGTAAGATTTAAGGACCAATGTAAGCAAAACACTTATTATTTAAATATATTTATAACAAAATGCTCAGCCCCTGTTTATTTTTTGATAACATTGCTGCGCCCAACCCAACATTATAATTACAACCAGCCCAGCAAAATCGTGTATTTCGAGAAAGTGCAAATGGGCTGTAATTTTTTAGGAAAAAATAAAGGGGCCGCATGGACGCTACATTATTTGTTCACCCAGGCCAGCAAATTCGTGTATTTCTAGAAAGTGCAAATGGGCTGTAGTTTTTTTACAAAAAAAATAAATGGGCCGCATGGACTCTACATTATTTGTTCACCCAACGCAGCGAATGAACTGTAAATTCGAAAAAAAAGGTTGAATATGTGCGACATTTTTGGAGGCTGAAATGTTGGCCAATAGGTTGAAGCCAATGCAAGGCGTTGTCAACTTAGTCAACAAATGATTCTGACATCGATAGCCGTTGGATTTACATCCAACGGCCGGCATTCATCTTCAATCTCTCGTCTTCTTTCTTCAGCCCCGCCGGGACCACCTGCTCCAGCCTCCAGCTGCTAGCAGCTCTGCTTAGCACGCTTTGCTGCGAAGCGCTACCCAACCGCCGGCCAAGCCATCCCACCACCCCTCCACACCTCCTGTTATTCTCCGCCCACTGCAGAACCACGCCGCACCAGAACCAGTTAACCCTCGTACACCTCTTCGTCTGCGAATCCACTGCTGCGTCTTCCCATCACCGGCTCATTGCCATCCGGGCCTCGCCGTCGTCCATCGCCTTGGTGCGCTCGGCACGGCATGGTCAACGTGGTCAACAAACGAGAGTCATCGGAAGAGGACTGTACGTGGAGAGGCTGACAATGGAGATGCACCAGGTCCACGGACGCACGCATGCAACCGCCTCCTTATTACGTGAAAATAAAATTATTCCTCCCCCTGAAAGCTGGGACCCACCACGTATATCTTCGCAAGGAAGGAAGTTCCTCCTTATGCCTGCCCCTGACAGCTGGGACTCACCAGCAACATCTTTGCACGCAAGGAAGTGCCTCCTTATTACGGGCAAAAAATATATGATTCCGCCGCTGACAGCTGGGACCCACCTGCTATATCTTTGCATGCAAGGAAGTGCCTCCTTGCCCTCCCTGACAGCTGGGACCCACCTGGTCGAAGCATACGTAGCATTGTCTGGGTACATACCGGTCGATCAGTCTGTCTGCCATGATGAACCGTGGCCGAGTAAGGAGCAGTAGCAGTTCAGGCAGTCCAGTCAAAACCATGTACACGTACGTACAACCAGATGCCAAAAAATACGGCCACGTACATACATACGGGCAGGGTATCAAACACGTACTCGCGCATACGTACGGCCAGGGCTCGTGTACATGGAGAGGCAATGGACGGCATCAACAGCGTCCTATTCATCGGAAGCCAACCGGCTGGGTCGGAATGGAGAAACTGCGTCGTGTTCATCGGGAGGCAACGGAATGCATCGTGTTCATCGGGAGGTAACGGAATACATCGTGTTCATCGGGAGCCAACCGGCTTGGACAGAACAGCCGAAACAAGGTCTGGTGTACCGCAGAACGGAGGAAACGGGCCTTCTGTTCGACCGCGTACGGTCGAAACGGGGTCCTGTTCATCGGGAAGGGTTTGGTGTACCACAAAATGGAGGAAACGGACTTGTGTTGGAGTGCCCACGGTCGAAACAGGATCCTGTAGATCGGGAGGGGTGTGGCGTACCGCAAAATGGAGGAAATGGACTTGTGTTGGAGCGCCTACGGTCGAAACGGGGTCCTGTTCATCCGCCGTCTACTGCCTCGCTCCAACCTCCACGGGCTACTGTTCATCCACGGCTACTGTTCATCCAGCCTCCACCGGCTGCTGTTCATAGAGCCTCCACGGGGTCCTGTTCATCCACCCCCAACCGGCTGGGGTGCTGCGGCCTCCTCAGGGTCCTGTTCATCCAGCGGCAACCGCCTACTACCACGGGGTCCTGTTCATCCAACCCCCACCGGGAACTGTTCATCCACAGCCAACCAACCGGCTCAACTCATCATGTCTCGACTCGTTCTATGTACCGCGCGCATAGTAGCAACGATCACTGTTCATCGAGAGGCAACCAACACCGGCTGACTAGCTATGTCTCACACGGGGGCTCGATCGGCTTCAGTGTAAGCAGCAGCAGTGATCGATCGCTCGGTTCAGTTAGCAGCAGCAGCGATGGAATCACTCGGGTTCAGTCAGCAGCGAATGAATCGCTCGGGTTCAGTTAACAACCAAGGATCGATCGCTCGGGTTCAGTAACGTGCGATCGCTCGGGTTCAGTTAGCCAACGCTTCGCACACACGCGCGTACATGAGAGAAACGCGCAAACCTTTGTGCATCGCTCGGCCCCGATCACCCACCGTAACCGGGAACTCCCTGATATTTTCCTCGCCCTCACTTCTATCATGATTTTTTCCGTCATGGACGGCCCAAAGAATGTCATGCAGCTGCGTCTCCGGCCCGCCCAGGACGAAAAGCCCATTTTCTGTCATGATTTTTTGTCTTAGAAATAGGAGCCCACCACATCTATGATGATACCGGGTTTTGTCACAATTATCGTCATAGAAGTGTCATAAGCATGATAGAATTTTTTTTCGTTCGGCCCAAAATGTCATGGATGTGTCTTTTTTTTATAGTGTCCATTACCCTTGCGAAAGGAGTGGGAAGCCGAAGACGGCTGCGTGGGGGCTCTCGCAGCCTGACGAGGAATTCCAACGCCGTGTCTCTGACATGGACCTCCAGAGGAGTCGAAGCGGCTGGAGGGGGAGTGGCCAAGCCACTACCACGTCCCCCTCGGCACCGAGCACCGTCACGGCCATGACCACACCAGCGGCTCCGCCTTATGCACTGGACCCTACCCCTGCATCCCTAGCTGGGGCAGGGATACGATGCTGAGAGGAAGCCCTTGTTGCCGCTGCTGGAGCTCGACTGCGCCCTCTTCCCCTCACCATGGTGGAAGGAGGACACAAGAGGAGAAGAAGGAGAGGATGCGTGGGTGAGCCCCTCTCGTCACCACCATGCCTCCTTTTATAGCGAAGCATGGCTGGACGCTGGCTCCTTGCCACCCGTAGGGCGGCCGCCCCGCTTCGCCTATCTGGTTCGCCTGTGTCACGGACGGCGTCCAGATTTGCCAACCGCCCTCCTGCGTCGATCCGTGGCGCCCCGCTTTCTGCATGGCACTCATTCCCGCACCCTGCATGTTCGTTACCTACCCTGCACCATGCATGCACTAAGTGATTAAGTGGCACCCACTAAGCACGTGGCAGCCTACTGGAAGACAGATCACACCCATTTGACACCCGTCCAGAGACATGTCGAGATGATAAGTAGAATATGGCAAAGCGGCGACATAAGCTTGCCGGGGATGCACCCCTGCACACCACCTATGCTAGCATTTATGGCATTTTGTCCTAAGTGCCAGAGTTAGGTATGATAGCACTGTTCGCTATCTAATCACAAGATAATGTCTGTTTTGTAGGGAGAGTGTCTCCCTACAAACCCCTGCGTATACAAAGTTCATCCCCCAATCGTGCTGACCAGACCACACACAGAAATAAAAACCTATTATGTCTCTATAACAGGCGGACACACATTTCAAAACTGAAGTAGGAACATTAGAATCATATCGAATTCGTATTTGAACAAATAAACTAAGGAATTATGAGTGGCATAATGTTTAGCATGAAGGGTGGAGTGCTGGTACTGCGACAAAAAGCAAGTAGGCAGATTGTATTCCATGTAAAAGATCGTAGTCTATGTAAAAGGTGGATATGACACTTTCTTTCTATACAATGTAGTGTTCGTTGCCCAAACATGATAGAAGAGATCACACAGAGAAATACTATTCACTCATGTCTGCGGTTCCAGTATTTTGAAACAGGGTGGTCCACCCTAAAAGAATATTGACAATAAATATGACAAGGCAAGCAAAGAGGTACTGAATCAATCATTACTTGTGAGCTTACTAGGACAAGTATGCAGAATTGTAACTGTAGTAAGAGACTGTCCAAAATCTGAACCAAAAAGTTGGTCTAGCACTTATTGTTTGCAACTAATCGACGTGAATAATTGGATATCATATCGAATGAGTAAGAAAGACAAGTAAAATTGTCAACCAACCTGGCCTGCAGTAGTAATCTGGGTCAATGTCATTATGACCAACAATCCAACATGACTAGTGTCTGTTCCCGGGCAGCGGTGACGCTGTTGGGCGAGTGGCTCCTAACCTCCTGTTAGTCCGGCGTCTCCTCCTAGAGTCATGCCGTCCAGGGATGGCAAGTCGCCGGCGAGGCAGGCGGCTGGGGGCGAGTAGAGATATGAAGCGCAACAGAAAAGAGGGGAATCGGGGTCTGGGCAGAACAAAAATCCCAGGGTGGGCTGCGTCCCATCGTGGGCACCCTGTATATCCACACCCCAGCGGTGTACATGCATTTTCGAAACTAAATTAGGAACATTTAGCTGACCAATTAGACAACTTTGTTTTAATAATATCAGATTCATATTTGAACAACTAAGCTTGTTTAGCTTGATGGGTGGAGCAGTGCTATTATGAAACGAATCATGTAGGCTGATCGTATAGTGATCATAAAAGGGAGGAAACCCTAAGCATGATCAATTAACCCCTATTATGAATGTGCCATGGCAGATTTGAAGCTGCAAACCGCAGAAATGCTATTTAGCAACCATTGTTTGCTTCGAACTAAGAACTAAATTTTAAGAGCTGAAAAGAAAGTACAGTAACCAAGTTACTATCTATTTTCTGGTTGAAATCAAAAAGTTGAGCAGATATGAAGTAGTACCACCTCTCTTGCGGCGGTGTGTAGGCATCGGGGGTGCGATGGCTGTCGGTGGCGTTGAAGCAGATCTGCGACGTAGACGGGTGCATCAGGGGATAAGTCCCGTTGCGGTGGACGAGAAGGTCGTGGGAGCGGCCCCGGCAAGGAGGACAACGGCGCCGATGAAGCGAGAGGATGTGATGCAAGGCTCCTGGTCCGTCGCCGTGGATGAGAAACGACCGTCTCTAGCAGTGGACGACATGGTCTTGGTAGGCGCTCCGGCATGGTGGAGGACGGCGACGATGGATGGGGTGGAGGACGGCGGTGATGGATGGGGTGGCGGACGGAGGAGGCTGGTGCTGGGATGGTGTTCTAGTGTGGACGTTGTATGAATGGGAAAATGGAGGGAGAGGTACAGGGAACCATGTTATTGGGACGCGCCTGTTTGAAATATGGGAAAGTTACGAACTTAGCCCCTGTTTAAAATTTGGGCGTCTCGTCAGTTGGGGATAGGACGGTAATCTCGCATCTCCCCCAATATTTGCCCAGAGCGATTTCGGGCGAGGAGAGGGTGTTTTGGCGCCCACGGTTGGCGCCCACGGTGTATGGACGGGGCTGACAGGTAGGGCGGTTGTGTCACGTCTGAGTGAAGTTACAAACCTGCCCCTATTAAAAATATTTGCCTACAACGATTTCGGCCGAGTCGAGTTTGTTTTGCCGTCCACCGTGTATGAATGGGGAAATGGAGGGAGAGATAGAGGGCTTTCGGACAAGCTTGAATCAAATGTGTTTTGCCGCCCATGTTTGGCGCCCACCGTGTCTGAATGGGCTCAGAGGCGGTCGTGTCACGTCTAATTGAAGTTACTAGCCTACCCCTATTGAGAGTAGTGGAAATCGGGCCGATGGATTGTCCGTGTAAGGGGTAGACAGTAATTTCCATCTCGCAAACACTGGCTTCGGGCAGCCGACGTGGGAGTGGATATTTTGCCGCTTCTTTTAAATTTTGGGACAATAAGCATTCACGTTCACCCTGGCAACTAAATTCGAATCCATTTTGTATACTTATACGAATCTTTATAAATCATTCTATGTTTTTTATATATCTTCAAAAGCACAACAAGGATGTATTCCACTATCATATATGAATATGATTTACAAACGCCGATACTCGAATTCAGAAGGTAGAAACCAGTTTAAGGTGAATTTGAATATTTGAAACCACTTTATGTCCAACTCAAGTGTAACATGTATGACACACTCAACATATAGTGTACTCCCATTTAGATATGTACACAAGCGATGTCTCAAGATTCAAAATACTGAGTCAATCAACCAATAATGTACAAAACTAACAAACATATAAACACTTATAGAGTATATGGATCAATAATATCAACTAACATACATAAGCCAGGTCGTTGTACTTTTTTTGCTAGAAGAGCATCATTTTTTTAGCAAAGCTAGTACAACATCTTGGCCCTTTCAGATGCGTGCCACTTAAGGACCATCTATACTACTATTATTGCCGAATGCACATTCAGCCCGATTGGCATATTTGTAGGTCTGGCATAGCAATCAAAATGAAATGTCTCAGAGTCTTATCAATTAATACAGACTCGTGCTAAAAAAAATTACAAAACAAAAAACAATTATTACATGATCTCTAGAACAAATGGTTTGATCGATTACATGAACAAACAACACAAAGGTAATTCAACGATGGAAAAAACATTTCACCTATGATTTACCAAGTGGGAATTTAATTTCCTTTTTTCCTTCAGGACCTTTACAATGCGGTCAGTCTTAGCTTGCTTCGTTTTGAAATCCACCAAATATTTAATGGTTGTCTTGAGACTGCTTGTGATTGTGCTGTTTGCTTCCTCAACATGTCAACTTCATCTCTAAGTCCAGAAGCAAAATCTCTTTCTACCAATAGTTTAGCCTCTAGAGCATCAGCAGTTGGTAATTCATGATGCATGATTGGGCCGGTGCCACTGCTGTGGGATGATACAACGTCCATGGGGCTAACCTGTTTTGCCATTAAAGTTCCAATTGGATTCCAAAAAGTTGAAGTTAGCAAAACATCTCAACTGGGAGTTAGAACAGCAAACCAGTTAAACAAACAAGGAATTAAAGAGTTTCGATTGGATGCTGAAAAGTAGTTATTAACATCATTGTAACTGGTTGCAGCAGCAAAGCAGTTAAACAAACAAGTTTTGCAAAAGGTACCTGTTGTGGCATTGGAGTTTCTCTTGGATCTTGAAAAGTTGAGTAGCCAGTAACATGATTAGAGCAACCGGTTGCAGCAGCAAAGCAGTTAAACAAACAAGTTCTGCAAAAGGAACCTGTTGTGGCATTGGAGTTTCTCTTGGATCTGGAAAAGTTGATTAGTCAGTAACTTGATTAGAGCAACAAGTTACAGCAGCAAACCTGTTACACAAATATATTTTTGAAAATGTACCTTGACGATGACATGTACCTAGGGTAGGGCCCTAAGCCTGACCGACATACCCTACCCAAGGGCACTACCCAAAGAATACAAGACCTACAAAGTTAAAAAGGAGGTACCGACTGGAATGACCACGACGCACAAGTCACTCGACAGAAGTTCCACTCGGTTACTCCACCTCCACTCGACCATCATTATTCACTCGGAGATTCTAGTTTCACTCGAAGCCAGAAGATCTAGAGTCACTCCGGGATGACAACGGTCAGAACACCAGTCCGTCGCTGTAAAGACCATTAAATATAGGCGTTACCAGTAATGCTCGCACCTTTTACTGTCTCATTGAACCCTTGCGTAACGGAGGTAGATGAGGGGTCTGCAGACTTTATATAAGCCATCCCTCCACTCCTTCACAATGGTTCACACCCCCTATAACTCAGCACTCCATACAATAAAGCTCCCGCAGCACCGAGACGTAGGGCTATTACCTCCTCCGAGAGGGGCCTGAACTCGTAAATCCGAGTGTACAACTTCGCTGTAGCTAGGCTCTGCCCTATCCTACGTACCCCTAATCTCTACTATGAGATCTGTTCCCACGACAGTTGGCGACCACCTTGGGGCAGGCGTCTAAGCGACTTCCGGCGAGGTTGCGTTCTTCCAACTCCTTCGACATAGTTTCCGGTGGCGGACTGCCTCTAGGTCGCGAGATCCGTCTCGGCGCACTCAGTTTCATCGCCGATGATTCGGCCTGGCTCCAGGAAGCCCCCCTTGAAGTCGAGGCGCTCCCTATTCACGGGTCCGCTCACTTCCGTGCAAGTGCCTGCAGCGTCCTCCTGCGGCAGCCGTCGACTCAGTATCGGTTGGCTCCGGTCGCGTCTTCCCTCACCGCAGCTCGCCATCGCAAGCGATCCGGTTGCTCGCGGCTCCAGCTGTGAGTGAAGCACCCGGTGGCCTGTCAGTCGTCCATTCCTTAGATCACGGCGATCGAGCCCAACGAGTCCCTTTATGGCTTGTTTGATCTATCGTCTGGTCACTCGGATACGCTTTCTGAGTGCGAAAGCAATGACCCAGCAGCGAAATTCCTTGTGATCGGCTCCCAGCGTAGCCCACCCGGATTTCCCCGTGGCGGAGGTGAAAGTGGTGGTCCGTCGCACGCCAACGACGAGTACTACCCGCAGGCCCTGACGACGGAACAAAGAGAAGAGTTGTAGCGCAGGAACGAGCAGGTTCTCCAGACTCCCATTGCTGGGGAGACTGCCAAGGCCCAGGCCTTGGAAGCCGCGCGCATAGCTACTCTGGCTGAACACGCGTGTCTGGAAGATCTCCAAAAGTCACTCGACGATCGCGCTCGCAGACAGCCCCCAAATTCCAGTCGACAGTTATTTCTAAGTGGACCGCAAGGCGAGTTTGAGGTATTCCGCATTCCGATTCAGAATGTTGCTGCTGCGGCATGCATTGCAGATTCCATCCAACCATCCCGATCTGAAGCTTGAGAAGGACTACGGCAAATCAGAGCGTTGCTCAAGGCGGCTGGCGAACCGAACTCGGTTTTTTCCCAGTCGCGCAATAGAATCCATAGCAGGTCAGTGAGGGCGGATACAGTTTAGTCAGCACACAGCTCGAGATCGCCTCCACAGCGTGAAGGTCATGGTTATCGCCAAGATCAGTACCAGGATCAAGGCCACGGTCAGTTCACTCCTCAACATCACCGTGATGACCGCCGTCGAGTGCCATCTCCTCTCCCAAGAGGTGTTTCGTACGCGCCCCGGCAATACGACAACAGGCGTCCATACGGCGACGAGCAGAGGGAGCCAATCGATCCCAGAGATCCGAGGTTCAACGCCAGGTCAATCCTTGTGCAAGGTTTAGTCGATAGAGGTAGAGCTCACCATGAAAGCATGGACATGGATCGCCCGAGTGGAAGTGGCTTGTTTGTTTCTAGGCCCGAGTGTTTCAGCAGGGCCATACGAGCCGCTGAGATACCACCCAATTTTAGATTGGCCACGAGCGTGAACAAATTCACTGGTGAGTCGAAGCCAGACATGTGGTTGGAAGATTACCGAGTGGCTGTACAGATTGGTGGAGGCAATGATGATGTTGCTATGAAACATCTGCCCTTGATGCTAGAAGGATCGGCCCGGGCGTGGTTGAACCAGTTGTCTCCTGCCAGCATTCATTGTTGGGAGGACTTGGCCCGAGTGTTTATTAAAACATTCGAAGGCACTTGCAAACGACCTGCTGGACTGACTAAATTGCAGCATTGCGTCCAGAAGCCGAATGAAACTTTGAGGGAGTACATATAGTGTTGGACCACACTTCACCATGTGGTGGAGAATGTTACGGAGCATCAAGCAGTCTGTGCTTTCAAAGAAGGTGTCCGATACAGAGATCTCAACCTGAAATTTGGGCAGTCTGGGGCCCTGACCATGAATCGAATGATGGAAATTTCCACTCGGTATGCGAATGGCGAAGAAGAGGACCGCCTCCGTAGTGGCAAAGGAACGGATGTGGACCCTGACGCCAGAGGCGGGAATCCCAGTCGGAAAATAGAAGAGCAAAGTTGAGGCCGCTGGTCAAGCAGAAGCAGCAGTAGTAGTTGCTCAAGGCAAGTTCAAAGGGAAGGCCAAAGAGTAGTGGGTTCCTAAGAAGAAGAGAGACCAGTCGGGCCAAGATGTCCTGGATCTACCGTGTGCCATTCACACGAAGAAAGACGAAGAGGGTAACCTAATTTTTCCCAAGCATACCACTCGATAGTGCAGACTCCTTATTCAGCAGTTCCGTGAATGTCAGCCGAGTGAAAAGGGCTCTGACAAAGATGATGATGAAGAAAAGGCAGAAGATTACCCGAAGGTTAATGCCACTCTAGTGATTTTTGCTGACATTGAGAGCAAAAGTCGACTGAAAGTCATCAACCATGAGGTGAACATGGTTGCTCCGGTGACTACAACGTACCTCAAGTGGTCAAAGACTCCCACTACCTTCGACCAGTCGGACCACCCAGATCATGTTGCGACCCCTGGGCGGCAAGCACTGGTAGTGGATCCGGTCATAGGAGGTACTCGGTTGCGCAAAGTTCTTATGGATGGCGGCAGTGGTTTGAACATTCTCTATGCTGAAACCCTCTAGGGGATGGGCATTCCGATGTCCTGACTCAGTGAAAGCAACATGCAGTTTCATGGAGTCATCCCAGGGAAAAAGGCAAAGTCACTTGGCTAGATTGCTTTGGATGTGGTTTTTGGTGACTCGAAGAATTTTCGGAAGGAAAAGTTGATGTTTGAAGTGGTAGATTTTCACAGTGCCTATTATGCTATTCTATGCCGACCAGCTTATGCTCGCTTCATAGCCCGTCCATGTTACGTGTACCTTAAGCTGAAGATGCCCGGACCCAACGGCATGATCACCGTCACAGGGAAAAGGCAGAGTGCCGAGGAATGTCTTCAGCAGGGGTCCAAAATTGCCGACGAGCAGATGGCAGTAGTAGAGTTGGAAGAATACAAGAAGAACGCCGATCTGAGTGATTTGCTCCACTCTAAGAAGCCAGCTTCCGAGTCCACTTTTCAGTCGGCAGGAGAAACCAAACAAGTTCGCATTCACCCGGAAGATCCCACAGCCGCTCCAACCAATATCTCAACGACACTCGACAGTTCATAGGAAGCCGCGCTCATGCAGTTCCTTCGTGAGAACTGGGACATCTTTGCATGGAAACCATCCGACATGTTAGGTGTACCCAGGGGATTGGCTGAGCATCGATTGCGAGTCGACTCGAAGGCCAAACCTGTCAAAGAGCATCTCCGCCGCTCTGCTGTGGAGATGAGGAAGATGATTAGTGAAGAAGTGGCTCGGCTCCTGGCAGCCGAGTTCATACGCGAGATATACCACTCCGAGTGGCTCGCCAACGTCGTTATGGTCCCCAAGAAGGACAAGTCACTCCGTATGTGCATTGATTTCAAGCATATCAATCGGGCCTGCCCGAAAGATCATTTTCCGCTCCCTCGCATTGACCAGATTGTGGATTCCACTACGGGATGCGAGCGTTTGTCATTCCTTTATGCATATTCCGGATACCATCAAATCCGACTGTATGGGCCGGATGAAATAAAAACTGCCTTCATCACCCCTTTCGGGTGTTTTTGCTATGTCACCATGCCATTCGGTCTCAAAAACACTGGCGCCACATTCATGCGCATGATTCAAAAATGTCTGCTCACTCAGATGAGTCGGAATGTCAAGGCTTACATGGATGATATCGTGGTCAAGTCACGCAAGGGTTCCGACCCGCTGACTGATCTCGCTGAAACCTTTGCCAACCCGAGGAGCTACGACATCAAGCTGAACCTGTCCAAGTGCACCTTCAGAGTTCCCAGAGGCAAGTTACTCGGTTTCCTCATTTCTGAATGAGGGATAGATGCCAATCCCAAGAAGATCGGCGCTATTGTTCGAATGAAATGCCCTGAGCATGTGCATGACGTCCAGAAGCTCACAGGTTGTCTCACAACACTGAGTCGGTTCATTTCTCATCTCGGTGAAAAGTCACTGCCTCTTTACCGACTGATGAAGAAGTCTGATAAGTTCCAGTGGACTCCCGAAGCTGAAGCAGCATTTCTTGAGCTCAAAGATCTGCTCTCCACCCAACCGGTGATTGCTGCTCCGAACAGCAAAGAACGTCTGCTTTTGTACATTGTGGCCACTGGTCAAGTTGTCAGCATAGTTCTCATAGTGGAGCGAGAAGAAGAAGGCAAGGCCTACAAAGTTCGACGACTAGTGTATTATATCTCTGAGGTTTTGACTCTGTCTAAGCAGAGATATCCTCACTATCAGAAGCTTGTCTATGGCATTTATCTGACAGCGAAGAAAGTGGCACATTATTTTCAAGAACACTCAGTCTCAATCGTCAGCGATTCCCCGCTGTCTGAAATCATGAACAATCGGGATGCAACTGGTCGAGTGGCTAAATGGGCCATCAAGCTCCTCCCTTTTGACATTAAATTTGAAGCGAAGAAGGCGATCAAGTCTCAAGCGCTCGCAGATTTCTTGGCCGAGTGGATAGAACAGCAATAGCCTACTCAGATTCACTCGGAACACTGGACTATGTTCTTCGATGGATCTAAAATGCTGAATGGTTCCGGTGCTGGAGTGGTCCTGGTGTCTCCAAGAGGTGATCGGCTCAGCTATGTCCTCCAGATTCACTTCGATTCCTCCAATAACGAGGCTGAGTATGAAGCACTACTCTATGGATTGCGTATGGCCATCTCACTCGGCGTCCATCGCCTGATGGTCTACGGTGACTCGGATTTGGTGGTCAATCAAGTGATGAAGGAGTGGGACGTCAGAAACCCTACTATGACTAGATACTGCAATGCAGTGAGGAAGCTAGAGAAAAAGTTCGAGGGTTTGGAGCTTCACCACATTCCCCGAATCAAAAATCAAGCAGCCAACGACCTGGCAAAAATCGGTTCCACTCGGAAGACTATCCCCAGCAATGTGTTTCTTGAACACCTCCATTCCCCGTCAGTGCAGGAGGATCCTTTCTCTGAAGAGCCTCCCCAAGTGATAAGTCCTACTGATCCGACTGAAAGCGAGATCCCTGCTGTCATTCACTTGGTTATGGAGATTCTGGTAATTACCCCTGACTGGACAGTGTCGTACATTGCATATTTGCTCAGGCAAGAACTCCCAGAGGATGAAGTCGAGGCGCGTCAGATTGTCCGCAGATCCAAGGCTTTCATAGTGATAAATGGACAACTTTATAGAGAGAGTGTCACTAGCGTAGCCCAACATTGTATTTCTCCAGAAGAAGGTCAACTGATTTTGGAAGAGATCCACTCGGGGACCTGTGGTCACCATGCGTCCTCTCGGACAATTGTGGCCAAAGCATACCGAGCTGGATTTTTCTGGCCGTGTGCCAATGAAGCTGCAAAGGAGATTGTTCAGCGTTGCGAAGGATGCCAATTCTATGCGAACATGTCCCATAAGCCCGCATCTGCCCTGAAGACCATACCACTCATCTGGCCGTTTGCTGTGTGGGGATTGGACATGATTGGTCCACTCAGGACTGGCAGAAGCGGTTTCACTCATCTGCTCGTGGCAGTCGACAAATTTACCAAGTGGATCAAAGCCAAGCCAATCAAGAAGCTAGATTCACGTACAGCCATCAAGTTCATGAAGGAGTTGATATTCCGATATGTAGTCCCACATGGCATCATCACGGACAACGGCTCAAACTTTGATTCGGAAAAATTCCAAGAGTTTTGCGCTTCTCAACGCACTCACGTGGATTACGCATCCGTTGCGCACCCGCAGTCGAATGGCCAAGCTGAGAGGGCGAATGTTCTGATCCTTCAAGGGTTAAAGCCATGACTCATGCATGACCTCGAGCATGCAGCTGGAGCCTGGGTGGCCGAACTGCCGTCTGTCCTGTGGGGCTTAAGGACGACTCCTAACCGGTCCACTTACCGTACCCCTTTCTTCATGGTGTATGGAGCCGAAGCTGTGCTGCCAAGTGATCTCTTCCACAATTCACCCCGAGTGGAACTCTACTCTGAAGCTGAGGCGGAACAGGCTTGGCAGGATGTCATCGATCTTTTAGAAGAAGAACAAGACATGGCCCTGATACGGTCGACTGTTTATCAGCAGGATCTTCGTCGATTCCACGCCAGGAACGTCAGAGGTCGAGCATTTCAAGAAGGAGATCTCGTGCTCCGAGTGGATCAGCAACGACCACACAAACTTGCCCCCGCATGGGAAGGTCCCTTCATCGTCACCAAGGTATTACATAATGGGGCCTCTCACCTCTACAACCTCGCGAATAAGATTGACGAGCCGCGCTCCTGGAACGCAAATTATCGAGATGTAATAAGAGTACTTTTAGATTGCTTATCGAAGACATGACTCCTGCAGTCCTATGATGATTTCCCTCACATAAGCGCATGTTGAAAACTCCGAGTGAGAGCATCCCTCCCACTTGGGGGCCTAGCCACCAGCCAGCCCTCGCCTAAGTTAAAAATCTACTCCGAGTGAGAGCATCCCTCCCACTCGGGGGCTTAGCCGCGAGCCAGTCCTCGCCTAAGTTAAAAAAACTACTCCGAGTGGGAGCATCCCTCCCACTCGGGGGGCTTAGCCGCGAGCCAGTCCTCACCTAAGTTAAAGAACTACTCCGAGTGAGAGCATCCCTCCCACTCGGGGGCTTAGCCGCGAGCCAGCCCTCGCCTTAGTTAAAAATCTACTCCAAGTGAGAGCATCCCTCCCACTCGAGGGCTTAGCTGCAAGCCAGCCCTTGCCTAAGTTAAAAATCTACTCCGAGTGAGAGCATCCCTCCCACTCGGGGGCTTAGCCGCGAGCCAGCCCTCGCCTAAGTTAAAAATCTACTCCGAGTGAGAGCTTCCCTCCCACTCGGGGGCTTAGCCGCGAGCCAGCCCTTGCCTAAGTTAAAAATCCACTCCGAGTGAGAGTATCCCTCCCACTCGGGGGCTTGTCCATGAGCCAGTCCTCGCCTAGGTTAAAAAACTACTCCGAGTGAGGGCATCCCTCCCACTCGGGGGCTTAGCCGCGAGCCAGTCCTCCCCTAAGTTAAAGAACTACTCGGAGTGAGAGCATCCCTCCCGCTCGGGGGCTTAGCCGCGAGCCAGCCCTCCCCAAAGTTAAAAATCTACTCCGAGTGAGGGCATCCCTCCCACTCGGGGGCTTAGCCGCGAACCAGCCCTCGCCTAAGTTAAAAATCTACTCCGAGTGAGAGCATCCCTCCCACTCGGGGGCTTAGCCGTGAGCCAGCCCTTGCCTAAGTTAAAAATCTACTCCGAGTGAGAGCATCCCTCCCACTTGAGGGCTTAGCCGCGAGCTAGACCTTGCATAAGTTAAAAAGATACACCGAGTGAGAGCATCCCTCACACTCGGGGGCTTAGCCCCGACCAGCCCTCGCCTAAGTTAGAAAACTACTCCGAGTGAGAGCATCCCTCCCACTCGGGGGCTTAGCTGTGAGCCAGCCCTCGCCTAAGTTAAAAATCTACTCTGAGTGAGAGCATCCCTCCCACTCGGGGGCTTAGCCGCGAGCCAACCCTCACCTAAGTTAAAAATCTACTCTGAGTGAGAGCATCCCTCTCACTTGGGGGCTTAGCCGTGAGCCAGTCCTCGCCTAAGTTTAAAAAATCCATTCACTCAAAAAATGCAGTAAGCTGGAAAACAACGGTTCAGATAAATTCGCAACCTCAAGTTCGGAAACACAGGCAAAGGTACTCGGGTAGAAAGCCCGAACGAGTTTAACGGTTACAAAATCACTCGACATACCGAGGCAAATAAGTTCTGACTGGAAGATAAAGTTTTCTTTCAAATACCGGTGGGACTTACAGGCTCGATGAAGATGTCCAGGTCTATGCCATCTGCAGTTCGGGTCGCCGCCTCAATGAGAGTCTCCATGAAAGCTTGAAATTGGAGCTTCTTTGTGTTAGCCACCTGGAGAGCCTTCAGTTTTTCTTCCTTGGCATCCTTGCGGTGGAAGCGGACGAGGGAAAGTGCCACATCGGCCTCGCAGCGAGCGGCAGACTTCTTCGATGCTTGCACTCGACCAGGGATTTCATTAAGCCAAGTCATCATTGACTCGGATCATTCAGGAGTGCATCCTCAGGCCACAGTTCTTTATCTATCTTTGCCAGTGCGGCCTTCAGACGAGTGATATACTCCTGGACATCTTCAAGACGAGCTTCGAGTCACAGCATGTTCAGAGCCACCGCGTCCTTCACAAGTGACTTGGTGGGATCTAAATCCGTCTCGATCTGATCAGTCTCTTCCTCGAAGTTATGACAGAATTCTACGCAAGGAAGGAATAAAAGATTAGTTATGCCCTCGCATTCGAAGAGTCAGAGAAATTCACTTAGACAACGAGAGGTACCTTCAAGCATGTCGTACATCTTTTTTGTGAAACCCCCCAGATATTTCTCCAGCGCGTCCCTCTTCCAGGTGAGTTGGTCCACTTTGTCGGTCAGAGCTGTTTTCTCCGACTCAAAGGCACTTGCTTGGTCTTCCATCTTCTTGGCCAACTCGGCCCATTCCTGCTTAAGCTCTTCGACAGCAGTTTTCAGAGATGCATTTTCGTCTTCTAGCTTTCCAACTGAAGCCAACTTCACCTCAGCGGCTTCAGTCTTCTCCTTAGCCACCTTCTGAGCTCCTGCGAGTTCTTCATCCTTCTTCTCCAAGGCCTGCTTCATGGTGTCTAAAGAAACAACATTCTCGAGTCGCGCTTGAAGTTGACGGTTTTCATTACGCACATCTGTTCGAGTGAAACTACTCAGCTCAAAGGACAGACGAAAAGAACAACATCACATTCAGTAGACATGATTTACCTCCCATGGTCTTCGCCTCTGTCTGAGCATGTTCCAAGTTGTTTTGGGTCAATTCCAAGTCCAATTGGAGTTGGATCTTCTCCTTCTCCAGAGCAGCATATTGAGCCCCGAGATCACAAGTTTTCTGAGATCAGCAAAGAATCGATTCAGTCGACGACGACAAAGAATTTTGGATATTACTCTACTTCCGAGTAGAGAAGAGCAAGTCCAACTTCTACACACAAACAATTCTAAGACCCCCACCGAATCAAACATTCGACGGTGGTCTTGGGGACTACACCTAGTGGGTGCACTCAGCGTGCCCCCACTAGACCCATTTCCATTCGGCTTCAGCCCGACTGATCCGAGTGAGGAGTCAAAAAAAAGGGGTTCACTAAGACCCCCGCCAAATTAGACATTCGACGGCGGTCTCGGGGACTACACCCAGTGGGTGCACTCAGTGTGCCCCCACTGGATCAATTTCCCACTCGGCACGGCCTGACTGGTCCGAGTGGAAGAGCTCAGAAAAAAAAGCGTTCTAAGACCCCTGCCAAATCAGACATTCGACGGCGGTCCCGGGGACTACACGAAGTAGGCGCACTCAGCGTGCCCCCACTGGATCAATTTCCCACTCGACACGGCCTGACCGGTCCGAATGGAAGAACTACAGACCAAAAAACTATAGAGTGAATGCCGGTATTCGACGTCAAAGAAAACACCCAGTGGGTGTACAGAGTCAAGAAGGAATAAACCCAATCGGAAATCAACTTATGATCGCACTTACTCGGACATTCGCCTGGAGAGCTGTGCTTGCATCATAAGCCAACTTGCTGCTTTCATACACTTCCTTCAAACGCTGCATCATAAGACCGGCTTGAATCCAGGCTTCCTTGCTGGCCCCAGTCTAGTCTTCAGGGACGTGGTGCAGAGTGAACACAGTCAACGCTGGTATCGGCGACGCAGTTGTAAGGATTGGCGCTTGAGATTGGCCAGTAGGTCCTGAGGTTGGAAGAGTCGACACGAAAGGTGAAGTGGTTGATGACGGAGCAGTAGTGATGGTACCAATGCCAGACGAACCACCTGGCTTCTGAGGTGCAGCTGCAGGTGGTGCACGAGGTGTTCGGCTCGATGGCACTCTGCGAGCAAGGCCTCGGGGAGCTGCCGAGGTCGTTCCTGCATCACCTGTGTCCTTCTGAGGCTCGTCTTCATCGTCATAAGCCAGATGGATGATGTCTATTTGCACTGCAACCACTCAACAATGGAAACTCATTCAATTGTCGAGTCAACCACTGAAGCAAAACAGAGTGAAAGCTTGACGTACCTCGCCGAGAAGTTGCCGCATCCGCAGTTTCCGCCTCCGCGTGCTCCTCATCAACTCGCATAGGCGATGTTACCGAAGTAGCAGCTCTGGCACAATTCACATTCGGTCAACAAAAGCATGAATGTCTGCAGCAACAAAGATAGAAAGTGAAAAAGAAGAGCACTCACGTTGAAGCAACGGGCACGACAACCTTAATCCTGGGCAAGGCCTTCCGAGGCTTCGGTGGAGCAGTCTTCGGCTGCTTTGCACTCTTCTCAATCGGGTCAGGGGTTGCCGTCCGAGTGTGCTTGGGGTTCCTGACACTTGATTCCGGGGCCTTGCTCTGGCTGGCGATCGGGTCTTGGTTCGCCTTGGTATGGCGCTCGGTGTGAGGGGGCGACTCGACTTCATCGCTGTCATCAGAGTCATCGCTGTCGTCTTCGCTATCGTCAGCATACTCGAAATCAGCACTCCCGCCCTCGCTCTCTGCTCCTTCAATGAGATGTTCCCCATTTGGCATAGGCAAATACATCTTCATGAACACCTGCAGAGCACAGGTATCAAAGTCAGTCGGTACTCAATTCAGTTGCATATTGAAAACAGAAGGCAATACACTCGACAAGTTATGTCTCACCTCCCCTGGAAGATGCTCGGCGTCGAAAGGCTGAATCCGTTTGGATCCACGCGGGTTGTCGCGGGCTCCGGTGATACTCCTGAGCCACTGTGCCACTGTCTCCTCCTTGACTTCCTCCGGATGGGTTCGAGCAGTGTCGTCAGCACCTGTATACTGCCACATATGGTGGTCTCATGCTTGCAGAGGCTGGATGCGTCGACTGAGGAACACCTCCAATAGATCCAAGCCTGCCACTCCGCCCCTGATCAACTCAACTACGGCTTCCACCAAGATCCCCACCTCAGCTTTCTCCTCCTCCTCCACGGTCAGCGAGCGAGCTCCGCTGAGCCTCTCCAACGAGAAAGGGGGAAGGCCAGTTGGCGCACCAGGGGTCGGAATGTCAGTGCAATAAAATGAGGTCGACTGCCAAACCCTAACTGACTCGGGAAAGGTCATAGAAGGGAAGGCACTTCTACCTCTCATCTGGACACCCAAACCCCCACACACCTGAATCACGTGGGTTTTCTCCTCACTCGGTTCGGCTTTCTTGACCGACTGGGACCGACAAGTGAAAATATGTTTGAATAACCCCCAATGCGGAGGGCAGCCCAGGAAGTTTTCACACATCAAGACAAAGGCAGCAAGGTACGATATGGTGTTTGGAGGAAAGTGATGGACTTGCGCTCTGAAGAAATTCAAGAAACCACGAAAGAATGGATGAGGAGGTAGGGAAAAACCTCTCTCCACGTGGGTGAGGAGGAGGACCCGTTCTCCGTCGCGCGGCAAAGGCTTGATCTCCCCCTCCGGCAGCCTCCAAATTCTAGGGGCCAGCAAGCCGTCGGTGTTGAGTCCCTCGAGGACCTCCGTCGTGACCGTTGACGGCAGCCAATCGCCCTGGATCCAACCCAGCGGCAGAGTAGGCCGGGAGCTCGACGCTTTCTTCCCCTTGGCCACCTTCTTGGCGCGCTCCAGTGCCTTCGTCTTGTCCTTCGCCATCTCCGCGGTGGTCGTCGGAACCGAGCGGGGCGGCATGGCGCTAGGGCAGAGGAAGCAGAGAGGCAGGATGGAGAGGGGAAAAGAGAGGAACACTGTTGCAACCCTCGGTCGCGTCGTTCTTTATACCCGCGCGCCCGAGTCACTGACTGGTGGGCCCGCAAGATCCCAGCGCATCCCGCAACCAACACATGCTAGATACATGGCGAAAAAGGAGGAGCGAAAAAGGAGGAGTCCCTCCCCATTTGCCTCGCTTACCGCGTTGCAGCCAGCCAGCCCGCGCGCTTCTCCAAATTTTTGAATCCGCGAAATCCGGATCCAGCAAATCAATCGATCGCGTCAGAGATATCCATATTTGTCGTGGATTTATTACGGCAGATGTCCTCATGAAAAGGACTTAGTCGTGAGGCCAACCCATCTAATTGGTAGCTTGAGAGGGGTTGAGCGGGACGAGAGCCGCGAGATTTTACCCAGATTCGGCCCCTCATGGTGGAGGTAAAAGCCTACATCCTGCTTGATTCATATTAATGATGATGATGATGATCTCAGTTACAAGGGCGAGGTTTTGCTACCTCTATCTCGAGAACATCTACCTTGATCTTGTCTAAGACCTGCCTATTGAGACATCTAGAAAAACCTGACCCTCTTGGGGCGCCCCACCCCTCCTTATATAAGTTGAAGGGGCGGGTTACATGTAGAGTCCAAGTCGGATTAAGACCTAAACTATTCTAACTTCTCACCATGGGCCTCTTAACGTCTTGGGCTTCTCTCCGTCGACTTCTTAACGTCTTGGGCTTCTTAACCCTAGGCGACTCATCTTTGAGACTCATCTACCGGGTTATAATTGTCTGCCGGGTCAGAGACTATCTGCCGGGTCAGAGACTGTCTGCCGGCTTATAACTGTCTGCCGGGTCAGAGACTGCCTGACGGCTTACAACTGTCTGCCGGGTCTCACCTACCGGGTCTCACCTGCCGGGTCTCACCTGTCGGGTCTCACCAGTCGGGTTAGGATCTGAGATGACTTAACGTCAGGGTGACTTAAACCCAGAGATGACTTAAACCTCAGGGCGGCTTATCCTTATGAGCCGGGTCTTGGTCGTGGGTAATATCCCCAACATTAGCCCCCAGTTTAGCTTTGAATTTATTCATGCTAAACTCTTAAAAAAAGAATATGTAAAAGGACCGGGTGTAACACCCCAAAAATTTAATCATGTTTTTACTAAATAAAATTTGGCCAGAAATAAAATTTTGAATTATACTAGGTCTTTATTTAATTTCAGAACCCTTTCTGTTTCTGTTTTTCAAAATTCTTCCCTCCATATAGAAATTTTTGGAAATAATATTGTGGCTTTGGTAGTCTTCTCAAATCATTTCAAATTACATTTTAATAACAGTAAGAGTTATTTCATAATAAAAATTGCCCAAAACAATTATTTTAATAGCTATTTCTATATTTTAAATGCTTCTGTTGCACTACAACTATTTTAAATAATTCTTTTAAAACCCCACAAAAAATTATGAGGTGTCATGTGATGCCTACATATCACTTTTATGCAAAAACCTAACTTGGTCTTTTGAAAAATTTGAGTGAAACAATCTCTTTTCAATTCTGTCCAGTATTTGAGTTTCTACTACAACCCTATTTTTCCTTGCTCCAAAAATCCTGAAATTTTTCCCACTCATAGTCCTTCCAACCAAACCCTTAAGTCCAAAATTTTAGCTCCATTGGAATCTTTTTAGTTCACCAAATATTCTCCTAAAGTTTCTGTCCAGTAATGAATTCTTGTAAAACTTGCACAGGAAAGTATCTCTTTCTGCTAAACCAATTCTACCATCATATCTAACATCTAATGAGACCTCACCCTGGCAATTTTCATAGCCAACATAAAGGCCTAGATTGCCTTAGCATTTTGTCAAGCAGGTTGTGGGCATGACAGAATTATTGCACTTTTCTAAACTACAAATACCTCTTGACCTTCTGACTAAACCAACCTGTCCCTCATCTCAATCGGACCAAGGGAAGGCACCGTGACAAAATTCATCATCAATGGACCTCCCTAGGGTGCTATGGCATTTCGTCGAGCACCTGGTGTGCGTACACAGAGCGCGTCCAGAGTGCCCAAATTGCACGCGCCAACACCGGGGCGCTGCGGTTCCTCTACTGCTTCCCCTCCCCGTCCTGGTCCTTCTCTGGATCACTCCGACCTCCTCGTAGCCCGCCGACACCTCCCCGCGTCGCCTAGCACCGGCCACCACCGACCCCGCCGACCGCCGCTCGGGCACGGCACCGTTCGGGGGTACCTGGCCCAATCCCCAGTCACCAACTCGCCCTACTATTACTGAGGGACACCACCGTCCTCACCAACCCCGCCGTCCACCACCAACCTAGCCACTGCCCTTATCTTCTATTAATGGCCGCCGTCGTCTTCGGTCGGATAAGCCCGAGAGGAACCGACCTTCCCCGTGCTATAAAACCCCGCCCGAGCTGCTCTCGATCAGGAGCATCACTCCTTCCCTCCTCTGTAAACCACCACGGGTAGCCAAACGACCGGAGATGGTCAGCTTCTCCAACTCCGGCAACCACTGCCGCCACCACCCCCTCGATGATCTCCACCTCTCCAGTACCTCCCCTTCACTTTTATTCCACCAATAGACCCCTGGAGAACCTGCGGATCTTTCCCCGTCACCAATTCTACTGGAGATGGCCGTGGGGAAAAAGCCTTCTTCCACCTGATGACCTCCTCCGCCATGGCTGAAGCCCTGCTCAACTTGAGCCTCCCCGGCGATCCTCTCCACCTCCCACGGATGCGGCACTTCTACCTGAACTCATCCATGTGCCGAGCGTCGCAGGAGACGCCCTACAGCGCCGGCAATCGCCGCCGGCATGCGCTCAGTCCAGACGGGCGTAAGGGTGGAAGACAAACCCGATAGGTGGGCCCCACCTATTGGTGACTCACCTCTGTCCCGCCAGCAGCGCCTTCCTGTGATCACGTTTACCTTGCGGGGGAAGCGTATTCCCGGAGTGCGCCATCGACGTCATCGGTCCTTCCGCGCAGCCGAACGGCTGGGCCCAGCCCAGTGGCACCGCGCGGTTAAGCGGCGCTCAGGGCGCAGCTCTTTTCTTTTCCTTTTTCTTTTTCAGGATGACTCAAATGATTCCATAGCAGTTGTTTCTGAACCAAATTTAATGATTAAAATTTCTAAATATTTCTAAAATATTGTTCTATTATTTTAGCCTAGATGAACATTTTTTTAGGCTTTGTCTCTGTTGAACCTATTAAATAGTCCTTTTCTTTATTCTTTTCAACTTAGAAATTCTCTAAGTAAATCATCTGGACTCCAAATGAATTGATTCTTTTTCTGTTATTTTTTATTTTTCATCTAGTTTATTTTAGTATTTATTTGAAAATATTTGAAACAACTTTTAATACTGCTTTTGAATTATGTGGTAATTGCTATAATCTTTAAAATAGGAAAAATGGAGGGAAGGAACTTTTTAAACTTTTGGAGTGCACCCAATATTTCTGCATGCTCAAGGCAAGCATCTTGAACACTTGATATGGTGACTGTTTTGTGGTTGCTATCTAGAACATCTGAATCATGGTTAGGATGAATTTTAACAGAATTTGCATATAGCTATAGTTGCATGTTTGAGCCATGACTAGTTTGTTATCCTCTATTAAACATGGAATATGAATGGGTATGGTTATTTTTGCATGTCACATGCCCGTGTTGGTCTGAACTAATCTGCAGGAGCAGGCATAAGTGAAATACCGTTACCGGCAGGAGGATGATCACGTTGGAGCGTGATCATGCCTTGTTTGTTGTGCATGTTGGAGCATGCAAGGGTTGTGGCCCTGTTGGGATTGCTGTTGAAGGAATACCTTGTTGTGCTAACCGTTGCAGGAAACTTAATGCCTCCTGAGTCGACCGTAGATCGAGTCTTGTTCCGGTAACCCGCATACTTGTTTCGTGCTTCCACAGGTTCCTGCCACAGGTAGGGTATGGTTCAGTAAGTTGATAACCCCTTTCCATGCACACACCATACAGAGGGCCACGATGAGGGTTTCCACGGCCGCGGACTAAATCCTGTCATCGGGTCAGGGGGCATGGGTGTTTCCAGTTGTGACTGAGAGGGGGGCACCCCTTGAAATCCGCGTGTATTAATATTGATCCCATGCAGGATGTTGGTCTCTCCGTCTTAGAGTTTTTCTTGAACGATGCTGTGGGTGATTCCTGGCATCCGGAAAGGTAATCTGGTGTGTGCTGGTCAAGTGTGTATTCAACCCAAAGACCGTAATGGGAATTAGTCGGTGTCACGGTGCTGACTAAAGAAATTCTTTACTTGTGGGTAAAGAGTACACCCTCTGCAGAGTTTAAACCAATTCGAATAGCCGTGTCCGCGGTTAAGGGCTACAGTCTGGGTTAGTCAAGTGTCGGTCTTAGTGTCGGTCTTCGGAGGAAAATAATTAATTGGGCCTGAACTTTTTTTGCAGGATATTGTTATCATCACTAACGCCGTCATGGTTATTTGAATACTATTGCTGTGAAATTCTTTATGGTTATGCATATTATTGTGAACTAACCTGTTTCTCTTATTTTAATTTTCCTCAGTGTCTCAGGGGCTGGCTAGACTACCCCGGGCACTCAATTTTATTTTCAAGACCTCTCGCGGCGTCCCTCGAGTTAACAGGCGGTTTATCACGCCACTGCTCTTGTGGACACCCGATTGGCATTTCTCTTCAAGTCCGACCGTGGTGTCATTTGATACCCGACTAGCATTTCTTTTCAAGACCTCTCGTGGCATCGCCTGAGTTCTCAGATGGTCCTATCTCGTCCCATTTCTCTTTTAGACACCCGATTGGCATTTCTCTTCAAGACCTACCATGGTGTCACTTGACATCCGACCGTCATTTCTTTTATTTTGTTTCCTTTGACTTTCCTTGTTTATCACTAACAATTTCATATGTTTGCATATGCTAATATTTTATCATGCCATGATTTAATTTCTGTCAGTAAGCTTTTAAGTCCATCATGAGCATACGCATATAGTGTGGTTCATCATGATCATATAATTTAATTGTTGCATTCGGTATATCTTTTGTTCCTGATGTTTGCGAGTACATTCAAACGTACTCACAGGCTTGTCCCTGGCTATTTACTTGGCCAGGTCAGGATTTCTACGAGGAGTACCACAGTGACGACCGTGCGGAGCCTAGGATAGCAGCCATGCGGGATAGGAATTATCCGGGTCAGCTGTTCCTGTGGGAATGGAGCCCCATCGACGTTGGAGAACCACGAGTTAATTCTGTCATCCACTACCAGACATCATTGTTGTATCATTGGACCTTTATGGTCTTGTATTCAATTCTTGTAATAGCTTGATAATCTGTAACAAGGACATGTCCACCAGTAATAGTAATCCTGGGCTGGTAATGACACGAGGGGTTAATTTCTGGGATATATTGTGTCCCCAAAATCCGGCCCCGACAGCCTTGGTATCAGAGCCAGGCTGACCATTGGCTAATCCTATCTTAGCCTAGTCACTATCCCTAGATTTCCACACCGCCCACATCTTTTCCTACCCACAGTCAAGCCCATCTCATCCAATAAAGCCTACACAGTGGCCAGCCGACATCTTTTGATAATCGGTGCCCAACCTATCCCCCTAACCGACAACCACAGTAATACGTCACATTTTGTGATTTGTATCTGTGACTTTGACCCCAACCACTCTGGAGCAGAGCCGATGCCCAGAATCGTAACCCTGCTGATTTATGTTTCCTAGCCCAGGCACTATATAGGAGACCACTCTCGCGTCCATAACTAGCATTCCTCACCTTGTACACTGCCTCCACCACCATTTCCCCCATGTCGCACCTTGGGATTCATCTGAGAACCCCAGATGCAACCCCGGGCAGTTTTGTCAAGATATTGTGGGATTTCACCCGCAACACTCTTGGCTCCACTCAGCCACCCCAGTATGAGCTGTTCAAATCGAGGATCAACCACAATGCCTCGAAATATTGGGCAGTCGCGCACATCCCACCAGTAGACCCAAACCAAGGCCCCACAAGTGTCGTCTTCATCGGGAAATCTATGCCAACATCAGAGATGGCTATAGAAGTTGCTGCCTATGAAGCAATTACCCGGCTCCGGCACGCATTGCCCCGTGCTAGCGAAAGGGGGTATTACTATTTCCCGAGCCGTGCAGCACCCGGAGAAGAAGCATCTTTTCCCTGCAGACAATCAGAGAGAGATCCAATGCTAGCCGACCTTGTTCAATATGTCATCGCGCAGGAGCGTCTGACCCAGCAAGTGATGGACTTCCTCGAGACTCTTGCTATTCTGAATCCTCAGATTGCCATCAGCGAACCACTGTCACCAGACCAAGGAGGGAACGTTCTCCGACTCCTCCATCCACTTTCCCCAGGAGAAGAAGAAGGTGTTCCGATGCCGGGGATATTTTCTCAGGACCCTATCAATTTTACCTTTGTACCGTAGAGACCATGGTTGTGTTCGTTAGCCTAGCGTTTAAATTGCATGATTTCATATCTGTGTTGCATCTTGGGATTTACCCTATGAATAAAATGTTTGGTTGCAGTTGCGTATGAGTAATTGTGGAGATTTTATTAAGGACCACTGCGAATATAATTTTTGCAAACACAGAAAAAATTCACGCACCGCCACGACACTCGGCTTACAATCACACTCACTCCACTACATGCACTAAGTGCAGAACCACACACACACACTGGCACCTAATCAACCGCCTTACACACCAGACCACTCTCATCGCACCACCAATTTTTCTGAAGAAAAATTTGTGGGTTTTCTTTTATTTCTACGAAACTGCTGCAGAACGCACTAACACTCACCGGTAACCACCACTGATGCCTAATCCTCACGGTCAACGCCGCCTCGAAGAGCCACCACTCGAGCTGCGACATCACGGTGATCGTCAAGGATCATCACACATAGGAGCAGTGAGAACCCGAGCAACGCCGCCACCGCTCCGGACATGAGGATCACAAACCACCCCGGAAGCACATCCTCCATTGGAGCCTCATCCGAGCTCCTACGATCAGAAAAGGAGGAGGAAGAAGAAGTGAGGCCAGGTGAGATGAAGAGTGTAACACTGCGTTTGTTTTATAGCTCGGGCTCGGTGCATGATGGACGAGGTCCACCAGCGCCGCTCATCGCCTGATCACCGGTGTTCGGAGGAGAAATCGCGAGCGGTGCCGACAAGGTGCTGGCCCATGAGGTGAGTGCACAGTACACCGGCAGCTTGCACGCCGTGCACTGCCACAGTACGACCCTAGATACCCTACGCGCTAGACACTGCAGGTGGAGAAAGCACTCGAGAGGGAGAAGGAGAAGAGAACCGGAGGAAGAAGAAGAGACTGACAGTGGGCCCTGGGTCCACCCGTCAGCCAAAGAGAGCACTGTGCACTGGAGTACGGCAAGCAAATTTTGGAATTTACACTTTTTCCAAATTTGTCGTAACAGTCACAGTAGAACCACAGCACTAGTGCCCACTATAGTTACACCAATTATTAGGAGCCACGTCAACTGTGCCTAAATGGGTTATTTTAAATAGCTTAGGAAAATCGCCTCGAAAGGTGGATTTAATTTTGGTGACCACCTAACAAATCTCGAGGACGAGATTTTCTTAAGGGGGGTAGAGTTTGTAACACCCCAAAAATTTAATCATGTTTTTACTAAATAGAATTTGGCCAGAAATAAAATTTTGAATTATACTAGGTCTTTATTTAATTTCAGAACCCTTTCTGTTTCTGTTTTTCAAAATTCTTCCCTCCATATAGAAATTTTTGGAAATAATATTGTGGCTTTGGTAGTTTTCTCAAATCATTTCAAATTACATTTTAATAACTGTAAGAGTTATTTTCATAATAAAAATTGCGAAAACAATTATTTTAATAGCTATTTCTATACTTTAAATGCTTCTGTTGCACTACAACTATTTTAAATAATTCTTTTAAAACCCCACAAAAAATTATGAGGTGTCATGTGATGCCTACATATCACTTTTATGCAAAAACCTAACTTGGTCATTTGAAAAATTTGAGTGAAACAATCTCTTTTCAATTTTGTCCAGCATTTGAGTTTCTACTACAACCCTATTTTTTCTTGCTCCAAAAATCCTGAAATTTTTCCCACTCATAGTCCTTCCAACCAAACCCTTAAGTCCAAAATTTTAGCTCCATTGGAATCTTTTTAGTTCACCAAATATTCTCCTAAAGTTTCTGTCCAGTAATGAATTCTTGTAAAACTTGCACAGGAAAGTATCTCTTTCTGCTAAACCAATTCTACCATCATATCTAAAATCTAATGAGACCTCACCCTGGCAATTTTCATAGCCAACATAAAGGCCTAGATTGCCTTAGCATTTTGTCAAGCAGGTTGTGGGCATGACAAAATTATTGCACTTTTCTAAACTACAAATACCTCTTGACCTTCTGACTAAACCAACCTGTCCCTCATCTCAATCGGACCAAGGGAAGGCACTGTGACAAAATTCATCATCAATGGACCTCCCTAGGGTGCTATGGCATTTCGTCGAGCACCTGGTGTGCGTACACAGAGCGCGTCCAGAGCGCCCAAATTGCACGCGCCGACACCGGGCCACTGCGGCTCCTCTGCTGCTTCCCCTCCCCGTCTTCGTCCTTCTCTGGATCACTCCGACCTCCCCGTAGCCCGCCGACACCTCCCCGCGTCGCCTAGCACCGGCCACCACCGACCCCGCCGACCCGCGCCGTCCGCCGCTCGGGCACGGCACCGTTCGGGGGTACCTGGCCCAATCCCCAATCACCAACTCACCTTGCTATTACTGAGGGACACCACCGTCCTCACCAACCCTGCCGTCCACCACCAACCTAGCCACCGCCCTTATCTTCCATTAATGGCCGCTGTCGTCTTCGGTCGGATAAGCCCGAGAGGAACCGACCTTCCCCGTGCTATAAAACCCCGCCCGAGTTGCTCTCGATCAGGAGCATCACTCCTTGCCTCCTCTGTAAACCACCACGGGTAGCCAAACGACCGGAGATGGTTAGCTTCTCAAACTCCAGCAACCACTGCCGCCACCACCCCCTCGATGATCTCCACCTCTCCAGTACCTCCCCTTCTCTTTTATTCCACCAATAGACCCCTGGAGAACCTGCGGATCTTCCCCATCACCAATTCTGCCGGAGATGGCCGTGGGGAAAAAGCCCTCTTCCACCCGATGACCTCCTCCGCCATGGCTGAAGCCCTGCTCAACTTGAGCCTCCCCGGTGATCCTCTCCACCTCCCACGGACGCGGCACTTCTACCTGCACTCATCCATGTGCCGAGCGTCGCAGGAGACGCCCTACAGCCTAGCTGACCCGGATAATTCCTATCCCGCATGGCTGCTATCCTAGGCTCCGCACGGTCGTCACTGTGGTACTCCTCGTAGAAATCCTGACCTGGCCAAGTAAATAGCCAGGGACAAACCTGTGAGTACGTTTAATGTACTCGCAAACATCAGGAACAAAAGATATACCGAATGCAACAATTAAATTATATGATCATGATGAACCACACTATATGCGTATGCTCATGATGGACTTAAATGCCTACTGACAGGAATTAAATCATGGCATGATAAAATATTAGCATATGCAAACATATGAAATTGTTAGTGATAAACAAGGAAAGTCAAAGAAAACAAAATAAAAGAAATGCCGGTCGGATGTCAAGTGACACCACGGTAGGTCTTGAAGAGAAATGCCAATCGGGTGTCTAAAAGAGAAATCGGACGAGACAGGACCATCTGAGAACTCAGGCGACACCACGTGAGGTCTTGAAAAGAAATGCCAGTCGGGTGTCAAGTGACACCACGGTCGGACTTGAAGAGAAATGCCAATCGGGTGTCCACAAGAGCAGTGGCGTGATAAACCGCCTGTTAACTCGAGGGATGCCGCGAGAGGTCTTGAAAATAAAATTGAGTGCCCGGGGTAGTCTAGCCAGCCCCTGAGACACTCAGGAAAATTAAAATAAGAGAAACAGGTTAGTTCACAATAATATGCATAACCATAAAAATTTGCACAGCAATAGTATTCAAATAACCATGACGGCGTTAGTGATGATAACAATATCCTGCAAAAACAGTTCAGGCCCAATTAATTATTTTCCTCCGAAGACCAACACTTGACCAACCCAGACTGTAGCCCTTAACCGCGGACACGGCTATTCGAATAGGTTTAAACTCTGCAGAGGGTGTACTCTTTACCCACAAGTAAAGGATTTCTTTAGTCAGCACCGTGACACTGACTAATTCCCATTACGGTCTTTGGGTTGAAAACACACCTGACCAGCACACACCAGATTAACTTTCCAGGTGCCAGGAATCACCCAAAGCATCGTTCAAGAAAAACTCTAAGACGGAGAGACCAACGTCCTGCATGGGATCACTATTAATACACGCGGATTTCAAGGGGTGCCCCCCTCTCAGTCACAACTGGAAACACCCATGCCCCCTGACCCGATGACAAGATTTAGTCCGCGGCCGCGGAAACCCTCATCGTGGCCCTCTATACGGTGTGTGCATGGAAAGGGGTTATCAACTTACTGAACCATACCCTACCTGTGGCAGGAACCTGTGGCAGCACGAAACAAGTATGGGGGTTACCGGAACAAGACTCGATCTACGGTCGACTCAGGAGGCATTAAGTTTCCTGCAACGGTTAGCACAACAAGGTATTCCTTCAACAGCAATCCCAACAGGGCCACAACCCTTCCATGCTCCAACATGCACAACAAACAAGGCATGATCACGCTCCAACGTGATCATCCTCCTGCCGGTAACGGTATTTCACTTATGCCTGCTCCTGCAGATTAGTTCAGACCAACACGAGCATGTGACATGCAACAATAACCATACCCATTCATACTCCATGTTCAATAGAGGATAACAAACTAGTCATGGCTCAAACATGCAACTATAGCTATATGCAAATTCTGTTAAGATTCATCCTAACCATGATTCAGATGTTCTAGATAGCAACCACAAAACATTCACCATATCAAGTGTTCAAGATGCTTGCCTTGAGCATGCAGAAATATTGGGTGCAGTCCAAAAGTTTAAAAAGTTCCTTCCCTCTATTTTTCCTATTTTAAAGATTATAGCAATTAGCACATAATTCAAAAGCAGTACTAAAAGTTGTTTCAAATATTTTCAAATAAATACTAAAATAAACTAGATGAAAAATAAAAAATAACAGAAAAAGAATCAATTCATTTGGAGTCCAGATGATTTACTTATAGAATTTCTAAGTTGAAAAGAATAAAGAAAAGGACTATTTAATAGGTTCAACAGAGACAAAGCCTAAAAAAATGTTCATCTAGGCTAAAATAATAGAACAATATTTTATAAATATTTAGAAATTTTAATCATTAAATTTGGTTCAGAAACAACTGCTATGGAATCATTTGAGTCATCCTGAAAAAGAAAAAGGAAAAGAAAAGAGCTGCGCCCTGAGCGCCGCTTAACCGCGCGGTGCCACTGGGCTGGGCCCAGCCGTTCGGCTGCGCGGAAGAACCGATGACGTCGATGGCGCACTCCGGGAATACGCTTCCCCCGCAAGGTAAACGTGATCACAGGAAGGCGCTGCTGGCGGGACAGAGGTGACTCACCGACAGGTGGGTCCCACCTGTCAGGTTTGTCTTCCACCCTTACGCACGTCTGGACAGAGCGCACACCGGCGGCGATTGCCGGTGCTATAGGGCATCTCCTATGATGCTCGGCACATGGATGAGTTCAGGTAGAAGTGCCGCATCCGTGGGAGGTGGAGAGGATCGCCGGGGAGGCTCAAGTTGAGCAGGGCTTCAGCCATGGCGGAGGAGGTCATCGGGTGGAAGAGGGCTTTTTCCCCACAGCCCTCTCCTGCAGAATTGGTGACGGGGAAAGATCCGCAGGTTCTCCAGGGGTCTATTGGTGGAATAAAAGAGAAGGGGAGGTACTGGAGAGGTGGAGATCATCGAGGGGGTGGTGGCGGCAGTGGTTGCCGGAGTTGGAGAAGCTGACCATCTCCGGTCGTTTGGCTACCCGTGGTGGTTTACAGAGGAGGGAAGGAGTGATGCTCCTGATCGAGAGCAGCTCGGTCGGGGTTTTATAGCACGGGGAAGGTCGGTTCCTCTCGGGCTTATCCGACCGAAGACGACGGCGGCCATTAATGGAAGATAAGGGCGGTGGCTAGGTTGGTGGTGGACGGCGGGGTTGGTGAGGACGGTGGTGTCCCTCAGTAATAGTGGGGCGAGTTGGTGATTGGTGATTGGGCCAGGTACCCCCGAATGGTGCCGTGCCCGAGCGCCGGACGGCGCGGGTCGGCGGGGTCAGTGGTGGCCGGTGCTAGGCGACGCGGGGAGGTGTCGGCGGGCTACGGGGAGGTCGGAGTGATCCAGAGAAGGACCAGGACGGGGAGGGGAAGCAGCAAAGGAGCCACAGCGGCTCGGTGTTGGCGCGTGCAATTTGGGCGCTCTGGACGCGCTCTGTGTATGCACACCAGGTGCTCGACGAAATGCCATAGCACCCTAGGGAGGTCCATTGATGATGAATTTTGTCACAGTGCCTTCCCTTGGTCCGATTGAGATGAGGGACAGGTTGGTTTAGTCAGAAGGTCAAGAGGTATTTGTAGTTTAGAAAAGTGCAATAATTCTGTCATGCCCACAACCTGCTTGACAAAATGCTAAGGCAATCTAGGCCTTTATGTTGGCTATGAAAATTGCCAGGGTGAGGTCTCATTAGATGTTAGATATGATGGTAGAATTGGTTTAGCAGAAAGAGATACTTTCCTATGCAAGTTTTACAAGAATTCATTACTGGACAGAAACTTTAGGAGAATATTTGGTGAACTAAAAAGATTCCAATGGAGCTAAAATTTTGGACTTAAGGGTTTGGTTGGAAGGACTATGAGTGGGAAAAATTTCAGGATTTTTGGAGCAAGGAAAAATAGGGTTGTAGTAGAAACTCAAATACTGGACAGAATTGAAAAGAGATTGTTTCACTCAAATTTTTCAAAAGACCAAGTTAGGTTTTTGCATAAAAGTGATATGTAGGCATCACATGACACCTCATAATTTTTTGTGGGGTTTTAAAAGAATTATTTAAAATAGTTGTAGTGTAACAGAAGCATTTAAAGTATAGAAATAGCTATTAAAATAATTGTTTTGGGCAATTTTTATTATGAAAATAACTCTTACTGTTATTAAAATGTAATTTGAAATGATTTGAGAAAACTACCAAAGCCACAATATTATTTCCAAAAATTTCTATATGGAGGGAAGAATTTTGAAAAACAGAAACAGAAAGGGTTCTGAAATTAAATAAAGACCTAGTATAATTCAAAATTTTATTTCTGGCCAAATTTTATTTAGTAAAAACATGATTAAATTTTTTGGGGTGTTACACCGGGTCACTCAAAAAATACCAGTTTGACCAGCTCCTGAATATTCCGAATCTCTGTCATATCAATAAACTGACATTGGCTCCTTGGAGAAAAAATACCCCTTATTATCTTCAACTGCCTTAACTTGATAAAATTCGTCTCACATTGTGCCAACTTTCAATACTTCAGACATCGATAAAAAATCTGTATGATGTTAAGTTGTCTGAATAGCCCGGAGGAGATAACCTTTGCAAATTTCTTCATAAAAAAATATGAGACCCGGTTTACTCATAACTGAGAATTTGAAGGCATACCATCCTTATATCCATATTACCTATAGCCCCCAAGTCTTAAGAAGGGAACATAGTGATAGCCTTAAGACTTGCTTCAATATAAATATTGCAACTCTAGAGAAATCCGGATTGTTCGTCTGAGTCACCAGTCATAATTTGAATGTTCCACATATGTATCCCCCAAGTACTGGGTTGTCTTGCCTGCAACAACCTGGGACTTGTAAATGTCTTATGCTCATAAAACTTCAGCCAGTGTAGCCCCCAAGGGCCAGGTCATTATGCAATAATGAGCAGGGACTTTTGTAGATCTGATCATATAGAATCGAGGAGCAATGTGTAGACCCCAAGTGCCGCCTCAGTAAGACAATACTGGGCTAAGACTTGCATACTCGATGGTGCACGCTTGCAGTGACATGGGACTTGCATACTCGATGTAATCTTGATTTGAATAATGTAATCCGGTATGAAAACCTCAATCATTCAATACCATAATGAAAATCCAGCCAAGTTTGGCTTTAAAGATTTGAATAATATAATCTCATTTTGAAAAGTAAATTTGGAGTTAACTACCCGGCGGCTCTTGGCCGATGGCGACTTAATGCACATCCATTGTACTCCGGGATGCAACCCGGCGGCTTATAGCCTTTGTAAAAATCAAGAACTGATTACCCTTTTGAAACACCAATTTTAATCTTTGATGATGGGCTTGAATTTAATCATTTATTTAGGCCATAACTCTGTATGTCCTGCACAAAGTTTAAACAACATATGCCCTGGCGACTTAACGTCAAAAGCCAGGGCGGGTAACAACCCAAACATAATATAGTCTTATGTAAATACAGAAAAGACCAATATTATGGCCGTTCAAGTTAAAATATACTGGCGACTTAATGTTAAAAGCCAGGGCGGGTTACCAAACCTCGCATACTTATGTAACCAGAAAAACATACCTGTAAATTGACTTATACTGCCGGCTTACATCGCCATATCCAGTGAGGGTGACAACCCAAAGATTTATAAGCGCATGATTCCAATTACGCAATCCAAAGTATACTGGCGACTTAACGTCAAAAGCCAGGGCGGGTTATCAAACCCCAAATATTCATACCATTATTGAAAAACATACATGTAGATTGACACCATGGTGATACCTTGATAATTATAATCCAGAGCGGGTATTGACCCGTAGGCATGAAATATCATGATTTTGATTGCTCAAGGCAAAATATCCTGGCGACTTAAAGTCCGCTATCAGGGCGGGTTATTAACCCAAGACTCTCAAATATGAGTCATAGAATTAAGGCTACATGGCCTGAATTATTTAAACCATATGTTAATATGGAAAAAGGATATGAATCCAAAATTTTTAGAAAAACCAGCAAATCAGACAAATAAGGCTTTCATAGGCCGCCAAGCCTAAAACTCAAGTGCTTTCATGGGCCGCACAGCCACTGACTTAATTCCTGCACACCTGCAAGCCGGCCCTCACATGACAAACCGTCATTTTAACTTTAACAAGTTCAGGGTCTTATTTAAAAGATTGATTGTCAAGAGTACGACGGGTCATTCTAGGATTACCTGGGCGGAGTAACAACGACATACAGGCCAGATAACCCGGAATTTGGTGTTTACACCTGGCTAGGAAGCCGATCAAGAGGGTAAGCATAGCTATGCTCATTGAGCAGGAAGCCCCCAAGTGACCAATAAGACGACAGTGGCTAGGAAGCCGATCAAGAGGGTAAGCATAGTTGTGTTCATCGAACAGGAAGCCCCCAAGTGACCTATAATATCATAAGCCAATAAGGCAGGATACCCATGTTTGAACCACGCATCATGGCAGCAAGTTCTCTTTGGCAACCTTTAATTTTTTCTGAGAGCTCGACCTTGCGAGAGATGGATTCTTCTTGAACCGGATGTTAAACCGGATATTGAGAGCTCAAAACCTTGTGAGAGACAGATTTCCCTTGAGCCGGATATTGAACCGGATTTTTTTTTCTTATAACCCGGAACGCTTCTATTGAGCCAGAACTGTTTTGATTGCCAAGCACTTTTTAAGCTGAAAATTGTGTGACAGCCTTTTTAATTTTCACCAATGTGGCAGTAGCCTACAGGACCGGGTTATTTTCCCTCTAATGACCCGGGGTTCTTGACTGTACTGAAACCAGCAAGATTTGCTGAGTCATATCATTGTAGCCCCTGAGTCTTAAGATGACTCTAGGAGTCGGCTTAAGATTCTTCATACTCAGCTGTGATATAAACCGCCATATAGTTGAATAGCTGAACGCTGGAATTCATGTAAACCAGAGGTTTGAAGCGAGTTGATAACCCTCGCAATACTTGTTGTATACTCCCGGTGGGTACCAACTATCGTAATTCAATGCTCGATGTCCTGCAGCTTGTTTCACTCGGACATTCAAGAAGCTAGAATCTATCAAGGCGATTGACGAACGATTTAGCAGCTCACGTACCTTCAGACTCCTAAAGAAATGTCTCCGAGACATTGAGTCGGGTCGAAGCCAACTCCAATCCCTCTTCACTCGAACCTCGATCCATTCGGGGGCTAATGACGATGACATGTACCTAGGGTAGGGCCCTAGGCCTGACCGACATACCCTACCCAAGGGCACTACCCAAAGAATCCAAGACCTACAAAGTTAAAAAGGAGGTACCGACTGGAATGACCACGACGCACAAGTCACTCGACAGAAGTTCCACTCGATTACTCCACCTCCACTCGACCATCGTTATTCACTCGGAGATTCTGGTTTCACTCGAAGGCAGAAGATCTAGAGTCACTCCGGGATGACAACAGTCAGGACACCAGTCCGTCGCTGTAAAGACCATTAAATATAGGCGTTACCAGTAACGCTCGCACCTTTTACTGTCTCATTGAACCCTTGCATAACGGAGGTAGATGAGGGGTCTGCGAACTTTATATAAGCCACCCCTCCACTCCTTCACAAGGGTTCGCACCCCCTGTAACTCAGCACTCCATACAACAAAGCTCCCGCAGCACCGAGATGTAGGGCTATTACCTCCTCTGAGAGGGGCTTGAACTCGTAAATCCGAGTGTACAACTTCGCCGTAGCTAGGCTCTACCCTCTCCTACGTACCCCTAATCTCTACTGTCAGATCTGTTCCCATGACATACCTGCTATGCAATTGGACTTCCAATTGGATCCTGAAAACTTGAAGTTGGTAAGATGATTACAGCAACAAGTTACAGCAGCAAACCAGGTAAATAAGGAAGTTTTTGAAAACATACCTGTTGTGCCAACGGAGTTTCAGTTGGATCCTACAAACTTGAATGTTAGCAATCATAAATAAAGTGTTGCAAGAGCCATAAGAAACTAACATCAAACTTGTAAAACTAACCAGTTTTGGCAACGTATTTAATTACGCATGAACTAGTAAAACTAACAAGTTCTTGGCAACATATTAAAGTAACAAGTTGGTACCGTTTACCAGCAACACAGACATCTGTAAATATCTTTGATGTAAGCAAAATGATTCCGACATATATATATCTATACCTACTAATAAAGCAAGGTGCGTTTCTCTAATTTTTTCATCCGTTCACCATCGAAATTTATTTTCTATTCGAGGTGGTACTAAATTTTGGTGTGTTCATCTATTTTTTATATTTTAGCAATCCTGATTTTCGTACTTGGGCCGCACACGCTGTGGCCCAGCCAAGTCAGCCCACTCATTTGCTTGCTCAGCCCTATTGTGTTCTTGTTTTTAAAAATGTTTGTAAAAATATTCTCGTTTTGAATTTTTTTCGAAATTTAGGACATATTCAGATTTTTTTCCAAAAAATGTTTGTTTTTTCCAAAATTGTTTGGGATTTTCAAAAAATGCATTGTAAAAACATTCCAAATTCAAAAAATATTCTTGTTTTAGTAAAATGTTCACAAATTTAAAATAATGTCCGCGGTTAAAAACACATTTTATAAAATTGTTCTGAATGTTCAAAACATGTTCCATTTACAAAAGTCGATCACAACTTCACAAAATGTTTGTGTTTTCATAAAAGGTTCATGTCTTGAGAAAATGATGCCGTTTCAAATTTTATTCATGTTTTTTTTAAATGGATGGAATATTAAAAAATTGTTCATAATTTCAAAAAATGTTCACTTTTTCAAGAATATTCGGCTATTCATATTTTTAAATTTTTTTTTTTTTATAAATCTGATGTTGCGGTATATTCTCAAATATTCGCGCTGGCCATTGGTTAGCAGTAGGTGTTTGTTGCCATGGCTAGCAGCACGTAGTCGAGTCTTTAAGTCATGTGTTAGATCATTCAACCCGTCGTTTTTCTGGATTATTACTTGTGCCTTGCAAACACAGGTCATTTTGGTGCCTGCCAGTGACTGGCCCAGACGCGATCGGTTGTGCATTTCACGCGCTATTTGACGCAACTAGCGTCATATAGTAGCTCCCACGCAGCTGCCCCAAGAAAAGCAAAAATATACGCATAGATTTTGTTCCGTTCATTCCGTGTGTAGTTTCCCATTTTTTCCTATCACACATTTCTTTTTCTGCCACACTGATAAGCAGCAAAAAATTAAGGGCACGTGGGTATTGAAGTATGAACCTTCCCTATTGTTTGACGGATAAAGCCAATTCAGCTAGCTTGCAATTATGATAGGAACAGTCCCACCTTGGAATTTTATGCTGAATCACACCAGTTTTTATATGTCCCTAAGTTGTCTGGAAATAAAAAGGTTGTGTGAGAATAAGGAAGTTGTCTCGAGAATCATGTGCAGAACGCGGTACTCCATAAATTATTGCCGGAGATAACTTGCACATGCCAATAAAAAACAATATGCTGGTTGTCTATAGCCTATAATTAAAAAAATTGCGGGGATGCTGAGATATTATTTTTCTTCCGTTGCAACGCTCGGGCATATTTCCTAGTATATATATAAGTTAAAAAGACGTTGCCCCTCAAATAAACCTGACAGTTGTCTCTCTATGAACATGCAAACATTACTAGTGCTACAAGTGATAACAGCAAACCATTTAAACAAACAGGGTATCAGAACGTAAATTACACATGAATTTTGTTGCACCATAGAAGTACATGTGACCATCTATCTACGTGCTTAAGTAGCTATTTAAGTTCAGGCAAACAGGTAATTCTTAACAGTAAGTATCAAACACATAGATAGGCGTAGTCTATAATAGGATTAACAGGCTATGGCATTATGTAATCAGTAGCAAACTAAATTAAGCCAAGCAACGTAATTGAACAATTTTGCAATCAGTGGCTAACTAAAATTCTGAGAAGCATGTAACTGAACTTATGCTAGCTCTTTGTACAGGCACACTACAACTTCTTTTTCGCTTACATGGTTCTACGAAGGAGTCCATCGCATCAATTGCTTAGATACACAGTCCCAATACTTCTTTCTTCCCACACTGCATTGGTAAGTCGAATGGTTAATCTGATAAGATGGTGCATCATTGATATGTTATATGAGGACGGGTTGTCAGACTAGTTGTAGCAACACACATCACACTGGCTTTTACTGTATATTCCATGCAATTACATTTGGCATATCGAAATCTAAGCAATCTACAATAGGATGAAAAGACTGGCATCCTTCACATTATTGGTGAACTCAGTTCATAGAAACAAGCAATTCAACCATTCTATGGGTAAATCAAAAGCGCCACTGGAATATTTTTCACTACCCCAATCATACACGCAAAAAGGGGCGACGCCACCGTAGGGGCTGGTATGGGGGCCGCCTTGGGTGGCTAGAAAGTGTGCACCTAGTTTGAGTCGTCCAGGTTGGCCCAGGCTAGTTTTGTTCGTCCCAGCGCACGAGCAGGCAATGTAAAAAAATGAAGAAAGATGTTTCAATTTGGATGGGCCAATAACATAAGTGCAATGCAGGCCCTATAGCAGGCTCACGGCCCAAACGAGCGCCTCCCATATCGATCGACGGCAGGAAAAATCCCCAATTCGTTCGCTCCAGCCTCTAGTCTGGTTCGCTCCTAACCTAGCCGCCGCTGGACAGACCGACACAACACTTCCTCACGCCCTTGTTGGACGCCGGTCGCCGGGCTTCAAGCGAATGGAAGGACAAGAAGATGAAGATCCAACCCTGGGTGTAACCTGCGTGGGAGGCAGCGGCGGCAGCACGGGCATGGCATCGAGCTTGCGTAAACGGACAGTCGCAGCTTGCAAGAGCAGCATGCACAATGAGCAGGTACTTCACATCCCTGATTATATCTAATTCAACTATTTAATTTCTGGCCAATAGTTAAACCTGACGGTGTTGTAAAACTTCTTGTATGTAGGGAATCTATAAGAAAATTAAACCAATTTCTGCTTATTTTATAACTCCCCCAATCAATACTAAACTGACTGAACCTAATGTGTCTAATCAAGTTTCCGGTGTAAACATACAAGCTCATGTTGTTCTTCAGCCTGAAGTGTCTAATGAACAGACTGCTAATGAAGGATTTGATGCAAACATTTTACATGCTCCTGGTGATGAACATATAGTGTCTAATGAGGGATCTAATGCAAGCATTTTGCAAGCTCCCATTGAAGGATTTAGTGTATAATGATGATCTGCTATGTTGAGAGAGAGAGAGAGAGAGAGATTTGCAGGAATTGATGACAAACAAATTATAGTACATTTTCATGGCTTGAGGAAACGTTGAGGCCATCTACCAGAAAGTCCCCGTATCATGACAACCTAGCATAAATACTTCTCTAATCTGTTGTTTGAAACTATTGGCATACTTGTGCAGGATAGATATATTGATATGCAGTTTGCGCACTGGTTATAGGAGCAATTACACTTGGATATTTTTGGCCAGGGAACGAATAATTCAAGCAGGTACAGTCCATGTTAGTAGCCCTTGTACACCATGTTGCATTTTGTGTTTTTTGGTGCTTACATCATTTAGCGTTTTATAATCTGGAACTACTTTGGATCATTAGCTGGTTTTCAAAGTGCATGTAGCTTCACATTTCTCAAGTTATGTTGATTTCCGGAGTGCAAGTGCCTTCGTATTTTTAAGTTAAATTTTCGCCCATGGTAACTTGAATTCGTGGATCCATCACTGCACACAAATCATACACGCATGCCAGTACGAATTAAGTGAAATGCAGGGACTTACGCTAGCTCGTTGTACAGGCTCACTGCAGCTCTGCTTGCGCTTGGGATGTTCCATGTACAAGTCCATGTTACCACTTGCTTGGATGTGCAGGCCTTGTGCTCCTTGCATCCCCCTCTGGATTTTTGACACGACAAATGGTTGATCAAATGAGAGGAATCGACCTTGCTGTTGTACCGGAGGATAGGTACTTACTAGGTTATACAGGCGTGCATGATGTGTACCAGATCCCGTAGCGCCATCATGCTTCGCTAAAAAATGGTTTTGCTTGTTTCAGATGATATCTCCAGAAGAAATAAGAGTTAAAGTCAGAGTTGCATAGGCGTGTAAGCTAAGAGAGTAGTAAAAGGATATCCAAACATCGTCGGAACAGTGCACAAGGGAGTGATATGTGGATACCTAGTTCGGGCCGGCATTTGGGCATCCTCGCCTAGCTAGAGTGCGGGTCACTTCAGAGCCGTTGAGGGTGATGCGCTGGCGTTGGCTGGCCACGTACGGATGCAGATCTCGAGCGGCAGCGGAGCGCTATGATGTGGTGGACGAGGCCGTTGGTGAAGCACCAACGGCGTAGGGGGTGGGGTGGAGGTGTGACGATGTTCTCGATGAAGTGGCCCCCGTGAGGTGGGAGATTGCGTCGGTGAAGCGCACCTGATGTGGTGGATGTTGGTGTCTGAGGCACATCGGCTGCGGCGGCCGACGTTGTGGGTGGACCACCCAGTGTGGTGGACGAGGGGGTAGATGAGGTAGCTCCGGTGCAGTGGTGAAGCGCGACCGTCGTCTTCGTCGTCATCGTCTGACACAGAGGTGGGGAAAGAGACGATATGAAGGGCAATTCGAATTTTTCTTGGGTTGGCGGAAAATTAGGGATTTGAGAGCTCTGGGTGCGGAAGGGGACGGGGGAGAAGGGAGATTTTGCAGGGCTGGAATTGGGGCCGCTAGATATTTCAATCCGAAACATAGAAGCACGAACTTTTTTTGTCGTCGTTCTTTTTTTCGGGGGGTAGGAGGGAGGGGGTGCTAATGTCCGTACGACACACGCGACCACCACGACACGACCCTGGTCTGCCTGGTGCGCCTACATTTGAGAATGCAAACGAATCTTCTTTCATTGGCAAACGAATCTTGTACTATGTATTACCATGCCCGTGTTTTCCTTTCAAATAATTAGTCCTTCGAAACGAGATACTATGAATTAATTAATGAGGAGTTCTTTGAATTAGAGTGTGTTTGTCACATAGCGATCTCCAATTCTAACGTGGCTTTCGCATTTCAGGGTATCCACACTACTTTTTTAATACAAAATCATATATGTATAAGATGAACAGTATGGTAGTGAGAAAACTTTGGATGGATTCAAGCATATGACCACACACATACAAAATACCACAAAACTTGAGTCAAAATCAACCTTTCCAAACCTAGTATGGCATGAATTCGAAATAAATACGGAAGCCATATGCATGGTCCTCAATTCAAATCTTATAATGTACACTAAATTAAAACGTCAATATTAAGTCTAGTACTATCTACATTCAAATGTTGTCTCGGCACACACGCTACATACTTCCTCTATTGATCAATCTTCCTCTCCTAACCACCTTACAAAGCTATTGGTTTCCGCCCGTTCATTCTTTCTCTCCATGTTTTGATTTCTAACTCTCACACACCCGCCATTGCACTCCATGCCGAGCTCTCTCTCTCCCCCTCCCACCCTCTCTCGGTAGATACGTGCATTGCCTATCTAGACCCCCCCCCTCCCTCCCTCTTGTGCGCACGCACGCACATTGTCTATCTAGGTCACTCTCGAAAGACCGTCTCACTCGCTTATTCTCTCTCTCTCTCTCTCTCTCTCTCTCTCTCTATCTAAGTCTCGATTAACCTCGCTTTCTCTCACACACAAACGATATGTCTCCCTGTTCGGGCCTCGATCGACACACTCTATACTCTCTCACGCAGACTGCCTATCTAGATCAGTTTCTCCAAGCCATTCCACTCATTCGACCTCATGGCGATCCACGCTCGCTCAATCTCTCTCTCTCTTTATGCATGTCTTGATTGACCTCGCTCTTTCTCACACACGAATTATATATCTCCATGTTTGGGCCTAATTCGACATATTCATAGTGTATACTCTCACACGCACATTATCTATCTAGGTCACTCTCTCCAACCTGTCTCACTCTTTCGATCGCATGACGACCCACACTCGCTCAATCTCTCTCTCTTTAACTATGTATCGATTGACCTTGCTTCCTCCCACGCACAAACGATATGTGTACCTATCTGTGACTGGATCATCTCTCAAGCTCTCTCTTACAGCCCTCACCCTTCCCAAAAGCTCAATCGGACAATATCTATCCACAGCATATATATCTTTTCAACGAATGTTGGGGCACACTCACTTTGTCTCTCTATCTATGTCTCGATTGACCTCGCTTTCTCACGCAGTCTCTTCCACATATTGAAGCTACCTCTCCATCCCTCGCAGAGCCGGAGCTATTTACATCGCGAGGGGGACTCAAACCTTCGACTAATTGGTGAAGGCATTTATTCCGGTGGGTTTAGATTATATTTTTGTAGCATTCGCCCCACAACTACTCCAAACACCGTTGCAACCCCCGCCCCTCCCCCAATTGTTCTCCTTCTGGATCGGTCACCGCTCTCTCGCACGCCCTTTCTAACCTTCCATGTCGCACCATGGTATTTTTCCAAAAAAACTCTGGTGTTCTCTTTAATTATTACAAATAAGCTACAAACTACACACCCGGAGTCCACCTGTAATGGAACAAATTTTGACCTAGAAATTAAAGTGCTACAAACTACACACTGGGGGGCCAACTGTCATGGAGCAAATTTGGAACCATATCTACAGCCCTATATAGTGTGCGAATAACTTTTAACTTTGAAAGATGGTCATTGGATGAAGCCAATTCGATGGTGCAGAGATGGAAAATCCGAGCAACACTGGCCGTTGGATATCTTCTACAATCCACCACATTCTGTCACATGTACAATCTAAAAGACTGCATGGTTGAACTTAAGCATATTGCACAAACCTCAAAACACAAGCACTTCTCCTTTGTTCTAGAATCTTCTGTATCATAATTGCCCAATTTTCTTTTTTCTAAATGAATTGCCATTATTTGTTTTTACTTATGCTCTACAATGCATAATTCCATGAATCTTAAAATAGATTAACTTTTTTATAAAACTTATTGATTTTGAATGAACTGAACTATAAGAATTAAACGAACATCTACATCATGCATATATGAATCAAAGCTTACATGCTATGGAGTGGTATCTATTCATAATTTGGTTGCCAAATCTCATGCATGCAATGCACGTGTACCTTACTAGTATAAATTAAAAATGAACAAGGACGAGGATCGAACATGCGACCAGGGCCTTCAAGCCGCACATCAATAGGCAACATAGTAGCAATGTTTGTTGTACTCCCCTTTGTTGATATAATGTTTTTATATTACCACAACCTATTTAATGGACAACATGTTTTTATTTTAACTTTAGTACATTAGAGGGACCGGCTCGTGAGCACGTACTATTCTACTTCACTTACTGGTGGGTTCCATGTCTACTCTCTCCCTCCTCCCCTTCTACGTTTAGACGCACAGGCAAACACGAATAACGCACGGGCGGTGTGGCCGTTGACCGAATCTGGACGCGTTCACAAGTTACGGCACCAGTTTCAAGTAATCCCCACTCTTATAAAAAACAGAGTTGGTGATGATGGTGTGCCTACCATCCTGCAATATAGGCCGTCCGATTTATATCTGACGGATAGGAAGGAAACTATGGCAATTTTGCAAAAAGATACCCACACCCCTCTCCACATTTGCAAATAAGGCCTTCCCTCGTTCATCCTTTTCTCCCACAAGATAAACTACTCATACAAATGCATCTTGATGTTCCGTGCAACGCACAGGCATCTTGCTAGTACTAGTACTAGTATTGGAGTATGTAACAAGTGTAGGAACAAAAGTGACCGTGACGGACAAGTTAGGCTAGTAGTATCTACTAACAATTAAATGCGTGGATAAATAGATGTATCGCCTATAGTGCTCGAACAAGGGGACTGCTCGCGCCCTACAAGTATTTGGAACTGGCTTCCCTAAAAATATATTTTGAATTGACGTGGTATTTAATATGAAATGTTTGCGATGAGAAGGAATACATGTCGCTTGATGACACTTTATATTTAATTTGATATGGCTCTAGCAGAACATTCAATCGATCAAACCATAGATTTCATTCTGTCTGACTGCGACTTTACATTCATACCACGATTGAACTAAAATAAACGCAAATGATAAATCCCAAATGTTTGGATTTTAAGCATGGCAATCCGAACATTTTTCATGGCATATTTAGATCACGCAGCGGCGGCGGAGGCGTCTGGCGGTGGGAAGCGGTTCCTCTGCCGTGCTCTGTGTGTCGTTGGGCCACTAACCGGCAGCGACGGCGGCGTCTTGCGCCGTTGTTGGCGTACTCCTGGACGTTGTCCCTAGCTTCAAGGAAGGCCAGAATGTTCTGGACTTCTGTCTCCAGGAGCCAGTCAACTGGCGGGAGGAGGCGACTGGCGTTGGTGCAAGGAAGCGGTCGACGGCGGTGATCCATGCCGCTGAGGGGGGCACTGGCACCGGTGTGGGGACAGGCTGTGGGAATGGCGCAGCGAAGAGATTCATGTGCACAGGCACCGGCATAGGCGCGCGCATCAGTGCATGCGCAGGCGCATGCGCTGGCAGGTGCGGGCGCATGAAAGTCAGCGGGGACCTCGTGGAACCCCGTGGCTTCAAGCTCGTCGACAATGTGCGGCTCCCAGGCCATCAATTCCATGGGGACGGGCGCTGGCGCAGTCGGGGCGACGGGAGCTAGAATGGGAGCGGGGACAGGCGTGGCGTCTTCCCGCAAAGCTAGTTCAAGCTCATCCCAAAGCACCTTATGTTCTTGAGACTCCAGCTGGGTGTCTTCCTCAGGAATCTGGAAGACTAAGGGCAGACCATCGTGCTGTGCCATGGCGTATGGTGAGGTCAGGCTGGTTGGAGGTAGACGACAGGAGAATCCGAGAGGAAGAGAGAAGATTGTAGCGAGACCGGGGAGTGCGGGGGTGATTTAAACTACGACGCCGGTGCCATTAAAAGTGGGGCCAGTTGGGAGGAAGGTGGGCGGCGGAGCCTGGTCAAAGGGCTCGCCTTCCGGTGAGCCTGCGCAGCGGCCTGCTCGAACGCCTCCCGGTCAGCCGACGCAGCGGTCTGCTCGCATGCCTCCCATTGACTCACACGCTTCCTCGGATGGCACCTGCCGATGAGAAGCGGGACTCGTGGCAGCACGTAGGTCTAATGCCCATGGTCTGAATAGTGAAACTGTTCGCGTTAACGTGACATGTCTTTGTTCCAAAATACCTTCGCTCTTCATTTGTGCAACTTTTCATAAGCAGCTTGTCTCCTGAACGAAAAAAATACGACAGCCTATTTGTGCCATAACACGTGACCATGCTCAGTTTCATAAATTTCAGGTTAGTTTTGGATTTTTTGGAATTTAAAATCTAGGATTCGAAACAATATCATAACCTGCATCATGAAATAAATTTTCAAGCCGTACATCTTTACTGTTGTAGATGTTAATATTTCTTAAGAAAGGATTTTGTCAAACATTTTGCTTAGTTAGACTTCAGACAAGTTATATTTGAAGAGTAAAAAGATAATCCCTCCGTACCAGTGCATTGCCTGATATAGTAACTCTAGTAGGCACGAACAACACACGAACAAAATCAACAAACGGAGCTCCATTCTGCGCTCATCCTGGTGTAGTACTATTAGTACTAGGCAATGGAGTTGACGGGTGGCCTTGGGTAGCAATGACCAAGGGAATTGAACCGTGCTCGGCACGGTAGGTAACGTGGGCTAGTTACTAAAGCATCCCTCCATTGTTCATCGGTTGTCATTATGGACCGGGGACATGAGGGGAATTTCCTAGGGCTGGAATTCTAGTCGCCAGATATTTTGACTAGAAATGCGGAGGCTCGAATGGAGGCGCGAAGTTTAATATCGCGGTTCTTTTGGTTGGGGTTGGCTAATGTGCGTACCATGCACGCCACCACCAGGACATGAGCCTGGGTCTCGCTGGTACGCCGTCGTGTGCTACCATTCGAGAATGCGAAAGGAATCTTTTTTTTAATTGCCGAATGAACCTATATGTATTACAATGCCCGTATTTTCCTTGCAAATAACTGGTCATTCCAAAAGGCACGGTAATTGATTTATGACGAGTTCTTGAATTAGAATGAGTTTTTGATATAGTGATCTCAACGTGGATGTATGACCATGCATGTATGACATGAATTCAAAACTAAAATGTAAGCCATGCATGGTCCTCAATTCAATATTTAAAATGCACAATAAATTGAAACATGAATATTAAGTCTAGTACTATGTACATGCAAATGTTGTGCATAGGTCTCTCCATCGACCCACCCCCAACCACCACACATACTTCATGTATTGATCGATCTTCATTTCTTTGTTAATAGAGCTATTGGTATCCGACACACGCGCACTCATTATTTCTCTTCATGTTTCGATCTCCATTTATGTCACACCCGCCAACACACTCTCAACAAATGTATTTCTCACACACAACCTCGTCGTGCCCTCCATGACAAACCCTCCCTCTCTCTCTCAAGACACGTATGTTGCCTTTGTAAAACACCTTCACTGTGCGCGCACACACAAAGTCTATCTAGGCCACTCTCGGTAACTATCTCCCTCCAGCCCTCACTGCAGCTTTGCCGCATGATATCTCGGTGTATCATCTTTAACATTCGAGTGTATGCTAGGCCACACTAACTCGATCTCTCCATCTATAAATTACTCGATTGACCTCGCTTTCTCACGTCATCTCACTCACACTTAGACGCTCCCCCTACACCTCTTGCATAGGCGGAGCTATGTAGATTGTCGGGGGGTAACCCCTCGACCTTATATAAAATTGTGAAGCTCTGTTTAGGATTGTTTGGATTATATTTTTTGAACATTATATTTGTCCCCACGCTCCCAAACACCGATGGGTTGTGCACCCCCCCCCCCGAGAGAATATCATGTGCCCCCACACCTTAGATGCTATATGGTGATACGAGTTCCTTGGAGCGTGTAGATCTGAGATATAGCGGCTCACAGATGTCTTAATATTTTTACAAGAAACCTTAATGAGTTTGGGAATTGCACACAATTAGTACCAAAACTACTAAGATTCCCTTGGATCCCATATCCAACGGCCTCGAAGCTCGTATCATCGTAGCATCTAAGATGAGGGAAGACCTCATATTCTCTCGTGTTTAAGAATATCACGTGCTACCACACCTTAGATGCTGTGGTGATACAAGCTCCTAAGAGCCGTTGGATCTGAGATCCAACGACTCCTTGGTGGTTCAAATGTTTTTGCAGAAAAGCCCCCAAAGAGTTTGGGCACAGCCCACAAGCACAAAGACTACTCAGATGCCATTGGATCTCAGATCGAACGACCTCGAAGCTCGTATCACCGTACCATCCAAGCTGTGAGAGTACCTGATGTTTTCTCGCACGGGGGAATATGAGGAGCTCCCACACCATAGATTCAATGGTGATACTTTGACACCCTGATTTTGGCAACTTTTTATTTTCAAACTTTTCTTGGTTTTATTTGAAATTTGAATGGTTTTTGAACCTTTTCATTTGGTCTTGGAAACTTTTGAATCTTTTCCAAGTAATCCAAAGCCTCATCACCTTGCCAATACCTTGCCAAGTACCTCAAGGACTCAAATCCCAATTTAAATCTTTTCCAATAATTCTTTTCTTTTATTTGGGAATTTAGGTCATCACTAGGGGTTGTGAAGCAACCTATAGTTTGGATGGCCAGAAAATTCTCAAATAATTCTATAAAATACCTTGGACCATATCTTGCCCCAATATCCAAAAATATTCCATGGCTTAGTTCAAATATTTTGCAAAATAATTCAGTTTTGTTCCTGGGCAATCTGAACCTTTGTGAAGGAAGTACCTGTTAGGTTTGTCCAAATGCTCTGAAATTTTTGTGGCATGAGGACACCTACAAATGACTTCCCTCCACCAAGTTTCTGCCTCAGGAGATCATCCAAGTGAGCAGTACCTCAACATTCACATTCTGGACCAGATTTGCAGGTTACACATGAACTACCCTCAAATCTCAACCAAACCTACTCAAACTTGGCCAGTTTGGAGTCCTTCCAATGAGGATCACTCCAGACAATCTCTTTGGCTCCATCCCTATATCTCCACCTCTCCAGATCCCTCTCTAGTTCACTGTCAGGAATTATTGTTGAGGCTACCCTTCATCTTAGACCCAACCAAGCCAAACTATGGGTGCAGGTGAAGTGAGTGATCGAGGGTCGACGTGCCAGACAAGATTTGCCAGGCTTGCGTGGCCTACTGGTGGCAAGCACCGTGGTGAGCACGGCGATGTCATGCTTGTCGCCACGCTCTGTGCTGCGCCAGGCTCGGGTCTCATCAGAGCGAGATGCCTGCGCCGTAGCAGCTTGTCCAAGCATGTCGACATCGTTCCCGTGCGATACCTAGCCCCTCCAGATCCTTCGCCCTCGCCGGAGAAGCCCTCAGCAGCCACCACGACCATGAGCACTGTGCCGCCCGTGCGGCCACAGTGGCGGCGCCGCTCGTCTTCTTCTCCCCGAGCTATCCCCTCACGCATTTCATGCCTCTGCTCGCTCCCGTCGCTTCGCCCAGCGCCACGACGGCCAGCTTGCCGTCCTTGCTCCAGTGGCGTAGCCACGTCGCCGCCGATCCAGAGAGATCGCCGAGCGCCTCCTCCCGCCTATAAATAGCCCCGCCTGGCCTCGCTAAGCTCCTCACCCCTCTCCCTCCATCCTCCATTGCCTCCCCATGCAAGAGCCAAAGCCGAGAGGCCCTCTGGCCTCGAGCTTCGCTGGAGTTCCTCCGCCGCCCTCGCGTTATCGACATCCATCACCACTCCTCCTTCACTTAGCCTGAGACCACCGTAGCACTCAGCAAGTTCCACTGGTACTCCTTGACCTCCTGCCCGAGTGAATAGTCGCCGGAATCGCCACCTCCGTCGACCACCGTAGCGCTCGTTCGCCGGAGAAGAAGGGCACCGTGCCGTTTTCCCATCTCCGGGAGAGCTACGGGTACAGGGAGGACTGTCTTTGAGTGCCCGATCGATCCCCGTCAACGCCCAGCTCCGCCGTCGTCCCTATCCCCGCTGAGTGTCGCCGGAGCCCCATCTCCCTCTGTTCTCTCCCTCCTCCCTCTGTTTAAACCGAGCGGGCCCCACCTGTCAGCCCAGCAGCGCGTGCGCGAAGGGGTAAGTGAAGGCGCCTTTGGTCTTTACCCCTTCGACGTGGCCCATTCCTAGTTTTTCTGTTTTTCTGAATTTTGTTTATTTAACAGAGTTGACCAGCCACTTTGACTACTAATAACTTTTTATTAAAAGGTCCAATTGACCTGATTCTTTTTGCATTATGTTCATATTCAACTTCTTTATTTTTTGACCAAGTTTGGTATTTTTCCAATACTCACAAAATTGTTGGTGAATAAAAAGGCTTTATGTGACATTTTCCTCTGCCATTTAAAAATATTTTCAGAAGGAGATTCTTGTGGATTTGAAGACCAGGAGTTTCTGAACAACCCAACTGACCAAGGCAAGCCAGGACATCCATATTATGAAGCATTTCATAGCATTGCATAATTCATATTCATTTCCTGCATTTAATTAACATAGATAATTCAAGTGAAGTATTTAAATGCCTATTGTTGAAAACTTAAATTGATATGATGAATGACCCTGATTGCTAAGAGAAACTTAGTTGGTTGATCAAGAGTCACCTGTCTGGGCTTACCCGTGCAGCCACATTTAGCGGTATGGGATGGCCTTGACTTGGTCTCGCTCCGTGCTCTTTCACCGGTACCTCCAGACAGGGAGGGTTATGCGTGCGTGCTGCCCTGATCAGGTAGACGGCGATAACCCTGTGAGCGCAGTTGAGTCTTGTGCCGGCGTCCCCGTTTGGGACAGTTTAGTTAGGCCACGATGGTGGCAGGTGTCACAAGCTGACATGGGGCCACCTAGGGCTTGACTTCGAGGGAGGATGATTACCGGTGGTACAATGGAAGAGTCACGGGTCAGGCGGGTTTCGTTGGAGCAACGCTAGTCCACCCGAATGGGATCACGAAGTCAGGTGCTCCATAGTGTGGGTAAAGTGCACAACCTCTGCAGAGTGTAAAATCTATTCGAATAGCCACGTCCATGGTATTGGACAGCCCGTCCAGACCTCTCTGGGTGATCAACCGTAATAACCATAGTAATGATGGAAGAACTTGTCTTATGAGCAGATGTACTCGTTGGCATCGAGTACTCCGAGGTTTGTGAGACAACCCGGATATGAGTAAGTTAACATCAGTAAGTGAATCAGTTAAGACTTAACATGTTGATTGCCATGCTATTATTTGCTGCATATTTGGTTGTTGTGAGCTTGCGAGTACATTCAAAGTACTCACCTGGCATATCATGCCAGATGCAGGAGAAGACTGAGACAGAGGTCTCGAAGGTCCGTGTTGCGATGACTAGGATGTGTCCTCAGCAGTGTCCCTATGGATGGAGTTACTATCATGTTCCGCTATGCAGTAGTCTTTCGCTGTAGTTTTCCACAGTAATATCGAGGCCCTGATATGTTAGATAAATAATGTAGATATTTTCATAGCACTAGACGTGTTTTTGGCCTCAATGATCATGTAACATATAAGCTTGTACTCGACTATTATCAATAAAAGTTCAGCTATGTTCTGTTCCAAGTTGTTGTGTGTTTCCAGAAGACTTGATCTCTGGGTTGGAAACACTGGTAAACCGGTTCTCTGAGCCGGGGTGCCACAACACTTGGTATCAGAGCCAGGCTGACTGTAGGACACACTAGGTAACTCGCGCTAGAACTGTGATTAGCATAGGACTTTGAGTGTGCATCCTGCTTGTTGCATACCATGCCTCATGCATCATAATTCATTATGTTACTAACTCTTGGCATTGTGAGTGTAGATGGCACCAGTTCCATATCACTTTCATCATGAGCCAGAACCCCACACTTTTCCAGCTCTGCTTCATAGCATCTGGCTTCGGCTGTATCCCAACGGTGATGACCCGGTGTACCAGGTGTTCCGGGAGCAGTTGGGCGAGTCAGTATATGAGTACCATGCAGTGGCTTACATGACCGCGACTTCGGATATTGGAAGCCCTTCTCGCTCTTCCAAGGGCGGAGTGGCTTCTACTCTGGAACTAGCGATCCAGTTTGCTGCCATGGAGGCTATTACTGACTTGCGCTTCCATGAGGTCGAGATGCAGACCCATCCAGGTTTCTTCCACTATCCCACTCTGTCACCTACGACAGGGCGAGTCCTTTTCTCACCTGTTGACCCGGCGTGTGATCATGCGGCTGGTGTTTTGTCTCGCTATCTAAACACCAGTTACCGTATGATCATCTCATTGGCTGAGGAGCTGTGTCGTGTACAGGGGTCACTTGCAGCAGTGACTCCAGCACCTCCTCCTCTTCCTGTAGTTCCACCACCAGTTCCACCTCTGCGTGTGCTTGATACCCCTTCTGGTTTTTCTAGACCATCAGGCTTATCGTATGGTAGTCAACTTGAGGCCCCAGCTGAGTGGGCCTCACTCCTAGACACTCCTGCTCCGCCGATGCTGAGGTGACATGCTCTTTCTTCCGCAGAGGGAGAGCCATCCCAGCAGCGATGTCTCGTCTCCTTTGACCCGATGACTCACATCATCAGTTCTGATTCTGACTCAGGATCTGACAATGAGGACTCTTCAGATGGGCAGTGTTCGTGTCACTGACACACTAGACTGGAGCTTGAGTAGTAATGCATGCATCTTTGCATATGTCGACTGCCGTATGAGCAGTCTAGCCATGATATTCCCCTACTAGCTTGCCATGTATGATGTTGGGTTATCTTGTATAATTATGTTGTTTTCTTTATTTGCCTTTTTCATGAAGTTTCTTTTGGTGTCATATTACTGTATTTCTCCTTATGGATGTTGCTCATCAATTCGGTATTTGCTATGGGAACAAAAATTAGGATGAAGAAAGGAAGTAGCAGTCAAGGCGGCAATGGAAACCCCGTCCGTCGTTCCGCCAGGCAGGCAGGGCAACTGCCCGAAGACTTACCACCACCACCACCTCAAGCACCAACCACAGATTAGATAATGAGAATGTTTAAGGAAAAGAGAAACCAAGACCTCATGGAATTTCTCAAGAGTATGCAGATAATAGTAGGTCAGAACAATGGCAATGGGGTGTATTCCAAACTGTCTGACTTCCAGCGCACAAAACCACCCAACTTTGGTGAGGCTATGGATCCTATTGAGGCTGATGACTGGTTAAGAACCATGGAAAAGAAATTGGACATTGCTCGTTGTAAAGAAGCAGATAAAGTCCCATTTGCCACCCATTATCTCGAAGGCCCGGCAGCCATATGGTGGGACAACACCAAGTTAATGTGGCCTGCTGGAGAAGAGATTTCCTGGGAGAAATTCAAAGAGCTGTTCCGCAAGTATCATATTCCCACAGGTATCATGAAAGTGAAGCAGAGGGAATTCTTGGCCCTCACACAAGGAAACATGTCTGTGGGAGAATACCTAAACAAGTTCAACAACTTGGCCCGGTACTCTCCTCATGATGTGGCTACCGAAGAAAGGAAAATAGACCGGTTCCTCGGAGGACTTAATCACGCCCTCCGATGTCAGCTATGCATGTTGGACTTCCCCGATTTCTAGACCTTGGTGGATAAGACCTTCATCGCCGAACGAGAACACAAGTTTGGGAATGATGATCGTAAGAGGAAGTTCGAGCCTAAGAAGGACAACACGGAACCATATGCGCAAAAGCTGCGCAGTTGGCAGCCAGAGCCATCTGAAAACAAACCTGTGTGGAACAATGGTGGCAACAACAGCATGCCAGGCAACCAGAGCAAGACCTTCAGCAAGCAGCCAGTCATAAAGGACTGCCGCCGCAACAACACCTATTTCACTTGTGGCCAGAGTGGACACTACGCCAAGTAGTGTCCTACTAATAACGGAAAGCAGTCAGCTGACCACAAGCCACAAGTCAATCACCTTGGACGCCGCCCCAACCACAACTTCAGCCACGGATGCATCCACCACATCTCTACCGAAGAAGTCTGCGAAGCTCCAGACATTGTCCTTGGTATGTTTTCTGTCAACGACATACCTACAATAATTTTATTTGATTCTGGGGCTTCCCACTCGTTTATTTCGCGAAGTTTTGCCACCTTGCACAAATTTTCTCCTTCACTTTTGGACAAAATCATGGTGGTACAATCCCCTGGCTCTATGCTCAGAACAAATATAATATACAAGGGTCTGGAAATCTCAATCCATGGAGTCAACTTCCCAGCTACCCTTGTTGCCATTGAATCCCCAGGACTGGATATAATACTGGGAATGGACTGGTTGGCACTGCACCAAGTGTGTATCAACTGCGCCACCAGAACGGTGACATTGGTGAACCCCGTCGGACAAACCGTCCAATTTCTGGCCAGCAGAATGATAACAAGAAAGGGCAAGGCATACCAGACCACTGTTATAGATATGAATCTAATTCCGGTAGTGGGTGAATTTCCGGATGTATTTCCTGAGGAATTACCAGGAATGCCGCCCGATCGAGAATTGGAGTTCGCCATTGAAGTAATTCTTGGTACAACTCCAATATACAAGAAATATTATCTTATGCCAGGCCCAGAGCTGGCAGAGCTAAAGAAGCAGTTAGACGAGTTGCTACCGAAAGGATACATTCGTCCAAGCATTTCACCATGGGGGTCACCAGTATTATTTGTCAAGAAGAAGGATGGAAGTCTACGAATGTGTGTAGACTATCGCCAGCTTAACGAGGTCACTATCAAGAACAAGTACCCGCTCCCTCGAATTGATGACTTATTCGACCAGTTGAATGGAGCACGGGTATTCTCTAAGATCGACCTCAGAACGGGATATCATCAACTGAAAATCCGAAAGGAGGATATCCCCAAGACAACGTTCACCACTCGATATGGGATATATGAATTTACAGTTATGGCGTTTGGATTGACCAACGCTCCAGCCCAAATCCACAAGAGGAAATGATGCTATTTGGGTCATTGTAGACATCCTCACGAAGGTGGCTCACTTTATCCCAGTAAAGACCACTTTCAACGCAAATCAGCTAGCACAACTCTACATGTCCCGGATAGTCAGTCTGCACATAGTACCCAAGTCTATCATGTCAGATAGGGGTTCCTTATTTACCTCAGCATTCTGGCTACGACTACATCAAGCTTTGGGAACCGTGCTAAAACACAGCACATCATACCATCCGCAGACGGATGGACAAACCGAGCGAGTGAACCAAATATTAGAGGACATGCTTCGGTCATGTGCTCTCTCCCATGGACCCAAATGGGAGGATAGTCTACCGTACGCTGAATTTTCCTACAACAATAGCTATCAGGCAAGTCTCAAGATGTCACCTTTTGAGGCATTGTACGGACGGAAGTGCCGCACACCGCTGAACTAGTCCCAGACAGTAGATAGTCACATATTTGGTACGGACTTGATGCTCGAGGCTGAAAGGCAAGTCATGGATATTCAAGAGTGTCTGCGAGCAGCCAAGTCCCGATAGAAGAGCTATTACGACCCAAAACACTGGGAAGTAACTTTCGAGCCTGGAGACTATGCTTACTTGCGAGTAACCCCTATGAAGGGAGTAAAGAGGTTTGGCACCTGGGGAAAGTTGGCCCCAAGATACATCGCTTCCTTTCTAGTGATTGCTAGGAAGGGCAGAGTCGCATATCAGTTGGAATTGCCACTAGCATTGTCAGATGTTCATGATGTCTTTCACATCTCACAGTTAAGGAAATGCATTGCACCCCCAGCCAAGCAAGCGGATATGAGTGAATTAGAATTGGCTAAGGATTTGACTTATGACGAAAAACCTGTCAGGATCTTGGATGAGATGGAAAGAACCACGCGGAGTAAGGTGATAAGATTTTACAAGGTGCTATGGGAGCACCACACTGAGGAAGAGGCCACTTGGGAAAAAGAAGATTTTCTGAGATCCGCATATCCATATTTGTTCCCTGAGCAACCGAATCTCGACGACGAGATTCATCCTAAGGGGGGTAGGTTTGTGACACCCTAATTTTGGCAACTTTTTCTTTTCAAACTTTTCTTGGTTTTATTTGAAATTTGAATGGTTTTTTAACCTTTTCATTTGGTCTTGGAAACTTTTGAATCTTTTCCAAGTAATCCAAAGCCTCATCACCTTGCCAATACCTTGCCAAGTACCTCAAGGACCCAAATCCCAATTTAAATCTTTTCCAATAACTCTTTTCTTTTATTTGGGAATTTAGGTCATCACTAGGGGTTGTGAAGCAACCTATAGTTTGGATGGCTAGAAAATTCTCAAATAATTCCTTAAAATACCATGTACCATATCTTGCCCCAATATCCAAAACTATTCCATGGCTTAGTTCAAATATTTTGCAAAATAATTCAGTTTTGTTCCTGGGCAGTCTGAACCTTTGTGAAGGAAGTACCTGTTAGGTTTGCCCAAATGCTCTGAAATTTTTGTGGCATGAGGACACCTACAAATGACTTCCCTCCACCAAGTTTCAGCCTCAAGAGATCATCCAAGTGAGCAGTACCTCAACATTCACATTCTGGACCAGATTTGCAGGTTACACATGAACTACCGTCAAATCTCAACCAAACCTACTCAAACTTGGCCAGTTTGGAGTCCTTCCAACGAGGCTCACTCCAGACAATCTCTTTGTCTCCATCCCTAGCTCTCCACCTCTCCAGATCCCTCTCTAGTTCACTGTCAGGAACTGTTGTTGAGGCTACCCTTCATCTCAGACCCAACCAAGCCAAACTATGGGTGCAGGTGAAGTGAGTGATCGAGGGTCGACGTGCCAGACAAGATTTGCCAGGCTTGCATGGCCTCCTGGTGGGAAGCACCGTGGTGAGCACGGCGATGGCATGCTTGTCGCCGCGCTCTGTGCTGCGCCAGGCTCGGGTCTAGTCAGAGCGAGAAGCCTGCGCCGCAGCAGCTTGTCCAAGCATGCCGACATCGTTCCCGTGCGACACCTAGCCCCTCCAGATCCTTCGCCCTCGCCGGAGAAGCCCTCAGTGGCCGCCACGACCGCGAGCACTGTGCCGCCCGTGCGGCCACAGTGGCAGCGCCGCTCATCTTCTTCTCCCCGAGCTATCCCCTCACGCATTTAATGCCTCTGCTCGCTCCCGTCGCTTCGCCCCATGCCACGATGGCCAGCTTGACGTCCTTGCTCGAGTGGCGTAGCCACATCGCCGCTGATCCAGAGAGATCGCCGAGTGCCTCCTCCCGGCCTCGCTAAGCTCCTCACGCCTCTCCCTCCATCCTCCATTGCCTCCCCAAGCAAGAGCCAAGGCCGAGAGGCCCTCTGGCCTCGAGCTTCGCCGGAGTTCCTCCGCCGCCCTCGCGCTATCGATAGCCATCACCACTCCTCCTCCGCGTCGCCTGAGACCACCGTAGCACTCAGCAAGTTCCACTGGTACTCCTCGACCTCCTGCCCGAGCGAATAGTCGCCGGAATTGCCACCTTCGTCGACCACCGTAGCGCTCGTCCGCCGGAGAAGAAGTGTGCTGCGCCGTCCACCCATCTCCGGGGGAGCTACAGATACAGGGAGGACTGTCTTCGAGTGCTCGATCGATCCCCGTCAACGCCCAGCTCCGCTGCCGTCCCTATCGCCGGTGAGCGTCGCCGGAGCCCCGTCTCCCTCTGTTCTCTCCCTCCTCCCTCTGTTTTAAACTGAGCGGGCCCCACCTGTCAGCGGCGCAGCAGCGCGTGCGCGAAGGGGTAAGTGAAGGCGCCTTTGGCCTTTACGCCTTCGACGTGGCCCATTCCAGGTTTTTCTGTTTTTCTGAATTTTGTTTATTTAACAGAGTTGACCAGCCACTTTGACTACTAATAACTTTTTATTAAAAGGGCCAATTGACTTGATTCTTTTTGCATTATGTTCATATTCAACATCTTTATTTTCTGACCAAGTTTGGTATTTTTCCAATACTAATAGAATTGTTGGTGAATAAAAAGGCTTTATGTGACATTTTCCTTTGCCATTTAAAAATATTTTCAGAAGGAGATTCTTGTGGATTTGAAGACTAGGAGTTTCTGAACAACCCAACTGATCAAGGCAAGCTAGGACATCCATATTATGAAGAAATTCATAGCATTGCATAATTCATATTCATTTCCCGCATTTAATTAACATAGATAATTCAAGTGAAGTATTTAAATGCCTATTGTTGAAAACTTAAATTGATATGATGAATGACCCTGATTGCTAAGAGAAACTTAGTTGGTTGATCAGGAGTCACCTGTCCAGGCTTACCCGTGCAGCCACATTTGCCTGTATGGGATGGCCTTGACTTGGTATGGCTCCGTGCTCTTTCAACGGTACCTCCAGAGAGGGAGGGTTATGCATGCATGCTGCCCTGATCAGGTAGACGGCGATAACCCTATGAGCCCAGTTGAGTTTTGTGCCAGCGTCCCCGTTTGGATAGTTTAGTTAGTCCACGACGGTGGCAGGTGTCACGAGGTGACACGAGGCCACCCAGGGCTTGACTCCGGGGGAGGATGATTGCCGGTGGTACGATGGAAGAGTCACGGGTCAGGCGGGATTCGTTGGAGCAATGCTGGTCCACCCTAATGGGATCACGAGGTCAGGTGCTCCATAGTGTGGGTAAAGTGCGCAACCTCTACAGAGTGTAAAATCTATTCGAATAGCCACGTCCACGGTATTGGACAGCCCATCCAGACCTCTCTAGGTGATCAACCGTAATAACCATAGTAATGATGGAAGAACTTGTCTTATGAGCAGATGTACTCGTTGGCATCGAGTAGAGTGGAGGGAGTAGCTCGTCAACAGGTGCATTAATGTTGACTGACTTACTGGTGGGTCCCATGTCTACCATCTCTCTCCTGTCCATCTAGTAGTACAACTTTTAGACGCACGGGCACACACGAAGAGCGGCGCGAGCTTGCCGTGGTGTTATTATAACTAAAAAAATGCTTGGAAAATAGATGAATCGCCTAGAACAAGAGACATTGTGGCTGGTCGAGATGGAGCTAACCACACCTATCCTCCGTGCCACGTTAGCATGATGAAGCTGTGTGGCTAGTGGGGTGTTTTCGACCGACTGGCTGGGTCCCGAGGTCGAACCATAGGTAGTTTGATAGTACAGTGCATTTTTACACGTACATTTTTCCTCCGTGCCGAGACATGGCACAACCTACCGCCTGGTTTCTGGGTCCTCCCGGGTGGTGCACGCATATCTTACTTGCCGAGACATGGGACGCCCTACCACGCGTTTTCTGGGTCCTCCTCGGTCGTAGCACCGAAGCAAGTAAATGAGTCGTCAAATCACAAAAGCCCACCTTTCTCGCCGAGTATACATCAGTAGTGAAGCACGGTGGCTAGCTAGTTGGGCTAGTGTGACCGATTAGCTAGGCTGTCGCCACATTTGTTTTTCACCCCTTTTTTGTCTCCTTGCCGGTAGGTAAATTTAAATATCCGCCGCTACGTTGCACTGGTCTTTGGGTGTGGCAGGTGCGGTAGGATTTTAATTTTTTTGATTAACGGGACCAGGCACGGCAGCAATTAGTCATGATGACTCCACCTGTAAAACCCACTGCTCCCTGAAGTGAAAAGTCGTCGAATGGTGTTTTCCCATGGTGAAAACCAAAAGATTCACCCTGCTCCTCAGCTGGCACCCTCCGCCTTCCCGTAGATTGCATTGCCTTTCAGCTGTTTCGCCCCCTTTGCTTCCTCTCGCCATTGCTTCTACCTCATTCCATGGCGGTGCACCAGATGACGGACTCTGAGGTGAGGCGCCTGACACAGGAGCTCCATGCCAAGGATGCGGAGCTCAGGTGCAAGGACGTGGAGCTCCATGCGCTCAAGGAGGAGAGGAGTGCCATGCTCCTCCTTTATGTGTGGGAGTTCACGGAGCTTCCAAAGCGGCAGGAGTCCACCATAAAGATGCTCGAGGCGTCAGCGGCATTGCTGCAAAAAGTGGGAGATATGATAGGCGGTCAGGCGAGCTAGCTGGAGCGCGAGCGGGCCGATCGTGATGAGGTCCAGGATCGCCTCAACTACTTGCTGGACCATGTTGCCACGCACATGTTGCGGCTGCGCTATGCCTACCATCGTGCCAGCGCGACCATGCCGGCCGTCGGGCTAAACCCGTTCGACCACCCCATCGACTTCAACGAGGTGCGGCTTCCTGACCTGGTCTCCTTCTTCACCTATATCTCCGAGGAGCTGAGCCATCTCCGCGCGATGGTGGGGGCGGAGCTGGATAGGGAGGGGTTGCGGGCGGCCGCCGCCGTTGCCAGGCGAATCCTCTCAGAGCTTCATCACCAGAATCCATTCATGCCATTGGACGCCGTCTTTGACGAGCTGGCTCCCGTCACCCGGGAGCGGGCTTTGCGGGCGGTGGCACCCTGCATCACCAACGTCGTGCGCCTCGAGAAGCAGAGGGACTTCGGTAGTGTTTAGGCGTCCTCTGCATGGGCATGTCTCGGCGCAACATGACCGTTGGATCAAACTCAGACGGTGCAGATCAGTCACTGTAGCACAAAGCGTGCGGGTGTGTTTGGTTGCATTCTCATCTCAATATATATAGTTGTTCCCTCTTGGTGCATGCTCATCTCAGCACCCCTCTTCATGCATGCTCTGCATGCTCCTAGTGTATTTGTGTTAACCTAGTGTGGGCTGATGCACCCTTCATGCTCATCTCAGATCCCATGTTCCGTGGAGTACTGTAGCACCATACTCTCCGTGCGCTGTAGTCCTAGTTCTGTTAACATTGATCTCACCGTTCATTCTCAACCGGACAGTCAAAAAAGGGGCATGTTACATTACTGTTCATATAGTTGACATGCGCACAACATCATTTTTTATCGTCATATCTTCCTACACTAGCAACAAGATTATAGTACTGACGTATGAACCACTGCACATGCGTAGTAGTAGGAGTACTACTATGTAAGTTCAAGTGGCCTCCGTGTTTGGCACTCCATCGTAAGAGTGGAAACGCTTGTTGTAATCATTTTTTATTCAGAAACAGTGGACACACTCTACTGTGCGGATCCTCCTCGACGGTCGTCGGTAACCTTGCTACTCACTTTCGCCGACGTGTGGGACAACCAGCATCGGGGTCCACTTGCCATGCACTAAATTACTCTGTACTAGAGTGCACAACTACATGGTAGACTACACCGGTCGAAGCGCCGCAGTAATGCCCAATGAGCCATCAAATCACAAAACCCCCACCTTTCCAGCAGTAAGTTGGACGGACGAAGCAACCACCATTTCACTCTTCTCCCTCATCTTCCTCTCTTGAAGAAAACCCCAACTCGCTTCTCCCTCATCTTGTTCCTCATTTCTTCAAGAAAACCCCGACGCGCTTTTGCCATTGTTCTCCTCTCCCAAAGAAGGAAAGGTGAGCGCATCAATGGTGTTGCTTCTGGCCAAGGCCCGGTCTTGCAACCCCGCGACTGATCCTATAACTCCGTCTCTGTTCTTCATTTGGGTTTGTGATTATGGTTTCTTTTATTTCTATTTGACAGTTTCTTGATGGACCCTGGAGCACCGGCTAAAGTGATGTCTTTGGCTCTGGCCAAAACCGTCGAGGCTCAGGGTACGAAGAAGTACAAGCACCCTGCCGAGACTGCCGCAGACAAGCTCAAGGCCATCGCCCTGTCCAAGCCCCCCTCTCCGGGATCCCTCATTAAGCCAGTCTAGGTAATATCTCTTCTTGCCGATCTTTTTGGCGATCTTGATCGTGTTTTTTCATGTAACACGCAGTACTAGTACTAGTAGTACAACTTTCTGGGTGATCTTGCATGTGATTTTTGTGTGCCAAATGATGGTTCTAAATTGCTCTTTTGACCAAAACATGTGAGAGGTTGACATACATATGATTTTTGCACATAACACTGATTTCTTATAGATTACTTTCAACTACTTTATGAACATCAATGCTAGCTGTAGGAAATGCAAGATTTAGCTCTCATGCCTTTGAAGAGAGTATAGTAGCCTCAGTAACTTGAGTTATGGATATTGCAAGTAATCCCTCTGCTCTCATGCTTTTGAAGAGAGTATAGTAGCCTCAGTAACTTGTGTTATGGATATTTCAAGTAATCCCTCTGCTCTCATGCCTTTGAAGACATGTTCTATTGTCTTTGTTCACTCACTTCTGTGCGTATATGTAGTCTTATATGGAGTAAAATATCGAAAATCATCTTATATTTCTGAACGGAGGTAGTAATAAAATATTTGGTTTCTGTTTGAATTAGAACCAGGTCCGCGGTGGAGATGAAGTTCTCAAAGTCATGCCGTGTGAAGTGGAAGACCTGAGGATGAGTTCTACTAATAAACTATCCAGCTGCTGCGTCCTTGTCGCCACGTGTCGCGAACAAGTGTTTTCCTGTAGCATTGTTGTCAGGCGTGTTCTCGAGGGTGTACTTCACCACAACAATTTCCTAGTTGTGCCTTCGATTACGAAGGGTGTTGTTCTTGTAAAGTTTCCCGACAAATCTAATGCAGACTGTCTTCATCGTCATTTTTATGAATGGAAAGAGCACTCTGTTAGGTTCTCCAAGGTTGACAAGATGTCGATGGTGCCGGTAGACATCTCTCACGAAGTCCATGGCCTAGTCAGTTATGTGGGGTACATCCCGTAGGTCGGTGGCAAGAAATAGTCTGCAGAGTTTAATTAGTGCAACTTTGCTTGTCTGTAGTAAGTAATATTGTTCAGTACTTGATTTGTGTGTGAACCCTGTATGGTTTAGTACTGCCGCTTTTGTTGTGTGGTGAGTCCTGAGAACAGTCTATGTTAATGTTTGTCCACTCAATTCAGTACTTATATTTTCAAGTATCAAGATTATCTTTTTTGTGAAGACGGTTTATCAATTATGGTTACAATCCAATATATGTATGCATTGCAGGGTTTATCGCATCCACCAGGATTTCCAGTCCCATGGATGTTCGCTCCATACGAGTTGTTACCACCTTTGGACTGTCTTCCTTGTGGGAGTAAGTGCGGGCCCTGCATGCCACCCGTAATTAGACGATCAACCTTCAGTTTACAACTTGAACATAGTGATTTCCTGGTAAGGACTCACTCATGTCACATCAAGTAAATCTTATTGATTTACTGTCATGTTTTCTTACTTTTGCCGCAATTTTACGATGCAGGTTTTGCCATGTGACATTCATTACAGAATAAACCGTTTGGTTTGCTCTATGATGGTTATTTTTGCAGGTTTCACTTCTTATGTCGTGTCAGTAACGAAGGCACTGTCCATCACTTATATTACTGGACACAATTGGATCAGTCTGTTGCCTGAGTACAATATGAAGCCCTATGATGAACTGCAGTTTGTTTTAACAAACATGCCACAATTAGTCCTTCTTGCGTTTAAAAGAAGTGAAGAAAAAGACTGGATCAAGGTCACGGAGCCTAGTGAAGTTAGAAAGCTGAAGTATGAAATCATAGCAGTCCAGAGACGATCGCTGCTGTCTCGCACGTCGGTACCACCTTCAACATCGGATCAAGCACCGGCACCTACTCCGACGACACTGACAATGGCAGCAGCTCAGTCTGATCCACCAGAGGAGTGGGCACCGACCGCGTTAGCAGATCAGGCTGATCTACCGGAGGATCGGGCACCGACACGGGCACCTGCTCTGACACCAGCACCAGCTCCACAAGGAGCACCATCTCCGGCAGCAGCAGCGGCACTACCAGTCGCACCGGCGCGGGCACCAGCAACGGCTCCGGCACCTGCACCAACACTTGAAGTTGCACTTGCATCTGCTCAGGCCCGTGCAGCGGCAACGGAACCAGCACTTGCACCGGCAACAGATTGGGCTACAGTTCGCACTGCATATACCAAAGTCCTTACAAAAACCGGCATCTCCACCTTCTTGGTAAGCATTGGTAGCCCAAGTGCTTCATTCATTTTTCTTTCCATGTTGTTTCACATGATTCACTGTGTTGATCTAACTGTTTGTGTATGTCTTCTTGTTTGCAAACAGAGAATTCCTAGAGCAACGAGGGAGTCGTTCAATAATTCGGGTGACCATGGTCAAGTTTCTCTTACCATGCACAGCCTTGGTGTGAATGAACCTGCTCAATATACCGTAAGTACAAATGATGGTCGCATGATGATTGATGCTAAATGATGGTCAAGGTTCAAAACTCTATCAAATCTTGCGGTAGGGGTTGATGTCAAATTTGAACTTTCTCGGCAAGGAGAGCTAGTCCTAATCAACTTTGAAATTCTTCAGTAGCAGCACGCAACTGCCGAACTGATCTATCCTCTGAGAGCTTTTGATGTAATTATATGGCATGGTAAAACAAGTGTCCTGCGTGTATAAGTAGTACGACAGTATTATTTATCACGTAGGATATCGTGAAAGAATTGCAACTCTGATTGCTGGTTAGGAATTGTCGTTCGATTTCATTCTAACAGCTGCCGTGCTTTAGTTAATTTATGTATTCGCCTTGCGACAACATCTAAAACCAGCACCGTACCGATCACTTGCAATATGAAATGCGCTGAGTTAGAACACATGGGCCCCCAAACATGCAGACCCACCGGCCTGTGGCCCAAAGTCCAGAACCATCAGCCTATCTGAGTATTATATTCCCCCCTCAAAAAAATAAAAAAAATCTAAGTATTATTGTCGGTGTCAAAACCGGCAGACCTCGGGGTAGGGGGTCCCGAGCTGTGGATCTAGGATCAATGGATAACAGGGGACGACGAACACAATGTTTACCCAGGTTCAGGCCCTCTCAAGGAGGTAAAACCCTACATCCTGCTTGATTGTATTGAATGTATGATGGAGTTTACAGAGTAGGTCTACCTCGAGATCAGCATGAGCTAAACACTAGGCTATGAGATGATGAATATAGCTCTGACCCTAATGACTACAACCCTTGGTTTATATAGACACCGATAGGGTTAGGGTTACCGAAGATAGATTACAACAAGAGGGACAGGGATCTCATCCACCCTTAACTTGGAGGGTACACCACGGCTTCACAAGTCTCCGGTCACCACACGGCTCCACCAGTCCGGCCCATGTACAATGGGTCGTCGCCCCGAGGACCCCTTAGTCCATGACTCCCTCAGTAGCCCCCGAACTTGCCTCCAACGCTGGGGATCGTCTTTTGGCTGCTATGATTTCAAAGCCGTGTTAGTGTCGCCAAACATTATCCGGGAGCCGCTCTAATGCACCTGGGTCCAGACAGTCTCAAGATTCAAGGATCCGAAGACGTCTCAAGATTGTGGTGGGACCATTAGAGTTTAATGCCGCGCCTCGGGGCAAGGGCTTCACACACCTTTCCAGAGGGCGTGTGGCCCAAAGCCGTCGTTCCATGCACCCGTCGTTTCGGCTTTACAATAAGGCGCTTATTTATAGATCCAAAGGCGCTAAGAACAGTTATCTTCCCCTTCGCCAAGAACGACACTGAAAAAATTACCCAAAGCCATGGATGACACCCCAGGTTCTTCCTCGCGCCCTCACGGCCCGCTCCCAAGTGATTGGTTGAGCTGCTTGGTCTCGCACAGCCAGCTGAGTCGCCTGCAAACGCAATGCTTCCTCCCCTTGGCCGACCTGGTTCCAGTCCGCTCCGGTCTCATCTCCATCGATGGTCGTGCCCTCGCCAAGAATTCCCCCGCCCCAAACAAGGGGGAGAGGGTGTGTCTCGTGCCCTTCCTCCTAAGAGGTTTGGGCTTTCCCATTCATCCTTTCCTATGGGGTCTATTAGAGTTCTATGGGATCCAGCTCCACAACCTCACCCCACGGTCGATATCGCACATTTCCGGCTTCGTGGCCTTGTGCGAGATATTTCTGAGTTGCGAGACCCACTTTGACTTGTGGAGGAAGTATTTCTGTCTTGTCCCCCGTCTCCGGGAGGGATCTATATTTGAGATGGGCAGTGCCGAAATATGGCGAATAGCTGGGACAGGGTACCCAATCGGGACCCCACAGAAAGATCCCGAAGGATAGACTTCGGAGTGGTTCTATATCGAGGATGTTCCCCTTACTGACCCAATTTGGCAAGGGCTACTCGAATATTCAAATGATCTGCCTATAAAGAGGTACAACTGGCAGCCTAGAGGCCCTTCCCAACAGGACAGCGAAGAACTGCGTGCACTGTCAGCCAAGATCAGGCTGCTCACTAGCAGCAAGCTGACCATGATCAAAGTTATGGCCATTGTCATTACCCGATGCGTGCAACCCCTCCAACAGCGGGGTCACCCTTTATGGTGTTATAACAGGACCAACGATGTGACACATCACCAGTGGCAAGGGCCGGATAACAAGGCGGCTCTGGCCAAAATACTGGCCGATCTCTTCAAGGGAGATGAAGCGGAGTTCTCCCGCATGGGTATTAGAGAAGGCTGCTCCGGATACAATCTGGCGGACTGGGTAAGTCACGACCCATTACTTTGAGTCTGTAGATTACGCCGAATTCTTATCGGTTGTCATATAAACAAGGGTGGAGGCGTTAGGTTGCGTCCATTCGTTGTCCTCCTGCACAACCAGAGAGTCACTCTCGAGACGGCGATCTAGGGTATCACGATGATCCAGAAACATCAATTGAATTTGAAGACGGGGTGTTCTATCAGGAGGGCCTTGATGGCACCAAGGTGGCTGTAACAGCCGATCACCCCGGGGCTCTTCCCTATTCCTCAGTAAGTGAAAAGAAGAACCCCTCCCGAACAAGACGCTCATCTCGCGCTACCCCCCACATGCTGACTTCTACTCCCAAGGGTCACCGCACTACGCGTAAAACTGCCTCGGGAGGAGCGCAGACCGTGCCAGCTTCAACCCTTGACGGGAGATCTAAACAGAAGGTTTCCGCTGGGGCGGACACACCTACACCTCTGCCCAGAGGTGACATGTTTTAGAATTGCGGCGAGGATCACCTTTGTCAATTGTTTATTAAAGCCTGCTCAACTTTGCAGAAGGCGTGTGTCTCTACATCAATCCGAAGACCTCCCGGATGCGACGAACCACAACTCCGGTCCACAATCTTCGGAACGGGCCGGTGCCACCTCCGAATATGCGCCGGCTGGCGTGCCTCCGGCAAACTCCGATGATGTGTCGGTCACTAATTCCGAAGTTGGGAGTGTAATGAACCATCGCCGCCGGAGGGAGACTTTGCGCCATGCTGCCTTTACCGAACAGGAGTTCAATGCTTTTAATTTGGTAGACGCATACCTTGGAGCGGCCCGGACAGGTCTTGTTGGGATTGCCAGTCTATTTGTTGCCAAGGTGAAGATATATAGCTTTAAAGCAAGTTCCCTAACTAACTAGCCCCCAAGCCTTAATTTGGGCGAAATGGCCGAGTTAAGGATTTCTAACGATGTGAGTTTGCAGGCCGCAAGAGAGCAAAGCAAAAAACTGGCCGAGGAGCTTGAGGCTAGCCGGAACCAGTTGGTTGATACCAAGGCCGAACTCGATGCGGCTCACGAAGCTAGTAGCGATAAGTCCGGTAAGTGAGAAGAACAGCCTCCCAACTCGGGGAAGGGTATATGGTGTATTTTATGTGTCCACACGGTTTTCGTCATGCAGCCGCGGAGACCGCAAACGAGTTGCGCAAAGAGCTTGAGGCTGGTAAACGCGTGTTGACGCGAAGTCATGACAAGAAAAATGAGCTCAAGGTGGAGAATAAACGGCAAGCCGAGGAAATTAAGAGTTTGAGGACTCAACTGGCGCAAACCTTGGAGGAAAACCAGCAGCTGGAAGGTGGCATATATGGTAAGTGCTGATCATACCGCGTTGTTGGTCCGTGTTAATGATGTGTGAATGACGATGTGCGACACCTGTGTGTTAGGATCTCCTGACTGGGCGAGGAAGAAGTGGGCACTTATGACGGGAACCTATTAAAGAAACTATCGAAGACCTACGAGAGGGCCCGGAAAGCCCTGAAGAGCATGGCGAAGGCGTTATGGCCATCTGATGCGCCTCCAGAAAGTATGGCTAATCTAGCTATTCTCTTTAAAGGGGCTTGGTGAAGGTTTGAACTATGGAAGATGTCAGCCCGTCGAGAAGGAGCGCGCGAAGCGTGGGCTATGGTAAAAACCCGCTTCACCAAGCTCGACCCGCTGCATATGGCCCGGGTTGGTCCCGTGGGTCCGGACGGCCAGGAAATACCGCTGAGCTTGGTGTACGACGACGTGATGCAAGCAGCTCGCTATTCTCAGAAAGACTGCGCGTTAGAGCAATTGATAGACAATGTTGAGAATGAGTAGTTTTGTCAATTCTATGTATCTATGTACTTTACGTTGACCGTGCTCCATCCGCGCTCTTATATTTTTTGAAAGAATGTTGTCTTGACTAGCCATCGGCTTTTGCCTCGCCGATCAGGGATCGGGGAGTGTTCCGTACTGCGTGCCATGGGAAACAAGGCAAGAATTCGGGAACCACACAATCCGGCCTTCTAGTTTGAACAGACGAAACATGTGCGGAGAGCTATGTTATATTACTATTTGACGTAAGAAACATCTTCTGATGAAGATAGTTCCTCCAAGGGTTCCTTTCTTCAGGTAAAATGATAATCCGGATACGTAAGATCAACGGAAACCAATGGCTGCGAAAAAAACCTTGGTGATAAGCGCGATGCTATATTCTCTTCTCTTGGGCCGACTTATTGTATTCTAGAAGAATGCTAGCTTTCGGCTTCACCCGTCTGAGGTACGGTCCCGGATAACCCGGTCGTCGCAATCACAGAGGTGCCTCCTTTACTCCCTAGCCGAACAATCGGGAACGTAGGGGTAAGCATAGGAGCCAGGCAACCCAGCTTGGCAAAGTTCTTGAGTCAAACAAGTGCATATGTTGGCTTAACATGTATGAGAAGGGTGCAATCAGGACGAATGCTATTTAGACATTTATTCGGCTCTTCTAGGGGAGCCCCCAGGCAAGGCTGGGTATTACATTCAATGGTGTACATAGTATGAGTTCGGTATGGTTCGGTTAAGCCGAACTAGCACCATGGCGAGAGAGAGGGAAAAGGCAAAAAATAAAAGAAGAAAAAGGGAAAGAAGGTAATGTCCGACTCAGGCATAAAAACGCCGCAGCCGTACTGCGTTCCACGGGTTCGGCTCGAGGCCATCATCGGTGAGACGGCGAAGTCGATATGCTCCTCCTATTAGTACTTCGTCGATGATGTACGGTCCCTCCCATTTAGGTGAGAGTTTATCCTTCTGTTTTTCAGGGAGTCGGAGGACGAGGTCGCCCACGTTGTACATCTTTGTCCGGACTTCATGGTTGTGGTAACGTCGTGCCTGCTGCTGATAGAGCGCGGATCGAGCTCGAGCTATGTCTCGCTCTTCTTCCAGAGTGTCCAGATTATCCTGTCGGTTGAGTTCGGCTTCCTTTTCTTCGTACATGCGCACTCTAGGTGCGTCTTGGATCAGGTCGCATGGGAGGACTGCTTCCGCCCCATATACCATAAAAATGGTGTGTATCCGGTGGACCAGTTAGGAGTAGTGCGCAGCCCCCATAGTACGGAATCGAGTTCCTCGACCCAATGGCGGTCTGATTATTCAAGGGAGCGGACTAGGCGAGGCTTGATGCCACTCATGATGAGTCTGTTGGCTCGTTCGACCTGCCCATTGGTCTATGGGTGATACACCGACGCGTAATCAAGCTTGATGCCCATTTTTCCGTACCAGTCTTTAACTTCCTGAGCGGTGAAGTTGGTACCGTTATCGGCGATGATGCTGTGGGGGACACCATAACGGTGTATGACATCTGATAAGAAGTCGACGACGGGTCCGGATTCTGCCGAAGTGACGGGTCTTGCCTCAATCCACTTGGTGAATTTGTCGACCATGACCAATAGGTACTTCTTTTTGTTTGTCCCCCCTTTGAGTGGCCCGACCATGTCGAGACCCCAGACCGCAAAAGGCCACATAATTGGTATCATCCGGAGAGCTGTGGGGGGCATGTGGCTTTGATTGGCGAACAGCTGGCATCCGACGCAGTGTTGGACTAAAGTCCGGGCATCCTCCCGGGCGGTGGGCCAGAAAAACCCTGCTCGGAAAGCTTCGCTGACCAAAGCCCGAGCTGCCACATGGTGTCCGCCCATGCCCGCGTGTATTTCTACCAAAAGCTGCCGCCCCTCTTCTTCGGAGATGCACCTTTGTAAAACTCCTGTGGTGCTCTTCTTATAGAGTTCACCTTCATGGACCTTGTATGCTTTAGAGTGGCGAACAATACATCGTGCTTCAGTTTGATCCTCCGCAAGCTGATGTTGTGTGAGGTAGGCTAGCAAGGGTTCTGTCCAAGGTGGGATTACAGCCATTACCTCGTGTGCGGAGGGTGTTTCCTCGAGTGCGGAGCCGCCGATGACTTGATCGTCTTTTTCATTTTTGGTTGGGGCATTGTGAGCGGGCTCGTCGGATGGTGTACTAGAGACACCGTCCTGCCAGACCATGGAGGGCTTAAAGAGCCGCTCGAGGAAGGTGTTGTTAGGAACCGGTTCGCGCTTGACACCCATGCGAGCGAGGACATCGGCTGCTTGATTGCTGTCTCTAGCGACATGGTGAAATTCAAGGCCCTCAAATTGAGTAGATATCCGGAGGACCGCATTTCTGTATGCCACCATCTTGGGGTCTTTGGCATCAAACTCGCCATTTACTTTAGAGATTGCCAGATTTGAGTCCCCTCCTACCTCGAGGAGCTGTACGCTCATTGTGGTGGCCAGGCGAAGACCATGCAATCATGCTTCGTACTCGGCTGCGTTGTTTGAGTCCGTATACATTATTTGGAGGACATACCAAATAGTGTCACCCATGGGGGAGATGAGGATGACCCCAGCCCCTAGTCCAGCCAACATCTTTGAGCCATCCAAGTACATTGTCCAGTGCGAGTATGCGGAGTACTCCCTGGGTTGTTCGGCTTTGGTCCATTCGGCTATGAAATCGGCTAGCACCTGAGATTTAATGGCTCAGTGTGGCTTGTATGTTATCTCGAAGGGGAGAAGCTCGACGGCCCATTTGGCGATGCAGCCTGTAGCATCCCTGTTATTGATTATATCATTCAAGGGGACTTCCGATGCTACTATGACCGAACATTCTTGAAAGTAATGTCGAAGCTTTCGGGACGCCATGAAGACTGTGTAAGCTATCTTTTGATAGTGCGGGTACCGTGTTTTGCATAGTGTTAGCACCTCAGACACGTAATAGACCTGCTTCTGGACCTAAGATTTGTGGCCCTCAGATTCCCGTTCCACCACAAGCACCGCACTGACCACCTGATTGGTGGTTGAAACATATAGCAGCATTGGCTCGCCACAACTAGGTGCGGTTAGGATAGGATTGCTGGCTAGGAGTGTTTTAATCTCCTTGAGCACTGCGGTTGCTTCATCTATCCATTGGAAATTCTTGGTCTTTTGGAGCAGCTTGTAGAGTGGTAATGCTTTTTCTTCGTGGCGGGATATGAAGTGGCTCAAGGCTGCCACGCATCCTGCCAGCTTCTGAACATGCTCGATCTCTGTTGGTATTGCGAGCTGAGATAGCGCTCTAATTTTGGCCGGATTGGCCTTGATTCCTCTATGGGAAATGATAAATCCGAGCAGCTTTCCGGTGGGGACCCCGAAGATACATTTTTCTGGGTTGAGCCATATGTCATAAGCTCGTAGGTTGTCAAAGGTTTGGCGTAGGTCATTTACCAGTTGGTCTATGTGTTTGGTTTTGACAACCACATCGTCCATGTATGCCTTGACCATTTTGCCAATTTGATTTTCGAGGCATGCATGAATCATGCATTGGTATGTGGCTCCTGCGTTTTGCAATCTGAACGGCATGGTGTTGAAGCAGAAAGGGCCATAAGGGGAAATGAATGCGGTTGCCGCCTGGTCGGACTCTTTCATCTTGATCTAGTGGTATCCGGAGTATGCATCAAGGAAACATAGTGAGTCGTGTCGGGCGGTGGCGTCGATGATCTGGTCCATCCTTGGCAGGGGGAAAGGATCCTTAGGGCAGGCCTTGTTAAGGTCTTTGAAGTCGACACAGAGCCACCAGGACTTATCCTTCTTTGGTACCATTACCAGGTTTGCTAACCACTCGGGGCGTTTGATCTCACGGATGAATCCGGCCTCCAACAGTTTTGTGAGTTCTTCGCCCATGGCTTGTTGTTTGGGCTCGGAAAACCGACGCAGGGTCTGCTTCACTGGCTTAAAGCCTTTTAGGACGTTGAGGCTATGCTCTGCTTTCCCGCGTGGGACTCCTGGCATGTCTGAGGGGTGCCAGGCGAATATGTACCAATTTTCACGCAGGAATGTTCTTAATGCCTCGTCGACTACGGGGTCCAACTGTGCTCCTATGGACGCCGTTTTGTTGGCATCTGTTGGATGCACTTGAAATTTTACTATTTTGTCTGCTGGCTTGAATGACGTGGATTTTTGTCTTTTTCTGAGAACCACGTTGTCCCTGTCGACAGTAGTGCGTAAAGCTGTCAATTCTTCGGCCGCGAGGGCTTCAGATAGTGCCTCTAGGGCAAGGGATGCCGTTTTATTTTTGGCTCTCAAGGATCTGCTTGGGTTGCTTTTAAGTGAAATTACCCCATTGGGCCGTGACATTTTTAGTTTCATATACCCGTAATATGGTATGGCCTGAAATTTTGAGAATGCCTCACATCCTAGAATTGCATCTTATTGAGCGTATCCTCGTAAATGAGATTGAGGTCGCTACCTCCGTCCATTAGTACTTTAGTCAGCCGGAAACCATCGATGATGGGATCGAGGACCAGTGCGGCTGGTGCGTGGCTGATATGGGTGCCTGGCTCATCCTTCTCGTCAAAGGTGATAGGAGTGTTTGCCCATGGGTGTACGGCTGTCACTTGATATACCTGGCTGAGCTCCTGAAGAGCCTTTTTCCTTTTGTTGTTTGAGGTGAAGGTCTCGTATACCGTAAGGACATTGTGGTCCCGTGGTGAAGCTGAGGACTGTTTATCCGGGGGTGTAAGGCCCAAGATTGGTTCTCCATGTTTGGCCACTTGTCTTACCACCCAGCAGGCTCGAAGTCTGTGGGTTGGGTTTGCATCTAGCAAGACTGAATGTATTGGGCATGGTTTATCCAGCAACTCATCTAACACCGATCTGGGCCTAGCTTTCTTTTCATTGGGCTCGCGCTCCAGTGACCGATTTGTATTGGTTCATTTAAGGCGAGGCTTTCCATGATGGGCGGTGGGATGTAGTCCCATGCTCGGTTGTTGCGCCCTCCATGTGTCCTCCATGGCGCAATATTTGCGCACCATGTCAGATAGTTCGGTGAAGCCTTGAATTTGGCGGTGCGCGAGGGCGTTTAAGAGGCCCTCATCCCTGCAGTTGAACTGGAAGGCTTTAACTATTTCTTTATCACAGCAAGCTGCCATCCTATTTTTTACCAGGAGAAATCTAGCCCAATAATGATGGACTATTTCGTTTGGCAGTTGTTTGACATACATGAGGTCCCATATGTTTGGGCTTCTCGAATCCGGAGAGTATTCCACATGGTGGGTTGGTGGGAAAATTTCAAGAATTCCCCTCGCCGCGGATCCGGACTATCCTTGATGGGAGGTTGAGGCATGTCCGGCTCTGACCGCACAGGACTTGGATCCGAACTAATGTGCGGCCGGATGGGCTCAAGGCCGGGACCTGTGTCAGGTGTTGTGTCCGGACATATATCCGGGCTGGTGTCTGACTCCGGGCTAGAGATTCAAGTGTACACCGTCTTTAGCTTACATGGCTATGGCCCCTCATAGGCCTCTTCGACCGTGGCGACGAGGTGTGTGATCGGAGGGGTGTTTATTTCTTCATCATCGGGTTTAAGCCCGACCCGGTCATAGGTTGTGGGCCTGATAATAGAAATTCCCAGTGTGCGGAATAGATGTGCCAACTGATCTGCCGGCTGGGCATGTAGTTGTGCCGAACGCGCCGGTAACTCGATGGAAGACCCTGCGGGCAGTCCGTCGGAGTTGGGCTTCGGGGCCGGATCTTGAAAGATACCGAACTTTCATGAGTTTGCTAGCCCTAGGGTCGATGCCCCTGAACTGACGATTCCTTCAATGGGGGTGACGCCTTCGATCTGGTCGAGGCGGCCGGCGGGGTCGGCGCGCACTAAGATGCCGCCGAAGACGAGGAAGTGACCAGGGGCGGTAAAGCCCTCAGTACGGGTACGGTCTCCATCGACCGGTTGAGCCATCGATCCTTCCGGCGATCGCACAGCGGAACTCTCAATGAAAGAACCAATGTTGGTGTCAAAACCGGCAGACCTCGGGGTAGGGGGTCCCGAGCTGCGGATCTAGGATCAATGGATAACAAGGGACGACGAACACAGTGTTTACCCAGGTTCGGGCCCTCTCAAGGAGGTAAAATCCTACGTCCTGCTTGATTGTATTGAATGTATGATGGAGTTTACAGAGTAGGTCTACCTCGAGATCAGCATGAGCTAAACCCTAGGCTATGAGATGATGAATATAGCTCTGACCCAATGACCACAACCCTCGGTTTATATAGACACCGATAGGGTTAGGGTTACCGAAGATAGATTACAACAAGAGGGAAAAGGATCTCGTCCACCCTTAACTTGAAGGGCACACCACGGCTTCACAAGTCTTCGGTCACCACACGGCTCCACCAGTTCGGCCCTTGTACAATGGGCCATCGCCCCGAGGACCCCTTAGTCCATGACTCCCTCAATTATATTCTCATCTTAACCCCCATATTATGTTATATATATTCCCCTTGACTTTTTTTATGTATAAAGTTGTGATATAAAAGATTTTTATATTTCTTTACAGAGGGAGTATCTCTCTATCAAAAATATATTTATGTGTAACTAGTTACTCCTGCCTTTCTAGTTCCTTTTGCTGATATGCGGGGCATCCGACAACGGGGTCCACATGCCATGCACCAAATTAGAGTGCACAATTGCACGGTAGGCTCACCCCGGTCGTAGCGCCGCAGTAATGCCCAATGAGCCGTCAAATCACAAAAACCACCACCTTTCCGCTTTAGCAGTAAGCTGGACGAAGCATCAATATTTTACTGGGCCTGAATCCCCTTCTCCGTCCTCTGCTTGTTCAGAAAAAACCTCCTCTCGGCGATTGCCTAGGGTTTTCTCGTGGAGAACCAGGTATGAATTCTTCATCCATCCCCGATAAATCCTAGTCCCTTGGTCGCGGGTAATCCTAGGATGGCAGGTACCGCCGTTGATGCATTTTTTTTCCTACTGAATCTAGTGTGTTTCATTTGCAGTGCCCAAAGTGCGAGGATCCTACAGGTTTCTGCGCCCTTGACGAGATGCCACACTTGTTCCCTCTCATCCTAACACAGGATTTTAAAACGCGCACAGTATGTTCCTAGAATCCTCTTTTCTATCCGGGAGGGTTGGGGTTTTTTGAACATGCTGTCGACTAATTTGGAAATTTGGATTGCTATATTTGGATAAAAGGTACTAGTACCATGGTCAACACTGACGTGAAAGATGAAATTATTTCTAGATTTGGAAAGCGAATACATTGTGTTCTCATATTATTTTTCCCGCAGTGCATTCCTTGCTTTGCCAAAACACATATACTCAAGATGGTCGGCCTTGCCATAAGTGAATACACCAGTCTAATGGTCACATTGAAGACAAGCCATAGATATAAGTTCTCAGTTGGGTTCATGAACCGAGAAGATCGCTGCTTTTTTTATGGCCGAACTTGGATAAACTTTCTCATGTGTTACAGACTGAAAGTTGGCGCACGAATGTTGATGGAAATAGCAGAACCTGGTCTCATCTTCACTGTGATCTTCCACCCCGACGTCGTTCCAGTAGTTCATCCATGTTAGTTTTGTATCTGGTTCTTGCATGTTGCCTCGATTACTTATTAATCCACCTATTCTGTCTAACTAATCACAATTTGACTTTAGAAGTAGCAACAATTTGTGACTCCCTTCTCTCACGAAGATGCTACTTCTAACTAATATTTCTTATAATTGGTGGCACATGTAGGTTATTTGAAAGTTCAGCACACTACTCGTTTGTTATTCTATAAGAACTCGACTGTTACTGATGGCACTGAACTTGATTGGGACGACGTCCACCAGTTCCTATAATTTATTGATCGTCTTGAGGTCCTTGTGGGGCGTTTCAATGGTGGAAGGCCACGTGGGATATGTGTGCCACTGCTGCCCATGTTGAACAGGTCCAACTGTGTCAAGAAACTTATGGTACGAGCTGTTTTTTGTTATATATGTTGTTCATAAACTCTTGCTTATACACAGTTTTACAGCTATGATCTTCATGAAACAGAAACTGCCCAGTTCTATTGTTCCTATACAGATGCCTGACCATGGTCGGGTCAAACTTGTGCTTGGTCACAACATGATGTTTATGTCGACCTTCTCCATTTCCCTTGGAGGTGAAAAGATACGTATTCATGGGTGGTCTCAAATAATGAAGGCCCTTCCATGTTGGAGAATAGGGCAGAAGGTTATGCTCATGCTTTTCCATGGCTCTAAAGCAAATATCATGTTTATTGACCACATTGCGAGATGAAGCCGCTTTCAGAATGTTGTGGATGCAGGGGTGGCGTCTGGGCCTTGTCCAGGGGCTTGGTGGCCTCACCCTTGGTTAACTGTAGGCAAAGTAGCACTTTTCGAGGCGTGCTTTGTACGGTTGAACTTGTATAAGTACTCATACTACTTTCAGCTATGGTTGTTAAGTGCCCCTGCTGGTTTCAGTTAAGGTAGTTAAGTACTCCTGCTGCTTTTACAGTCTGTCGTGTTTCTTCAGTCTCGTCTTGCTCCAGCCGCCAAAACCAAACCAGCGCCGGTGGGGCCGCCTGCTTCCGCCTCTAACGGCTGGCTACGCCTCAGCGCACGCATCGCCGCCCCACCGTCTCCTAAATCGTTAATGCTGATGTCTGAGGCCTCGCCGTCGTCCTCCGCGCGCTTTGGTGCGCTCCCCGCGGCACCGCCTGTAAGTGCATCTAGTGCCCCTTATTGATTTTGGTGTATTGAAGACTTATAGGTTAAGGGTCTAATGAGTTTGTGAGTGTACACAGGTCTATAAGTCTATGAGGAGTTTGTTATTTACGATGTATGTCGACCCCTAAAAATGAATGTATTCAACTGAAGACTTTGGTTTTCTTGAAGACTTTGAAAGTGAAGAAATTGGTGTGACCCTGAAGACTTGATATTCATGCGAGGACTATGAAGCGTGAAGACTTTTGTTTTCGTAGTTTCATTTTCTTCTTCTTGAGTCATTGGAAACACCGTACTGTTAAAGGGGGTCGAGGTAAAACTAAGGAAAAATTTCCAAGTGATGCTCAACTCAAAATCCTACACCTACCCAATCCTTTCGAGTGAAGCCATTGGAAATCTCATACAGTTTAGTCAAGTTCTTCAGTGACAGAGACGAAGTTCTTCTGTTCTCTGAGGAATTTGTTCTGACTGAGGAGTTAGAAATTCGCCAGTGCGGATTGCCTACAAGTGAGGATTATGATAGCCCTGAGGAATTTGATACTCAAATTTCCGACCGTTGCTGTGCTACGTGCCAGCTGTCCCAAAATATCTACCCACCTAACGGTCATATCATTGAAGGGCATTTATGTCTTATCATGTCGGGCTGCTCCCTAGGCTATAAATAGCCGCCCTCTACAACCACTAGCTGGTTGGCTGCTCCGTGAGATAGATTGACACTTGTCATTTAGAGCATCCCATCCTCCGAGGACTTTGAGCGAAAATCATCAAGTGAGGAAAAACCCAAAAACCCAAACACCTACAAACCCAAAGTGATTGAGCATCACTAAAGAGATTGTTCCTGTGTGGAACCGACGCTTGTTACCTTTGAGGACTGTGCATCCTCCAGACGGTTAGGCGTCATGGTCTAGAGCATCCAAGAGGAAATTGTGGATTGCTGAGTGACCGAGTATGTGAAGGTTTGGAAGTCACCTGAAGACTTACCACGAGTGGTTGGGCGAGGTCTGTGTGACCTTAGCTCAAGGAGAATACGGTGAGGACTAGGTGTCCTGGACTGTGTGTTCAGGACTGGGTGTCCGGGACTGTGTGTCCTCAGGTTTAAATACCTAGCCGCTCCAACCAGACGTACAACTGTCACAGCAGTTGAAACTGGTCTACCAAATCAGTGTCTTCACCGAGCTACTGGTTCTATTTCCTCAACCCTTTCATTTCCTCGCATACTTGCTATGTATTTGATCATTACTGTTTGAAGACTTTGTCTGAAGACTTTCTCAATTTCCTCAGTTCAAATTCTTCAGTCAGTTTGTCTTCAGCCTGCTTATCCTGTGTTTACGCTTCTCGTACTCTGTGCTTGTTTTCATTTCATCATGATGACTGTGCTACTGCTCTGTTATGCTTGCATCTGAGTACTCATTCCGCTGCTAAGTAGTTCGTCGCTTAGGAATTTCCTCACCTTGATATTCCTCAGTGACGAATTTGTAAAAATCGCCTATTCACCCCCCCTCTAGTCGATATAACGCACTTTCAATTGGTATCAGAGCAAGGTACTCCCTTGTTCTGTGTGATTTTGGTTTAACCACCTGGAGTTTTAGTTATGTCGACTGCAGGCATGATCAAGGTCTCAGCTGGGTGTCCTACCTTCGATGGGACGGACTACCCCTACTAGAAGAACAAGATGCGCATGCATCTTGAGGCAATTGACAACGATCTCTGGTATGTTGTGGAAAAGGGTGTTCCCTCTGTCACTCCTTCCGTAAACGCTGCTGATGTGAAGAGATTCAAGCAACTCGACTCTCAAGCGAAGAATATCATATGTGGCTATCTGAGCAAAGGGCAGTATGGCAGAGTGAGTGCTTTGGAGACAGCTAAGCTTATCTGGGATAGGCTGTCCAAGGTCAACGAAGGAGTCTCAACTCAACGTGACTCTCGAGTTGACGTTCTTCGCAATCTCTTCAACCGCTTCAAAAGACTCGACAACGAAAATGTTCAGCAAACCTTTGATCGCCTCACTGACATTTCAAACGAGCTTCAAGCACTGGGTGCCACTGACATCACCGACCATGAGGTGGTGAAGAAATTGCTGAGGTCACTCGATTCTTCAGTCGATACACTGGCACTGATGATTCAAGAACGTGGTGACTACAAGTCACTTGATCCTGCTGATATCCTCGAGAGGCTAAATACTCATGAATTCCAACTAGCCGAGAAGAGAGATCTCTACGGACCGAGCTATGGTAGATCTCGTGCACTGAAAGCCAAGGCAGTCTCTGAATCTGAAGATGAAGATTCTGGTAGCAGCCTTGGTGATCCTGAAGAACTGAGTCAGGAGCTAGCAATGCTCGTGAGGAAATTCCAGAAGTTCTCTAGACGTGGCCGATTTGGAAAATCCTCAAGAGGTGATGACATGAAATCAGATTCCTCATCCCGTGATTACAAGAAGAGAACTTGCCATAAATGCAAGAAACCTGGTCACTACATTACTGATTGTCCTCAGTGGGAGAAGGAATCAAAGAAGAAGAAATACAAGGATGATAGTTCAGATGACTCTAAGAGGAAGAAGAAATCTTCAAAGTCCTCATCGTCAAGATCTTCAAAGTCTTCATCTCACAAGAAGAGCAGCTCCAAGAAAGCTCAGGCATTCATTGGCAAGGAAATGGACTCTGAAGCTGAATCTGAGGAACATGAGGAAGAGGAGGCATCTGAGGAGTCAGACTCTGGTGTGGCGAGCCTAGCCCTCGCTACTGCTTACGTTAGCAAGTCCATCTTCAACACTGAGGAAAATGGCTTCCCCAACACTGCTGATGACGGCAACGATGACTATGCTCCCACCTATTGCTTCATGGCAAAAGGTGCCAAGGTACTCAAATATCCCTCCTCTGAATCAAGTGAGGATGAATCTGATGATAACCTCAAACCCAGCTATTCCAAACTTGCTAATATTGCCGTTAAACAACAAAAGGCTTTGGAAAAGGTTCAAAATATGCTAGACAAAAGCGATGATCTGTTAGGTGAGGAAATGGATCGAACTCAAACACTGACTGATAATCTTCAGCAACTACAGTCTAAGTTTGACAACCTTCAAGGTCGTCATGAAACTCTCCTAGCCGATCATGAGAAGCTTTCTTATGAATTTCTTCAAAGAAAGCAAGATCTTGAGAAGCTAAGGGTGAGTCATGAAGATCTTCAGAAGGAAAATGATTCTTTGCTTGCTCAACAGATCAGTTCCACTCAGGAAGAATTTATTCCACCATGCTTGAAATGCATTGAACGTGAAACTGCTAATTCTTCACCTGAATGTTCAAATGCTTCCATTGCTGCAAATTCTTCAACTATCTCTGTGGTCACGAATTCCTCATCTGAGGATACCACTAGTATCACTGACGAAAATGCAGGGTTGAAGGAATTGTATGTGACAGGCATGTACAAAAGCCTCAAAGGGCATCAGACTCTTTGTGATGTGCTCAAAAAGCAGATCTTGAACAGGAACCCTAGGAAAGAGGGTATTGCCTTTGAGAGGAAACTCAATGCTGATGGAACCTACTGGAAACCGGAGCAGTATCCCAAAACCTCATGGGTTGCTGCGAAGGGACCTCCCGTAGATCCATCCACTTTATCTGGCTTTACTTGTGAATCCTCATATTCATCTGATGAGTCATTTGACTCCAACTATAAACTGTTCAAAAATCAGAATGGTGAGGTATTTGCTAGATATGTTGGATCTAACTGCAGGAATGGTCCCCCTATGAAGAAAATCTGGGTTCCCAAAAAGTGCCTCGAAAGTCTTCAGGTGAATGTCCTCATGACACCACCTGTGAAGAATAAGAACCCCAGATCAAATTCTTCATATGAATCAAATTCCTCACATGGATCAAAGTCCTCACATGAACATCATCGTGCTAACACTTCTGTTTCGCAGGGAAAGCCTAAGGGCTATGAATATATGCATTATTCTTCAAATCATTATGTTCATAAGTCCTCGAAGAATTTCTCTGCTTATTCATATGCTTACCCTAACCCCTCTTATGTGAAACGAAGTGGTCTGGCGTCTATGCCACCTTTCTCTTATGGAGCTCGCAGAATGATGAACTCTTTGCCACCCCTCCAGATGTGGGTGGTGAAGAAAAGGAACTAATCTCTTATGCAGGGTCAGGTCTCCAGACGAACTAAATCGTCTGAAGAATTTGCTGGAGACCTGAAATGCTTGAAAGGACGCAAGCTAATCATGAAGAAATGATTTATTCATTTCTCACGTCCTCACATTGCTATATATACATATGTTGCTTTAATTGATGAAATATGTCTGTTGAATTTGATGTCATATTCTTCACTCTGAAGTATATGAGTTCGTAAGATGCACTAATTCATCTGCAGGATGATTTACCCAAAGCTACTGAGTGGGTCCTCGATAGTGGATGTACAAATCACATGACCGGTGACAAGAGCTTACTGATGAACACTCCTTTATCTCCATCACACTTGAAGCATATCACCTACGCTGACAAAGGCAAAAGCAAGGTATTGGGTCTAGGTAGGGTTGCAATCTCAAAGGATCGACACATGGATAAAGTCATGCTTGTCGAGTCCCTCGGATTCAACCTCATGTCCGTCTCAATGCTTTGTGATCTTGATATGGTTGTTGTCTTTTTGGCAAATATCGTTGCTTAGTGCTCATGGAATCTGACAATTCCAAAGTCTTCGAAGGCTTTAGGAGAGGAGACTTGTATATTGTTGATTTCTCTGCAGGACCACAGCCTGCCACTTGTCTACTTGCTAAAGCTTCAGAAGGCTGGCTATGGCATCGACGACTGGGTCATGCTGGCATGAGGAACTTACACACGCTCGTGAAGAAAAAGCACGTCATTGGCATCGAGGGTGTCAAATTCCTCAAAGATCATCTTTGTGGGGCTTGTGAGGCTGGAAAGATGACCAGAGCCAAGCACCCCTCGAAGACTATCATGACTACTTCTCGTCCTTTTGAATTGCTTCATATGGATCTCTTTGGCCCTACTCATTATGCCACACTAACAAATGCAGCATCTCTATATGGCTTTGTCATTGTTGATGACTATTCTCGTTACACATGGGTGCATGTCATTACTTACAAGACTGAAGTGCAGGAAGTCTTCAGCCGATTTTCCTCAAGGGCTTCGACGAATTTCGGCGTGAAGATCAAGCATATACGTAGTGACAATGGGACTGAGTTCAAGAATACTGGTCTTGATGACTATCTCGATGAACTTGGTATTACTCATGAGCTATCTGCCCCATACACTCCTCAGCAGAATGGCGTTGTGGAGCGCAAGAACAGGACTCTTGTTGAGATGACTCGCACCATGCTTGATGAATACAAGACACCTCGTCACTTCTGGCCTGAGGCAATTGATACTGCATGCCACATCATCAACAGGGTATATCTTCACAAATTCTTCAAGAAGACCTCATATGAACTCCTCACTGACAAGAAACCCAATGTGAGTTATTTCAAAGTCTTCGGTGCTAAATGCTGGATTAGAGATCCACATCACAATTCTAAATTTGCACCGAAAGCACATGAAGGTTTTATGCTTGGTTACGGAAAGGACTCGCACACCTACAGGGTCATCAATGCCTATCACAACAAGGTTGTTGAAACTGTAGATGTGCGGTTCGATGAAACTAATGGCTCGCAAAGAGAGCACCTACCTCCTGTGCTAGATGAAAAGACGCCTGAGGAAACCATCATGTTCAAAGCTACTGAGGATGTCATTCCTACCGAAGAATCTGCTGAAGAAATCATTCCAGAACATGAAGAACAGCATGCTGGCGCATCTGAAGAAAATGGCTCTGAAGAAAATGCTGAGCCAAATCAAAGTCGTCAACCTGCTCATCCCCGCGTTGCAAATGAAGTACAGATTGAGAGAATCATCAACGACATCAACGCACCAGGTCCTCTGACTCGCTCAAAAGCTTCACATTTATCTAACTTTTGTGGGCATTTTGCTTTCGTCTCTATCACAGAGCCCACCAAAGTTGATGAGGCATTTCTGGAGCCTGAGTGGATTCAAGCAATGCAAGAGGAATTACATCAATTCAAGCTGAACAATGTGTGGGAGCTTGTCAAGCGACCGGACCCATGCAAGCACAATATCATCGGTACCAAATGGATCTACCGCCACAAGCAAGATGAAAATGGCCTAGTGGTGAGGAACAAGGCTCGTCTTGTAGCTCAAGGCTACACATAGGTTGAAGGAATTGATTTCGATGAGACTTTTGCACCTGTTGCTAGACTTGAGGCTATTCGCATATTGCTTGCTTATGCTAACCATCATAATATCATCTTATATCAAATGGATGTGAAAAGTGCATTCCTCAATGGTAAGCTTGAGGAAGAAGTATATGTTGCTCAACCCCCAGGTTTTGAAGACCCTAAACATCCTGACAAAGTCTTCATACTCAATAAGGCCCTCTATGGCCTCAAGCAGGCCCCTTGGGCGTGGTATGATACTCTGAAGGAATTCCTCATGAAGAAAGGCTTCAAACCCGGTTCACTCGACCCAACTCTTTTCACCAAAACCTATGATGATGAATTATTCGTGTGCCAAATATATGTTGATGATATTATCTTTGGCTGTACTAACCAACATTACAGTGACGAATTTGCTTACATGATGAGTGAGGAATATCAAATGTCCATGATAGGAGAATTGAAATTCTTCTTAGGTCTTCAAATTCGTCAACAACATAATGGCATTTTCATTTCTCAAGAGAAATACCTCAAGGACGTTCTGAGAAAATTCGGTATGCAAGAATGCAGAGGAGTCAAAATCCCTATGCCCACAAATGGCCATCTATGCACTGATGAAAATGGAATAGACTTCGATCAAAAGGTATACCGCTCCATGATTGGTTCTTTATTGTACCTATGTGCATCTAGGCCGGATATTATGCTTAGTGTTTGCATGTGTGCCCGTTTTCAAGCTACACCGAAGGAATCACACTATAAGGCTGTGAAACATATTCTTCGATATCTAGCTCACACTCCAACACTTGGATTATGGTATCCCAAGGGCTCGGTTTTTGATCTCATTGGATATTCTGACTCTGACTATGCCGGTGATCGTGTGGACCGCAAGTCAACTTCAGGCACATGCCATTTCCTCGGACGATCCTTAGTATGTTGGTCCTCGAAGAAGCAAAACTGCGTATCACTCTCTACTGCTGAAGCTGAGTATATTGCTGCTGGTTCTTGCTGTGCTCAATTGCTATGGATGAAGCAAACCCTCAAGGACTACGGCATCAATGTGAAGAATGTGCCACTATACTGCGACAACGAGAGTGCCATCAAAATTGCTCATAACCCAGTTCAGCACTCGAAGACAAAGCACATCGAGATTCGTCATCATTTTCTTCGAGATCATGTGTTGAAGGGTGACATCTCTATTGATCCCGTGAAGTCTGAAGAACAGCTAGCGGATATCTTCACAAAGCCCTTGGATGAGAAGAGATTTAGCAAGTTGCGGTGTGAGCTAAATATCTTAGAATCTTTGAATGTCCTTTGAAAAGGACACACATCCTAACACTTATGCAAATTGATGACTTAGATGTGCAACACACGAAGAAACGTTTTTCTTCAATCAATGAAGACTAACCCTCTAAGTGTGAAGAAATTAATGAAGAATTTGATTCTCAGAGCCCTACGACAATTGTACGCGGTGTCTGAAATCATCATTCTTACACGGTGGGTCACGGCACCACAAAAAGTTGAAAATCTTCAAAATTTGAGTTTTTCATCATTGTGCAAATTCTTCAAATTTTCAAATTCTTCAACTTTGCAAAATCTTCACTCTTTCCGTCTATGTTCTTCATTGACTATATATATATATTTGAGTATTCTGTCCTCTACAGCATTCACTTATTGCTAATTCTTCAAGTTGTGTTTCTTCTAAGTGAATGTGATCGGACCCGTTCCCCCTCAATGCTAAACTCAATCCAGTCCATTCACAAATTCTTCATGTGCGTTCTATTTGAAACCCGTTCAAAGTCTTCACTGTGTCCTTGACAGCTGAAGAATTTGCGAATGAAACATTAAAATATTCTTATCTGAATTTTCGGCTTTTGCCGTTCAAACCGTTCCTTATCCCTCGATAAGATTTATCTATTCACCCTCGATCTAACACGATCTCCACTTCATAGTTCGTGGGTGACACATGTCGCTAGGATGAGAAGGGTCAGGGGCACGTTTGTCCATTTTCTTCGGACGAGCGGTTTTTTCACCTCTGCTATAAATACCCCTCACCCTCCTCAGAGCTCATTTACCCCGCTCGATCTGACTCCCTCGCTCGAGCTCTCAGACCTAGCGCCGCCGCTACACTCCATCGTCGCCGGTGAGGAAGAGCTTCACTGCCTCGACCTCGTCGCCGTCGTACTCACGCCGGCCGCGGAAATCCTCACTCCGCCGCCGCCGTAGCTGTTTTCCATCGCCAAGTTAGGGCGTGGAAGATCTGAACGGACGAACATCTCCACTGCCACTCTTAGTTCGTCGTGTTCTTCGTCAAGGGTAAATAAAATTTATTTTTACTGCCCTTGTTGATTCTGATGATTTCCACAAAATCTTCAAAAGGTGTTTATTCTTCAACTTTCATGTTCTTAAACACCAACTTGCTTCTGTCCTTGATCAGTTTCTCTAAGCAACGTTTTTCTTCAAGATTCCTCAATTGTGTGGATTTTCAATCTACACAACTCTGGAACCTAAGTCAAAAATGCTTAGTGAAATTCCTCAAGACACCCCTGGTCATCTTCCTCAAACTTGATACTTTTGAAAATCTTCTGAGAACGCATATGACCTCTCCAAAACTCTTCGCACCTATATTCTGTTCACAGGTACACATGTCCGCTGCTGAATCTCTAGGTTCTCATCAACTTAACTCATTTGCAGCGTTCCTTGAAGAAAAATTGCACACCTCATCAGAAAATTTGATTGTTCAAAACCCTCAAGTGAAGAAAATGGCTGATGGTAAAAGACCTCAGAAGGGAGGAAAGAGGCCAGAAACAAATACTGCTTTTGAGATCCCTGATGACATCTATGTTGAATATTGTACTCCTGATGAAGCAACTCATGGCAAGGAGAACAAAAATCAGCGCAAAGTGTGCATTTAGAAGATTGAGAGGAGATGGGCAAGAGAATGGAGGGAATATCGCTATGTCACTCCCAAGTACATGAAGAAATTTGCTGTTAACCCTCCATGTCCAAGACCTCCATTGGCTCCTGGCCAAGAAGCTGATCCCACTAGCATCAGAAGAGGTGAGGAATTTCCTCAGGAGTGGGCTAAGCATCAAGCCAAGCTGGCCAAAGTGGCTAAAGAGGCGGTAAAGAAATTCAATGAAGATTCTGTTGCCGCCGCCGCTGAGGCCTCTGCTATCAAGCCTAAGAAGGCTATGCTGAAGAAATCAGCTGTCAAGACAAGTTCCTCAGCTGCAATGCCCTCACGGCCAAGCTCTGCAATGCCCTCACGGCCTGTTCCTCAAGCAAATTCCTCAAAAGCAGCTCCAACTCCCTCGGTTGCAAAATCCTCAGCTGCTCCTGCAAAGTCCTCAGCACCTATGCATCTTGCCACATGCCAAAGGACTACTGGAATCTCAATTGCTTCAGGAGTCTCTGCAAGTTCTTCAGCTCCACCTCAGTCTTCAACAACTCCGACCTTGCTGAAGAAAAAGGCCACTGCTGGACGAGGCACAAGGCCAAGTCCTCACAAGAAGCAAGTCGCCTTTCAGGTTCCGTCAAGCGAAGACGAAGCTGATGATGAAGAATTAGCTGAGCTCATCAGAGATCGACAACAAAGGGCCGCTAGAGCCAAAGGCAGTGCTGTGCCCCTCATGCTGGATCCAAGGAAGATCCTTGATTTTATTGATCTATGGCACAAGAACCCTAACACACCTTTGCCTGAATTAAACCTCACTCCTGGTCAAAGTCACATGTTGACGGCCTTCATAAATGAAGAAAAATGGAAATTTGAAAAGGCCAGGCAGGTGAAGAAGGCTCAGTACAAGAAGGAGCGTTTTCTGAAGAATAATGTTGTGAAAATGTCTCCTGAAGAACTTGTGACTATGCAGGCTGAGATCAAAGCACTCAGTTATGAATTTCATGCATTCCATGCAGATTGGCTCGGTGCCAAAGTCAGATTCGTCAGAATGGCAAAAGGATTTACTCCAAGTGTTGCAGCTTCATCGCAACCCAAATTTCCTCAGATGGAACATCTGTTCAGTCTGCTGAAGAAAATGAAAGCGCCAGAGCTGATGAAGAAATTCCAGTCTCTGAAGAAAATGCCAGGGCAACCTCCAATATTGCGCCTGAAGAGCAATCCAGGCCAGTTGAAGCATCTGCTACTGTGCCTGAGGAATCTGAACAAGCCAGGGCAACTGCATCAGTTGTGCCTGAAGAAATTCAACCAATTTCCTCTGCTCCTCCTGCACCGATGACAAGCATCAACCTTCCTTCTGCATCAGAAGCGAAGAAAACCAAGGCTGCGGAGCAAGCAGCTGTGAAGAAAAGGAAAGCATCTGCATCTTCAGAGTCTTTAGCTCCCAAGAAATTGAAGACTTTGAGGAGTTCATCTGAAAACCCAATTAATGCTATTCCAATATCAAGCATGCCATCAAAGGAGATCATTCCCTTTGGTGAGGAATATAAAATTCCAAGTAAATCTGATGAAGAAATTCCTTCTGCTGCTTCGACAGAGCAGATGGATGAAGAAATTGAAGTGGATACTTTCCCTTCAACCCCACTGGTATCATCGCCCATGCCTCAGTTCACAGCTGAAGAGGCAGGCGTCGAAGGAACTGAAGAAGATGAGGATGTGGATATTGGGTCTACAACACCTATTCTGAATGATGACTTTTGGGAAAGTCATCACCCCAATTCACCTCTGACAACCCCTCTACATCATGTTCCTCAGTCTCCTGTGCAAACTGAAGAAATTCATACGGGCTCTGATGAACGTCAAGCTTCACTTCACTCTATACCTGAAGAAGTTCCAGTCACTAGCGCTGATGTACATATGTCTGAAGAAATGAAGGCCAAGGCTGCTGCTGAAATTCCTCAGCCAGTGGCTCCAGTGGCTACACCTCAAGAGGCTGTAAATTCTTCAACTGTTAATCTTCAGCCCAAGCCACAGAACCCTCACTCCAAGAAGCAGAAGTTTAATGCTGAGGATTTCTTCAACGAGCACATATTCTTCACTGACTACAATCCCTATGACTCTGCTCGACTTCGTCGCAAGCGTTTCTGGACTGCAAGCCAGATGAACTTCTACTCCTCATTGTTGGTTGATAAGGATAAGATCTTTGAACATGAGCAAATTCCTCATGTAGATATGGAATCGCTGCCCTGCTTCACACCAGTCCTCAGTGTTCTTCATGACGCTGGGTTACTCAATTTCTGCACCGACATCTGCGATTGGAATGAAGAACTCATTCTTCAATTCTTCGCCACGCTGCACATTACTGGAAATGTTGATGATGTCAATTCATGGGTATTGGACTGGATGACCGATAATACTCATTTCAAAGCACCGGCCTCTGAATTGCTTCATGCCGTCCCAGTCAGTCCTCCCACTGAAGGTGCTAGGCTTCTCTATGTTGAACCTGAACTGTCTGATCATCTGATGCAAGTGCTGATGAAGCCTTTGAAGCCAGGCCAAGCTCCAAGGACCAAATTCCTCGTCAAGGAATTGCTCTATGTGCCAAGGACAGTCTATCGCATATTGACCAAAACCCTCAATCCAATCAAGGGCCACAACTCTGATGATGAAGAAGTTGTTGGCATTATGAAGAATCTGTTGTTTAATATCATTCACGGTATTCCTATGAACTACCACGATTTCTTCATGAGGACTTTGGCCAATGCTGCACTGTCACCTTTTGAGTTGAAGCCTTATGCTCCCTGGATCATGAGATTCATCAGATCAAGGTGTTCAATTCATTACATGGCTGACTTTCAAAATCATCTCAGCTATTTGCCCCCTATTGAAGTCCTCAAACAGACTATTTCCTCAGCTGACGAGAAGGGCAAAGCTGCTGTTATTGATGAAGGTACTCGTCCATTGGATGGACAGTTTCGCAAAGCTACTTCCTATTCCACCAATGATGACTCTGCAACTCAAGATTCTGCCGCCAAAGCTTCAGAACATCATCCTCAAGCCATAGCTCCGCGTGTGATGACTGATCGTGAACTTCTCCTTAGTCTTCATCAGAAAGTTGATTGAAATCACAAGTGGGTCAAGCGTCAGTTTGGTGCAATTCTTCAGAACATGACAGTCACTCAAAATACTGTGAAGAAGAATCACTACTACTTGCATGAAGTCTTTGACCGCACTTGGGCGATTCTGTCTAATCTTCATAGTGCTGAAGAACTCAAGGAGATGGGCTTCCAACAGGACTTTGACTAGTCCCAGCCACCTTCGAAGAAATTCAAGAAAGTCAAAGTTCCTCAGCTTGTTGCCAGTTCATATTCTTCATCGCGCGAGACGGATGAAGCTGAAGACTTGAACGACACTGCGGCAGGCCCTACCTCAATAGACGACCCCAACAATGCTGGCGCTCCTCCATCGACATCATGATGATATTCTTCAGGGGCGTTAGTCCTCATTTTTCGTCCCTTTTGGTCATTCGATGACAAAGGGGGAGAAATTTGAGTTAGTCTTCAAGCGGGTCTTATATATATGGGCTATATTTCTGTTAAGTTTCAACTCTTGCTTTTCTGAGGTGTTTGCTCTGATGAGTTGTAAACTTAAGTCCTATGGTGGTCTGATACTTTTGCTCTGTTTTTCTGCATGCTATTTCCTCAATACCATAATGCACGCATGCCGAATTTCGTCAGACACCATATTTCATCATGCATTTCAAATTCTTCCTATCATATGATAAATGCGTGTATGAATTTCAAGATATAGGAGGAGATCTCCATGATATTACTCAACAATGTGCATTTGCTATTTCAAAGCAAATTCTTCAAATATGCACATCTTCAGGGGGAGTTCCTCTATATCTTGCAATCAAATTCCTCAATATTAGTATTTACACTTCATATGTTTATCCCCGTTGAAAACTTAACCTATATTGTCATCAATCACCAAAAAGGGGGAGATTGTAAGTGCATCTAGTGCCCCTTAGTGATTTTGGTGTATTGAAGACTTATAGGTTAAGGGTCTAATGAGTTTGTGAGTGTACACAGGTCTATAAGTCTATGAGGAGTTTGTTATTTACGATGTATGTCGACCCCTAAAAATGAATGTCTTCAACTGAAGACTTTGGTTTTCTTGAAGACTTTGAAAGTGAAGAAATTGGTGTGACCCTGAAGACTTGATATTCATGCGAGGACTATGAAGCGTGAAGACTTTTGTTTTCGTAGTTTCATTTTCTTCTTCTTGAGTCATTGGAAACACCGTACTGTTAAAGGGGGTCGAGGTAAAACTAAGGAAAAATTTCCAAGTGATGCTCAACTCAAAATCCTACACCTACCCAATCCTTTCGAGTGAAGCCATTGGAAATCTCATACAGTTTAGTCAAGTTCTTCAGTGACAGAGACGAAGTTCTTCTGTTCTCTGAGGAATTTGTTCTGACTGAGGAGTTAGAAATTCGCCAGTGCGGATTGCCTACAAGTGAGGATTATGATAGCCCTGAGGAATTTGATACTCAAATTTCCGACCGTTGCTGTGCTACGTGCCAGCTGTCCCAAAATATCTACCCACCTAACGGTCATATCATTGAAGGGCATTTATGTCTTATCATGTCGGGCTGCTCCCTAGGCTATAAATAGCCGCCCTCTACAACCACTAGCTGGTTGGCTGCTCCGTGAGATAGATTGACACTTGTCATTTAGAGCATCCCATCCTCCGAGGACTTTGAGCGAAAATCATCAAGTGAGGAAAAACCCAAAAACCCAAACACGTACAAACCCAAAGTGATTGAGCATCACTGAAGAGATTGTTCCTGTGTGGAACCAACGCTTGTTACCTTTGAGGACTGTGCATCCCCCAGACGGTTAGGCGTCATGGTCTAGAGCATCCAAGAGGAAATTGTGGATTGCCGAGTGACCGAGTATGTGAAGGTTTGGAAGTCACCTGAAGACTTACCACGAGTGGTTGGGCGAGGTCTGTGTGACCTTAGCTCAAGGAGAATACGGTGAGGACTAGGTGTCCTGGACTGTGTGTTCAGGACTGGGTGTCCGGGACTGTGTGTCCTCAGGTTTAAATACCTAGCCGCTCCAACCAGACGTACAACTGTCACAGCAGTTGGAACTGGTCTACCAAATCAGTGTCTTCACCGAGCTACTGGTTCTATTTCCTCAACCCTTTCATTTCCTCGCATACTTGCTATGTATTTGATCATTACTGTTTGAAGACTTTGTCTGAAGACTTTCTCAATTTCCTCAGTTCAAATTCTTCAGTCAGTTTGTCTTCAGCCTGCTTATCCTGTGTTTACGCTTCTCGTACTCTGTGCTTGTTTTCATTTCATCATGGTGACTGTGCTACTGCTCTGTTATGCTTGCATCTGAGTACTCATTCCGCTGCTAAGTAGTTCGTCGCTTAGGAATTTCCTCACCTTGATATTCCTCAGTGACGAATTTGTAAAAATCGCCTATTCACCCCCCCTCTAGTCGATATAACGCACTTTCACCGCCCTTTCGGGTTGTCAACATGGTCAACAAACAAGAGGAATTGGGAGAGGACTGTACGTGGAGAGGATGATAGTAGGTACCCACCATGTCCATGGCCGTATGCAAGCAAGTTCCTCATTTTTTGTTATATACTCCATTGTCAGCGTATAGAAAAAGAAAATGCTTCCTCCTAGTGGTTTGCTGACATCTGGGACCCATGACATTGTCAGCGTATAGTCAATAGACAAGAGAATAGCACAAGATCGGCTGACACCTGGGACGTAGCTGCTCGAGCAGTATTTTTTTATTGTTGAGACGGAGCAGGGTTTCAACTGGGCTGTGGCCCATCTAGCCCAGGCTTCTATTTTACGTTCACCACATGACCAGCCCAGCTATTTTTTCTTTGTGAAAATGGCTAGCCCAGTTTATTTTTTTTAAAGAATACCCAATCCAGGCATACCAAACCCAGGCCTACTTCTTTTTCTCCGCCCTGCTGGGCTGCAGCTCTTTCAAGACGGCTGCAAATCTTAAAAGTAATATGAAATGGGCTATAAATATAAAAAACACATGACAAATTGGCAATTACTTTCAAATTTGTTAATTTTTTCACATTTTCAGATTCCAATTTCACTGGGCTTTAACCTAATTTAAATATATCTTCAAAGTACTTTAAATCTGGCTTGACATTTCGGTATTAAAAATAGTTTGGACCCCACCGAAATATGCGAAATTTTGTTTAAATTTTTTACCCTGGCCCTGGCCAGCAAAAAGAAAACGGACTGCAATAAATTGCATAAGAAGTTGCAAATGAGCATTAAATTATTTTAAAAATAGGGAATGGGCTGACTTGTGGGCCTATTAAGTTGACGCGTATGCAAGATTTTTTTTACTTATTATATACGTCAACAAACGATTCTAGCAAAAGTGACCGTTGGATGTCAATCCAATGGCCGTCATGCTTTTTCAATCTCTGATATTCTTGCTCCACCCATCAAATCTAGCGCTGGCGGGACCGCCTGCTTCTGCCTCCCATGGCTGGCTGTGCTGCGGCGCAGGCCTCACCACCTCTAGTACTCCCACCGCTGGCTAGGCCATCCCTCTACTCACCCACATCCCTCCACAGTTGTGGCTTTCACCGCCTTCGGGTCATTCCCTTCCTGGGTCTCGCCGTCGTCCATCGCGTTGGTGTTCTCGTCACGGCGTGGTCAACGTTGTTAACAAACGACAACATCGGAAGAGGGAAGTACATGGAAAGGCTAACAGTTGGGACCCACATGGTCCATGGCCGCACGCAAGCAAGTACCTCCTTATTATGCCAAAGAAAATGAATCCTCCCCATGACAGCTGGGACCCACCAGCTATATCTTGGCACGGAAGGAAGTGCCTCCTTATTAAACGAAAAATAACGATTGCTCCCCATGACAGCTGGGGCCCACTAGATTTGTAGGCTGACTTGTGGCCCTACTAAGTTGACACGTACGCAAGGCTTTGCCAACTTAGTCAACAAACGATTCTATCACCAGTGACCGTTGGATTGTTAACATCCAACGGTCGTCCTGCTTCTTAAACTCTGATTTTCTTGCTCCAGCCGTCCAAACCACCACGTGCTCCTGCCTCCCGTGGCCGGCTGTGCTGCTGTGCAGGCCTCACCGCCCCCTACTACTCCCACCGCTGGCGAGGCCATCCCTCTACTCACCCACACCCCTATTATTCTGTGGTGATGGCAGCCTCACACCGTAGCCGAACCTGTCAACCCTCACACTACCCTCCGCGTGTTCCTAGGCTTCGCGTCGTTCCCTGCCTCACCGTCCTCCACCGCCTGGGTGTTGTCCGCGCGGTGTGGTAAACGTGGTCAGCGAATGATAGCCATCGGAAGAGGACTGTACAAGGTGAGGCTGACAGATGGACCCACCAGCTACATCTTCGCACGCAAGGAAGTGCCTCCTTATTACGCGCAAAAAAACGAATCCTCCCCCTGTCAGCTTCGACCCACCATCAATATCTTCGCACGCAAGGAAGTGCCTCCTTATCCTCCCTGACAGCTGGGACCCACCCGGTCGAAGCGTACGTAGCATTGTCATTCTGGTCGCAAACGTCTACGTACATACTGGTCCATCGCTCTTTCTGCCACGATGAACTGTGGCCTAGTAAGGAGCGGTAACTGTTCAGGCAGTCCCGTCTATATCATGTACACGTACCTACAGCCACGCTGCAAGAAAGTAAATACGGCTACGTACGTACATACGGGCGGGGTCTCGAATGCGTACAGCGACGACGTCCTGTTCATCGGCAGCCAACCGGCTGGGTCGGAACGGAGAAACTGCATTGTGTTCATCGGGAGGCAACGGAATGCGTCGTGTTCATCGGGAGCCTACCGGCTTGGACGGAACAACCGAAACACGGTCTGGCATACCGTAGAACGAAGGAAACGGCCTTCTGTTCGACCGCGTACTATCAAAACGGGGTCCTGTTCATCGGGAAGGGTCTGGCGTACCGCAAAACGGAGGAAACAGACTTCTGTTGAAGCTCCTACGGTCGAAACGGGGTGCTGTTGATCGGGAGGGGTGTGGCATACCGCAAAATGGGACTCCACAGGCTACTGTTCATCCACCGTCTACTGCCTCGCTCCAGCCTCCACGGGCTACTGTTCATCCACCGTCGACTTCCTCAGCCTCCACCAACTACTGTTCATCCATGGGCTACTATTCATCCAGCCTCTACCGGCTACTATTCAACCAGCCCTCCACGGGGTCCTGTTCATCCACCCTCCATCGGCTACTATTCAACCAGCCCTCCATAGGGTCCTGTTCATCGACCCCCAACCGGCTCGGGTGTGGCTGCCTCCTCGGGGTCTTGTTCATCCAGCGGCAACGACCTCTACTACCACGGGGTCTTGTTCATCCAACCCCCACTGGGAACTGTTCATCCAACCCCCAACAACTGTCACTGTTCATCAAGAGGCAGCTTCGATCGGCTTCAGTTTGCAGTAGTAGCGAAGGAATCGCTCGGGTTCAGTTAATAGCCAGGGATCGATCGCTCGGGTTCAGTAACATAGCGACTGCAATCGCTCGGGTTCAGTTAGAGCCCAACGCCTCGCTTAGGTTCAGTTAGAGCCCAATGCCTCGCACACACGCACGTACGTGTATGAGAGAAATGCGCAAACCTCCGTGCATTGCTCGGCCCCGACCACACACCATAACCGAGAACTCCCCGAAATTTTCCTCGCCCTCGCTTCTACCATGATTTTTTCCGTCATGGACGGCCCAAAGAATGTCATGCAGGTACGTCCTCGGCCCGCCCAGGACGAAAAGCCCATTTTCTGCCATGATTTTTTGTCATAGAAGTAGGAGCCCACCACATCTATGATGATACGTGCTTTTGTCACAATTATCGTCATAGAAGTGTCATAAGCATGACAGAAAAACAAATTCGTTCGGCCCAAAATGTCACGGATGTGTATGTTTTGGTAGTGATACCACAATATCATATAAAAATGGGCCGCATAGTAAAACTTAAAGTTCGGTACAGCATCAATCACTCAATGATTACATTCGTGGAGCACTGGCCCTCTATCGCCCGAGCACCGTCCATCACCTATGAAACATACAGTTCGGGTTTACGGTGCTCCTAGCCAACGGACGGAGGTCAAGTGGCCATGTCCATTAGCTTGATCCTCAGCCAATGCACCATGGTCTTCGCAAAAGCCAGCCTCGCCCCTTCAAGGCATACGGAACGCTTCACGGCGTCGATCCGTGGCCATGCGTCACGCAGCCTCTGCACTAAGCCAAAATAGCTATTCGGAATAGGCTCAGCGGGCCATAGCCGCACACACTGATCCTTCAGAGATAGCTCGGCCATCAGGTGCAGCTCCATCAGCTGCTTCCTTTGGTCGCCAAGGAGCGTGGGGCATTCGGGCGCCGAGAACTGTGACCAGAAAAGCCGACGTTCAGAGTCATCTTCCCGCGTCGCATAGTGCTCCACCGTGGTGGCCACACTCTTCGGGAGCTCGGCGAAGACATCTGCGGAGCACCAGACCCGCGTCAACAAGGCGAACCTGTTGCAGCCAAAAACACTCTACAGTAAGTATATCTTACCATTGGCGATTCGCTTCACTTGACGGAGCTCCTCCCGGACACCCCGCACCTCCGTCCCGGCCTCCTGGAGTTCCTTGTCCGCTTTGCACAGCTTAAAGGACTGATCCTTCTGTTCCTGCTCAAGGGCCCCACATTTTGTGACGGCATCCTTGAGCTCCCCTTGCACTTCGGCCACTCGAGCCTCGTGCCTCTCGCCGGCAGCCTTTGCGGTCTCTAGTTCGGCAGCCGCCGTCTTCTCGGCCGCATCGGCCTTGGGCTTCTTAAGAGCTGCTCTGAGGCCCTCAACCTCTGGGGAAGCAGCTGTAGTCACCAAATAACAGGGGCTCAGTATACAACCCGGACCACAACTATCTGGCGATAGTAGCCCTGCATCTTAATATGAGCTCACCTTGTGCCTCATCAAGCCGTTTGTTGACAAGGTCAAGCTCCACATCGGAGTGCTTGAGCTTCCGATTCATCTCCTCTAGTGCCGCGGCATTAGCAGCCGCGGCCATAGAAGATGCCTGTGACATCAAAAAAATTCACACTACTTTAAACATTGGCCTAGTAAAATTGGACCCTCTACAAGCTTCTTTGTGCTTCTTACAGAGACTCGCGGGCTGCTATACATACGGCCTATTCAAACAGTACAACCAAGGGTTAAAAACCACTTTACGGGAAAAGAGCATTACTTGACTTACCTCAAAGCCTGTTAAAAGGCCTTGGACAGCGTCGTTCAGTCCGGATTGGACCGACCGAACACCCAGTAGAACCGCACCCATAAAGGCGCGGTGCCCGTCCATGATGACGGAGTTGTTCACCAGCTCCTCCAGAGTGTCTGGCCATCCCGTCGTGGACTGGCGGCTAGTGTCCAGCACGGGCGGCGGGACCTCAACCTCCTCCCCATGGGAGGGCAGAATCGGCACCTGTGAATGCCGCGAGGGCTCAAGTGCAGCCGACTGGGAGGGCCGGATGGACCGGATCCTCCCCCCGCATTAGCCAGGAGGGACCCATCCTCCTGGTCTTCGGTAGCCGAGGCATTAGCCTCGGCCATGATGACGTCGCCCTCCTCCACCGTGTTCAGAGCCCTTCGAGATAGGACCTCCTAGATCTCTTCATGGATCTGGGGAGGCGCAGAGCGTGATGCGGACTTGCTGCCCGCCGAATCGGACAAGCAATATCATGACATTTACAGGTTAAAACAATGATGAACATGATACCACTAGCACATTATAAGCATGGCATGAACTTATGAACATGATGATACTAGCATGCAGCATGGTTAAACTATCATGATTCAACTAACTCTGTTCGGGGTACCTCGTAACCACCACATGTACCACTTACCAACTTGGGCATCACACGATCATCTCAGGACCAATCAAGCTTGGTATTAAAAATACCGTAGTGATCACAAGAACACAAGGAGCTTGATATTTACCCGGGATTATCGCATAACACCACAAACATCAACCAGCTTAGGTATCCACGATACCACTATGATCCTCTCACGATCAGATAAAGATTAACCAACTTCTTTCCTCATTGAACCGGGGTTGTTTAATATTCAGGTTAATATTACTGTTGACCCATAGTGTGACCTACTACGAACTGGGCCCATATCCGTGGGTGCGGCTATCGATAGAATATACACTCTGCAGAGGTTAGTACACTGTACTCACACCACGGAACCCAAGGCCTCGTACTCCCATTCGGGTGGACCAACGGCATTCCGACAAAACCGATCTATTGCATGACACTCTCTCGGCCACTCCGACAAACTCCCCTTTGGGCTAAGTCATGCGTGGCCCCGATGTCAGCTCGTGACACCCAACGACCACTGTCGTGGCAAAACAAAAATGGTCCCAAACGGGGACATGCGCACAATACCAAACTCGGGCTCACAAGGCTTATACCGGCCTACCTAATCAGGGTAGCGCACGCGTATAACCTTCCCTTGTTGGAGGCACCGGTGAGAGGCATAACAATAAACCCAATCAGGGCTCCACATAAAGCAAGTGTGGTTGCACTGGTCAGCTCGATTCGATGGCACTATGACTCAGCCAACAGGTGTTCAAGTTCGATTAAAGTCCAGTTAAACATGAATGTAATGAGCTGAGTCACAATAACATGATGGAATAACAATGCATATGAGCATGATATCAACATGAGCATGGGTGAGCAACATCACTATTTATCATATCAGCAACAACAAATCATTTACCCTACTGGATGCACATGAGCAAGGCATAGCAATGATCATGAATAACACAATTATAATAACAACACTTCATATGATTATAGCATGACCACTAGCATCTGAAGTATTTACCAGAAAAGAACATGACAATAATACTAGCAAGTAATCATTTAACCAACAGATGCAAAATGATCATATCATAAAGATAAACATGGATTCACGAGCACATATATATAGCATTTAGAAAATATTAACATGCACAAAAAATTTATTATTCAGGTAGGAAACCATGGCTACTGCAAGACCATCATGCAAGTGGCTGTCGTGGCTTGCCAGGGGATGAAAGATCCATCGGGGAGAAGTGCGGAGAGTCCGCGGGAAGGATCGCCGAAAAAGTTTCTCTCCCTGAGGGGGCTGTTTAGAGGCAAGGAAAAAATTGTCATTTTCACTATGTGACAACATTGTGAAAATGACACCAACAAAACGGGCTCGACGAGACGAAGATGTGGGCTTTTGAATCACCTCATTCGGAGTTACGGTCGCGGAGATATGAGAGGTGGAAGATCAGGGAATAATCTATAAAAGATTCTTCACAAACAGGCCCTAGTGGATAAAACAGAAAACGTGAGAAATACGCTTTCAGAACAGAGAAGGCGTACTATGGGCCAAAGAAGAAAGAAAATGCGCTTTCAGAAATAGAAAACGTATTCTGGAGAATATGTCTCCACTTACTCAGGCGCGGGTCCGGGGCCAGGTCAACGCACAAAGACCAACAGGCGGGGCCCGCCTGGCCTTTCTTTCTCCTCCTGCTCCCTTTCTCCTTCCTCCCGATGCAGAACAGAGGTGGGGAGACAGAGGCGCGGCCAACGACGGGCTTGGCCAGCTCCGGCTATCCTCGGTGGAGTTGGGACCACCGACGGGACCAGGGCGGTGCACCGCTCCCTCCTGGAGTAGCAGCAACGCCGGAGGGGCAGGGGCGACGGCGGCCTCGCGGTCAACAGAGAAGCAGGGCGGGCGGCTGGATCTTGGGGCGCGCGGCCACGGCGGCTCCGGCGAGGAAGGGCTTGAGTGGGCGGAATTTAAGCCGAGGCCAAAGCGGCCATGGCGGACGACGGCTGACAGAGGAGAAGTGGGGTGGCTCCGGTGGGCTAGGAGGGCCGAGAAGAGAGCGGCGAGGTGAGGAGGAGGTCGGGGCACCTACTTATAGGCCCGAGGCGAGCTCAGGAGGGCTCGAGAAGGCTCGGCCGGCCGGACAAGGAGGAGCAGAGGGAAAATTGGATATATGGAGGTGCTATAAAAGTTTCATAGCATTTGGACTTGCCAAAATGGTACTTGCTTCACAAAGCATCCCTCTGGACAGAATCTTAGGAAAATACTTGAGGGAAAATTGCCAAATGAAATGAGTCCAAATTTTGCAGAGAGGGTTTATATGGCTAGGATCATGTCCTGGTAAATTTTCAGCATTAATGGAGCAATATAAAATGTAGTTGCTTCACAAACTGAAAATCTGACCAGAAGCAAAGATTGGATGGTGTGCTCACATAGATTATTAGATAGAGCTGAAAATTTGTGGAGAGTCATGATATGAGCACATGAAGGATCTTGCAAAATTTCATCTCATTTGGATACTCCTAGTTGGTACTTCCTTCACAAAGACTTCCCTTCGACAGAAACTTTCGAAAATTGCTGAGGAAGATTGGCTAGGCAAATAGAGCTTAATTTTGGCATGAGTCAATGATATGGATAGAAAGAGTGCCCAAAAAGTTTGGGAGCAATCAAGAAAAGATAGGTGGCACTTCCTTCACAAAAAGCCACATTGGACAGAATTGAAGAATGAATATTGATGAATTATTTCTGGGCTAAGAAAGGAAAGTATGGACATATTTGGGTTATATATGATCCCAAAAAATTATGAGAATTATTTGGGAATTTTTTGGAAGATAGAAATATAGGTTGCTTCACAACCTAGGGTAAATAGGGTTATTCCTTTAATGGGAAAAAGGAATATTCCCAAGAAAAAGAATATTTGGTTTGGGCTAAGATGGAAATGACATGATCTTGGGATGGTTTTGAGGATGAAAAGCCACTTGGGAGAGGAATCAAAGGTGCTCTCCTCAGGTTTCAAGACCACACAGCCACATAAAAGCAATTTCAAATCAAAATCCAAAGAAAAACAAAAGAAAAAGAAAGGGCCAAAAATCAGGGTGTGACAAACCTCCCCCCCCCCTTAAAGAAATCTCGTCCTCGAGATTTGGTTGCTCATGGAACAAGTATGAATATTCTGACTTAAGGAGACCGTTTCCAACTCGGGTATCCTTTCCTTATATGATGTTCCCGTTGAATTTTATATGACTTGACTGTCTCGCTCTGGGGTGGTTTGCTTCACTGTATCCTTATTCTGGCTGATATTACCTCACTTGTTCATGCTTACACTGGCTCCAATTTATTTCATATCTGCTGACCTGGGTGCAAAAAATTATCATGACTGGAATATACGCCTTTCTCACAAGTCTGAGAGTGGTTTCTGATGGATGTGTCACACTGAACACATTCTATGAAGTTGTGAACAGATCTTCCCAGTGGACACCCAATCTTTTACTCCTTGCATTGGGTCGCTCAAAAATATGCATGTCCTCCGGGTTCAGAACAGTGCGGCGAATCATAACTGTTCTTCTAACAGATTCTGACTTCTCGCAGGCACTTCTGAATCTCCTTGACTGGATTCACTGTCTTGAGTATCAAATTTGTACCAAAGATTTGATTGTCGCTTGTCGTGACCAGCATAAGGGTGTACGGCCTTATAATGATATTATCCACACCCTTGACTGACAGTGGTTCTAGCAGAAGAATCTTGTTCACGGCAGGCTATGCTTTTACTGATTTCCATATGTTAGGGCACATGCTTAGCGACTGTGGTTCAACATTCTGATTACTCATTTTGTCGGTATATCCCTATGGATAGTAGGTCGTGCGATGCTTTAACACAATCACTGAAGTTAATCTGTTGATCTGGCCTTTGGTCTGACGTGACAGACTTGGGTATACCATAATGAAGATTCTGAGCATATACAGCTCGACAAATGGGCTGCCTTGATATGAGGTCCTTTCCAAAATGTAGTAGACCCATGGGCATATGTTCATGGTGATTGATACTGACTCAGACTGTACGAGGTATTTGTACCATGTTGGTCATGCAACAAGTACCATAGTTGTATTGCCGGTCTGGCTCTTTCATTATTGTTTTCTTTGTCCGGATCCTTTGCCGAAAGAACTTGGCCACATATATCCTTAATTCTTCGTGTGACCATACGTGCTGTCAGATGCAATATTCCGGCAATCATACCTTGGCCTTGTTCATGACTCGGGTCATAGGATATATGCTAGGTTCACGTACGCTTGTTCAGAGCTCATTGTGGTCATCAATCATACAGGCCAGTGACAAAGGTTAATGATATCACTTTGTCAGGTGTGAGAAAATTGGCCTTGATAAGCACTGTCAGAATTCTTGCCTCATGTTGTTTTCCATGAAAGCTTGTCGTTCCTTACATCACCCACTGAGGTGTATAAATGGCTTTATTCCTCTTGCATAACTAGCAAGGTTGTCGGATTCTTACCGTGATTTGAGTGACGTGCATGAACTTGGCAGCGCGCTCACAGTATGTAATAGTATCTGATTCCCAAGGCATACTTGTGTTCTGACTGATTCTTGCTTCTGACCAGATTGTTGCAGATATGATCCTTGGGATGCACTGCCATATGCTGCTATGTCACTATGTAGTACCTTGTACCAGTGCTGTACTGAGGAAGCTTGTGTTGAAAGCCATCGCGAATATTGGGCTAAGGAAGACTGAATAGCCGGTGCGCGAAGCTTTCATCGGGCAGCTTGCTGAAGAAGGTGGGGTATGGTACTTCGGAAGCTTCCCCCCTTAAAGACTCACTGGGGAAGACTTGATACCTTATGCTGGAAGCTTTTGCGGTAGCTTACTGAAGAAGCCTGAGTATCTTGCATGGGAAGTCATCCACATATCGTACCAAGGAAGATTGAGGAATCTTGCATTGTAAGTTCCTCTGGTAGCTTGCGGAGAAAGATTGGGTTGCATACACCAGAAGCTTCTCTCTGTGATATGCAGACTGAATGCCATATACATACCCTTTAATATTTCTATTGCCGATTACTTGTATGAAAAAGATTGTTCGACTATCCTTCTTGCTGAGTACTGAATTCATAACACATTCTAGCTTGCTTCCAAGGTATAGCATGTTTCAAATCGTACTCGTAGCAGAGTCAAACCTTGCACATGAAGCATAGCTTTGATTGATAATATACTATTGGTTTTGCACCCAATTTGTCTTTCGGTGGATGTCATCCTTACTGCTGTGAAGAGTGCACACTGATGTAGACTTGATGCTGATAATCAAGCTAAGATATCATTTGCATTTTGACCAGATATTCCACAAATAATGTAGCCAGCTGAGAAGTCCATAATGTTTAACTGAGCTTCTGAATATTTGAACTCCTTGCTGATTCTTCGAGTCCGGTGTTGGGTGATGAGCAACTTTAATAAGGGGAAAATAAGGTAACATCGAGGGCCCAAAGAAATAAGCAAAAGAAACGAATGAAACAAAAGCACACAAGGCATATCAACAATATCATATTCAAGCAACATCACATATTACTACTACTCACAACAATAATATGCATGCATACTTAAGCACACAAATCTCGCGAAAACTCTGGTTCAATGATCTAATATGTTGTGGCGGTGTGCACGAAAGTGAATCCACGTGTGGAAGGAGTTGGTGTAACCAAAGCTACACCAAGCGCTGGCGTAACATCGGTTGCATCTGGACAGACACAGAGGTGAGGACGGACTTGGCGATCATGTAGCGGAACACGGAGGTCATGACCACATCATCGTCAAGCGAACGGAAGGGAACCGTACTCGTCCAAAGAATGGGTGAGAGGGTAGTATAGCGGTGGCAAAACAAGGCTTGCTGGCATTGCCTTCTTCTGATAGCAAAGATCAGTAAGGGTTGCCAGAGAGGCGGGTCGGAAGGAATGGTTTGGGATAGAAACATGTCTATCACCGAAACGATAGGGGTGGCTGGCGGAAAGATATCGACGTGATACCTGAACATAACTCCTGGAAATGGTGTCTGGAACACTTGGTACCATGGCATCACTCCACTGGGACAGAGATGAAGCCAAACACCGAGAAGCAGGGATGCAAAGGTGGAGGGTGCAGGTAGTGGATCAAAACTGATGCCACCTACACTCACCAGATTAACCGTTAGCGACAAGATAATAAGTCTATATGCATGCTATGCAACAAACAAATTGAACAACCAAATGCACCAAACCGACCAGACTCTATACTACCACTTCAAACGCTCGCACGGGCTAGGGCGTCCTATAGCCAGACCTGCTCTAATACCAACCATTGTGGCACCCCGGCTCCGAGAGACCGGAACACCCCGTATTCTAGCCCAGAGATCAAGTCTTCTGGAATACGGCACTGCTTGGCATAGAACAAATCAACTCTTTATTACAAATACCCGGGGATACAAGGGTTTCGATATAACATGGAATTACATCGGCACAGCGACACTACGCCTCCTCAGGTTCTCTATGCTAGCAGTAGAACAACTCGAAGCAACGGAAAAACTTCTAGCAGCAGAACAACGACGACAGCGATGGACTCCACTCCGCAGGGACTCTGGCTGGAACGCTTATCCTAGCTCACAAACTCGGGATCCTCGGCAAGCAAGCAAACACGGCATGACCTGCAAACTGGCATGACACGCCAGGTGAGTACTTTGAATGTGCTCGCAAGCTCACAGCAACCAAAGCAATCAAGACAAGCAATATCATGGCATTTACAGGTTAAAGCAATGATGAACATGATACTACTAGTACATTATAAGCATGGCATGAACTTATGAACATGATGATACTAGCATGCAGCATGTTTAAACTATCATGACTCAACTTACACTACTACAGGATGCTGCTAACGTGACACTACGATCAGAGACCCTTTGATGAAACTGTGTGCGATGCATTAATCGCAAACGGTGATGTAAAAAACCGTCAAAAAAGATGCAAAACATTTGCGATGGTGGAGACATCAAACACGGTTCAGATTTTAGTTGCGTGTGCGATCCAGGGCACACGGATGATCCATACGAACTGTTTGTGATGAGATAGAATAACAGAAACGGGCAGCCATATCAAGGTGTGTGTGATATATGGCATACAGTTCGCTCAGATGAACTGTTTGCTATTAGGGAGTGCAACAAAAACGGTTAGCCAGATCAAGGTGTGTGTGATATATGGCATACGGTTCACTCGGACGAAATATTTTTGATTAGGGAACACAACAGAAACGGTTCGAATTAACAAGATGTGTGTGATATGCGGCATACAGTTCACATAGATGAACTGTTTGCGATGAGCCAAAAGAACTCAAACGAGTCGTGTAAACAAGATGTGTGTGATACGTGGCAAACGGCCCACTCGGATGAACTGTTTGCGATGAGAAATTACAACACAGACGGTTCCTACAGTTAATTCGTGTGCGATTCTGTGTGTACAAAAAACTTTGAAAATTGCAAACTAGTTGCTTGCGGTGGCTAGGAGTATCGCACACAATGCGTCTGCGGGTACTCATGTGCGATGATTAGTAAGTTACACATATGTTTCCTTATGTTAACACGTGTGTGAATTTGCAATATGGACAATTAATATGCAAATGCCTTCTGGACATCGGTGTTGATTGCCACGTCCAAAACATGGGCGTCCTCTACTCTACCGCTCTACCAGGCACACGCTTAAACTCAATGAATTGTGTATGATACTAATACTTTCCATGAAAATTTAAGAACTAGGCTAACAACATTTGAGTAACACATATATAGTGGTTACACTATTCGACAAAAGGAGGATCTTCGTAACACGGTTTTGACAACCATCTGGTCCATATCTACATACTTAACATAGTAACAACTATCACATTTTAAGAGGCTGAGGGCCAACAACCATATGGTCCATATCTACATACTTAACATAGTAACAGCTAGCACATTTTAAGAGGCTGAGGGCCAACAACCACAACTATCCGCTGGAAGCAGCTTGATCACGGTGACTCGGCATCTCGTCAATGAAAAGGAAGAGCCCTCCTGTGCCTTGGTAGAGCATGAGTAGAACAGTGCCTCCAATTTTCCAATATGGATGCATTGCCACGACAAGCGAGAACTTGTTAATTTGAATGGTTCCATTTCTGCTGGAAATGCAGTACCTTGCAATCACTTTGGCGTTATTAGCAGGCACAAGTGTAATTCGACCACGCTGGGAAATCGATCCAGGAACAGCTACAGTGGGCAATTTCTGTTGAAATGTAGAATCAAAACCAATTGTAACATATCGTTGAAGATATATATAGTTTATGGGCATCAACATAAAAATAAGACTTTGTACCAGCGTTTTGTGCACACAATTGGTCTTGTTCAATGTGTGCACCATAGGTATAATTAATCCCATACAAAATCCAGTGTTCATATGATGTGCTATCTCTGTCAGATTATCAACAAAGTTTATGACATTCTTCAAGTCCTTCCAGTGAAATTTGGTACGCTTAGTAACATACAGATCGTTCACTATGCATCCAACATATCCTACTTAAAAGGTGGAAAGGTATTATTTATTCAGAACATGGCAGAAGAATATATAGTGCGCATAAATTGGTAAATAGAATTTGTTACTGCCTAGGAACGGAGTTAGAAAATGAAATCACAATTGGTTGCTTAAATAGTGATCAATTTGTCAGAACAAATACCCTGATTTTGCTAAGTAATATGCCAGCATGGAGAAAGTTGAAAGGACATAACCTCGATCAGACTTTGATCGGCTGATGACGTTGGGGATGTAAACATCCATGTTAATTAGACCAGGCTATGGTGCATGCACTAGAATTTTATTGCCAGCTTTCAGTTCATAACACTTAGACATTTTTCTCCAAAGGTTCGCATCAAAATAGGAGTGACCATCTTTATCAAGTTTTACGCTAACTGTCATTGTAAATCCATGCTGCGTTGTCAATATGACATCCATGGTGTCATCAACAAAGTAAAGCCCAAGATTTCCTTCTACTCCTGTTCTTCCAAAGCAAGGGATGTACTGCTTGAAATGAAAATTAAGATCATAAATTAGATATATTGAAATAATAGAGCAAGATGCAAATATGGGAGTAACTAATAGAACAGATCAATATATAGATGAAAGCAAAGTACAAAAATATATAATTAAAAATAGATAATGTACCAAAGATTTGATGCAAATATGAGAGAACTGAATGGACAATACATGATAAATTTGCCTAATATAGGGGGGAAAATCGGCTTCGACATCTAGGCTACACGTGGCACCATACCTTTTATCCAAATGTAGCAACAGACGGTATATGTTCACAAATTTAGGCCATGCCAACCGTGGTAGGGTGAGATTGAACATACCGAGCGCTCCCTGAAGTCATCCGGAATGGTGAGATGGAACTTTGTTTCTGACTGGCCGCGACCACACTTGCCCGATTGGTGCTCACACTGTGGACACATGAATGAAAACACTCGAATCAGCTAGAAGAAAAATGAATCCACGGCAATTTCCGCCGGTTGATTAACAACGACAGACGGACTGCGATAAGAGATGAGTGAATATTTCGCTAAATTGGTAACCTTCTCCATGAGAAAAATCCCCGACCCAATCCCGCAAAAAACCCCAATCGACCAGAGTATAGAATGTCGGTGTATATAGGCGGCGAAAAGCGATAGGGGCGAAATCCCGTGCCGTTTGGAGCGTGGCCTTCGCCCGCCGACGACAGCCGTCGAGCTTAGGGTGGCCGCCTCGATAGAAGTTGATGAGGTGCAGAGTTGCGGAGGAGTCCACGGCGAATGGGTGGGGACAAAGTGGGCGAGGTTTTTCTTTTTCCTTTTGCATGTGTGGGTGAACACACATGGTTCGCAGAGGCGACGGAGATGAATCGTGTGCGATAGTAAATCACTAAGATTGAAGTGAAATCCAAATTTCCTTTGTCCTTTGTCCATGAGTTTTTTTTCTACGATGAACATAAACCCTGCAAATCACCGTGTTCAAATTTGGCACTTTTCCGGGTTCATTTACAATATTTAGGGGATTATGTGCATTTTCTAGGCATTAATGCACATAATTCAAATTCAAACAATCGGTGCATGAAAAGGTGCACGAGAACGGTCTGGAGAACCATGATCGTGCTATTTAGTAAATTCTCATGCCTTTTACAAGGAATGGGCAGAGATTTCATGGAAATGTGTGGCAATAGTCAATCACAAACACGTCGTTTATTGGTTTTTCAACTGTAGAAAAATGAAATACATGCTTGAAAAACATGACGGCTGGCATGGTGCCATGGTATGGCCTCACCATGTCCTGGCAAAAATTTGAGAAGGTTTGGCTTATGTCATCGTGCACGCCATTCATAAATCGAACCATCACCGAGGAATTTTCATGGTTTCGAGGGGGAAATCACCAAGATTGAAGGGTCCGGGAATCCAAATTTCCTTCCTAGTTTGTCATTCAGTTTTTTCAACAATCAACATACCCTCTCGAATGCAACGTGTTCAAATTTTTCATTTTTCCGGGCTCATTTACCATATTTAGGGGATTATGTCCATTTTCTAGGCATTAATCCACATAATTCAAATTCGAACAATCGGTGCATGAAAAGGTGCACAAGAACGGTCTGGAAAACCATACTCGTGGTATTTAGTAAATTTTCATGCCTTTTACAAGGAATGGGCAGAGATTTCAAGGGAATGCGTGGCAATAGTCAACCACAAACGCGTCATTTACTGGGTTATCAACTATAGAAAAATGAAATACGTGCTTGAAAAACATGACGCCTGGCATGGTGCCATGGTATGGCCTCACCGTGCCCTGGTAAAAAGCTGAGAAGGTTTGGTTTATGTCGTCATGCACGCCCTTCATAAATCAAACCATCACCGAGGAAGTTCCATGCTTTCGGGAGGGAAATCACCAAGATTGAAGGGGAATCCAAATTTCTGTCCTAGTTTGTTATTCAGTTTTTTTCCAACAATCAACATACCCCCTCCAATGCAACGTGTTCAAATTTGACATTTTTTCGGGCTCATTTACCATATTTAGGGGATTATGTGCATTTTCTAGGCATTAATGCACATAATTCAAATTTGAAATATCGATGCATGAAAAGGTGCACAAGAACGGTCTGGAAAACCATGTTCGTGCTATTTAGTAAATTCTCATGCCTTTTACAAGGAATGGGCAGAGATTTCAAGGAAATGTGTGGCAATAGTCACCACAAACGCGTCGTTTACTAGGTTAACAACTATACAAAAATGTAATACATGCTTGGAAAACATGACGCCTGGCGTGGTGCCATGTTATGGCCTCACCGTGCCCTGGTAAAAATTTGAGAATGTTTGCCTTCTTTCATCATGCACGCCTTTCATAAATCGAACCATCACTGAGGAAGTTTCATGGTTTCGAGGGGGAAATCACCAAGATTGAAGAGGGATCCAAATTTCCTTTGTCCTTTCTCCATGAGTTTTTTTCTACGATGAACATACACCCTGCAAATCACCGTGTTCAAATTTGGCACTTTTTCGGGTTCATTTACCATATTTAGGGGATTATGTGCATTTTCTAGGCATTAAAGCACATAATTCAAGTTCAAACAATCGGTTCATGAAAGGGTGCAAAAGAACGGCCTGGAAAACCATGCTCGTGCCATTTAGTAAATTCTCATGCCTTTTACGAGGAATGGGTAGATATTGCAATGAAATGTGTGGCAATAGTCAACCACAAACGTTTGTTTATTGGGTTTTCAACTATAGAAAAATGAAATAAATGATTCAAAAACATGACGCCTGGCATGGTGCCATGGTATGGCCTCACCATTCCCTTGTAAAAATTTGAGAATGTTTGGCTTATGTCGTCATGCACGCCCTTCATAAATTGAACCATCACCGGGGAAGTTCCATGCTGTCGAGAGGGAAATCACCAAGATTGAAGGGGAATCCAAATTTTCTTCATTCTTTGCCCTGGAGTTTTTTTCTACGACGAACATACACCCTACAAATCACCGTGTTCAAATTTGGCATTTTTCTGGGCTCATTTACCATATTTAGGGGATTATGTGCATTTTCTAGGCATTTAGCGCATATAAATCCAATCCAGCTACAGCTGCACAGGTGTGATGTAAGGGACGTGGATTGCCGTTCGATCGCGGTGCATCCTACGGTTCACACGTGCGATCTGTGTGGCTGGGGTTCCGGCCAATCATAACGCAACACACAATAGGCTCAGCGCACACTGTCTCCAGAGGCGACGGAGATGAACCGTGTGCGATAATGAACGAGCAAAATTGTAAGGGAAGCCAAATTTCCTTCGTCGTTTGTCGTTGAGCTCTTAAAAACCACCGCACTGTACGGCTGCCCGGCCACTCCGTCCCAGAGCTCTCTCCAAGCGTCGTTCATGGCACCGCGGTGCACAGTAAATGGTAAGGAAGCAATGGCATCCCGCCACGCTGCGTTCCTCGCCGCCCGCGACCGCACACATGGTAAGGAAGCGATGGCATCTCGCCGCGCCGAGTTCATCGCCACCGGCGGCCACACAGTTATGTGGGCGGACTTTGAGGCTGCCATGGCCGAATGGGTGGTGGATCTAGAGGCGGCCAAAACCGCACAGAAGGAGCGGAAAAGGTAGAAAGCAGTCAAGATAAGAGAGTCCCGCCGCCGCAAGAAAGAAGAGGCCGCACGCCGTGCTGAGGAGAGCTTGGCGGAGATCGAAGCACGGTGGGCTGCCGCCTACAAGCCGCCCCTACCTCCAGAACATTGCCGCGCAAGCCCAACCACATATCACGTGGAGGTCGAGGAGCTGATGGCGGTCAATGGCGCGATGGCCACTGTGCGTGTTGACCCGAAGGAACACCTCGCCTCCGCCACCGCTGACTTGGTGCAGGCTCTGGCCCAGATGAAGTGCCCCAGCGACTACCCCCCCAGGACATACCAGGTATGATCTGACTAGCTCAATCTTGCCAATACCACTTGCAATGGCTATGTTTTGTACGGTTGATGTATTAAGCATGTTGTGCCTTGTTTATTTCAGTACTGCACACTGTGTGATGTTCAAGTATTAACTATCCAGCTCAATTTCACCAATACCAGCAACAAACATACAATACATGACTCAGTATATCACTAGAGATGCTGCCCATTTGCTATTTTTGGTGGATGCTAACCCTGTTGTACTTAACATGCCTGTCCATGTACTTACGCAGGGTCATAACAGCCGATGATGTTGTTTGCCGTTGAGGTTAGCTGCATCCCATGTCTTACAGTATTTCACATCATTTGTGCAATTGCAGTTTAACTTCTAACATTTACTGGTTGCCTGTAGGTACACATGACAGTGGCACTGATCCATGCTTCGACCCGAAGGAACAGCTCGCCTCCGCCACCGCTGACTTTGGGCAGGCTCTGGCCAAGATGAAGTGCCCCAGCAACTACCTCTCTGGACTTACCAAGTATGAACTCACCAGTTCAATCTTACCAATACCAGTTGCAATTAATGGCTATGTTTTGTATGGTCGATGTATTAAGCATGTTGTAGTAAACATGCCTAACACATTTTAGCTATTTTCCCTACCTTTTCATAGACAACTGGGCCATTCTCTGCTCTGGCAGCACCTGCCTTGTGATGTTTAACTCTGCCAATTGCATTTTTATCAGTAACGGTTTCAATGGCTATTAAGCCTGTTGCAATTAACAGTTGTATCCATTTTTAAATAGTTGTATTTCAATGGCTACAAACTTAAAAAACATGACTTAGGATGTTGTTAAGCCTGTTGCAATTAATAGTTGTATCCATTTTTTAATCCGTCCCTTTGCTACCGTGCTACTCTTTCGCAATGAAGATATCACTATAGATGCTGCTGTTTTATTACCATTTGCTATTTTTGGTGGATGTTAACCCTCTTGTAGTTAACATTGGCTTTCCATGTACTTACATAGGGCTACAATGGGCAATGCTGTTGTTTACCGTCGAGGTTAGCTGCATCCTATGTCTTATACACCATCTGTTACTAAATATAAGTATTTTTAGAGATTCCAATATAGACTACATACGGAGCAAAATGAGTGAATCTAGATTCTAATCTAAACTATATCTATAATTCTATATACATCCGTATGTAGTTCATATTGAAATCTCTAAAAATACTTGTACTTAGGAATGTAGGTACTTGTATTTTACATCATTTGTGCAATCTCAGTTTAGCTTCTAACATTTACTGGTTGCTTGTAGGTACATATATGAGCGGTACTGATCCACGCTTCGATCCCTTTTGCGTATGGGGCAATGAGATATTCATGAACAAGCGTCAAGTGAGGAAACTAAGAAAGATTGTTAGGCGAAAGAAACGTGTGATGGGAATTAAGCTCTTTATTTACAATTTGTCCAAGACAACAGTGAACTTTAGGATGGTAAGTAATATGTTGCCTTTTCCCCCTACCCACAACAAGTTACTCTATTAGACCTCAGTATCTGAAATTTTTCTCTTTTCCGTGGTTTCCGAATGTAGCGACCCGACCCGAATGGATCGAAGTCTCTGTGCTTAAGTGTCATCCCTGGATCGGTATGCTGACACACACAGTACTCGAGGATTTATAACAGAGGTAAATCACATGTATAAAGTAACGTAAATACTATTACCTCAATCCATATAGCGGAAGTAACAACAATGTTGTGGATTCCCATCAACACCAACGGCAAAGTTGAGTGTAGAAATCGTAACCCTAACGTATCACTTACTCGTCGTAAAAATTCCTGCAACATGAGACGTTGCAGCCATGTAGGTCAGTACATTGAATGTACTGGCAAATTCACACCATAGGATAATGATGAATAATAGCTATCACTATATGCATATTTGGCTGGTGGAGAAGCTCTAGGGTTATATTGTTTTGCGAAAAGCCAATTTTTCCCTACATCAAAGAAATATGTTTTATTTAACTATCATGGTGGTTGTTAAACATTGAGAAGGTAAATCCCCCTCTCAATCCCAATTAAAAGTAATCGTTAAACCCGACAAATTAATTTAGAGTGATGAGATCAAATCAATAATTCAAGTACCAGATACTCAAGATGTCCATAACCGGGGACACGGCTAACCATGATTAGTTTTTACACTCTGCAGAGGTTTGTGCACTTTTCCCCACAAGACTCGATCTCCTCCGTTGGATTTCTCGCACTTCATGGTGTTTGAGAAACGGATGACCGGGACACAGTCTTTCTGAAGCATTTACTCTTTACTCTGGGTAGACAGTTAAACCTACTTTCTCCTACATCTGCTAGCCTACCACTGAAAGAGGTCCTGCAACATACTCAACTATGCTAGAGCCCATAATAGCTTGTGGCTGCACACGGAAGTTTCTAGCATGAATAATCTTATGATCCCTTTGAGCCTGGGTGGCGAACCAAATGGACAGCACTGGTATATCCCTAGGTGCCCGCAACCAATCCACCCAGATGTGTGTTTAAGTAGCCACCTTAGTTAACCATTAATTAACAATCTCACATCTGTCATGGATACACTCAAACCCAATCCACGTCTACGAGCATAGCATGGCAATATAAGCATAGCGTAGAAGTAACTCCCAAGGTTTGATAATAAAAGGCAATAGGTTCTACCTCATCATCTACTTCCCAGTACCCACAAGTTAATCACATCCTAATCATGCAGTGTTTGAGGAGTGAAACGAATGCATAAAAACTGGGTAATAAAGGGATATGATCAAAGTGTGAACTTGCCTTGTACTGTTGATGATGATTCTTCGCACTCATAATTCCTGATAGTTCTACTCGTCACACTCCGTTCAATCTAACGTGAGCAAGCAATTGCATACATAAGCACTCATGCAAAAGAATCGAAGAAAAGATCTCGGAAAACTTCGAAAACTAGCAATTAACTCTTGCAACAGAAAACAATTTCTAACAGTACCAAAATTGGGTGGATTTGGTCTTATCAGAAAGTTTAGGTCAAGAGCTTCAATTAGCAAAAAGAATCAATTAAATCGGAGTTACGCAACTCAAGTTATAGCCGAAACAAGTTTGAATATTAATCTGAACAAATTTCGAAATTTGAAAGTTGCAAAAAAGTTTATTTGATAGATTCACTAGACAGGTGGAATCAAGACAAAAATATTGGCGTTGGTTTCGTCTAACTTGGATGAACGTGTAAAAAGTTATGGCTATTTGAAAAATCAGGGTCAAGCTGTTTTACGGAAGAAGAATAGCTATGGCTAAAAGAATTCTAGTCCTAAAATGTAAATACAGGGACTAATTTATAAATCTAATTATTCTACCGTACTAGTCTAGAAATAATAAGCTACGGGAGAAAGAAAAAAAATACAAAGAAATATATCTTTATAAGGTAGAGAAAAGACGACTTCTGAGAGAGGAGACAACTTCCAGAAGTCCCGCCAGAGAGAAGAAAAATATTTTTATTTAGTGAATCTAGTTAAACCAAAATATATTGATTTAACCCGAATCAGATGATTTTTGGAGGCTCTATGGGTCTATATTTATAGGTAGAAAGAAGGCTTAGAGGTCAAAGGCTAGGCAATGTGGGACTAAACGTAAACAAAAGACAGACGAAAGATTTAGGAAAAACAAAGAAAAGAAACGACGCGGCATGGGCCTTCGGCCGGCCTGCGCGTGTGCGCCGAGTTTTTTTTTAAATAGAAAATAAATAAATTGAAGGACAACCGGAAAAATAATATAGCCCGACCTGCTGGCTATGTTGCGCACGCTGGCGAAGGATAGCAGTCGGTCGCTTGTACAGTTGTTTTTTTTTAGAATAAAAACAAAAAAAGGTAAACGGAAAATAAAAAAAATTCCATAAGCATATTATATATCAAAATTTTCAGAAAAATATTTCCTAAAACATGAACATATTTTAAGTGGCAAATAAATTCACAAAAATTTAAATAAAGCAAACAGTGCTACTGGTTCATTTAAAAACCAAATAGAAATATTTTAAAATACCAAAATAATTTCAAATTTATTTCTCTCCATTTTTATACTGTAGGGAATCGTTTTACCCTAATTTCCATATATTTTATTTTTGTATAAAAATAATTTGAATAAAAACCAAATAACTCCAAATTGAAAAATAATTTCAAAGGAACTTTAAATTTGATTTCTTTGAAACTTCGAACTCTCTTTCTTAGCATTTGAAGAAGTCATTTTATCTTCTCTCATGAAAATCATTGAGTTGCTTAAAGTTTCTGAATTTGAAATATTTTCAAATGAAATTCAAATCTTTTCGAAACCCCTTTTAAAATAGAAGAAGTCATGTTATCTTCACTCTAGGGTTTGTAATGAAATAAATTTGAATTCAAGGAGATCATAAATGCAAGGTGAAAGTTTTGGGAAAGTCATTTTATTCCCTCTCATTCAACTTTCAAAAAGTTTCCAATTTCACTCAATTTCACACAAGCAACTACACCACAATCAAACAAACAATCTAAACTATTTATTTAATATAACATTCCAAAATTTAGAATTTTGGGATATTACACCGAAGCTATTTACTGATGATTACCTTGCAAACTACATGACCGGAGTGGAGGCAACTAAGGTTAAAGTATATCATTCATGCTGCCATGATAATGCTCTAGCAGTCTTCCTGAAGGCGGTGAAGGATGGGCGGGCGATCGTCACAAGGGGTTGGACAAAAGTTGTTCGTGCCTATGGCATGCAGGAAGGCACAATATGGGCATTCCGCTTCTTCAGCACCATCGGCAGTCAAAATGATTTACACTTGTCTCTTCACCTTTACCGCCTCTAAATATTGTGGTTCATCATAGTTAATTGTTCTCTAATCCTGTAATTACTGAACATATTGTACTGAAAATTTTATTTATGGATTCATTGTTGAACCATTGTGCTGAGAATTTGAATTCCATGTTTCATATTTCAAAATTTCCAATTCGAATAATAAATTACAGGGAAAAATAAAATTATACAGGAACGAATAAAATAATGTGCACACGGTTAGAAAGAAAACAGCGTGTGCGATGAAAAATAGAGAACAGACGGTTCTTTGACGTGAAACGTTTGTGATGCCCGACGGACGCACACACGGTTTCGTCTCATATGCGTGTGCGATTCATGGTAATACGGCAAACGTTTCAAACAAGTGTGCGTGTGTGATAGGAATACCAATTGCACACGGTTATGAAAATGGACATGTTGGCGTTAGTAGAGGCACCGCACACATTTTACATTCTTGAACTGTGTGCGATAACGTACCTATCGCAAACATATCGGTAGATTAAATGTTGATGTCCACCTTTTTCACACGACTATATCGGCGTAATCATTTGGGATGTCTCTCGGATCAAAAATGTAACGTCGAGATGTAACGTGTGGGACTGGGGCGGCTTCTCATATGTTTATTCTATGGCGATCGTCAGTAGCCGCTCGCCTATCCCCGACGGTTTCTGGGTCGTGTGGGAAGGACCCCCCTATCACAGTCACTCACTTGGCGACGGTTCCAAATGCCGTCACGGAAAGGGGTTAAAAATCGTTTGTATAGCACCTTACGATACCCGTGTTACTCTGTTTGGGGTTACCTCGTAACCACCACATGTACCACTTACCAACTTGGGCATCACATGATCATCTCAGGACCAATCAAGCTTGGTATTAACAATACCGTAGTGATCACATGAACACAAGGAGCTTGAACTTTACCCGGGATTATCGCATAACACCAAACATCAACCAGCTTCGGTATCCACGATACCACTGTGATTCTCTCACGATCACATAAACATCAACCAACTTCTTTCCTCATCAAACCGGGGTTGTTTAATATTCAGGTTATTATTACCGTTGACCCATAGTGTGACCTACTACGAACTGGTCCCATATCCGTGGGCGCGGCTATCGATAGATTATACACTCTGCAGAGGTTAGTACATTGTACCCACACCACAGAACCCAAGGCCTCGTACTCCCATTCGGGTGGACCAACGGCGTTCCGACAAAACCAATCTATTGCATGACACTCTCTCAGCCACTCTGAGAAACTCCCCTTTGGGCTAAGTCATGGGTGGCCCCGATGTCAGCTCGTGACACCCAACGGCCACCGTCGTGGCAAAACAAAAACGGTCCCAAACGGGGACATGTGCACAATACCAAACTCGGGCTCACAAGGCTTATACTGACCTACCTAATCAGGGTAGTGCACGCATATAACCTTCCCTAGTTGGATGCACCAGTGAGAGGCATAACAATAAACCAAATCAGGGCTCCCCATTAAGCAAGTGTGGTTGCACTGGTCAGCTCGATTCGATGGCACTATGACTCAGCCAACAGGTGTTCAAGTTCGATTAAAGTCCGGTTAAACTTGAATGTAATGAGTTGAGTCACAATAACATGTTGGAATAACAATGCATATGAGCATGATATCAACATGAGCATGGGTGAGCAACATCACTATTTAACATATCAGCAACAACAAATCATTTACCATACTGGATGCACATGAGCATGGCATAGCAATGATCATGAATAACACAATTATAATAACAACACTTCATATGAACATAGCATGACCACTAGCATCGAAAGTATTTACCAGAAAAGAACATGACAATAATACTAGCAAGTAATCATTTAACCAACAGATGCAAAATGATCATATCATAAAGATAAGCATGGATTCACGAACATATATATATATATATATATATATATAGCATTTAGAAAATATTAACATGCACAAACAATTTATTATTCAAGTAGGAAACCATGGCTACTACAAGACCATCATGCAAGTGGTTGTCGTGGCTTGCCTAGGGATGAAAGATCCACCGGGGAGAAGTGTGGAGAGTCCGCCGGAAGGATCGCCGGAAAAGTTTTCTCCCAGAGGGGGCTGTTTAGAGGCAAGGGAAAAATGGTCATTTTCACTGTGTGACAACATTGTGAAAATGACACCAACAGAACGGGCTCGACGAGACGAAGATGTGGGCTTTTGAATCACCTCATTCGGAGTTACGGTCGTGGAGATATGAGAGGTGGAAGATCATGGACTAATCTATAAAAGATTCTTCACAAACAAGCCCTGGTGGATAAAAAAGAAAACGTATGTTAGAGAAATACGCTTTCCAAACAGAGAAGGCGTACTATGGGCCGAAGAAGAAAGAAAATGCGCTTTCAGAAATAGAAAACGTATTCTGGAGAATACATCTCCACTTACTCAGGCGCGGGCCGGGGCCAGGTCAACGCATAGAGACCGACAGGCGGGGCCCGCCTGGCCTTTCTCTCTCCTCCCACTCCCTTTCTCCTTCCTCCCGACGCAGGACAGAGGAGGGGAGACAAAGGCGCGGCTGGCGACGGGCTTGGCCAGCTCTGGCTGTCCCTGGCGGAGTTGGGACCACCGACGGGACCAGGACGGTGCGCCGCTCCCTCCTGGAGCAGCAGTAGCGCCGGAGGGGCAGGGGTGACGGTGGCTTCGCGGTCAACAGAGAAGCAGGGTAGGCGGCTGGATCTTGGGGCGCGCGGCCACGGCTGCTCCGACGAGGGATGGAGAGGATGGGGATGTGCGCCGGCACTTGGGGAAGAAGATGGTGTGGTCAGGGAGTGGAGGAGGGGCTTGGGTAGTCGGAATTTAAGCCGGGGCTGAAGCAGCCATGGAGGAGTGGGGTGGCTCCGGTGGGCTAGGAGGGCCGGGAAGAGAGTGACGAGGTGAGGAGGAGGTTGGGGCACGTACTTATAGGCCCGGGGCGAGCTCGGGAGGGCTCAGCCGGCCGGACAAGGAGGAGCAGAGGAGGTATGCGGCACGAGCGAGCTCGACGCGAGCAACGATGGCGAGACAGGTTGGGGCAGGGGCATAGTGCGAAGCAAGGGATCACGGGGGAGCTCCAGGGCACGGCGAACGCTCGAGAAGAGGAGGAACAGACGAGCACAGGGGGCTCCACTTGCCAGAGCGTGCCGGTGTGCATGACAGCCACACAGTCACCGCGTGAACTGGCGCACACTGTTGCACCCTGGCCGGCCGACCATGTCCATCATGTGGTCTATCCAAGCTAGGTTACAACTAAGGTGATTGCTCGAAGAAACACACTGTGGTTAGATGGGAATGGTCCTCTGAAGTTTACTGTGTCCAACTGTTGCATGAAACTGTGATCAACAGGGATGGAGAATTGATTGAACATGATGTCTCAGATGTTTGGGGTAGGAAGGACAAGAATCCTGTTAAGTTTAGAGGGATTTGGACCAAGGTTTAACACAGTTGCTTCACAACTGACCAATCTGGTCCAGAAACAAGAATATGAAGTAGCACTCACTTAGGAGTGTTGGATTAAGCTTAATCTTGGCAAGGCACAATGATTTGGATATATGAAGGTGGTATAAAAGTTTCATAGCATTTGGACTTGCCAAAATGGTACTTGCTTCACAAAGCATCCCTCTGGACAGAATCTTAGGAAAATACTTGAGGAAAAATGGCTAAATGACATGAGCCCAAATTTTGCATAGAGGGTTTATATGGGTAGGATCTTGTCTTGGTAAATTTTCAGCATTAATGAAGCAACATAAAATATAGTTGCTTCACAACCTGAAAATCTGACCAGCAGCAAAGATTGGATGGTGTGCGCACATATATTATTAGATAGAGCTGAAAATTTGTGGAGAGTCATGATATGAGCACATGAAGGATCTTGCAAAATTTCATCTCATTTGGATACTCCTAGCTGGTACTTCCTTCACAAAGGCTTCCCTCTGACAGAAATTTGGAAAATTGCTGAGGAAGATTGTCTAGGCAAATAGAGCTGAATTTTGGCATTAGTAAATTATATGGATAGGAAAGACTGCCCAAAAAGTTTGGGAGCAATAAAGAAAAGATAGGTGGCACTTCCTTCACAAAAAGTCACACTGGACAGAATTGAAGAATGAATATTGATGAATTATTTTTGGGCTAAGAAAGGAAAGTTTGGACATATTTGGGTCATATATGATCCAAAAAAATTATGAGAATTATTTGGGAATTTGTGGAAGACATAAATATAGGTTGCTTCACAACCTAGGGCAAATAGGGTTATTCCTTTAATGGGAAAAAGGAATATTCCCAAGAAAAAGAATATTGGGTTTGGGCTAAGATGAAAATGACATGATCTTGGGTTGGTTTTGAGGATGACAAGCCACTTGGGAGAGGAATCAAAGGTGCTCTTCTCAAGTTTCAAGACCACACAACCACATAAAAGCAATTTCAAATCAAAATCCAAATAAAAACAAAAGAAAATGAAAGGGCCAAAAATCAGGATGTAACACGTCAGTCATTACATATCTAGGGACTCCAAACCTCCGGAAAATAACTTGAAGCATTTTAATAGAAGTATTATGATCAACACTACTAGTTGGAATAGCATCTACCCACTTAGTAACGTAATCAACAGCAACTAGAATATGAGTGTACCCGTTAGAGGAAGGAAAATGTCCCATATAATCAAATCACCAAACATCAAATGGTTCAATAACAAGTGAATAATTCATAGGCATTTCCTGACGTCTACTTATATTACCAATTCTTTGAAATTCATCACAAGACAAGACAAACTTACGTGCATCCTTGAAAAGAGTAGGCCAATAAAAACCAAATTGCAATACCTTATGTGCAGTTCTATCTCCAGCATGGTGTCCTCTGTAGGCCTCGGAGTGACACTTCTGTAGGCCACGGAGGGTATGCAACGTCTAATAATGCCATCTACTCCTTCGTTATAAAGATGTGGGTCATCCCAGAAGTAACATCTTAAATCAAAGAAAAACTTTTTCTTTTGTTGGTATGTAAAACTAGGTGGTATAAATTTCGCAACAATGTAATTAGCATAGTCTGCATACCAAGGAGTATTACGAGAAGCATTTATGAGATCTAATTGTTCATCAGGAAAACTATCATCAATAGGTAGTGGGTCATCAAGGATATTTTCTAATCTAGACAAATTATCAGCTACGGGATTCTCAGCTCCCTTCCTATCAGTGATATGCAAGTCAAATTCTTAAAGCAATAGAACCCACCTAATGAGTCTAGGTTTAGCATCTTTCTTTTTCATAAGGTATTTAATAGCAACATGATCGGTGTGAACAATTACTTTAGAATCAACTATGTAAGACCTGAATTTGTCACATGCAAACACAACTGCTAAAAATTCTTTCTCAATGGTAGCATAATTTCTTTGAGCATTGCCTACGGTTTTACTAGCATAATGAATAAAATTTAATTTCTTATCAACTCTTTGTCCTAGAACAACACCAACAACATAATCACTAGCATCACACATAATTTCAAATGGCAAGTTCCAATCAGGTGGTTGAACAATAGGTGCAGAGGTTAAGTCTTTCTTAAGGGTTCCAAAGGCTTCTACACAATCATCATCAAAAACAAATGGAACATCTTTTTGCACGAGATTAGTAAGAGGCCTAGAAAGTTTAGAGAAGTGTTTAATAAACCTCCTATAGAAACCATCATGACCAAGGAAACTTCTTATACCTTTAATATCTTTAGGACATGGCATTTTCTCAATTGCATCAACTTTAGCTTTATCTACCTCAATACCTCATTCCGAAATTTTATGCCCCAAGACAATACCTTTATTTACCATAAAGTGAAACTTCTCCTAATTCAAGACAAGATTAGTTCATTTACATCTCTGTAAAACTTGATCAAGGTTGCTTAAGCAATCATCAAAAGAAGTCCCATAAACAGAGAATCATCCATGAAAACCTCAACAATCTTTTCACAAAAGTTAGAGAATATAGCAGTCATACATCTTTGAAAAGTAGCAGGTGCATTGCGTAAACCAAAAGGCATACGTCTATAAGCATAAGTTCCAAAAGGACAAGTAAAAGTGGTTTTCTCTTGATCGACTTGTGATACAGGTATTTGAGAGAAACCAGGATGTCCATCAAGGAAACAAAAGTGTGTGTGATTAGATAGTCTTTCTAGCATTTGATCAATAAAAGGCAAGGGGTAATGATCTTTTCTACTAGCTTTATTTAATTTTCTAAAATCAATTACCATCCTATAACCAATTACGATTCTTTGTGGAATAAGCTCATTTTTATCATTAGGAACAATGGTAATGCCTCCTTTCTTAGGGACACAATGAAGTGGACTTACCCATCTACTATCAGCTATGGGATAGGTTATACCTGCCTCCAAAAGTTTTAATATTTCAGTTCTTACCACCTCCTTCATCTTAGGATTTAATCATCGTTGATGATCGACAACCGGTTTAGCATCAGGCTCCATATTAACATTGTGTTGGCATAAGGTGAGACTAGTGCCCTTCAGATCATCAAGAGTATATCCAACAGCGGCACGGTGCTTCCTTAGACTTTTCAGTAATCTTTTTTCTTCATGTTCTGAAAGGTTAGCACTAATAATAACAGGATATATCTTCTTTTCATCAAGATAAGCATACTTGAAAGTATCAAGCAATTGTTTTAATTCAAACACAGGATCACCTTTAGGTAGAGGAGAGGACCTCCAAGAGTTTCAATAGGTAAATTGTGTTTAAGGATAGGTGGTTGATCAAAGAACATCTTATCAATTTCATTTCTTTCATTCATTTGCATATCATTGTCATGGTCTAGAAAATATTGTTATAACGGATCAATAGGAGGTACAACAGTAGAAGCAAGACCAATAATTTCATCTTTACTAGGCAATTCTTTATCATGCGGTTGTCTACGAAACTTAGAGAAATTAAACTCATGAGATACATCACGAAAGCTAACACTGATAGTTTCTCTATTGCAATCAATTGTGGCATTAACCGTGTTCAGAAACGGTCTACCAAATATAATGGGACAAAAGTCATTTTGTGGAGAACTAAGGACTAGAAAATTAGTAGGGTATTTTATTTTTGCACAAAAGACTTCAACATCTCTAAAAATCCCAAGCGGTGAAATAGTATCTCTATTTGCAAGTTTAATGGTGATATCAATGTCTTCTATTTCAGCAAGTGCAATTTCATTCATAATTTCTTGATATAAGGTAAATGGAATAGCACTCACACTAGCACCCAAATCACATAAGCCATGATAACAATGATCTCCTATTTTGACTGAGACAGCAGGCATGCCAACAACATGCTTATTCTTATCTTTAGTATCGGGTTTAGCACTTCTAGTAGCTTCATCACAGAAGTAAATAACATGCCCATCAATGTTATCGACCAAGAGATCTTTAACCATAGCAACATTAGGTTCAAATTTAATTTGTTCAGAGGGTCTAGGTGCTCTAATATTACTTTTGTTAACCACAGTTGAAACTTTAGCATGTTCCTTAATCCTTACAGGGAAAGGAGGTTTCTCAATATAAGGAGTTGGCACAACTTGGTCAACATTGTAAATAACACTATTCAAAAAATCTTTCGATTCAGCGATTTATCGTCCGATTTATCACTACTCTTGGGGTGACCGATAAGATTATGCCTTATCTTCACCGTTTATCGTTTGGGCCGATTTATTACTATGACAAGCGATTTATCGGGAATGTACCGATAAATCGGGCCTATTCATAGCACTATGTTTGCAAAAACTATGTTTACTTGCGTTTCGTGGTCCTTATTACGCAATATGTATTGTTTGTCCTATTTTTTGTCATTATATGAGGATTCAAAGGCTAGGAATCAAGGTAACACTTATGTCCAATATTGTTTTGGTGTTGAATATAGCATATTTTAGTGTTGAGAACCTAGGATTTGCAAAAAATGGCTGATTAATAGCCGACCAATAAAATCGATTAATCGGCCAATTTTCGATTAATCTCTAATCTCCAGCTAACCGAGATGCTAATGATAAGCGATATCCTCAACATTGGTAAATAATAGTTTCTTCTTTTACTATATCTGTTTCCTTAATCTTTTCTTTAATAGGTGGATGATATTTAAACCACTTATCCTTAGGGAGATCAACATGAGTAGCAAAAGTTTCACAAAAGGAACCTACTATGTCAGAGTCAAGTCCATATTTAGTGCTAAACTTATTAAAAGCATCGGTATCCATAAAAGATTTAACATAATCAAACTCGAGTTTTATACCTGACTCTTTACCTTTGTCGAGTCCCCAATTTTCAGAGTTTTGCTTAATCTTTTCCAGAAGATCCCATCTGAATTCAATAGTTTTCTTCATAAAGGAACCAGCAGAAGAAGAATCGAGCATGGTTTGATCATTATGACAAAGCCGAGCATAAAAATTCTGTAAGATAATTTCTCTTGAGAGATCATTATTGGGGCATGTGTACATCATGTACTTAAGCCTACCCAAGCTTGAGCGATACTTTCTCCTTCACGATGAACCAGATGCATAGGATAAAACTTTTGATGAAATTCCAATCTCAATCGGTTCCAATCCCATGTTCCAATATCATCACATAGCCTATACCATGTCAATGTCCCCCCCCCCCCAAAACATAAAGGGAGAACCTTCTTCTTAACTTCATCTCCGGATATACCTGCAAGCTTAAATAATCCACAAACTTCATCCACATAGATTAGGTGCATATCAGGATGTACTGTTCCATCTCCTACATAAGGATTAACTAGCAGTTTCTCTATCATACCAGAACGAATTTCATAATAAATATTTTTAGTAGGTTGAGTAGGTTGTGGAGCAACTCTTTGTGCTTTCGGTCGAGGTGAAGATACCCCGAACAAACCCCTCAAAGGATTGTTTTCCATAGTAACAAGTGACAGTAAATTTCAGCACGTAATATAAATATTTCCTTACCAAAATCCACTTACCAAAGGCGTTTCACTCCCCGTAAATAGTGCCAGGAAAGAGTCTTGATGACCCACAAGTATGGGGGATCAATTGTAGTCCTATCGATAAGTAAGAGTGTCGGACCCAAAGATGAGCAGAAGGAAATGACAAGCGGTTTCCAGCAAGGTTTTATCTGCAGGCACTGAAATTGTAGGTAACAGATAGTTTGATAGCAATTTAATTTCTAACAAGCAAATAGTAGTAATGGTAATAAAGGTGAAGCAAGGTAGCCCAATCCTTTTGTAGCAAAGGACAGGCCAAAACTTTCTCTTATAGCAAGTAAAACGTTCTGTAGGACACACGGGAATTTCTTCTAGTCACTTTCATCATGTTTGTTTGATTCGCGTTCGCTACTTTGATAATTTGATATGTGGGTGGACCAGTGCTTGGGTGCTGTTCTTACTTGAACTAGTCTCCCACTTATGATTAACCCCTCTTGCAAGCATCCGCAACTACGAAAGAACAATTAAGATAAATCTAACCATAGCATGAAACATATGGATCCAAATCAGCCCCTTACGGAATAGCGCATAAACTAGGGTTTAAGCTTCCGTCACTCTAGCAACCCATAATCTAATAACTACTGCACAATGTATTCCCTTAGGCCCAAAGATGGTGAAGTGGCATGTAGTCGATGTTCACATAACACCACTAAGGGAATCACAACATACACATCATCAAAATATCGAATGAATACCAAATTCACATGATTACTTATGAAAAGATTTCTCCCATGTCCTCAAGAACAGAAGCAACTACTCAAAAATCATATTCATGTTCAAGATCAGAGGTGTATTGAATAGCACCATGGATCTGAACATATATCTTCCACCAAATAAACCAACTAGCATCAACTACAAGATGTAATCAACACTACTAGCAACTCACAGGTACCAATATGAAGGTTTTGATACAAAGATTGAATACAAGATATGAACTAGGGTTTGAGATGAGATGGTGCTGGTGAAGATGTTGATGAATATTGGTCCCACCACGATGAGAGGGTTGTTGGTGATGACGATGGCTTTGATTTCCCCCTCCCGAAGGGAAGTTTCCCCGATGGAATCGCTCTGCAGGAGAGCAAAAGTGCTCCTGCCCAGGTGCCGCCTCGAGACGGCGATGTTCCGTCCCGAAAGCTCTCTCTCTATTTTTTCTAGGGAAAATGGGTTATATACCATAAGATGGGTCCTGGAGGCCTGCTAGGATCACCGCAAGCTCGTGGGGTGCGCCCAGGGGGTAGGGCACGCCCCACAGGCTTGTGGCTGCCTGGTGGGTCCCCCTCTGGTACTTCTTTCGCCAATAATTTTAATATATTCTAAAATAATTCTCCGACAGTTTTTAGCTCATTTGGAGATGTTCAGAGAAGTTGCCTCCGATATAGATGTTTCCGGTCCAGAATTCCTGGTGCCGGCAATCTCCCTCTTCATATAATTCTCGCAAAATAAGAGAGAAAAGGCATAAGAATTGTATCATAAAGTGAAATAACAGTCCATTTTGCAATAAATATCAACATGAAAACATGAAGCAAAATGGACGTATCAAACTACAAAATAATAACAAGTCAAGATACTAGTGATATGAACTAGAGAGGATGAACTACCATCTAATGCATATACATATGGCATTTTTTACAAATGCACACTAGCCATACTATGATCAAGAATACATGGCATTTTTACAAATTCATATACCATGAAAAAGTAGTTCAATATATGCTACACATGGCATTTTTACAAATGTACACTAGAGCAAACACATGGCAGTTTCCATTTATTCAAACTCCTAATTGTCTAGCACATGGCAGTTTCTACACAAGAAAATTAATTATCCATCTATTCAAATTACCTAGCACTTCATATAAACACATGGCAGTTTCTACACATACAAACACATGGCAGTTTTTAGGTTACATGTGACTAGCTTGTCCCTGTACTACTATTGTTGTTGTGCTTGACACACCAATGCCCACATTCAGAGAATAAGAAACATTGGTAATTCAGTACAGGTAGAGGCAACATCAGTATTCATGTTGATAAAATATATTCTATGTATGTTCTCAACCATAAGCAAGTAAAACTCATATCTAGAGAAGTACTATATATTTTAAACATCAGCCATAACCGACAACATAGTTTCCCTATTTTCTGAATTTTTTCCTCATATGAAAAATCATGGCATGTGTGATCTTAACAACGGACTAAACCTAATTATCTAGCACTACCATACAAACACATTCAAATTTGGCAGTTTCTACACATAAAAACTATCTACCACTGCCGTACAAACACATAACAACTCATAACTCCAACTCATAACAACTCCAACTCCAACTCATAACAAATAATGTAGAAAAGCAACCCCATAGAAACACATTCAAATTTGGCAGTTTCTACACATACAAATTATCTAGCACTGCCATACAAACACATTCAAATTTGGTAGTTTCTACACATACAACTTATCTACCACCGCCATACAAACACATTCAAATTTGGCAGTTTATACACATAAAAATTATCCACCACTCCCATACAAACACATGGCACTTCCCAGCACTGCCATACAAAATGTCCAACTATTCAAACTCCTAATTTTGCCTACACAGTGAAACTAATTTTGCCTACTCACTTCACTGCCAGAAGGAAACCCTAGCGATGCAAATCAAATCGGGAGGGGATGAACTCACCAATGATTTTGTACAACGGAGAAAGAATGTGGGAGGGGATGAACTCACCAATGATTTCTAGTTGATGTCGTGCCAAAACCGAAACCCTAGCAGGCCGTTGTTTCCGTCGCCATCGCCGAAGCCTACCAACGCAAATCAAATGAAAACAAATCAAATGGGTCAAGAGATAGGGCAGCGAGAGCGGGAGCTGTAGATATTACCTCGGCACTAGAGCCCGTCGGAAATGGCCGCCGGAATCGGCCGGCGAAGAGCGGCGATAGAAAGGGGATCGAGAGAGGCAGAGAGAGAGAGAGAGAGGTGGGGCGAAGGGGGCCGTTGCCACCTTAGTTTTGATCCACTGCCTCCAACACATTTTGGGCTTAGCCCAATACACATTTTTCTATCAAAAATAAATAAATTTCTTACTTTAATAAAAGTAATACAATATTTCTACTTTACTATAAACAAATTAAAGACTCAAAATATAGCACAAAAAATGTCAGCATTTAATAAAATATAGTAGAGCAGTAATTATTATTTTTTTGAATTTATTAAAAGACTCAAAATAATATTAGTACTTTAATTAAACTAAAAAACAATATTTTTACTTTAATAAAAACAATTAATGGATTAAATATATTTTTTAAAGTCAGCATTTCCAATTCAAATATTCTTACTTTCATAAAAGTAACTACAATATAATATAAAAATGGTCACCATTTCCAATTAAAATATTCTAAATTTAATAAAAATAAACTACAATATAATATAAAAAATGGACCAAGATTTCTGGCTAAAATATTTAATCAATTAAGAATAAATAAAAATAAATAAAAGTAATTCGAAAAAATAGACCCTACGTCATATAGTGCGGACGTGGCAAACATGGAACGCCACAACTAAACATAGTATTGTTGGTGTTCCGTATTATGCCACGTCACCACTATATTACGCCTTGTAACAATTGTAGGTCCCACCTACAAGTGGCGTTCAACTATTTTCGAAAGCCACCACTGTGGTCTTAGTAATGTCATACCAAAAATGCCAATGCCACCACTATTTGAAAAAAATAATGGTGGCGTTGATGGAAAATGGCGCGCCAACAACAAAAGTTGTGGCTAGCCGTTTTCCACTAGTGTCGGGATGAACAACAACATGTTGATAAGAACTAGGCTCAAGAACGGTCGAAAGACCATAGCGAGAAGGAGAATATCGGTCAGAGGGCGGATAAGGCCGAGAACGAAGACCATAAGTCGGCTGAGAGGAGGAAGACGACACACCAGAAGTAGAGGGCACATCAGTAGACTCATCCACAACACGTGGACGATGAGTATAATGGAAAGGAAAGGAGGGGAGAGGTGGAATCACTACAGGTGGAGACGGGGAATGTATAGGTGATGAAGGTGGAGAAGGGGAAGGTAACAGTGATGAAGGTGGAGAGTCATGCGATGAGAAAGGAGAAGAAATCGTGGGAGAGTATGGCGTCGGATCTGCACGAGGAGTAGGAATACTGGGCACATATGGAGGTATATCCGGAAACATAAGAAAAGAGATGTCCTCCATGGAAAAGGCCGAGGAGGATGGACACGGGTAGAAGGGATGAGACTCATCAAAGGTCACATCCGTAGAAATACACATCCGATGACTGACAGTATCCCAACACCGATAGTGAAAGGATCGATATGGTCGACTAGAGGGGGAGAGAGGGTGAATAGGCGACTAGCAATTTTTAGCTTCTTTTAATAAATTGAGGCTTGACAAGAAAGTAGGTTGTCTAGATATGCAACCATGTGCACAACCTATATGCCAAGCTCAACCACAACACAAGCAAGCACAAGATACAAGCGCAATAAGCTTGCACAAAGTAAAGGTAAGAAGTAACCACAAGTGGAGACGTTGAAGACGAGGATGTTTTAGCAAAGTTCCCTTCTTTTGGGGGAGGTACGTGTCCATTGGAGCGGCGTGAAGGCACAATGCTCCTCAAAAAGCCACTAGGGCCACCGTATTCTCCTCACCCCCACGCACAAAGCAAGATGCAGAGAATCCACTAGCGTTGCTCTTGAAGATGGCAATCGGACCTTTACAAACAAGGTTGGGGCTCTTTCCATGACTTAATTGGTAAGTAGGGTGCACGAGCTCACTTCGACTATGCCTATCTCATGAAAAAAGGCCTTCAGCCATGCTGAGTTGAGAACACCCATACGGGTGATCGCTACTCAGCGATGGTCGGCCCGACCCACCAGGGCCAGAACGACCCCCCTAGCCCCGATTTCCCCTAACCTAGCCTCCACTCCCTCGCCTCTCTCTCTCACGTGAACATGGCAACCATGGCAGTTGGTCCTCCACCTCTCTCCTGCTGCAGATAGCCCCTGCAGTTTGCCGTCAAGGTTGCCTGAGTTATCGTCCCAATTAGGCATGGGAGTTCGGTAGAAACCGAAATTCGGTTTTTACCGTTCGTTTTTTATAATTCGGTTATTAAAACAAGAAACCGAAAATAGCAAGCTAAAACAACTAACCGACATATTGGTTAACCGAGAATTTGGTTCGGTGTTCGGTTTTATAGCAAAGTGCATGCTTTAAGTATTTGTGCTCTGTGTGCAGCCGCGGCACCCTCTTATAGGCAAAAATACTTGCTACATCTCCTCAAGTGGTCTAGGTGGGACTAAAAGGAGCGAAATGCCTGTTGTTCGCCGGCAAGTGAAGTCTATTGTAAACCTTGAGGTTGTAGGGCATGACGTAAAAAAAACCTAACCTCTGAATCCCTGAAGTTGATACCCTGTACTCATCGATCCTGCTCAATTGTAAACCTAAATCAATCCTGACCTGTTTGGAAGGACAATCCCGATCGGCACACCCGCCCACGTGAGCTTGGGCTGGGCCTTGCATCCTGTAGGCCATGCATCCTTGCATTCACTTTGTCAGAGGGGGCCCACATTTGCTCGTTGTTTAGTCCTATACGACGATGCGGTTGCTCGCTTGAAAAAAGAAAGAGGAACGATCGTGGCGCGTGACTCCCGGGTGTCGTTGGCTGCGTGCATGCGCCTGCTTTTACGTTTGTTCGGTTTCTCTTCGATTAACCGGATTGAAAACCGAACCCACCGAATTCTGTTCGGTTAGTGGACAAGAAAACCGAATTTTCCTGTGAAAGTAGAAAAAACCAAAATTTTAGTTTATTCGCTTTCGGCTTCGGTTCGTCGGTTTTTATGCCCACCCCTAGTCCCAATAGCATTGATGTCTTCCAATGTAAATGGATTAATATGGAGCTGTCTAGTGTTCTTGTTAATTGATGAACATTTTCCTCATGGATGTTGATTTTTGTTCTAAATATTCATGAGTTAGCATCATTGGTTGTTCATGCTTATTTTATAGAATGAAAAGCAACACTTGTGCCGCACACACATGCTACCAAATATAGTCTCATCCAAGCATGTCTCAACACATACATGACTACCAAACAACTGCAGATCGATGCATGGACTCAGCATGTCTAAATTAAGAATGCATCAAAAGGGACAATTATACTATGATGAGAACAACTACCAAACACGCCCTTAAGGGAGCTTCCAGCCACCTTCTTTGTGCATAGTGAGCAAGCTTTGACTGGGCTTGTTGGATCCTCCATTTTTTTGCTGTTCTAGGAAGAGAATAATGTTTCGAGAGTGCTTTTTCTATATCTCCCGTGTATGGAACGTCCGTGATTGCTTTTGAGATTCATGCTAACTTTATAATGTTTTTTTTTTATTTCAAGGTGTACATCATGTTTCATTGCTTATATTGACCAAATAAGATAAAATAATGCAGTATAAGAAATGAGATGTATGTTCTTTTTTTTAACACAGTACAGACGCAAGCGCGTATACATACGCGCATACACTCACCACTATGAGCATACACACGCACACCCTGCCCCTATGAGCATCTTTGAAAGACTGAGCCGGTATATCATCTTGAGATTTACGAAGTCACCGTAGGCGTCTCGTCGTCGAGGGAACGCCTCCTCCCACTGAAAGCGCATCGCCGGAAATCTTGAAATAAATTCAGGAATAATGCGAGCACCAGAACTTTAGCCCTGGTGAGCTGGGGATACTACTGTCCCTCTAATCATCCAACCACAGGTTGGTTCGCTACACGATGTATGTTTTGCTGCGTGATATTCATAATGTTTTGATGATACACGATGAAACATTATGATTCACTTTGGAACAAGAGAAATCTGAGGTAACACTTTGAAACATGACAAATTTTGACAACAACAAAAAAAGTACTCCCTCTGCTCACTTTTATAAAGCATTAAAGCCATTTCAGACAGCGTGCAAAGCAGTCCATTTTCAGTTGTCTGAAACGACTTACAAAAGTGAATGGAGGGAGTAGCATGAATCTCAAAGACGCTTTGTATCTTGCAGATGCATTCGATCATAAGCAAATAAATCTCCCCTCGTATAAAATGGTAAACACTTCTAATGTTGATCAGATATACACAGAGCCGGAGGACCTGGCGCAGTCTGCTGCGGCGAAGGTCACGGTGCCCTTCTCGAGGTCGTACCCAACGTGCATGTTCTGCTGCGCAATATTCCCGATGATGGACACAGGAGGAAACTGCATGGCCGCCACCGCCAAGCACAGGGTACCCTCCTGCAAAACTACGAACGTGTTCTCCGACTTGAGCATGACCGCCGCGCCGCCGCCCAGTTCCAGCGTCACGTCAGGGATCATCGCCGCAACCTGCCCCTCCCCTACCCCGCTCACGTCGAAGCACAGTGGCAGGAGCTCTTCCGGCGACTTCGCCGGCGGGAGCTCGACCCTCCGAGTTAGCTCTTTCACCAATGGGTCCACAAGCTCGTTCGCGAGGTACGTCAGCGTCGAGCCGGAGTCGACGATGACGGGGTACTGCTGCGGCGCCGCGAAGGTCTTGTTCCCGATCTTGACGGACCGGAGGTCGACGGTGTAGTAGGTCTTAACTTCGGATGGGATCAGCAGCGTCGTCGCCGCGCCGGGCTCCGTCACGGTGGCGCGGGGACCGAAGTTGAGCACGGAGGAGGCGTTCATGGAGTAGGGCATGAGGCAGTAGGAGAACCTCCGGCCGAGCGATGTGTCTGCGCCTAACTGATTGACGAGGGAGAGGTCGCCGCCGCCGAGTCCGACGAGGCCGTCCCCAATGAACGAGCCGATCATGGTCGTGGAGCAGCCGAAGTTGGCGTTGGCCACGCGCATCGCCCGATCGCCGCGGGTGCCTTGGTCGTCGGCGAAGGTGAAGGTCTCTGTGGAGAGGAGGCCGCTCGTCGATTGGGAGCCGTCGCCGTAGGAGTAGAGATACCCGCACTTGGAGTCGGCGCAGGAGGCTTCGGGGAGCACGCGGCATGCGCCGGAGCCGCAGCTCACGAGGCCGAACGTCGTCGAATTGGCAGAGTTGAACTGGACGCCCGGCGGCGGCGCGGGGGCGGGCGCGGGGGCGTGACGGGCGGCCGCCAGACCAGGAGCGTCGGCTCCGTTGCTGCAGTTGAGCCAGATGAGGTCGCTGCCGGTGTCGGCGATGGCGAGCATGCGGGTGGGCGGCGTGCCCACGTTCACGGCCATCATGTACTCGAAGGGCCTGGAGGTGAGCTCGGACACGGCGCCGTCGGCTGATGATGCGTCGGCGCGGGCGTAGGAGCGCGCGAGCGCAGCGGCGCGCGATGTGGAGCGGCGCGCGGCCTCGAGCACGCGGGCGGGCACGGTGAGCGACGGGTCACGGTACGGCGACTTGACGGAGTCACGGTGGATGAACTCCACGCTAAACCCATCGCCGCCGTCGTATGCCGTGCACAAGAACTTGTGCGCCGTCAGGACGACGCCAACGAGCAGTAGAGCGCGGGATGTCATCGTCGCAGGCATTGTGTGCTAACTCAACCGCGGGGTTGCTTGCCAATGGTGTGCTGCTGCTGCTGCTGCTATGCAGAGTATTAATAGGGGAATTGGCGTAAGATGAAAATGTAAGTTGATTAATGGGGGGACGAATGGGACAAGTTGGTGTAGGCTATGAACTGTGGTTGCGCCATCAGCCAGCTTCTTGCTAGTGAAATTTGTACAGAGACTTATATTTAAGAACGGAGGAAGTACTACGCACGGAATTCTGGGTAGATTCGACTGGAGAGCTAGAGAGTACAGTATACAAAGCTCCTCCGTCGGTCACTCAAACGGATGTATCTAAACAGTGCTAGATACATCCATTTGAGCGACAACTAATTCCGCACGAACGGAGTATTTTATAGTAAAATTATTTAACATTCAAAATGGTAATATTTGGAAGAGAATGTACGGTTCAATTGTTTTTCTTCACAATCCTAACGCAAACCCAGGTTTGTGTCTGTGCACATCCCAATATATTACCATACGCATGTTATTTGAGAAAATTAATCACAATACTTGACTGCCCAAACTTTTGTTCGGCAACATGAAACGTAAACGTTAGGATATTGCATTTCAAATTCTTCAGGTAAAACACTAGTAAGATCCTTACTTTCAGGTAAGGACGTCAAGCTAGCAAACCTCCTGAAACCAAACATGCGATTATTTTTTTGTTCAGTTGGAAGTATTCAACTTCACACAAGAAGGCCATACCTCCATCTCTAGTAGACACCTATCCTAAGAGTTTAAAACATATCTTTTATTCCATCGGAGTAAACTTTTCTTCATCTAGAAATTCGAACACAAAAGTTTATAACTTAATCCCCCAAAACATTGAACACAAAATTCTATACACAAACTCATTTCAAACACAAATTTAAATTAGTTCATTGCATAATTCGACAACGGTTCATATTAATATCGTACATAGATAATTAAACAGTCCATTGTCTACTACATTAAACAGTACATCAACATTGGACTAGGTAAAGCATAGAGATAAAACATATAAAACTATATGTACTACATCGCTCTGCTCATCGTTGCCCATAAGGTAGTCCGACAAGTCCAAGTCTGAGGAGGAGGCAGGTGAAAGATAGTGGATGTCGCCTAGAGAGGGAAGTGAATAGGCGCTTTAAAATAATTATGGTTTAGACTTGAATAAATGCAGAATAAAATTAGCGTTTAATTTGACAAGCACAAAACCTAAATCGACTAGGCTCACCTATATGCACCAACAACTTATGCTAAGCAAGATAAACAACTAAGTGATAGCAAGATATATAACACGAAACACTATGGCTATCATAAAGTAAAGTGCATAAGTAAAGGCCTCGGGTAAGTGATAACCGAGATACGTGGAGACGATGATGTATCCCAAAGTTCACACCCTTGCGGATGCTAATCTCCATTTGGAGTGGTGTGGAGGCACAATGCTCCCAAAAGTCCAATAGGGCCACCGTAATCTCCTCACGCCATCGCACAATGCAAGATGTCGTGATTCCACTAAGGAACCCTTGAGTGCGGTCACCGAACCAATACAATTGGCAACCCTTGGGGATGTCACCGAACCCGTATAATTGGTAACCCTTGGGGTGGTCACTGAACCCCGTACAAATTGCTCGGGGCAATCCCCACAACTTAATTGGAGACCCCGACGCTTGCCCGGAGCATTACACCACAATGATTGAGCTCCGCGACACCAACCGTCTAGGCGCCAAGTACCCAAGAGGAACAAGCTCTAGGATACCAATCACCCAAGAGTAATAAGCTACTCAAACTTCACTTCCACATATCACTGTGGAGAACTCAAACCTATGCAACAAATACAATGGCAAGGGTACACGGAGTGCCCAAGTCCTTCTCTCCCGAATCCCACCACAACAACTAATGCTGTGGAGGAAAATGGGTGGAAGAACACAATAGGAGAACACAAAGAACTCCAAGATCCAGATCCAAAGGGTTTCCCTAACTTAAGAGGAGAAAATGATTGGTGAAAGAATAGATCTAGATCTCCTCTCTCTCTTTTCCCTCAAGAAGGAACAAGAATCATTGGAGGGATTGAGAGATAGCAAGCTCAAAGAAGGTCAAAAATGGAGGGGAAACACGAGCTCAAAGAAATTAGAACCATTGAGGAAGAAGACTGCCTCAAATAGGCCCCCCGAATGCAACTGTTATGTGCACTGGTGTGCACAAGCGGTACTACCGTTTAGCATGGTCAATGCAACCCAACGAGAACAGAAGTACAAGAATGGTAGTTTTACCCGAGCAGTACTACCGCTCTACTACCGCTTATAGCAGTACTATCGCTCGGGGAGCAGTACTACCGCTTAGAGTAGTGCTACGGCTCTACTACTGCTTAAGCAGACTAGGCAACAACACGCACCAAAATAAGCGGAGGTGGTTGCACTATAAGGAAGCGCTACCGTGGTCCAAAGCGGTACTACAGCCTGGATGCTGTAAAACTGCCCAAGCAAAACAGATGGATGCAAGTAAGACCAAAACTGTCATAACTTTTGCAAATTAACTCTGATTTTGATGAATTCAAGCTTGATAGAAAGCTAACGACAAGTGGTGTCAAATCTTTAGAAGTGGAAACAGAAATATGCCAATGATATAGAGGTGTGAAATCTCCATCACTGAAGATTTGGCATAAACTCCAACATCGAAAACATAAAAGATGATGCAAACAAAATCCGTTTTTGATGAACTTGAGCTTGTCATCAAGATGACCACAAGCTCCAAAACTCACAAAAAAAAGCCAAACAAGAACCAAGAAAGATGATGCCAAGGATGCAATGGTTTGAGCTCTCTACGAACGATAAGATCAAGCTGCTTACTCGAGAGCCCCCCTTGATAGTACGACAATCAATCCTATAACCTGGTCTCCCAACTAACACCATGAGACCGGCTAAATAGAAAATCTATGAAGGACAAACCTTTGCCTTGCACATAGTCCACTTGAGCTAGATGATTACGATCTTGTCCTCCTCAAGTCGAACCACCTTTCTTGATTGTTTTGGCTCGATGAAAACTAGTAGATTGCTCCTCCATACTCCACTATGGGTGAACCTATTTTCGGCACATCTTCACATGTCCATTATCATGAGAATGGACGGCAAGCTTCAAGCATGATCTCTTTGTGATGCTCCACTTGAACTTGCACACCACGATCTTGATGACGATCACCACTTGATGTCATCCTCCATGGGTTATATGATATCTTCCTTTTGATGCACGTCCATGGAAACATACCTAACCCCATAAATAACTCTCACATGCACCATGGGTTAGTACACAAAGCGTAATGGACAATGCTTACCATACTATGAGATCACTTGATCCCACTCGGTACTTCTTCTATGCTTTGTGCGTTGACCAACTTGAATCACTCTTTATACTTAGTCTTGATAAACCTTGTATCTTTCCAAATCTCTTCATTAAGATGATGTCTTGAATGTAAACATGAATGTTCACACAACCTTCTTCAAGACATGCTTGCAATAGCCTCAACTCTCACATGACCAATCTTTGGATAACTCCTTGAATAGCACCTTGGTCAACACTTAATATTCTTCTAGTAACCTTGAAACCAACAAATGGTCTTCAAGAAATGCCTATGGACAAACCCTTCAAATATAACTCAAGGCAATCATTAGTCCATAGGGATTGTCACCATTTTTCAAAATCAAACGTGGGGGCACCATGCTCTTTTAGCAGGGATCACCCCCCCCCCCCATAGGCGTCCGTCAGAGCTCTCGGCCTTATTATTGTTGGCGGTGGGCTAACTCCACGCCATCTCGTCCTCGTCCTCATCCTCATCGACGAGCTCATCGAAAATCTTCTCATTCTCGGCTTGGAGGCCAGCGAGCTACACGCGCTCGTGCTCAATCGTGCACTCGTACGTTGATACGTATCCACCATATCTATAATTTTTTATTGTTCCATGCTATTATAGTATCAATATTGGATATTTTATATGCAATTATATATCATTTTTGGGACTAACCTATTAACCTAGTGCCCAGTACCATCCAAATGCCATGAAACTTTTTTAACGATTTTTTCTGGCCCAGAGAGAAGCTAGAAGCTTCAGGAGAAGACCTAAAGAGTCACGAGGGAGTGACAAGCTTGGGAGGCGTGCCCCAGGGGGGCGCTCCCCAGGCTTATGGGCCTCTCGTGGCACCTCTTGACCTATTTAACAACTCTAAAATGTGGTTTAGTGCAGAACAGTACCAAATTCGAAATATGCATATGGGGATTTTTCGGAATTGTTGTTTGTTATTTCCGGCCTCATTTAAACTTGCATAAATGTGTAGTTTACATATGCTTCACCTTTTGCCATGTTTAACAACATTTAATATTGTTGGGTACATAAACGGGAGCCAACTAAATAATTTGAATGTGGTGTTTCGTCAATATGCAACTCGTTGCATATTGAGCACCACTTAATTTGTAGTATTGTTTGGTGCATTTTTCCATGTCATGCCTTATTAAAATGGACATGCATCATATTTGATTGTGCATCATGCCATGTTTATGCTAGTGTGTTTACCATGATGTTTGCTTCTTTCCGGTTGTGCTTCTTCTCGATAGTTCCGGTAACATTGCGATTGTGAGGATTCGTTCGACTACATTGGTTTGTCTACTTCATGGATTCGGTCTTCTTCCTAGTGGGATTTCAAGCAAGATGACCATTACCTTGGATACCAGTACTATCTTTGCTTGCTAGTTGTCTCGATGCTATCGCTATGTCGTGCTACCTACCACTTGTTTTTCAAGCCTCCCAAATTGCCATGATAAGTCTCTAACCTTTCCACCATCCCAGCAAACCGTTGTTTGGCTATGTTACCGCTTGCTCAGCCCCTCTTATAGTATTGCTAGTTGCAGGTGCAGTTGCAGGTTGTTCCATGTTAGGACATGGATATCTTGGGATATCACAATATCTCTTATTTAATTAATGCATCTATATACTTGGTAAAGGGTGGAAGGCGTAGCGTTTTGCTTGGTGTTTTGTTCCACTCTTGCCGCCTTAGTTTCCATCATACCGGTGTTATGTTCCTTGATTTTGCATTCCTAACACGGTCGGGGTTTATGGGCCCCCCTTGACAATTCGCTTTGAATAAAACTCTTCCAGCAAGGCCCAACTTTGGTTTTACCATTTGTCTAATAACAACTAAAACTTGCATACGGACCGGCTAGCACCCGAGGACTCTTAATTAACAACCCGGGCTAGTGCTCCTCATGAGTGTTGATCCAAACCGGGCAACCTGCGGGGCCATCGCGGGGAAACTCGAGGTCTGGTTTTACTTGTAGCTTGACCCATCTGATCATGGCCTGAGACGAGATACACGCGGCTCCTATCAGGGTGTCGGCACGTCGGGAGGTCTTGCTGGTTTTGTTTTACCATTGTCGAAATGTCTTGTGCACCGGGATTCCGAGTTTGATCGGGTTGTCCCGAGATGGAGATTTACCTCTGCAGATCGTGAGAGCTTGTGATGGGCTAAGTTGGGACACCCCTGCAGGGTTTAATCTTTTCGAGAGCCGTGCCCGCGGTTATGTGGCAGATTGGAATTTATAATACCTGGTTGTAGTGAACTTGACACCAGATCCAAATTAAAATACACCAACCGTGTGCGTAACCGTGATCGTCTCTTTTCGAGTGAGTTCGAGAAGAGAACACGGTGGGGTTATGTTTGACTCGTAAGTAGTTCAGGATCACTTCTTGATCATTACTAGTTTGCGACCGTTATGCGTAGTCTACTCTTCTTACTCTTGTACTCGTAAGTTAGCCACCATACAATGCTTAGTGCTTGCTGCAACCTCACCACTTATCCATTCCATACCCATTAAGATTTGTTAGTCTTGATACCCATGGTAATGGGATTGCTGAGTCCTCGTGGCCCACAGATTACTACAACAATAGCTGCAGGTACAGGTAATGCGCTGATCTGACGCGAGTGTGATGCTTGCTTGTTTTGGAGTTCTTCTGCTACTTCTTCTTCGATCAAGCGATAGGTTCCGGGTCAGGAGCCTGGGATTAGCAGGGTGGATGTCGTTCTTCTTTTTCGTTTGATTTCATCTGTAGTCAGATCCTGCTCTTATGTATGATGGTTGCTATGTATTGATGTATTCATGTTGTAGCCTGTGGCGAGTGTAAGCCTTTATTTGGTATTCTCATCTATTCAGTACATGGTATGTTGTAATGATATCCACCTTGCTATGCGCTCGAAATGCGGTTGTGCCCCAATCATGAATTCATCATGTGATTAGGACAGAATCGCATCTTGGGCGCTACATTTTATATGCAATTATATATCATTTTTTGGGACTAACCTATTAACCTAGTGCCCAGTACCATCCAAATGCCATGAAACTTTTTTGATGATTTTTTCTGGACCCAGAGAGAAGCTAGAAGCTTCAGGAGAAGACCTGAAGAGTCTCGAGGGAGCGACAAGCTTGGGAGGCGCGCCCCAGGGGGGCGCTCCCCAGGCTTGTGGGCCTCTCGTGGCACCTCTTGACCTAATTCCACTTCTATAAGTTCTCAAATATTCCCAATACATTAGAGAGCCACCCGAAACACTTTTTTCGCCGCCGCAAGCCTGTGTTCTTCCGCAATCCCATCTGGAGGCCTTCTCCGGTACTCTGTCGGAGGGGGAATCGATCACGGAGGGCTTCTACATCAACCTTGCTTCCCTTCCAATGATGCGTGAGTAGTTCACCATAGACCTAGGGGTCCATAGCTAGTAGCTAGATGGCTTCTTCTCTCTCTTTGATCTTCAATACAATGTTCTCCTTGATGTTCTTGGATATCTATTCGATGTAATCCTTTTTTGCGGTGTGTTTGTTGGGATCCGATGAATTGTGGGTTTATGATCAGATTATTCATGAGAAATATTTGAGTCTTTTATGAATTCTTTTAGGCATGATTGTTATAGCTTTGTATTTATCTCCGATCTATTCGTTTGGTTTGGCCAACTAGATTAATTTATCTTGCAATGGGAGATGTGCTTTGTGATTGGTTCGATCTTGCGGTGCTCAATCCCAGTGACAGAAAGGGACATGCCATGTATTTGTATCATTACCATTAAGGATAAAAGGATGGGGTTTATTCATATTGATTGGGTTTACTTTGTCTACATCATGTCATCTTGCTTAAGGCGTTAGTCCGTTTTTGTTAACATAATACCCTAGATTCATGCTGGATAGCGGTCGATGGGTGGAGTAATAGTAGTAGATGCAGGCAGGAGTCGGTCTACTTGTCTCGGACATGATGCCTATATACATGATCATTGCCTTGAATATCGTCATAACTATGCACTTTTCTATCAATTGCCCAATAGTAATTTGTTTATCGACTGTTTATCCGCATAATGATTTATTATACTTGAAGCCCACTTGGACAAACATGGAGGCGCTTTATGAAGGCCCGGGGCCCAACGGCGGATTAAGGCCTGTAGACATAAACCGACATTGATATGTAAACTTGTGATATAAGATAGAAAGAGTAGAGACCGAGCCGGACATGTTCATGAGCCGGCCTCGGGATCCTGTAAATCGACGGGCGTCAACCCATGTATATAAGGGGACGACCTGGCGGCGGTTTGTGGGGAGACAGACAACAACTCGAGAGCCAGGCATAGCGGATTCTCTCCCTGGTCATCGAAACCCTAGCAATTCCACAACAACTGGATTAGGCCTTTACCTTCACCGCAAGGGGCCGAACCAGTATAACTCTCTGCGTCCCTTGTCCGCTTTAACCCCTTTAAGCTAACCCGTCGCGATGGCTCCACGACTAAGTCCTTTCTCTAGGACATCTGCCGTGACAAAACCACGACAGTTGGCGCCCACCGTGGGGCTATCACATGATGGTTTTGAGTTCTTAGAGGGCAGCTTCGAAGGACTCAAGGGATACGCTGTGGGCCGGATGACCAAAAGTCGTCACAGCAAGCTCTACATCGACGACGCAGGCTGGGGCCCCGAGGCCGGATCGATTGAGTACGGGTACCGGGTCCCCTTCGGCGGCATTCACGTGTTCATTGGCAAGATTGGCGAACCGGGCCCTGAGCCGGAAATCTGCACCGACATCGTCGAAACGGCTTAGCGTGCGAGGTCTGCCCGGGTTAAGCCTGTCATGAAGCATGCCTTCGTGGGAGTCATCCACGGAGTGGAATCTGAAGATGGATCGGAGTATGATGGCGAAACCATTGTTTATTCCGGTGACGAGTCATCTACTGGAGAGACCGAGTCATTGTACCAGCTGCAAGATGGCCGGTTTGGTGGTTGTTCCGATGGCGACAGTATTCCGGACTCTCTCGACCCGCCAAGCCGGGTTGCGATCTTCATGGCCGGTACGCAGTCAGCGCCACAATCTTCGACAGCTGCGGCGATGATCTCCGGTTCAGCAGCGACGACGACCGCTGGGGCAGGAGGCCCTGCGCTATCACTGGCTCAGGCTCTGTCCGATTTATTCGACACCTTGGCAGCACTGTTAGCGGCCGAAGTCCGCCCGGCGGATCAGGAGCGGTACAACGCAGAAGTGGCGAAGGTGAAGGATCAGATAGCCCAAGCCAAGGTGGATCTGGAAGCTGAAAACACCAGGATGGCTGCAGAGCGGGCCGAGTTAGATGCACAGGCCTATCGGCTTACGTTGGATCAGAACGCGTCCAATGATGTAATGAGGAGAAGGTACCGGTCTCACCTGCCTCCGGTTTACGAAGCCAGGAATCTCTTCAATATGCCAGGGGCCGGAACCAGCAACCAGCCAGTGGTAAACCGGGTAGAAGCGCCTGGAACGGGAGCGCCGTTTCAGCCGCGCGCAATGGATCCGCCTCTTCAGAATAACCCATCCCAGCATGTGCCCACGCCTCAGGGTCATTATTCCAACCCCTTGGATAACATAGTCGCGGCCGCTTCACGATTGGCAGCCCTTCCGGTCGATGGTGAGTCCCTTGTAGCGATGGAGACGCGACGGGCTAGGGAGCTCCTTCAGACAGCTTTGACTCAGCAACAGGCTTATTCATACAGTCGCGAGAGGATTCATTCCACCCCCCGCCTAAGCCAGAGTTACAGCAGGCATGTTGATGAACCGGCTGTGTCTAGCAGTGCCCGCAATTGTAATCCGCTACGAGGCCATAACCCGGCGGGTGGCGGTGTTGATGCTCAGGATGTGGTGGACCGTGCTAGGACACGTCGAGAGGCTGAGTTAGCAGCACAGAACGCGGCCCGTCAGCTTACTCCGGTTCATCCAACAACTCCGGTGGAACCAGGGGTTACCTCCAGCTCTTTGGGGGTGCCGTGTCTCGTCCCAGCATAACGAATGTACGGCTGCCCAAGGACTTCAAGGGCCCATGTAAAGTGCCGAATTACACTGCTGATTTATCGCTCGAGTCGTGGGTGGAGAGTTATGAAATGGCGATGGAGATGCTGGACGTAGATGATGCGGCATGTGCTAAGTACTTCACCATGATGTTGGAAGGGACAGCTCGCACTTGGTTGAAAAACCTACCAGCTAACTCCATTGGGTCATGGGCCGAGCTAAGAGCCCGGTTTATTCAGAATTTCAAAGACACGTGCAAGCAGCCCATGTCAATTGTGGATTTAGCTGCCTGTGTCCAGGAGGAAGCAGAATCAACAACCCATTGGGTGCGCCGGGTTTCAGAGATTTTGCATTCATCGGACCGCATCAACGCTGATACGGCCGTTTTGATGTTGGAAGGCAATTGCCGGTTTACGCCTCTTAAGTTGAAGCTGGGACAGCTCAAACGCCATTGCAATGACATGGGGACGCTTATGGCAGCTCTGGTAAAATACGCCGACTCTGATAGTACCAAGGACCCTGAATCTGATGATGACAAGACAGGAAAGGGAAAGAAGGGTGGCAGCACCAAAGGGCAGCAGCATAACTCGGCGGGGCATGGAAACAGCGGTAAACGTAAAGCGGATAACAGTTCAGATTTTGTAGCTAATACCAACGCGCAGGGTAATGGTCAGCGCCGAAAGGGTAAACCGCCCTCGCGTGGAAGAGAACCAAGTCCCAATCCGGAGCGCCTGAATTACCTGTTGAACCAGCCCTGCCCAAAGCACGGATCGCGGGACAAGCCGGCCACGCACCTCTGGAAGGATTGTTATATTATGCGAGAATTCAAAGATTCAGATTTTTTCCGGAATGATAATGGACCGGCTGGCGGTTCAGGCCCCGGGTCTCATGGGCTGGGTTATGGAAGAGGCAGTTCCGGTTCAGGGTTCCATGGTAATCAAAGCGGACATGGCAATCAAGGCAATCAAGGCAACCAAGGTGGTTATAATCATCAGGGGAACCAACAGCAGCAGCAGCAGTCGGGTTACCAGAGCAACCCGAAGCAGTTAAACAGTGGACAGTACCATGTCTTCACCACCAGCCTGTGCAAGCACGATCAGAAGCTTCAGAAAAGGGCAGTGAACTCCGTTGAACTGGCGGTGCCCCGTTACTTACGCTGGTCTGAACAGCCCATTGTGTGGAGCCGAGAGGATCATCCACCTCAGGTTGATAATCCGGGTCACCTGGCGTTGGTGGTGGCACCTCAGGTGGGAGGTTACAAGTTCACTAAAGTACTCATGGATGGGGGGAGTAGTATCAATATCCTTTATTATGAAACCTTCCGTCGCATGGGGTTAACAGATAAAAATCTTAAACCATCCAGCACGGTCTTCCATGGTGTGGTACCTGGTAAATCGGCGTATCCGGTCGGTAAGATAGCTCTGGAGGTTGCTTTTGGTGATGAGCATGATTCAAGATCAGAAACATTGAGCTTTGAAGTGGTGAAAATCAAGAGCCCGTATCATGCCCTGTTTGGGCGGCCGGCTTATGCTAAATTCATGGCGAGGCCCTGTTATGTTTATCTGCAGCTCAAGATGCCGGGTCATAAGGGGACCATCATGGTACATGGGAGCCGTAAGATCGCTTTGGAATGTGAAGAAGGTGATGCGGCTTATGCGGAGTCGGTTTGTGCAACAGAGGAGTTGAAGTTTTACAAAGACAATGTTGATCCGGCAGATATGACTTCCTTGAAGAAGCCAACTACAGAGCATGATCCGGCCTTGAAGTTTATGTCGGCTGATAACACTAAGCTGGTTGATTTCGTTCCTGGTGATTCATCCCAGCAGTTCAGCATCAGCGCTACCTTGGATCCGAAATAGGAAAGCGCGCTCATCGAGTTCATCCGTGAGAACCGGGACATCTTTGCGTGGAAGCCTTCTGACATGCCAGGTGTACCGAGGGAACTCGCTGAGCACACTCTTAATGTTGATCCCAAGTTTAAACCGGTCAAGCAGTTTCTCTGCCGGTTCAATGAAGAAAGACGCAAGGCTATTGGTGAGGAAGTGGCCAGGCTCTTGGCAGCTGGCTTTATTATGGAGGTATTTCATCTTGAGTGGTTGGCTAATCCGGTGCTAGTACTTAAGAAAAACGACACTTGGCATATGTGTGTGGACTACACAGATTTGAACAAGGCTTGTCCAGCGGATCCTTTTGCCCTCCCTCGTATTGATCAAATCATTGATGCTACGGCGGGTTGCGAGCGTTTGAGTTTTCTGGATGCGTATTCTGGCTACCATCAGATCAAAATGGCAGTTAAGGACCAGGAGAAGACAACTTTCATAACTCCCTTTGGAGCCTTCTGCTATGTGTCTATGCCCTTTGGGCTAAAGAGTGCCCAGGCAACTTACCAGCGCTGTGTGCAGAACTGTCTTCATGATCAGATCGGCCGCAATGTTCATGCTTATGTGGATGATATTGTGGTGAAATCCAGAGAGAAGAAGACATTGATAGATGACTTGAAGGAGACCTTTGATAACCTCCGGGTTTATAAGATGATGCTTAATCCAGCCAAATGTGTCTTTGGTGTACCGACAGGCAAGCTTTTGGGCTTTCTGGTGTCTAACAGGGGCATTGAAGCTAATCCGGAGAAAATCAAGGCCATAACTTCTTTGGCTAAACCGAAGTGCATCAATGATGTTCAACGCTTGGCAGGCCGGGTTGCAGCCTTGAGCCGGTTTATCAGTCGCCTCGGGGAGAAGGCTATCCCTTTATATCAGATGCTGAAGAAGACGGACAATTTCGTCTGGAGTGACGCCGCCAATGAAGCGTTTGAGGATTTAAAGCGGCAGCTAGCCGAGCCGCCTGTCCTTGCTGCTCCTGTTGATAAAGAGCCTTTGCTGTTATATGTGGCTGCCAATGCCCGGGCAGTTAGTGTGGCTATTGTGGTGGAGCGCAAGGAGACCGGAAAGGAGTATCCGGTTCAACGGCCGGTTTATTACATCAGTGAGGTACTCATTGAGTCTAAGCAAAGGTACCCACATTGGCAGAAGCTGGTGTATGGAGTTTTTATGGCAAGCTGGAAGCTTAAGCAATATTTCCAGGGTCATCCCATCACTGTGGTCAGCTCTGCTCCTTTGGGGGAAATAATCCGGAACAGGGAAGCGACTGGCCGGATTGCCAAGTGGGCCATTGAGCTTGGACCTTACGGGTTAAATTATGTGCCTCGTACGGCAATCAAATCACAAGCATTGGTGGATTTCATCAATGATTGGACAGAGTTACAGGCGCCAGAATAGAAGCCGGATCATACTTATTGGACTATTCATTTTGATGGGTCCAGGCAATTGGAGGGCTCGGGGGCTGGAGTCGTATTAACCTCACCACGAGGTGATAAGTTTTGTTATGTTCTCCGCTTAATGTTCCCTTGCACTAACAATGTAGCTGAATATGAGGCCTTACTCCACGGTCTTCGGATGGCTAAGGAGATGAATTTGAGCCGGGTTAAGTGCTTCGGTGACTCGGACCTGGTGGCTCAACAAGTGTCTGGTACTTGGGATTCTAGGGATCCGCTCATGGCTGCATATCGTCGAGAGGTGGATATTGTTGCAGGTCACTTCAAAGGCTATCAGGTTGATCATGTGGACCGGCGGAAGAATGAAGCGGCGGACGCTTTAAGCCATTTGGGTTCCCAGTGTAAGCCGGTTCCACCCAACGTCTTTTTGGATGTGCTGCATAATCCGTCGGTTAAACTTCCCACAGAGGAGGATCTGGCTGTTCCTGATCCGGAGGCTCAATTGGTGGCAGCACTTCATGTTATTCCAGATTGGACCGTCCCGTATCTGGCATACATGAACCGGGGCAAGTTACCAGAGGATGAGACTTTGGCCAGACAGATAATCCGGCGATCCAAGTCATTGACTATTGTCAATGGTGAATTACATCACTGCAGTGTAACAGGGGCGTTTCAACGTTGTGTATCTCCGGAAGAGGGCCGTGAGATCCTGTGTGAGATCCACGAAGGGGATTGTGGTCACCATGCTGGTTCAAAGTCCCTGGTAGCTAAAGCTTTTCGTCACGGTTTTTATTGGCTGACGACTCATGCTGATGCGGAAGACTTGGTGAAAAAGTGCGATGGTTGTCAGAAGTTTTCACGCCGAGCTCATGTCCCGGCCCAGGAATTGAGGATGATTCCAATTACTTGGCCGTTTGCAACTTGGGGGCTGGATATGGTTGGGCCCTTTAAGAGATCCAAGGACAAGAAGACCCACCTTTTGGTGGTGGTTGATAAGTTCACTAAGTGGGTGGAGGCAGAGCCAGTCAGTAAGTGTGATGCAGCTACGGCGGTTCAATTCATCAAGAAGGTGATTTTCCGGTTTGGCTTTCCACACAGCATTATAACTGATAATGGTACTAATCTGTCCAAAGGGGCTATGAAAGAGTTCTGTCAGCGTGAGCACATCCGTCTTGACGTATCTTCAGTGGCTCACCCCCAATCTAATGGTCAAGCGGAGAGAGCCAATCAAGAGATCTTGAGAGGCATCAAGCCCCGGCTTATGGTTCCTTTGCAACGGACGCCGGGTTGTTGGGTAGAGGAGTTACCTTCTGTGTTATGGAGCATCAATACCACGCCCAACAGGTCTACGGGTTACACACCTTTCTTCATGGTCTACGGAGCAGAGGCGGTTCTCCCGAGTGACATCCGTCATGACTCGCCTCGTGTGGCGGCTTATGTTGAAGCTGATAATGAGAAGGCACGGCAGGAAGCACTTGACCTGTTAGATGAGGAGCGTGACATTGCAGCAGCCCGTTCGGTGATTTATCAGCAAGATCTGCGTCGTTATCACAGCCGCCGGGTCAGAACCAGAACTTTTCAAGAAGGTGATCTGGTGCTCCGACTCATCCAGGATCAGTCGGATATGCACAAGTTATCCCCGCCTTGGGAAGGACCCTTTGTGGTCAGCAAGAACCTGCACAACGGGTCATACTATCTAATCGATGTTCGAGAGCACAAAGACTCATGTAAATCGGAGGAGGAGACCCACCGGCCGTGGAATATCGCTCATCTACGGCCTTACTATACCTGAGCCCTAGGCTCTGCAATGTACATAGTTATGACAATGTATATATTATGATCAATATAGTAAACCGGAGCCTCAGCTAAAGCGGGGTATCTATTGTTTTTTACATCAGGTGTGGTTACATGGGGATTTCTGCTTATAAAGCGGCGTCCGGTTTATCCCTTGATTCGGCTTATCAAGCCATATATATAAATAACTTGGGGGCTTGGTTGTATTCGAACCTTAGCTACACCTCTTGATAGGCGCAAGGCCACTAGAAAATCACTTGGGGGCTTGGTCATACTCGAACCATAGCTACACCTCTTGATTGGCTCAGAGCCAAAAAGAAAAATTACTTAGGGGCCAAAGAGAGTGTTCCAGAAGAACAACTCAAACATAGGCACCCACGGAGCACAGCTCAAAATATTGCTTGGGGATTCTTTGCTATCGCAATGAACAAAGAATCTACACTTGTAATAGGCTATCAAGCCACGGCTTGGAAGCCTGGTGTATACACCTAAAACCCCGGGTTAACCTGCCTTTTTTAAGTAAGTCACTCCGTCCAGGTAAACCTGGTATGACCCGTCGAACTTCGACAAGTCAATCTCATAAGACCCTGAACTTGTCAAAGTTAAAACGACGATTGGTTAAAGATTGAGGTCCATCTTAAAAGGCTTTGTAAAATGGTTTAACTCAGCGGCCTGGCAGCCCATGAAAAGCCTCGGATTTGGGGCCTGGCAGCCCGTGAAAAGCCTCGACTACAAGTTTTCATATGCTTTTATTTGCCAAGTTTTTTCGCCTTTGATGAGATTTATGATGATTTTGGTAAACCGGCGTTAATCAACCCGGCTCGGCTTTCAACTACAAGTTGTCAATACATGATTAGTCATATTCCGGTGCTTATTAACCCGGTCTGGTTTTGACTATAAGTCGCCAGTATTATATATGAGTAATCTAGTGTTTTTCACAACCCGGTATGGGTTTGTCATAAACCAGCACAATATGGAAGGAGTTATCAATACTCATGTTTGGGGTGTAGCCCTTACTACAAAAGTTGGTCAACCTACGATGTGATTCAATGTCACAGGTATCATTTATTTTCATATTTGATTATTTTTAACAGCCTTGTTCATAAACCCAGGCTATATGCTTGGGCATCATGACCCGTCTGGTGGTAAACCGCCAGGACAAGTTCAACTTTTTGTATGCAGGAACAGCCTGAATAAATCGCTCTGGATTATGAACATCATATATCTTAAGCATGGTGAATTAACAGTATCAAGCAAAGAAAATATGCATGATGGCATAGCAGACCAAGTGTTTAAACTAGCCTATTACAAGGCATTTCAGTGCCCAAAAGAATAATTGTTTTTTGGCAAGTATTGCAGCACGTGGAAGGTTAAATCGGCCTCCGGATCATGACTCGTCACCGGGGTGCCCTGACGGTTGTGGATCGCCTTGTGCCAGTTCATCCTCTTCCTCTCTACCCAGCGGCTGGAAGTCAATGGTGGCCCAATCGATCCCAATTAAGGCTCGGAACACAGCTTCATCGCTTATAAGTGTGGACGGTTCAACGTCAGGGGCATAGGTGTGCTTACGGATTGGCGGGATAAGATTTTGAGCCTCAGGGGTTGGTGCAGCAACCCGTTTGTTGTTGACATCATAACTCGCCTGGTAATATGAAAGATCAGTTTCTTCAGCCAGTTGGCAAGCCAGTGGACGTACTTCCCGGTTTATTGCTCGGAGGTCCTCATGGCCAAATTCTGATCCGTCTTCTTTTAAGCTTGGATAGCCTTTAGCCACATCCACCGGATCAAGATCAGGCACCCATGCTTTTGCCCGGGTTAGTGCGGTCAGAGCACCAGCCCTGGCAGCAGATCTCTTTAGCTCTTCTACCCGGACAGGCAGCATTGACAACCTATCTAAGGTCTCCTTGATTAAAGTTGGGGGCGGCTTGTTGTGAGAAGCAGTGCAGATGATCCGTTGGGCGCCGGTATATAACTGCTCTATAAGAGTATAGGCAGCCTTCAGCTTCTTCTGTACGTCAGAGCCCAGATGACTAATGCGAGTTCCTGCGCCATTATAAACATCAGTAAACCGGCAATGTATGGGATGATATGTTGAAAATTTAAAGCCAGGATATTTACCAAACACAGCAGCAGTCATGTCATGTATTTGCGGCTTTACACCAGTTAGCTCATCCACCACCGGTTTGAGAGCTGCTTCTGCGTCCTCGGCTCTTTTTTGCAATGTGGATTTTTCTTTGTCCCAATCCGCCCGCTCCTTGTTGAAACTCTCCTTCAGCTTTTCCATAGCGGCTAAGGCACTGGTAAGCTCATCTTTGGTTTTGGAGGTTTCTGCCTGCTGGGACTTGATGTTTTCTTGCAGATCAGCGGTTTGAGTTTCCTTTTTGCTCAGCTCAGCCTATAAGAGATAAACATATCATGAATTGGCAGTGCATATTTGAAGTACCAAGCACATAACAAGTCATGCACCTGATACTTGGGGGCTAATGCATATTTGCTCGTAATCAGAAATGTCTGCAAGTCCCAAGTGCAATACAAGTATTACTCTTGGCACTTGGGGGCTAATGTATGCCGGTTCAAAGTGACATTATGAGTATTCTTCTAAAAGTCCCGGTTCATCTTCATCAGTTAAACCGGCCCTTGGGGACTATACCGGCGAAAGTTGTAATATTGCAATTCTAAGGTACCGTTTCATCTTAGAAAGATAACCCAGCACTTGGGGGCTACTGGAGTTAATATTTGGAATTGAACACAAGAGAGAAGCAGTTATGCAGTTACCTCATATCGCTCCTTCATTAGATTCACTAAACCGGCTTCAAAGTCGCGGCTTGTGTACAGGCGGTTTAAAAAACCAGAATGGATGTCTTGGGCGTTGAGGTGAGCATAGGTTGACAAATCTGTGTTCCATTTGCCTTTGCCCATAGCAGAAACCTCATCCTTGGCACCATGCTTCGATAAAGCAACAGGATTGCCAGGAGCGGTGTGGCCGACGCTGGTAATCATAATATCATCTTCTTTATCATCAGCAGCCTTCACGGGAGTTGACGGTTTATCAGCAGCCTTAGCTGGGCTGGCCGACTTATCATCTGCGTGAGCCGGGCTAGTCAGTTTATCAGTGTGGCCTGTGGTGTCAACTTCTGTTTGTTCAACTATGAAGTTATAATCTTGAGGCAGTGGATCATCATGTGTAACATCAGTATTTGTTCTTTCCAGATCTGGAGTCTTCTCCGATTCAATATCCACATTGTCATCAGACGGTCTATTTAACCGGGCCTTCTTACTAGGTCTAGGCTTGGCACTGAGAAGAACAAGCATAAAGATCAGTACAGTATGCAAACATAACACATTAAGGATAAGATTAAAGCATAACCTACCTAGGGACCGTCTTGAGGGTTGGAAGTTGTGTGGCCGTTGATTTGCCAGAGGACGAATTAGGTGTTCCCTGATAATTTGAATCAGACGGATTAAGGGGCTGTCGAAAACAACCCGCCTTGGGGCAAGAAATATCAAGAGTATAAGAGACCTCTGTTTGACGTTTCCGGACTAGAGTGTTCGGTAAACCGGCAGAGGTAACTACTTGGCCACTGTGCCGGGTTGTGCGGCGGGCTTCGTGTTGCTATTTCTTCAAAAGAAAGTTTGGGTCCAAGTGAGCTAAGGGGTGAGAAAATTTTATTTTCCGGTTTGCTTGATGGAGTTTCTGTGTTGGCAGAGGGTCTGAACCGGAGGAAAGGATAGTTACCTCTGCATCGTCAGCCTGGCTGGCTTCGGTGTCGTCCTGATAACAGTCATTGTCAATAAGGTGTATGAACAAAGAACCGAGAGAGTCAAGTTCTACCTCTGAGTCCGGATTAGCCGGATCCGCGTCAGCATTTGGTTCAGAAGATTCAGTGATCCTCTTCTTGGCAGGTTTCTTGGTCACCTTGGTCTTCGGGCGAAGTGGTTTGGCCGGTTTATCCTGTGGTTTTTTCTTCCAGAATGGGTCATCGCCCTGTGAAAGATGAACAAAATTTTGAGACTATTTGAAAAGGGGTAAGCTAAAACAAGAAAGTTGTGATTCTTACAGTGGGTGGCCTGTTGGAGACGCAGAAAGGGCTTAACCCGGTCTGGCTACAGACAGCTTCCGGTTCATTCAGTATTTTCTTGACAGCCTCAGTAATTTCGGCTTCTGTTAGCTGAATGTCGATGTGTCGTTGAGGGTCTTTCAAATCCCCTGTGTACTCACACATTAAACCGGGGCGCCGGCTTAAGGGCAGAATGCTCCAAGTTATCCAACAGCGAACAAAGTCGACACCTGTCAAACCGTTTGCCATAAAGGCTATGAGCTTTGACAATTGTGGTGCATAGTTGGACCGTTCCTTGGCAGTCAGCCTTTGAGGGAAGGGATGAGTGTTGCTAAGCCGGTGGGGACGGTAACCCGGCAGAGGATTTTCATCAGTTGGAGATGCGTCTTTGCAGTAAAACCAAGTCTAATTCCAGTCCTTCGGGTGACTATGAAGCTTGGCATGAGGGAAGCTGACATCCTTCCTCTTTTGAATTGCCATTCCACCAAGCTCAGTGTTGGGTCCGTCTGTGAACTCTGTGCGACGGTTTAAGTAAAAGAAATCCCTGAACAGTTCAACTGTGGGTTCCTCTTGAAGATAGGCCTCACAAAATACTTGGAAATTGCAAATATTGGACACAGAGTTTGGTCCAATATCTTGAGGGTGGAGTTGGAAGCTGGCCAGCACATCTCGGAAATTTTTTGAACCGGGAGGGCTAAAGCCTCGACCCAGATGGTCAATGAATACAACTACTTCTCCGTCCTTGGGTTCAGGAGGATTTTCCGGACCAGGTACCCTCCAGTGGATGACTTCTTTCTTGGGTAAAGCTCCAGTTGTGACACATATGTTTAATTGCTCTTCAGTAACCCGGGAAGGAACCCAGTTGCACTCGTAAACTTGTTTGGTCATTTCAACGGGAAGCTGAAACACATTTATTGCCGGTTTAAGATTTATGACGGGCGAGCATAAAGCAATGCAAGATAAGCAGAAGCAGAGGTATATACATATTGTAAAACCAGAGTTTGGTATTACTAAACCGGAGTCTGACAGTGGAGAAGGTGCAAAGATCAACGAATCGGCGGTTTAAGAGGGGACTAATGATGCCTACCGGATTATTGTTCTTTGACAAAGCTAAACCGCCTATATTGGTATGAAAGATACATATCTAAAATACCTAAGTGAGGGAAAAACAAGTTTCACAAAATGATATGATAATTTCAGATCTGCAGTGCGACAGAAAACTAGAATATATTCAGACCTAAAATACAGGTGCTTCAACAGTTCATCGGATTCAGATGAGTTTTTTTTATATACGAAGAGGATGCTCTAATGAGGAAAAAAGGGGCTATGACTACGACCGCACAAGAAATATCAGATCCATTTATGGTACTAAGAGAAACAAGGACGAACAGCGCCGAAGCTTTTATGAACTCCGACGAACGCCGAAACCCTAATGGTGAATCTGGAGAAAGAGGAAAGGGACTTACAGATGCGGATGGAGCAGCGAAGGAGCACTGCGTTTTTCTGGTCCGTTCAGGTTGATGCAGCGGCCGGAGTTGAGGAAGAAGGCGGAGCTTGACGACGGCGGCTGCGAGTGACGGTCGGGTCGGCGCGAGGAAGGAGAAAGACGAAGAGGCAAGGGGGAAAAATGAAACGGACCCTTCGGCTTTATTTATAAGGCGAATGGATAAGTGACAGGCGCGAGAATCGAGGAGCCCAAAGCGGGATATGTGGCAGAGCTGTCGCCTCGATTGTCGGAGGCTCATTAATGAAGGTGAGAGACATACCATTTTTAATAACAGGTGACATCATGGTGGTTTATCAAGATATCGGGATATGACATCGTGGCGGTTTACAAGATTTATGCGAAGATGCTGAAAGAGGAATTTTTCTCAAGTTGAAGATTGACATGAACCAGTTCAAATCAATCTGGGGCCTAATGTTGGGGATATTACTACTGGGTATAAACCGGCCAGGAGAGGCCGGGTTATCCCCATAATGAGTTATTATACTTGAAGCCCACTTGGACAAAGATGGAGGCGCTTTATGAAGGCCCGGGGCCCAACGGCGGATTAAGGCCTGTAGACATAAACCGACATTGATATGTAAACTTGTGTTATAAGATAGAAAGAGTAGAGACCGAGCCGGACATGTTCATGAGCCGGCCTCGGGATCCTGTAAACCGACGGGCGTCAACCCATGTATATAAGGGGACGACCCAACGGCGGTTTGAGGGGAGACAGATAACAACTCGAGAGCCAGGCATAGCGGATTTGCTCCCTGGTCATCGAAACCCTAGCAATTCCACAACAACTGGATTAGGCCTTTACCTTCACCGCAAGGGGCCGAACCAGTATAACTCTCTGCGTCCCTTGTCTGCTTTAACCCCTTTAAGCTAACCTGTCGTGATGGCTCCACGACTAAGTCCTTTCTCTAGGACATCTGCCGTGACAAAACCACGACACCGACCGTATGCTTTTGTTCAAGAGAGAAGCATCTATTGAAACTATGGCCCGGGTCTACTTTTATCATATCTAAAATCCAAAAATACCTTGCTACGATTTATTTACCGTTATTTTATTTTGTGTTTTATTTTATCTAGCTATCACTACGAGATTTGATCCTTGCAATTAACCATCGAGGGGATTGACAACCCCCCTGTTTGCGTTGGGTGCAAGTATTTGCTTTTGTGTGTGTAGGTGCTACTAAAGAGGTTCTACATGGTTCTCCTACTGGATTGACAACCTTGGTTCTTAACTGAGGGAAATACTTATCTCTATTGTACTGCTTCATCCTCTCCTCTTTGAGGAAGTCCCAATGCAGCTCACAAACTTGAAGAAGGCTTGATTTTCGGTGAGGAGCCTCAAGTCCTCCTCGACAAGCTTGGCTACTGCCTCGGCCTTTTGATCCTCCTTCTCCTCAGCCGAGGGGATGATCTGAACAGCAGGAGAGGCAAGATTGGCTGAGGGCACCGCAGTGGCGGGAAAGTTGAGCCTCACTCATGGCCCGAAGAAGTGACACATGGTGGTGGCATAGGCGCGCACCGCCTCCTTTGCGGTGGAAAATATTTCTAGCCTCATGCGGCCCATGGCTTTTGGAAATATGCCCTAGAGGCAATAATAAAGTTGTTATTATTATATTTCCATGTTTATAATTAAGTTTATATTTCTATACTAGAATTGCATTGGTTTAGAATGGTAGAGGAGGCAGCTGCCGTGGCAGATGGGGGGTCGCGGCGGTGATGGGAGCTAAGCCTCAGTCGTCGTGAGAGTCATACTTGCCTCACATAGCATTGGTCTTGATCTATTTTTAGGGCATGTTATCTCTATCACGATAATTATAATTCATTATATATTGCTTCTTCTAATATATGGAGCACAAAAAGTGGCGGTGCGCCACTATGTCGGCCCACTGGGCCACAAGCTGGTGGCCAAGAGTGCACCGTTGAACTTGCGTACAAAACTAAAAAACCCACTCATATTAGGCTACATCAGATTCCATCTTATACACCTACAAGTTTCTTATAATACCTTGAGGTACCGTTTATGTATATTTTTAGGCAAAGATACAGTTTTATATAGTTGCCCTCACTTCTCAGCCACATTTCGTTTCTAAGACATTGTGAGTCATCATTTCTTTTGAAAAGGCGGAATACCATCAGCCTCTGCATCTCTTGATGCGCACAGTCATATTATTAATGAACGTCCAGGTTCAAAACAAGGTCTCAAACAATACGATGAAACTGGTAAAAAAAGTTGCCACACCCGGTGAAAATAGGGTAAGATGACTAGACACATATCCTATTGTTGGGTCGCCATCCAAACCGGTTATAAGTATCCCGTGCGACCATCTCCCATCGATTGCACCCAATATCCATAAGCTCCCTGTGGTCCGTATGGCTGAGTAATGACCACGTACGAATCCAAGCAGACACCCTGAAGATAACCTGCAAAAAGTTTGAGATGGTTTGTCTGTTAAAGGTAACATCATTTCGATAATTCCATATTGCCCAAAGTAGTGCACACACTCCAACTCAAATATGTGCTGCAGTCTTAGGCTCAATTCCAGTTAACCAAGTCCCAAATAAATTATATAACATGGCGGGCGGAGATACATTAAAGGTCACGTGAATGGTCCACCACAATAACTTAGCAAGTGGGCATGAGAGAAAAAGATGTTGTATTGATTCGTCCTGATCACAAAAGCAACATCGTTTACTACCCTCCCAACTACATTTTGCCAAATTATCCTTTGTCAAAATTACTCCCTTATGCACCAATCACATAAAAACCTTGATTTTTAATGGCACCTTGATTTTCCAAATGTGAATCGACCTCGGGATAGGCCCGGTATTTATTAGGTCTGTATACATGGACTTAACCAAGAATACACCTGACACGAACAACTTCCAGTGTAAGGTATCTGCTACTTGTGATAGGCGTTGGGATTTCCCTAAAGAGGAAGGTGAAGTAGTATAGTAGCAGAAAGTATTTCCCTCAATAAAGAACCAAGGTTTATCGAACCAATAGGAGATACATGCAAACAAAGGTCATCAGTACCTGCACACACACAAACAAATACTTGCACCCAACACGCACAAGAGGGTTGTCAATCCCCTTGTACTCGTTAATTGCAAGGATTAATTATGATAGTGGTAGATATATAAATTGCAGTACTAAATAAAAGTAAATAAATTGTAGTAAGATATTTAGGGTTTTAGTAATATCAGGTGAATGGACCCAGGGGCCATAGCTTTCACTAGAGGCATCTCTCTCAAGAACATAGAAAACGGTGGGTACACAAATTATTGTTGAGCAATTGATAGAAAAGCGCAAAGTTATGATGTTATTCATGGCATGATTAGTACATAGGCATTACGTCTGTGATAAGTAGACCGACATACATCTGCATCTACTACTATTACTCCACTTCGAGAGCGCATCTATGCTTGCCTCTCTAGGTATTAAGTTCATAACAAACAACGTAATGCTTTAAGCATGATTACATAATGTAGACAAAATAAGACCAATCAATATGATCGAACCCCGTTGTTTTACCCTTAGTAGCAACAATACAAATATGTGCATCACTGCCCCTTCTTTCATGAGGTGTGGACACCACAAATTTGAACCTACTACTATGCACCACTTACACTGAAGATCTAATCATCAACTTGGCCAAAGAAACTCATAGGTCAGAAAGCATTACATAGCTATAACAATCACACATAATAAAGTTTAGAAATAACTCAATTACTTTCAATGAACAATCTGATCATAAAGCCACAATTTATGAGATCCCAACAAACATGCCGCACAAAAGGATACATCATATCGATCTCCAGCGAGAACATTATATTGAAGATCAAAGAGAGAGAGAGAGAGAGAGAGAGAGAGATCTAACTAATGCTATGGACCCATAGGTCCTCTGAGGAACTAGTCACACATCATTGGAGGTGCAGCAAGGTTGATGTAGAGGCCCTCTATGATTGTTTCCCCCTCCAGCAGAGTATCGGCGGAGGCCTCCAGATGTGATCGCAGAAGAACAGAGGCTTGTAGTGGCGGAATAATTGTTTCAGGTCTCGCTCTGGTGGTTTCTAGATTTTATGGAATTTATGGGCCTGGAATTAGGTCAGACTGAGTTGCGGGGGGGGGGGGGGGTCTGAGCTTGTTCCTCTCTCGTGTAGTGTCTAGTCTCCCCCTGAAGCTTCTAGGGTCCCTTCTGGTCCAGAAAAAATCACCATAAAGTTCATCGCGTTTGGACTTTGTTTGGTATAGTTTTTCTACGAAACAATAAAATAGGCACAAAAAACAAAAACTGACATTGGGCGCTAGGTTAATCGGTTAGTTCCCAAAAATAATACAAAATTGCAAATAAAGCATACAAGATTGATAATACAATACCATGAAACAATAAAAAATTATAGATATGTTGGAGACATATCAGCACCCCCAAGCTTAATTCCTGCTCGTCCTCGAGTAGGTAAATTATAAAAACTGAATTATTGATGTTGAATGCTACCTAACATGTCTTATCATGTAATCTCTTTTACGGTATGAATCTATAATACCTAAATAGTTCATTCCCACTATATTATTTCTCTTGACATGCAGCCTATCCACCTCATCAACCTATCCACCTCAGCTATCCTACCATGTCATCGGCTCTCAACGAAGTGGCCATTCGGCTTTTGTCATGTGGTTTGTTTTTTTGCCCTTCAGTTTTCTGTTGCTGGCAAACTAGCAGCCCATTAGTCTATCGTACATGGTAGCCCATTCGTTTCCAATTGGTTTGTTTTCTGCCACTAGCGAACTGGCAATTAAAGTAGCCCACTAATGACCTGCAAGTGCACGGGGCTGTTGTAGCACTTTCCTTGTGATAAGTAGAGTGTCAAACCCACAGGGAGCTTATAGGAAGGCACCACAAACCCCGCAACTATGTTGTCACTTTCACGCAGCCACGTATGCACCCAAACAGGAGTTTGGAAATAGTCTACTCTATAAGTTGCTAGTGAAACTAGACTAAAAGGGTAATCAACTAAACTACTAACAAGAAGGTAAAAACGGGAATTAAAAGATGGTGCTTGAGTAATAAAGCATTCTTGAGGGTTCTGGAATAACCACCACTAATATGAACTATCAAATCCTCTATTCACTAGTCTAATGCATAAGTGCGCAGAGCCGGGTACAGTACACGTTCTACTCTAACATAGAATTCGTGACACGCACGCCACCATCATAGTCTCCCCCATAGGGTTTCAAATCATGATAATTAAGGGTTACCCCATGGACGTGGCCTCTCTAAGGGTTCTTTGTACTCCCCTATCAATTGTGATGGTGTGGAATCAAAGGCTTTTATTGTCACCTCGAATACCCCAACGCCCCAACCCTTCACAACGACAGTAGCTCCTCTATGGTCAATCATGACAATAGTGCAACCGAGGCCTCCTCTCAACACTCATGAGAATACTAACTCAAATCATGAACAGGTAATATTGGATCATACCAAGAATCATATAGGGTTCAACCATATCCTCAAGAACTACTACAATTACTCAAACATATGCATGAAGGTTAGGGACAAGTTACAAGCCAGCATCAAGTCGGTGAAGGGAGAAGGCATGGTGGTGACGGAGACGGCGTGGTGGTGACCAAGATAATGATGGTGGTCGTGCTAGTTGTGATGCCCCGGACTTAATAGTGCACTAATGATACATGCAAATGTGCACGATCAAGATCAGAGACTCATGGGAAGATATCACAACACAACTCTAGACACAAATAAAATAATAAAAGCTTTATATTACAAGCCAGGGGCCTCGAGGGCTTGAATACATAAACTCGAGTACACAAGAGTCAGCGAAAGCAACAATATCTAAGTATAGATATAAGATAAACAAGTCTGCCTTAAGAAGGCTAGCAAAACAACAAAAACAATCGAAAAGGTGAAGGCCTCCTAGCTACTCCTGGTCGTCAGCTGTCTCCACGTAGTAGTAGGCTCCGTCGTGGTAGTAGTACTAGTCGTCGGCGGGATCAATTGGCTCCTCGTCTCCGTCATCTGATTGCAGCAATTGGGTATGGGGGAAAAGAGGTAGCAAAGCAACCGTGAGTACTCATCCAAAGTACTCGCAAGACTTACACCAGATCTATGCTAAGTGTGCATCGGTATCAAAGGAATGGGGCTATATCTTTGGACTGAACTGCAGAAATGCCAGAATAGAGAGAAAGTCTTAGCCTATCGAAGACTAGCATCTTGCAGCAACAGGAGAGAGTAGAGTAACATAAAATAATTAATAAGTATGTTGTAGTATCAACGCCCAGAGATCCTTCCTCGACTCCCTGCGAGAAAGCGATCCTGGAGCCATCAAATCCATCTCATGTCTCGAGTATCCAGTTCTAGTTGTATAGATCGGGATACAACTCCGATCATCCGTTACCGTGGAGACGACTGTTCGAATAGATTAACTTCCCTGCAGGGGAGCACAAACTTACCCAACATGCTCGATTGACTCTGGCCGACCACACTTTCCTGGGTCATGCCTGGCCTCGGCTGATCGACATACCGTAGTCCTACCTAGGCTCAACAGAGAGGCCAGCACGCCGGTCTACATCCTAAGCACTCTGGGGTCTTGGGCCCATCGCCCTTTGCACTCATGCGTGTTGCATGGATGGCCGGGATCAGTTCTGACTACCTCTTTATACAAAGTAGTTGCTTACGCGGGCCACCCGGGCGCGTGCCGCTCAATCGCTGACGTCCGAAGAGCTTTCGGAGAATCGTACGATGTAGAGTGGCCATACTTATTCCCTCATGGTACTCAGTGCGAAAAGGCCAGAGGCCTACTCGGATCACATATCCAAACTGTTAGTATCTTGGGAGCGAACGGAGACGAACAATGATCCACGATATGTGGTCCCGTCGCCCCGTCTCGCGGACTTACGACAAGGGCTAAGAATGCCCGGCCGTGCCGCGTAATTTTCTCAAGGGTATCCTCCAGATCAACCCGACTTCACATTCCTCTCGCAGGTACCCCTCGGGGCCGACCCAACTTTAACATGGTTCTGGGGTAAAGTCAAAGTAACTGTGTGTCCATAACATCAAGCGGGAATCTGAGGAAATCACCCTCGATGGATTCCACGTGATGTAATTGTCAAGGTGAACTTGGAGGAATCACCCTCGAAGGTTCACACTTGAGGGGTTGCACGACAGAGTCGTTATCGGGAATGGTGAAGGAGGGATCACCGTCGTAGACCACAACAAATTAGCTACACTGCAGAGATCTCATCAGGAGTGCTATTCGAGGTATCACCCTCGACACTCGATAGTAGCTCTGCAGAGTCGTACAACTAAGGGGGTGTGATGTGATGTGTCAGGCTCTGGACGTCGATCACATAGATGGAGTCATCGGTGAAGAAGCGGGGCAACATGGACAAGGTGAGGGGTCACTGATGGATCACTAACCAACCTATACTAAGCATATAGGATAAACAGGTAAGTAACAATAGTAGGTTACAAAATAAGGCTATGCATCAGAATAGGAGCAATCAAATACAGTAGCAAATTATAATGCAAGCATGAGAGAGAAGCTATGGGCGATATAGGAATGATCAAGGGGGTTTGCTCGCCTGGAAGCTCTGCTGAGAGCGGCTGGACGTCTAGGGTGTAGTCGTACACGGGAGCAGCGTCAGTCTCGATGTTTACCAGTGAGAAGAGGGGGAAGAAACAATAAATATAAAGCAAACAGATGCATCACGATGTATGAGATGGAAATAAGCAGTGCTAGGGGTGACCTAACACAGTGCTACATATTACAGACAAAGCAGAAAAACATCTGGGAATGTTTTCCCGGTGTTTGGCGGTTTTCGGACAGATGAATTGGAGGGGAAGGATCCATGTTCATCATGTTAGAAGCATGTGATAGATGAATGGATGGCATATTCAGATTTTTTATATTTTTCTGAGCAATTTTCATATATAAATTATTTTCATCTGAGTTACGAATTATTTTATATGATTTTTTCAAAGTTTCAACAATATTCTGGAATTTCTGGATTTATTTTAATTTGAAAAATATATTAAACATTAATTGCTATGGGTACACAGAAGTGTACCCAGATATGTGTTTGTAAGGCTGACACATGGGCCCAGTCAGGAGTTGACTGGTCAACGTGGACTAGTCAACTTGGCCAGTAGGGCCCAGATGTCAGTGAGTGCTGGTTTTAAACAATTTGGTATTTATTTAAATTAAAAGTCAAATATAATATTATTTTGGCCCCTGTTTTATTGTTTTAGGGCATTTAAACATTTTATTAAATGTTGGTTTCACCATGACAATGAAGAGGGAAAATTATAGAATATTGTGAACATTTTATTTTTACTATTTGAATAAATAATTTATTTGACTTTATTTTTAAATTTGAAATTGTTTTTGATTTTAATCAAGTGGCAATTTGGCTTAGCTAAACTTGATGACATGGCACCATTATGTGAGGTCACTGTAGCATGACACTGGGAGTGTTACACTAGTGGTGATGGAGACAGGGGCGCCACCGATGGTGGCGGCGCCGGCGTGAGGGCATGGGCCCAAAGGCCGATGCTCATTGTGGTGGAGCCTCCTTTTTCTTCCCTTGGCGGTTGTCCCTCCTTCTCTTGGTGGTGGAGCAGCAATGGAGATGGGATGTGGATGAATGAGATGTGTTGGTATGAGACAGCGGCAGCTAGGGTTAAAGATGACTTATATGGAGAGCTTCCCTAGCCTCCTCTCTTGATGGGTTTCATCCAAGGGCTCACAATGAGCCTAATCCTCTCCCAATCTCTTCTTTACGATCCAAGGATCTCATCGGATCGAAAAGGGAATAAATCGAACAAGAATCCCATCTGGAAGGGAAACTTTCGGAGTTTTCGGCACGTGAAACCACCGCCGAAACGACCGCTTGTGGTCGTTCGAAAGATCGTCTTTTGGTTTGGACTCCTCTGGTAAAACGGCCGTCATTTCTTCATACGAACTCAGAATTTGACGTTCTTGGGCTCGTTGGATTTGTATGAACGAGGCCGATCCATTTCTAGTCTTATATCTTGATTTGGAGAATTCTGAAAAAATGATTTTTCCCGACCTCCAAAATGACCAAGTCTGACCCTGGCTCATTCCGTATCAATCCCATCCTTGGTCCTTTCATCGTGCTTGGTCCTAGGTTGCTCCAAAACACCTATAGACACAAGAAAACATGGAAAACTAATAAAAACCAAATAAAATACTAAATGTGCAATGCTCACAATGATAAGTGCAAATAGTGGTACACATGCATAATGGACAACTATTTGGCTCAACGGGTCATGATATATGAAGAGAACATGCAACAAATGAGCTCTAAAAATGCATAAAATATAGAGCCATCATCCTCCCCATGCTTAAACCTTGCTCGTCCTCGAGTAAGAAGGTTGACTACAAAAAGCTCATTGCTACCAACTCTAAAGCATACATTGAACCAAACCCCAAAAGTGATATCCATGTTCATCGTGCAAGCATGCAAAAGTTAACCAGTAAGGGAGTAATACAGGCTATCCTCTTAGTTCCATTGCCATGGAGGTCAATCAAGAGGAAATATTTTTGTGGAGCCCAAATTCCCATTGCCAAAGGTTTAGAGAGAAGGTCAATATTATGTCAGGAACACAACAGTAACTATCATAAACAAAAGAAATCAAGCATCAGTGATCACTTCAAAAACACCAACCTGAGGCATACCAGATATATAGCAAGATCGTCTGTCTGTGTTATTCAACCACTCAAATACATATGCAGCACTGAGCGCAACCTATGCCCCGCACTTAAGGGAATGATAGAAAATGGTTGGGGTTTTTAGAAGTCAAAAACAAATAAAGTCTTGCATGAACACAGCTGACCATTAGGTAATGGAGAAGGCCCTATGATCGATGTCAACGCAAGGAGTAGTGATCGCCATGCAACTAGGATGCACATAGAGCTATGAATATGTGAAAGCTCTCCTATGGACTAAGTGGGGGTGCATCCAAAACTTGCTTGCTCATGAAGACCTCGAGCTTTAGAGGATGCTCGTCATTGGAATATACAAGCCAAGTTCTATAGTGTAGGTTCTCCACTAGTATGAAACATAAACCTAATGAAAGTTTCTACTTTACAATGCATGAAGTGGTGCTACTTTGAAGCACAAGTGTGGTAAAAGTATAGTAGCATGCCCCTTCTCTCTTTTTCTCTCTTTTTTCTTTTAATTTTTTCTTAAGAATGGTTTCATGGACCTCATCCTCACTTTTTCGAGGACTCATAAGTCTCCACCATTATTTTCCTTTTTTTAAGAATGGTTTCATGGACCTCATCCTCACTTTTTCGAGGACTCATAAGTCTCCACCATTCTTTTCCTCACTGGGGCATGCTCTAATAATGATGATTATCACACTTATATAATGACTCGCTTCAACTGAATGTGATCAGAACTCAAAACTGGAATCATGAGAGAAACTCTATATGATGATGCCTCTGGTAGTGTACCAGTATGTGCAATGATCAGGCATAGCATAGACATCAAAAAATGGACAAGACATGAAAATATCGAGCTAGCCAAACTATGAACATGCAAGGCAAATGAAAACATGTCTCTAGTCATGTAATGTAATATGATGGTAGTGCATGGTGATATGCTCGGAATGGCTATGAAAATGCCATGTAGGTAGGTATGGTGGCTATTTTGTGGAGATGGGATGTCTTATGTGTAGGAGCACAAGAGAAAGTCCTCCCACAGGTTTGGATGTACCTGCGAAGTTTGTTCCAAGTCCCAATGCGAGAGTGGGCAATGCACGGTACCATAGAGGCTAGCAATAAAAGATGAACGGAAGTGCAAAAGGTTTCGAACTTGCCTTAGTAATAAGGAACTCAAACACTACACAAGAGCATCGCGGTGTCATGCATAAGTCTAAAAAGCTAAGTACCCCAAGGGGATATGTAAGTGCATCTAGTGCCACCCCTAGTTGGTTTTGGAGTATTGATGACAAACGTGGTTGAGGGACTAATGTGTTTGTGAGTTTCACAGGATAACACAGGTAGAAGTCTCTATTGATTCGGTTTACCCATCGAACATGACCCCTAAAAATGTATGAAGACATTGAAGACAATGGTGGTTCGCGAAGACATTCATGTCGAAGATAATGACACGTGAAGACATTCACTTGAAGCTAATGGAGCACGAAGACATAGTTTCTTTCGTAGTTTCATTTTCTTCATTCTTGAGTCGTAGGAACCACCGAACTGTCAAGTGGGGTTCAAGTGAACAAAGTCAGACAACTGATGTGATGCTCAACCAAAATCCTATGTCTTCGAGTGAAGACGAATAAGAGAAAAGCTTATCCTGTGTTGGATAAGTCAGCTTTACTTGTAGCTCAAGTCAAGTCGCCGCGTGTGTTTGAAGTCTGACCGTTGGACATGTATCGGTTCCTTAATGACCCAGGGTCATTTTGGACATATCATATCGGGTTGCCTCCTGGCTATAAATAGCCCACCCCCTCCACCATAAATTGGTGGCTGCTCAGAGTTAGTGCACGACTTTTGTCATTTAAAAGCAACCCACCTCCGAAGCCTTTGAGAGAGAATCCTTGCGAGGACTAAACCCAAAACACCCAGAGCCCAAAGAGTGTTTGGCATCACTGAAGTCTTTCTGTCCATGTGATCTGAAGACTTATTACACTTAAAGACTGTGATCTTCCAGTCGGTTAGGCGTCGCGTTCTGAGGATCCAAGAGTCATTGTGGATCGCCAATGAATGAAGTCTGTGAAGGTTTGGAAGTCTACCTTGAAGAATTACTTGAGTGATTGGGCAAGGACTAAGTGACCTCAGCTCAAGGAGAATAAGGTGAAGACGTGGTCTTCTGAGTTTAATCTCAGCCTCCCTAACCAAACATACAGTTGACACAGCAACTGGAACTGGTCTACCAAATCCTTGTCTTCGCCAAGCATCTGGTTGTATCACTTCAACTCTTACTTATTGTTTGGCTTCGTGAAGTCATTACTTTCCTGCTCTGATTGACTTCAGTGTGTGAAGACATTCACACCTAATTGCATATTTGGCTTCATACTATCTTCCTATCTTTATCTGTTCTACCGAGCTGCTATATGTCTTTGTGCCTTCTCTATACTTATCTTTGACTATGGCATGGGTAGTGTAGTTTATCTTCTACTGCATCCTATCTAGGTGCTATTTGATTGTTTGTCTTTGAAGTCTTCTTGTCCTTCGAAGACTTTCATAAAAATTGCCTATTCACCCCCCCTCAAGTCGATAACTAGCACTTTCAATTGGTATCAGAGCAAGGTGCTCCCTTGTTCTGTGTGATTCGGTTTAACCACCTGGAGTTTTAGCTATGTCGACTGCAGGGATAATCAAGTTCTCCACTACATGCCCCGTCTTTGATGGCACTGATTACCCCTACTAGAAGAATAAGATGCACATGCATCTTGAAGCCATTGACAACGACCTCGTGTATGTCGTCAAGACTGGTGTTCCCAAAGTCGGTGAAGGTGTCACCGCTACTGATGTCAAGTGGTTTGCGCAATTGGATTCCACTGCCAAGAACATCATCTGTGGTCATCTGACCAAAGGGCAGTATGGCCGTGTGAGTGCTCTGGAATCTGCGAAGCTAGTCTGGGACTGGCTGTCCAAGGTTAATGAAGGGGTCTCTACTCAGAGCGACTCAAGAATTGATGTTCTTCACAATCTCTTCAACCACTTCAAGAGGCTTGACAATGAGAATGTCCATCTCACCTTCGACCGTCTTACTGATATCACCAATGAACTTCGTTCTCTTGGTGCCACTGAGATCACTAAGCATGAAGTCGTGAAGAAGCTATTGAGATCACTTTACAACTCATTTGACACTCTATCACTAATGATCCAACAACGCCCTGACTTCAAGGATCTTGACCCATCTGATATACTTGAGAGGCTCAGCACACATGAGTTCCAGCTGTCTGAGAAGAGAGATATCTACGGTCCAAACTATGGCTGACCCCGTGCTTTGAAAGCAAAGGTTGTTTCCTCATCTGAAGACTCTGACTGCAGTTCTGGTGATCCTAAAGACATTGGCAAAGGACTAGCAATGCTCGTGAGAAAGTTCCAGAAATTCTCCAAGAAAAACCGCTTCGGAAAGTCTTCAAGATCCATCTCAAGGAATGATGAGGCTTCCACCATGACTACAAGAAGAGAACTTGCCACAAATGCAAGAAACCAGGCCATTACATATCTGAATGTCCTCAATGGGAAAAGGAAGCAAAGAAAAAGAAGAGCAAAGAGTATGACTCTGACGAGAAAAACAAGAAGAAATTCACAAAGTCTTCTTCAAAATCTTCATCCCACAAGAAGAGCTCGTCTGGCAAAGCATGTGCATTTATTGGCAAGGCAATGGATTCAGAGGAAGAGTCATCTTCAGAGGAGGCTGAGGTAGAGTTAGAGGAGGAGTCTGATTCAGGCGTGGCAAGCCTGGCATTGGCTTCAACCTTCGTCGCCAAGTCCATCTTCAACACTAAAGACAATGGTCATGTCATCGACTCTGAAGCTAATGATGATGATGACTCTGCTCCTACCTACTGCTTCATGGCAAGAGGTGTTAACGTAAACTCACGCGATGCTTACTTTTAGACCTCAGGTGAAGATGACTCTGAATGTGAATCCAAACCCAACTACAAAACTCTTGCTAAAATTGCCACTGAACAACAAACTGTCATGGAAAAGATTCAAAAACTGTTAGACAAAAGCAATGGCCTGTTGGACAAGAAAATGAATCGTACTCAATCCTTAATTGAAGACATAAAAAATCTTCGAGTTAAGTATGAAGAGCTTCTAAATCATCATGAAACCCTCTCAGCTGATCATGAGAAGCTTTCCTATGATTATCTTCAAAGAAAGCAAGATCTAGAGAAACTGAGAGCGTCTCATGATGATCTTCAAATTGAAAACGAATCACTACTCGCTCAACAGATCAGTTCCGCTCAGGAAGAGTTTGTGCCACCTTGCCTAAAATGTCTTGAGAGTGACAATGCTACCACTACTGCTGAATGTTCTACTACTTCAGATATTGCAATATCTTCAACTACTAATGTAGTCGCTAACCCCTCATCTGAGGATACCACTACTATTGCTGACGAGAATGCTAGGTTGAAGACATTGCTTGAAATAGGCATGTACAAAAGCCTCAAAGGGCATCAGACTATCTGTGATGTCCTCAAGAAGCAGATCTTGAACCGAAACCCTACGAACGAGGGTGTTGGTTTCGAGAGGAACATGAACGTTGATGGGTCTTACTGGAAGCCTGAGCAGTACCCCAAAACCACATGGGTTGCTACAAAGGGCCCTTTAGTGGATCCATCCACCTTATCTGGTTTCACTTGTGATAATCCTATCATCATTGATGAGACATTTGACTCAAACTATAGACTGTTCAAAAATCAGAACGGTGAAGTGTTTGCCAGGTTTATTGGAACTAACTGCAGGAATGGGCCACCTATGAAGAAGATCTGGGTGCCTAAAATTAGTCTTGAGAAGCTTCCCATGAATGTCATCATGACACCACTAGGGAAGAAGACAAACCTCAGACCAAAGGCTTCATATGGACCAAAGGCTTCATACAGACCAAGGACCTCATATGGTTACCTAACGCCAATCTTTTGCAGGGAAACAATGATCAGGCTCATGGATATGAGCACTATTCTTCGAACCATTATGTTCACAAATCGAAGAATTTTTCTGCTTATTCATATGAGTACTATATACCCCCTGTGAGACTATTTGCTAGGGCTTCAAAGCTAAAATTCTTAGATGCTGCACTTAGACTCATTGCTTCTAAGCCACCCCTCCAGATGTGGATGGTTAAGAATAATTAACTTCTCTTGTAGGGTCAGGTCTCCAGCCGAATATCATTGACTTCTCAAGACAATGTTGGGGACCTGAAAAATCATGTTGGGCGCAAGATAAAATGTCAAAATGGTCTTACCATTTATTTCGCCCATGGTTTTCTTGATGATCATCCTACTATATCCTCAAATATGCTTACCTATGATGAACGTCTCTATCGATACATGTTTGTCCTTCATAATACTCTTGGTGAAGACTATCCTACTAACTACTCTATAGGGTACAACTCCGAAAGCTACTGAATGGATCATGGATAGTGGATGCACTAACCACATGACTGGTGATCAAAGTCTTCTCATGGATTCAACTCTACGACCATCCACAAAAAGCCATATCACATTTGCTGACACTGGTAAAAGCAAGGTATTGGGTCTAGATAGGGTTGCTATCTCAAAGGATTAACACATGGATAAAGTGATGCTTGTTGAATCCCTTGGATACAACCTCATGTCTATCTCAATGCTTTGCGATCTTGACATGATTGTGATATTTGGAAAATATAGATGTCTTGTGCTAATGGCTTCTGATAAGCCTCAAGTCTTCGAAGGTTATCGAAGTGGTGATCTGTATATGGTGGATTTCTCCGCAGGACCTCAGCTTGCTGTATGTCTTCTAGCAAAAGCTTTAGAGTGCTGGCTTTGGCATCGGAGGCTAGGACATGCAGGCATGAGGAACTTGCACACTCTCATGAAGAAGAAGCATATCATTGGCATCGAGGGCATCAAGTTCAAGAAGGACAATCTATGTGGTACTTGTGAAGCTGGGAAGATGACTAGGGCAAAACATCCCTCGAAGACAATCATGACGACCTCTCATCCTTTCGAGCTGCTACACATGGACTTATTTGGCCCTACTTACTACTCTACCCTTACTACCACTGCACATCTTTATGGCTTCATGATTGTTGATGATTACTCTAGATATACTTGGGTGCATATAATTCTCTATAAGACTGAAGTGCAGGATGTCTTCAGACGATTTGCTAATCGTGCCATGACCAACTATGGCATCAAGATCAAGGACATCAGGAGTGACAATGGCACCTAATTCAAGAATACTGGCCTCGACACTTATCTTGATACTCTTGGCATCACGCATGAGCTATCAGCTCCAAATACCCCTCAGTAGAATGGCGTCGTGGAGCGCAAGAATAGGACTCTTATTGAGATGGCTCGTACGATGCTTGATGAATACAAGACTCCACGAAAGTTTTGGCCTGAAGCAATTGATACAGCATGCCACATCATCAATAGAGTATATCTTCACAAATTCTTAAAGAAGACATCTTATGAACTACTCACTGGTAAGAAGCCAAATGTTAGTTATTTCAAAGTCTTCGGTGCTAAGTGCATCAAGGATCCACATCACACTTCCAAATTTGCACCGAAAGCACATGAAGGTTTTATGCGGTTACGGAAAGGATTCGCACAACTACAGAGTCTTCAACCTCTTTCACTATAAAGTGGTTGAAACTGTAGATGTGTGGTTCGATGAGACTAACGACTCGCAAAGAGAGCACCTACCAAATGTGCTAGATGAAGTTTCTCCTAGTGAATCCATCAAGCTAATGGGTACTGGAGAAATCATACCCACCGAGGAACACGTAGAAGAGGAAGTTGTCATTCCTGCTCCTACTTAGCATGAAGACAATGCTGAGCTTGAAGAGAATGATGAAGACAACGATCAACAACAGCAAAGTCTTCACCCAGTTCATCCTCGAGTTGCTAATGAAGTTCAGATTGAGAAGATAATTGATAGCATCAATGCACGTGGTCCGCTGACTCGGTCAAGAGCTATGCAACTAGCAAACTTCTGTGGGCACTTTGCATTCGTCTCCATATCCGAACCCAAAAAGGTTGATGAAGCCTTCATGGAACTAGAATGGATTCAAGCTATGCAAGAAGAGCTTCAACAATTTGAGCTCAATAATGTCTGGGAGCTAGTTAAGCGTCCTGATCCTCGCAAGCACAACATCATTGGCACCAAATGGATCTACCGCAACAAGCAAGATGAACATGGTCAAGTAGTAAGAAACAAAGCTCGTCTCGTTGCTCAAGGTTACACACAAGTAGACGGAATTGACTTTGATGAAACCTTTGCTCCTGTGGCTAGACTTGAAAGCCATTCGCATACTGCTAGCCTATGCAAATAACAATAACATCCTTCTGTACCAAATGGATGTGAAGAGCACTTTCCTCAACGGAAAAATTGAAGAAGAAGTCCATGTTGCTCAACCACCTGGTTTTGAGGACTCCAAGCATCCTGACATGGTCTACAAGCTCAAAAAGGCACTGTATGGCCTCAAACAAGCACCTCGAGCTTGGTATGACACACTCAAAGAATTCCTGAAGAGCAAAGGCATCAAACCTGGTTCTCTAGATCCCACTCTCTTCACGAAGACTTATGATGGAGAACTATTTGTATGCCAAACTATGTGGATGACATTATCTTTGGCTGCACTGACAAGAGATACAGTGAGGAATTCAGTCATATGATGCAAGAGCAATATCAGATGTCCATGATGGGGGAGCTGAAATTCTTTCTTGGTCAACAAATCCGTCAACAAAGCAATGGCATCTTCATTTCTCAAGAAAAATATCTCAAAGATTGTCTGAAGAAGTTTGGAATGCAAGATTGCAAGGGCTACAAGACGCCAATGCCAACCAATGGTCAACTGGGCTCCGACGACAATGGTAAAGAGTTCGATCGAAAGATATACCGCTCCATGATTGGTTTTTTATTGTACTTATGTGCATCTAGGCAGATATAATGCTTAGTGTTTGCATGTGTGCCCAATTCCAAGCGGCGCCAAAGGAATCGCATCACCTCACGGTGAAGCAAATACTTCGATATTTGGCTCACACCCCAACGCTAGGATTATGGTATCCAAAGGGCTCAGAGTTTCATCTAGTTGGATTCTCAGATGCTGATTATGCTGGTGACAAGGTGGATCACAAGTCTACATCAGGCACATGCCATTTTCTTGGTCGATCTCTTGTCTGTTGGTCTTCAAAGAAGCAGAACTGTGTGTCACTCTCTACTGCTGAAGCTGAATACATTGCTGTTGGATCTTGTTGCGCTCAGCTTCTCTGGATGAAGCAAACCCTCAAGGACTATGGCATCAACAAGAAGAAGGTGCCTCTCTACTGCGACAATGAAAGCGCCATCAAGATTGCTCACATTCCAGTTCAGCACTCGAAGACAAAGCACATTCAGATTTGTCATCACTTTCTCAAAGATCATGTGCTGAAGGAAGACATTGATATCATTCACGTCAACACTGAAGAGCAATTATTAGATATCTACACACATCCTAACGCTTATGCATGTTGATGACTTAGGTGCACAACACACAAAGTAACGTATGTCTTCAATTCATGAAGATATACACTCTAAGTGTGAAGACATTAATGTGGAAATTGACTTCAGAGCGCCACAATAAATGTGCGCCGTGTCTGGGTCTAATACTTCCTATACGGTGGGTAACGCCACCATGAAACCGTCTTGAAGTCTTTCATTTGGCGTTGCCTATATTGCACTATCTATAAAAATTGGTTTGTCTTCAAAATTGGATTTATCTTCACGTGTTATTTGGATCTCATTGCCTATCCATATATATATATATATATATATATATACATATATATATATATATATATATATATATGTATGTATGTATGTATGTATGTATGTATGTATATGTTCTGTCTGCAACAGCATTCACTTATAGCTATGTCTTCAAGTTGGTTCTTCTGCACTAAGTGCATGTGATCGGACCCTGACCCCATATGTGCTTATCTCTCCTACTCCCTCCAAATATCCATATGCATTCTATTGACACATGTCAATTGTCTTCCTGTATCCTTGTCAGTCGAAGATTTTGAGAAAAACATTTAAAACATTTTATTATCCTTATCCATTTTGCCGAAACCCAGAGAAGCCGGAACAACCTCCTGTCAAACTAGCTATGCGGTGGGATCGTGGCATAATTGTTTAAACTAAGCATGCATGGCACGCATCTCACAGATACGTACCGCTAGGGGCAACGCAGTAAATTCACAGCACAGCTCACCTCCTTATAAATACATCTCCCCCGTGGCCATTAATTCTCTACTCCCATCACTGTCTCGCTCTCAACCCTAGCATCGTCGCTAGCCTTCATCATCGCCGGAGAAGAAGCGCTTCGCTGCCGCGACCTCTTCATCGTCATACTCATGCCGGCTACGGTCATCTTCTCCCCGGCACCGCCGTAGCTGTCTTCTGCCGCCAAGTTAGGGCACGGGAGATTGAACTGCTCGGCCTCCTCTCCCAACTCGTCTAGCAGTTCTTCATCTGTTCTTGAGCGGTAAATAAACACTTACTTTTTACCATTTGTTTGATCCGAGGAACTTCCTATATCTTCAGAAAGTTGTTTGTCACTTCCAAATTGGGATCTTCCTTATCTACATCTCATGATTTGCAAGTACCTTCACTTATGCTTCACAACTAGTGTGATTCCTCACTTGTACTTATTCATGGATTCGTACAAATCTGGAACCAACTTATCCAAATAAGTGAATGTCTTCACACTGTGAGTTCAATGTCTTCAAACTGATTTTATCTTCAAAATCCTCTGAGAATGCATATGACCTCTCCTACTTCCCTCGCATCTCTAATTCTTTCACAGGTACATGTCTGTGGGCGAGTCTGTTGGTTCTCATTGTCTGAATTCATTTCTAGACTACTTACAGCATCACCTTGACTCTCCTGAAGCCAGTTCCTGTTTGACAAGCAAATCGAAGACAATCATTTCTGCGAAGCCAATCATATTTGTGAAGCCAGTGGCTAGTGGAAAATCTGCAAGAAAGGGGGTAGACAACATCATGAGAATACTGCACTGGATCTGCCTCTAGATCTCTGTGAAATGTATAAATCTAATCCAGAGGAAACTTACGTAGAGCGCAAATCATGCGTACAATGGATTCGCAGGTACTGGGCTAAGCAATGGTTTCTTTACAATTTTGTAACCCTAGAGTACACTGCCAAGAACACTGTGAGGCCACCATGGGTCGATATTGTGTACAAGAAGCTTCACCCCAAGACCAAGGCTGAAGCCATTCAGCAAGGCTTCTATCCTAGCATGGTGAGCTGGCCAATGCCACAAAACCCAGATCCATCAAGTTTGATGTGGTGTCGAGATGATGATCTGTTTGAGGACAACTTCAGTTTGCCAGGGGCTCTACTGCCCAAAACAAGACGGACTATGGGATTGACTTCAACCCAGGTCCAGCAAAACCAAGGCCAGATGGCAATCGTGAAGCTGAACCCAATACTGTTGGCCCCTTTGATGATTTTGCTGGTTTTCTGGCACATTGTGCTGAGCAACGAGCTAGTGTTGAAGCTGCTCAAGATGAGCAACAGACTAAAGCTCCTGAACTCCCGAAGCCAGTCAAGAAGTCTTCAAAGGCTTCAAAAGCTGCATCTGCTCCAAAGGCTTCAAGAGTGAAGCCACTGAAGATTGCTCCTCCTGAATCCAGTGTGCATTCTGAAGACCTATCTCGGACCTCTTCGAAGACAAAAGATACAGTTGGGCGTGCTCCTCCTCCAACCAGAATTTTGCGTGATGATGGTGATATCATTGATCTATCTAGTGATGAAGATCTTGATGATGATGCATTGGAGCTGCTGATCAAAAACAAGCAGGAAGAAGCAGATATCTTCAAGAACCTGCCTCTATTTGATGCTGACATCCTGAATAACTTCATTGATGAGTGGTTTGACAATCCAGAACTCTCTCTTGATGATCTTCAGCTGACCATTGGCATTAGCGTAACCTTCCAAGGTTGTGTTAACCAGGAACTTGCTATTGCACAGAAAGTTAATGAGCAAAATAACAAGATTAATCATGAGAAGGCAGTCTTCAAGAAGCATGTGGCCAAGCTTAGTGCCACTGATATTGTAAAATTCAAGCTAATGATGAATGACCTCAAGGCTGAATTCAAGAAACATCATGATGAAGCCAAAGGCTCTCACGAGCATCTGAAGAGCTATGCTGAGAAGTGTGTTCAAACTCACAATGAGGCTCTGAAGAGAAATGCACTTGGTCGCCCAGGCATTGACCCCAAGCTTACAGCAAAGAAGAAGAAGAAGGTTGATGCTCCTGCACCTGAGGCTTCAAGGCAAGAAGTGCCATAGTTTATTTTCCCTAAAGGCTTTCCTGGTCCGAAGCCTAATGCTCCATCTGTTGCTTCCTAAAGGAAGAAGACAAAGCAAGCTGAAGCTGAAGCCAAGAAACACAAGCATCAGGAAACTTCTGATACTCCTACCGCTGAGAAAAGGCAGAAGATAAATCTTCAAAGGCTTCAAGAAGGGCACAAGCACCAGCATCTTCATCTACTCCTCCAGAGCCATTGCTTGTGAAGCCACTATCTGTTGCCTTGCCTGCCTCCTCCAACCAAGAGCGAACAATAGTTGTGCATGAACCTGCTCTCACAGAGGGTCATGTCACTGTTGAGATTCCAGCTATTGACATCACCGCGGCTGAAGACATTGGTCGTGAAGACAATATTGAAAGAGAAGATGATGAAGTCCTTCCTCAGCTCACCCAGAAGTTGGTACCATCGCCTACTCCCACGAGCAGTGAGCAAATAAGCATTGGCGGTCCCACGATGCCAATTGCCCAAGATGAATTCTGGGAGGAGCAACACCCAAACTCCCTGCTACATGAAGTCATACCACGTACCCCACCCGCTCAAGTCACTACACCAGTGCTTGAGACCCACCAAGCCACACCAGAAGATGTGGAGAAGACAACGCCTTCCCCTCATGTGTCGCCAGCATTCCGCAGGCTTCGCAAAGGCCCAAGGCCCTCTGTCTCCATGTCAAGTATCCCTGAAGAGGTAGTGCAACAATCAAGATCTGTAGCACGTGAAGTGTTTCCAGAAGCCACTTCTTTGGATACTACCCAAGAGTCTGAAGCCAAAGTGGCTGAAGATATTCCGGCTGCATCAACTGATGACAACCAAGAAGAAGAACATGCTGAGATTCCTGCTGCTGACAACATTGCACCAGAGGTGAATGTGTCTGAACCTCCAGTCATTGAAGCCAGTGCTGCTGCTGCTGCACCTCATACTGAAGCTAGTGATGTGGTCATGGCTGAAGCCACTCGGCAGCCTGAAGTCAATCTGATCCTTGAAGCCAATGCCGCCACTAAAGACAGTCAGCCATCTACCTCTGATGTTGTTGTTGCTGCACCTATATCGCATACAATGGCGTAGGCTTTCAATCGTGAAGGATAATTGGTCAGCGTTAGATGGCCTTTGCTTACACCTCCTGATATGCATGGGCCTCTGTATGAATACCATGTTGAGAAGAGGCCTCAAACACACAAGCCAATGCCCAGTTTGCCAAGGCTCCCAGTGCTGCCACAACTGCGACTTCCTTCAGTGTGCTGAACTTCAGAGAGCACAACACATTTTTTGACAGGGCCAAGAATCCTTACAAGAGGCCAAGGATGTCTTCAAACAGATTCTGGAGTTCGTTGCGGCGAAGCTATTACTCATGCATTCTTTACAATCAGGACAGTATCTTTTCTCACAAGCGCCTCTGTTGGGGATGTAACCCCGAGGTGTGACCCGCCCAGGAGGGGCCGGGTTACACTGTTGGCGACTCAGTATGAAGAAGGCCCAAGTAGGTCCAAGATGAAACATGAAGACTGGTGGCAGCTTATAAGGTGGGCTTGTTGAAGGCCCAAGACGTGGTAGTAGAATTGTGACCCGGAAGGTGTGAGCCGCCACGATGGCGACTTGTCTAACAAGGCAGGGCGACTTAGAAACCGAGTTGGTCACATTGTGTGATCCGACTTGGAACCTTGTAAGCCCAGGGCCTCGACCTGTGTATATAAAGGCGAGACCCTGCGCCGGGTTAACTCAAGAAACAACTGATCGATAGCTAGGTCAAGCGTGTTCGCTCCCTTCTAATCGATACCCAAGCAATACAGCACAAAGCAGGAAGTAGGCTTTTACCTCATTGAGAGGGGCCAAACCTGGGTAAACTCGTGTCTCTTGTCCCGATCAACCCCTTCAAGCCAACCAACGTTGCGATGGCTCCATGCTTAAGTCCTTTCACTAGGACATCTGCCGCGGTAAAACCACGACAGTTGGCGCACACCATGGGGCCAGAGCACAGCGGTTTCGAGTTCATGAAGGGTAATTTCCCAGGAATCGAGGGTTACGCCATTGGCAGGATGACTAAGAGTTGCCGCAGCAAGCTCTACATCGATGACGCAGGCTGGGGCCCCGAGGCCGACTCAATCGAGTACAGATACCGGGTCCCCTTCGGCGGAATTCACGTCTTCATTGGCAAGATCGGTGGATTGGAGCCTGAGCTGGACATCTGCACCGACATCGTCGAGCCGGCTCGGCGTGCGCAACCCGCCAGGGTTCAACCTGGCCAGAAGCGTGTCTTCGTTCGATGGGTGCAAGGCACGGAACTTGCGGACGATTCTGTATTTGGAGGAGAGACTCTCATCTATTCAGGTGATGAGTCCTCAACAGAGAGATGGAATCCATCTATCAGCTTCAAGACAGCGGACTTTGGGGCTACTCCGATGGCAACAGTATTCCGGACCCCTATGAGCCGCCCTCCAGGGCTGCAATCTTCATCGTCGGCACTGGGACGGCTCTCAACTCATCAACAGCAGCAGCGATGATGTCTGGATCGACTGCCGCTGCGGCAGCTGGGGCCAGCGGCTCAGCTCAACTGCCAGCTCAGGTTTTGTCTGAATTCTTGGGCACTTTGATGACTCTGCTGACAACAGAGGTCACTACGGCGAATCAAGCACAGCATAATGCGGAAGTTGCAAAGGTGCGAGATGAAGTAGGCAAGGCTGAGGAGGCTCTGAACACAGAGAATATCAGGATGGCAGCAGAGTGTGCCCAGATGGATGCAGAATCTCAGCGTATCAGCGCGGAGGCTTTTCACCTCAGTTTAGATCAAAACGCCTCTAATGTTGTTCTTCGAAGGAGACATCAAACCCATTTGCCTTTACAGTATGAGGTGCGGAACCTCTTTAACACACCTGGGGCAGGGCCAAGCAACCCGCCTAGCACAGCCCGGGTGGCTGAAGTCCCAGGGAGTGGGCCGGCGACTCAGCCCTGATTACCAGACCCGCCCCATAGGGATCGAACCCCGCCCCGGCATTTTTTCACACCATCAGGTCATTATTCCAACCTGGTGGATAACATGATAGCATCGGCTACCCGGCTCAATGCAATCCCTATCACAGATGAGACGCCTTTTGCAGCGGAGGCGCAGAATGCAATTGAGCTCTTACAGACAGCGGTCGCCCAGCAGGAGAAATATAAGCATAGTCGTGAGAGGGTGCACCCGACCCCCCTCCCAAGTTGCAGTTACAGCCGGCATGTTGAGTCGCCGGAGGTTTCCAGTAGCGAACGACGTCGTCGGCCGAATCAGGATGACCCGCCCCGTAGGAATAACCTACCCCTCACTGATGCTCAGGCGATTGTGGATGAAGCCAGAGCTCGCTGAGAGGCGAAGGCAGCAACGGCGGCTCAGCTGGGGGCTTATCAACAGCCTCCGGTGACCCCTTCGGCGACAGTAGGGGCTGGTATAATTTCCAGATCTATTGGAGTGCCTTGTTTAGTACCAGCATTACATAATGAACATTTGCCTAAAGATTTTAAGGGTCCATGCAAGGTGGCTAACTATATAGCTGATCTCCCCCCTGAGGCCTGGATTGAGAGTTATGAGTTAGCTATGGAGATGCTGGATGTCAATGATGCTGTGTGCGCTAAATACTTTACTATGATGTTGGATGGGCCGGCTCAGACCTGTTTAAAAGGATTACCGGCCAACTCCATCAATTCATGGGCAGAGCTGAAGGCACGGTTCATTCAGAATTTCAAAGGAATGTGCAAGCAGCCTTTGACGATTATCGATTTGGATAACTGTGTGCAACGTGAGGATGAGTTGGCTCATCATTGGGTCTGGCGGGTCTCGGCTATTATGCATTCCTTAGACTGTATTGCGGCAGGTCAGGCGGTTCTGGTATTGGAGAAGAACTGTCATTTTACCCCCCTTAAGCAGAAGCTTGGGCGGCTTAAACGTCATTGTAATGATATGGGAGAGCTCATGGTGGCCCTCATCAAGTATGCCGACTCTGATACCACCAAAGACCCTGGCTGTAATGATGAAAAATCCAACAAGGGCAAGAAGAGTGGCAATGGTAAGGGTCAGCAGCAGAGTGTGACAGGGAATAACGGCAACAACCAGGGTAATGGTGGTAAGCGCAGACAACCCGATGGCGGGTCAGATCTTGTAGCTAACAACAACACTGGATATAAGAGCCAGCGCTGTAATGGTAATGGTAAGTAGTCCTTTGGGGGAAAGAACTTTAACATTGAGGCGATGATGAATGAGCCTTGCCCAAAACACAGCCTGCCTAATAAGCCGGCGACTCATGCTTGGAAGGATTGTTTCATTATGCGAGAGTACAGGAATTCCAACTTCAATCAGAATCATGGCAACAATAATGGCCTGCCCGATGGGTCAGGATCCGGCTCGCAAGGGCCTGGCTTTGTGTGGCACCCCGGCTCAGAGAACCAGTTTACCAGTGTTTCCAACCCAGAGATCATGTCTTCTGGAAACACACAACAACTTGGGACAGAACATAGCTAAACTTTTATTGATGATAGTCGAGTACAAGCTCATATATTACATAATCATCGAGGCTAAAGGCACATCTAGTGCTATGACAGTATCTACATTATTTATCTAACATATCAAGGCCTCGGTACTACAGCGGAACACTACTGTGTAGCGGAACATAAAAGTAACTCCATCCATAGGGACACTGCTGAGGACACATCCTAGGCATCGCAACACGGACATCGAGACCTCCATCTCAGTCTTCTCCTGCATCTGGCATGATACGCCAGGTGAGTACTTTGAATGTACTCGCAAGCACATGACAACCAAGCATGCAGCAAATAATAGCATGGTAATGAACAGGTTAAATTCTAAGTGATTCACTTACTGTAACCAACTTACTCATATCCGAGTTGACTCACAACCCTCAGAATACTCAACCTCGACGAGTATTTCTGCTTATAAGACATGTTCTTCCATCATTACTATGGTTATTACGGTTGATCACCTAGAGAGGTCTGGACGGGCTGTCCAATTCCGTGGACGCGGCTATTCGAATAGATTTTACACTCTGCAGAGGTTGCGCACTTTACCCACACTATGGAGCACTGACCTCGTGATCCCATTCGGGTGGACCAGCATTGCTCCAATGAAACCTGCCTTAGCCATGACTCTTCCATCGTACCACCGGCAATCACACTCCCCCGGAGTCAAGCCTTGGGTGGCCTCGTGTCAACTCGTGACACCTGCCACCGTCGTGGCCTAACTAAACTGTCCCAAATGGGGACGCCGGCAAACAACTCAACTGGGCTCACAGGGTTATCGCCGTCTACCTGATCAAGGCAGCACGCACGCATAACCCTCCGTCTTTGGAGGTACCGGTGAAAGAGCACCGAGCCAGACCAAGTTAAGGCCGTCCCATACCAGCAAATGTGGCTGCACGGGTAAGCCCGGACAGGTGACTCTTGATCAACCATCTAAGTTCATTCAGCAAGCTTAGAGGTTCATCACAATATGGCATTTAAATAATTTACTTTTAATTAAATGCAAGGAAATGAATATGAATTATGCAATGCTATGAGATGGTTCATAATATGGATGTCCTGGCTTGCCTTGATCAGTTGGGTTGTTCAGAAACTCCTGGTCTTCAAATCCACAAGTATCTCCTTCTGAAAACATTTTTAAATGGCAAAGTAAAATGTCACATAAAGCCTTTTTATTCACCAACAATTCTGTGAGTATTGGAAAAATACCAAACTTGGTGGAAAAATAAAGGACTTTGATACAAACACAATGCAAGAAGAATCAGGTCAATTGGACTTTCCTGTAAAAAGTTATTAATGGTCAAAGTTTCTGGTCAATTCTGTTAAATAACTAAAAATCAGAAAAACCCAGAATGGGCCACGTCGAAGGCGTAAACGAAGAGTGCGCCCCCACTTACCCCTTCGCGCGCGTGCCCACAGTGGCTGACAGGTGGGACCGGGTCCTTTTAAAAACAGAGGGAGGAGGGAGAGAATAGAGGTGGGGCTCCGGCGACGCTCACCGGCGATAGGGACGGTGGCGAAGCTGGGAGTTGACGGGAATCTATCGTCCATGAGGAGACGAGTCTCCCTGTACCCGCAGCTCCCCTGGAGATGGCCGGACGGCATCGCCCCCTTCCTCTCCGGCGGGTGGTGGCTACGGTGATCGTCGAAGATGGCGATTCAGGCAGCAATTCGACCGGGCGACGGTTCTGGAATGACCAGTGGAACTTGCTGAGGGCTATGGTGGTCTCAGGCAAAGCGAAGGAGGAGTGGTGGTGGCTATTGGCAGAGCTGAGGCGGCGGAGGCGCTCCGGTGAAGCTCGAGGCCAGAGGGCCTCTCGGCCTTAGCTCTTGCTTGGGGAGACACTGGAGGATGGAGGGAGAGGGGTGAGGAACTAGGCGAGGCCGGGCGGGGCTTTATATAGGCGGGGAAGGAGGCTCGGCGATCTCTCTGGATCGGCGGTGACGTGGCTTCGCCACTAGAGCAAGGACGGCGAGCTGGCCATAGCGGCGTAGGGCGAAGCGACGGAAGCAAGCAGAGGCACTTAATGCGCGAAAAGATAGCTCAGGGGGGAAGAAGACGAGCGGCGCCGCAACTGTGGCCGCATGGGCAGAACAGTGCTCATGGGCGTGGCGGCCACCGAGGGCTTCTCCGGCGAGGGCGAGGGTTCTGGAGGGGCTAGGTGGCAACCAGGGATGAGGTCGGCACGCTCGGACAAGCCGCTGCGGCGCCGTGGTCTCGCTCGGATGAGACCCGAGCCTGGCGCAGCACAGAGCGCGGCGACAACCATGCCAGCGCCGTGCTCACCATGGGAGGTGATGTCTAGAGGCCACGAGAGCCAGGCATTTCTTGTCTGGCATGTCGACCCTCGATCTCTCGTCTCACCTACACCCTTGGTTTGGCTTGGTTCGGTCAGAGATGAATGGTAGGATCAACTGTAGTTTCTGACAGGGAACTTGGGGAGGTTCCAGAGAAGAGATGAGGTGGAGACTGAGCCAAAGATGGTGTCTGGAGTGATCCATGTTGGAAGAACTCCAAACTGGCCAAATTTGAGGTTGTTTGGATAAGTTTTGAGGGTAGTTCATGTGCAACTTGCAAAACTGGTCCAGAATCAAAAATGTTGAAGTACTGCTCACTTGGAAGATCTTCAGATGCTGAAACTTGGTGTAGGGAAGTCATTTGTAGGTGTCCTCATGCCACAAAAATTTGAGAGCATTTCGATAAACCTAGCATGTACTTCCTTCACAAAGGTCCAGTCTGACCAGAAGCAAAACCTAATTATTTTGCAAATTAATTGAGCTAGGTCATGGAATATTTTTGGATATTGGAGCAAGATATAGTCCAAAGTATTTTTGGGAATTATTTGGGAATTTTCTGAGCATCCCAACTATAGGTTGCTTCACAACCCATAGTAATGCCCTAAATTCTCAAATAAAAAAAGGGTTTTGAAAAATAATTTAAATTGGAAATTTGGATCATTGGGATACTTGGCAGGGTTTTGGCAAGATGATGAGGCTTTGGATCACTTGGGAGAAGTTTCAAGAATGTCCAAGACCAAGTGAAAGATTCAAAATCCATTCAAATTCCAAATAAAGCCAGGAAAAGTTTGAAAAGAAAAAGTTGCCAAAATTAGGGTGTCACAAACCTACCCCCCTTATGATGAATCTTGTCCTCGAGATTCGGTTGCTCAGGGAACAAATATGGGTAAGCGGATCTCAGAAAATCTTCTCTTTCCCAAGTAGCCTCTTCCTCGGTGTGGTGCTCCCACAGCACCTTGTAAAATCTTCTCACCTTACTCCTTGTGGTTCTTTTCATCTCATCCAAGATCCTGACAGGTTTTTCCTCATAAGTCAAATCCTTAGCCAATTCTAATTCACTCATATCCGCTTGCTTGGCTGGGGGTGCAATGCATTTCCTCAATTGTGAGATGTGAAAGACATCATGAACGTCAAACAGTACTGGTGGTAATTCCAACTGATATGCGACTCTGCCCTTCCTAGCAATCACTGGAAAGGGAACGATGTATCTTGGGGCTCGTTTTCCTCGCGTGCCAAACCTATTCACTCCCTTCATAGGAGTTACCCGTAGGTAAGCATAGTCTCCGGGCTCGAAAGTTACTTCCCGGTGCTTTGGGTCGTAATAACTCTTTTGTCGAGATTTGGCTGCTTGCAGACGCTCTTGAATATCCTAGACTTGCCTTTCAGCCTCGAGCATCAAGTCTGTACCAAAGATGCGACTATCTCCTGTTTGGGACAAGTTCAGTGGTGTGCGGCACTTCCGTCCGTACAATGCCTCAAAAGGCGACATCTTGAGACTTGCCCGATAGCTGTTGTTGTAGGAGAATTCCGTGTATGGTAGACTATCCTCCCATTTGGGTCCATGGGAGAGAGTACATGACCAAAGCATATCCTCTAATATTTGGTTCACTCGCTTGGTCTGTCCATCTTTCTGCAGATGGTATGTTGTGTTGTGTTTCAGCATGGTTCCCAAGGCTTGATGTAGCCGTAGCCAGAATGCTGAGGTAAATAGGGAACCGCTATCTGAAGTGATAGACTTGGGTACTCCGTGCAGACTGACTATCCAAGACATGTAGAGTTGTGCCAGCTGATTTGCATTGAAAGTAGTCTTTACTGGGATAAAATGAGCCACTTTCGTGAGTATGTCTACAATGACCCAAATAGCATCATTGCCTCTCGTGGACTTGGGCAGTCCCACAATAAAATCCATACATATGTCATCCCACTTCCACTGGGGCACAGGTAAAGGTTGCAGTAGCCCAGCGGGTTTCTGATGCTCTGCTTTCACCTTGTTGCAAATGTCACAGCAGGCGACATAGTATGCTATATCTTTTCGCATTCCAGACCACCAAAAGGTTTCTCTCAAGTCCTGATACATCTTGGTACCTCCCGGGTGGATCGAATATGCGGACTCATGTGCTTTCTTGAGTATTTGTTGCCTCAAGTTGTTCTGATTCGGCACACAAATTTGTTTCTTGAACCACACGGTACCTTGTTCATCTACACGGAAGGACTTGGCCTTCCCTTGCTGAATTAACTCCTTGATCTTCTGAATTTCTTCATCTGAATTCTGTGCTTCCTTGATTTCCTCCATGAGGGTTGGAGTAATTTCCAACGTATCTGGGGTCATAGGGCCGCATAGCACCATATTGAGCTTGACAAATTCTTCTTGTAATCTTGGATGCATGCCCTCAAATAGTGCATTTACTGCAGCTTGTTTCCTGCTTAGGGCATCAGCGACCACATTCGCTTTCCCTGGATGATAGTTTATTCCAACATCATAGTCCTTGACTAGCTCAAGCCATCTTCGCTGCCTGAGGTTCAGGTCGGGTTGAGTGAAAATATACTTGAGACTCTTATGGTCCGTGTATATTTCACATCGTTGTCCAATAAGGTAATGCCTCCAGATCTTCAGGGCATGAACCACAGCAGCTAGCTCCAAATCATGTGTGGGATAGTTTTCCTCGTGAGGTCGTAGCTGTCGTGATGCATAAGCTACAACCTTCCCTTCTTGCATCAGCACGCATCCGATCCCACGCCTGGATGCATTGCAGTATATGTCAAAACTCTTGTGAATGTCTAGAAGGACTAAGACAGGAGCTGTGGTTAGCCTCTTCTTTAATTCTTGGAAACTGCTGTCGCACTTGTCTGTCCAGATAAACCTTTGGTTCTTTTTCAACAATTCCCTCAGTGGCCTAGCTATCTTAGAAAAGCCCTCAATGAAGCGACGGTAGTAGCCTGCCAAGCCCAGGAAACTACGGACTTCAGTCACCATAGCTGGTGTCTTCCAGTTTAAGACCGCAGTAACCTTACTAGGATCAACATCTATCCCTTTTTCTGACAGAATATGTCCAAAGAATCCCACCTCTTTCAGCCAAAATTCGCACTTACTGAACTTGGCATATAAGCGATGGTTTCTCAACCTTTCCAAAACAGCTCTGAGATGTTGTTTATGCTCCTCTTCATCCTTAGAGTATATTAGGATGTCATCAATGAACACCACTACAAACTTGTCCAGAAAGTCCATGAAGACTTTGTTCGTCATACTCATGAAGTAGGCTGGAGCGTTGGTCAATCCAAATGCCATAACTGTAAATTCATATAGTCCATAACGAGTGGTGAATGCTGTCTTGGGGATATCCTCCTTTCGGATTTTCAATTGATGATATCCCGTTCTGAGGTCAACCTTAGAGAATACCCGTGCTCCATTCAACTGGTTGAATAAGTCATCAATTCGAGGGAGTGGGTACTTGTTCTTGATAGTGACCTCGTTAAGCTGGCGGTAGTCTACGCACATTCGTAGACTTCCATCCTTCTTCTTGACAAATAATACTGGTGACCCCCATGGCGAGATGCTTGGACGAATATATCCTTTCTGTAGCAATTCGTCTAACTACTTCTTTAGCTCTGCCAGCTCTGGGCCTGGCATACGATAATATTTCTTGTATATTGGAGCTGTACCAGGAATTACTTCAATGGCGAACTCCAATTCTCGGTCGGGCGGCATTCCTGGTAATTCCTCAGGAAACACATCCGGAAACTCACCCACTACCGGAATCAGATTCATATCCGTAATTGTGGTCTGGTATGCCATGCCCTTTCTTGTTATCATTTTGCTGGCCAAAAATTGGACGGTCTGTCTAGCGGGGTTCACCAATGTCACCGTTCTGGTGGCGCAGTTGATACACACTTGGTGTGGTGCCAACCAGTCCATTCCCAGTATTATATCCAGTCTTGGGGAGTCGATAGCAACAAGGGTGGCCGGGAATTTGACTCCATGAATTGAAATTTCCAGCCCCTTGTATATTATATTTGTTCTGAGCATAGAGCCAGGGGATTGTACCACCATGATTTTGTCCAAAAGCGAAGGAGAAAATTTGTGCAAGGTGGCAAAACTTCACGAAATAAACGAATGGGAAGCCCCAGAATGAAATAAAATTACGGCAGGTATGTTATTGATAGAAAACATACCAAGGACAATGTCTGGAGCTTCGCAGACTTCTTCGGCAGAGATGTGGTGGATGCATCCGTGGCTGAAGTTGTGGTTGGGATGATGTCCAAGGTGATTGACTTGTGGCTTGTGGTCAGCTGATTGCTTTCCGTTATTGGTAGGGCACTGCTTGGCATAGTGTCCACTTTGGCCACAAGTGAAACAAGTGTTGTTGCGGCGGCAGTCCTCTATGACTGGCTGCTTGCCGAAGGTCTTGTTCTGGTTACCTGGCTTGCTGTTGTTGCCACCATTGTTCCACACTGGTTTGTTCTCAGATGACCCTGGCTGCCAACTGCGCAACTTTTGCGTGTATGGTTCCTTGTTGTCCTTCCTGGGCTCGAACTTCCTCTTACGATCATCATTCCCAGACTTGTGTTCTCGTTCGGCGATGAAGGCCTTATCCACCAAGGTCTGGAAATCGGGGAAATCCAACATACATAGCTGACATCGGAGGGCGTGATTAAGTCCTCCGAGGAACCGGTCTATTTTCCTTTCTTCGGTAGCCACATCATAAGGAGAGTACCAGGCCAAATTGTTGAACTTGTTTAAGTATTCTCCCACAGACATGTTTCCTTGTGTGAGGGCCAGGAATTCCCTCTGCTTCACTTTCATGATTCCCGTGGGGATATGATACTTGAGGAACAACTCTTTGAATTTCTCTCAGGAAATCTCTTCAACAGGCCACATTAACTTGGTGTTATCCCACCATATGGCTGCCGGGCCTTTGAGATAATGAGTGGCAAATGGGACCTTATATGCTTCTTCACAATGAGCGATGTCCAATTTCTTCTCCATGGTCCTTAACCAGTCATCAGCCTCAATGGGATCGACGGCCTGACCAAAGTTGGGTGGTTTTGTGCGATGGAAGTCAGACAGTTTGGAATGCACCCCATTGCCATTATTCTGACCTACTATTGTCTGCATACTCTTGAGAAATTCCATGAGGTCTTGGTTTCTCTTTTCCCCAAACATTCTCATTATCTGATGTGTGGTTGGTGCTTGAGGTGGTGGTGGTGGTAAGTCTTCGGGCGGTTGCCCTGCGTGTCTGGCGGATCGACGGACAGGGTTTCCATGCCGCCTTGACTGCTACTTCCTCTCTTCATCCTAATTTTTCTTCCCATGGCAAATACCGAATCGATGAGCAACATCCATAAGGAGAAATACGGTAATATGACACCAAAGGGAATTCATGTAAAAGGCAAATAAAGAAAACAAGATAATTATACAAGATAACCCAACATCATACATGGCAAGCTAGTAGGGGAATAACATGACTAGGCTGTTCATACGACAGTCGGCATATGCAAAGATGCATGCATTACTACTCAAACTCCAGTCTAGTAGCATCGGTGACACGAACACTACCCATCTGAAGAGTCCTCGTTGTCAGATCCTGATTCGGAATCAGAACTGATGATGTGAGTCACCGGGTTAAAGGATACACGACGTCGCTGTTGAGACGGCTCTCCTTCCTCAGGAGAAAGAGAATGTCACCTCAGCATCGGCAGAGCAGGAGTGGCTAAGAGTGAGGCCCACTCAGCTAGGGTCTCGAGTCGACTACCAGACGATAAGCCTGATGGTCCAGAAAAACCAGAAGGGGTATCTAGCACACGCGGGGGTGGAGCTGGTGGTGGATAACTGGGTGGAACTACAGGAGGAGGAGGTGCTGGAGTCACTGCTGCAAGTGCCCCCTGAACACGACACAGCTCCTCAGCCAAGGAAATGACCATACGATAACTGGCGTTCAGGTAGCGAGACAAAACACCAGCTGCATGATCACACGCCAGGTCAACAGGTGAGAAAAGGACTCGCCTTGTCGTGGGCGACAGAGTGGGATAATGGAAGAAACCTGGATGGGTCTGCATCTCGACCTCGTGGAAGCGCAAATCAGTAATAGCCTCCATGGCAGCAAACTAGATCACCAGCTCTGGAGTAGAAGCCACTCCGCCCTTGGAAGAGCGAGAAGAGTTTCCAATATCTGAAGTCACGGTCACGTAAGCCACCGCATGGTACTCATATACTGACTCGCCCAACTGCTCCCGAAACACCTGGTACACCGGGTCGTCACCGTTGGGATACAGCCGAAGCCAGACGCTACGAAGTAGAGCTAGAAAAGTGTGGGGTTCTGGCTCATGATGGAAATGATATGGAACTGGTGCCATCTACACTCACAATGCCAAGGGTTAGTAACATAATGAATTATGATGCATGAGGCATGGCATGCAACAAGTAGAATGCACACTCAAAGTCCTATGCTAATCGCAGTCCTAGCGGGTTACCTAAGGTGTCCTACAGTCAGCACGACTCTGATACCAAGCGTTGTGGCACCCCGGCTCAGAGAACCGGTTTACCAGTGTTTCCAACCCAGAGATCATGTCTTCTGGCAACACACAACAACTTGGGACAGAACATAGCTGAACTTTTATTGATGATAGTCGAGTACAAGCACATATATTACATAATCATCAAGGCCAAAGGCACATCTAGTGCTATGACAGTATCTACATTATATATCTAACATATCAGGGCCTCGGTACTATAGCGGAATACTACAGCGGAAGACTACTGCGTAGCGGAACATAAAAGTAACTCCATCCAAAGGGACACTGCTGAGGACACATCCTAGGCATCGCACCACGGACATCGAGACCTCCGTCTCAGTCTTCTCCTGCATCTGGCATGATACGCCAGGTGAGTACTTTGAATGTACTCACAAGCACATGACAACCAAATATGCAGCAAATAATAGCATGGCAATGAACAGGTTAAATTCTAAGTGATTCACTTACTGTCACCAACTTACTCATATCCGTGTTGTCTCACAACCCTCAGAATACTCGACCTCGACAAGTATTTCTGCTTATAAGGCAAGTTCTTCCATCATTACTACGGTTATTACGGTTGATCACCTAGAGAGGTCTGGACGGGCTGTCCAATTCCGTGGACGCGGCTATTCGAATAGATTTTACACTCTGCAGAGGTTGCGCACTTTACCCACACTATGGAGCACTGACCTCGTGATCCCATTCGGGTGGACCAGCATTGCTCCAACGAAACCTGCCTGGCCCGTGACTCTTCCATCGTACCACCGGCAATCACACTCCCCCGGAGTCAAGCCTTGGGTGGCCCCGTGTTACCTCGTGACACCTGCCACCGTCGTGGCCTAACTAAACTGTCCCAAACTGGGACGCCGGCAAACAACTAACTGGGCTCACAGGGTTATCGCCGTCTACCTGATCAGGGCAGCACGCACGCATAACCCTCCCTCTTTGGAGGTACCGGTGAAAGAGCAACGAGCCAGACCAAGTCAAGGCCGTCCCATACCGAAAAATGTGGCTGCACGGTAAGCCCGGACAGGTGACTCTTGATCAGCCATCTAAGTTCATTTAGCAAGCTTAGTGGTTCATCACAATTAGGCATTTAAATAATTTACTTTTAATTAAATGCAAGAAAATGAATATGAATTATGCAATGCTATGAGATGCTTCATAATATGGATGTCCTGGCTTGCCTTGATCAGTTGGGTTGTTCAGAAACTCCTGGTCTTCAAATCCACAAGTATATCCTTCTGAAAACATTTTTAAATGGCAAAGGAAAATGTCACATAAAGCCTTTTTCTTCACCAACTATTCTATGAGTATTGGGCAAATACCAAACTTGGTGGAAAAATAAAGGACTTTGATACAAACACAATGCAAGAAGAATCAGGTCAATTGGACTTTCCTGTAAAAAGTTATTAATGGTCAAAGTTTCTGGTCAATTCTGTTAAATAACTAAAAATCAGAAAAACCCAGAATGGGCCACGTCGAAGGCGTAAACGGAGAGTGCGCCTCCACTTACCCCTTCGCATGCGCACCCACAGTGTCTGATAGGTGGGACCGGGCCCTTTTAAAAACAGAGGGAGGAGGGAGAGAACAGAGGGAGGCGGGGCTCCGACGACGCTCACTGGCGATAGGGACGGCGGCGGAGCTGGGAGTTGACAGGAATCGATCGGCCGTGAGGAGACGAGTCTCCCTGTACCCGCAGCTCCCCTGGAGATGGCCGGACGGCGTCGCCCCCTTCCTCTCCGGCGGGTGGTGGCTACGGTGATCGTCGGAGATGGCAATTCAGGCAGCAATTCGACCGGGCGGCGGTTCTCGAATGACCAGTGGAACTTGCTGAGGGCTATGGTGGTCTCAGGTGAAGCGAAGGAGGAGTGGTGGTGGCTATTGGCAGAGCTGAGGCGGCGGAGGTGCTCCGGTGAAGCTCGAGGCCAGAGGGCCTCTCGGCCTTGGCTCTTGCTTGGGTAGACAGTGGAGGATGGAGGGAGAGGGGTGAGGAACTAGGCGAGGCCGGGCGGGGCTTTATATAGGCGGGGAAGGAGGCTCGGCGATCTCTCTGGATCGGCGGCGACGTGGCTTCGCCACTGGAGCAAGGACGGCGAGCTGGTCGTCGCGGCGCGGGGCGAAGCGACGGAAGCAAGCAGACGCACTTAATGCGCGAAAAGATAGCTCAGGGGGGAAGAAGACGAGCGGCGCCGCAACTGTGGCCGCACGGGCAGAACAGTGCTCGCGTGCGTGGCGGCCACCGAGGGCTTCTCCGGCGAGGGCGAGGTTTCTGGAGGGGCTAGGTGGCAACCAGGGACGAGGTCGGCACGCTCGGACAAGCCGCTGCGGTGCCGTGGTCTTGCTCGGATGAGACCCGAGCCTGGCGCAGCACAGAGCACGGCGACAACCATGCCAGCGCCATGCTCACCACGGGAGGTGATATCTTGAGGCCACGAGAGCCTGGCATTTCTTGTCTGGCACGTCGACCCTCGATCACTCGTCTCACCTACACCCTTGGTTTGGCTTGGTTCGGTCAGAGATGAATGGTAGGATCAACTGTAGTTTCTGACAGGGAACTTGGGGAGGTTCCAGAGAAGAGATGAGGTGGAGACTGAGCCAAAGATGATGTCTGGAGTGATCCATGTTGGAAGAACTCCAAACTGACCAAATTTGAGGTGGTTTGGATAAGTTTTGAGGGTAGTTCATGTGCAACTTGCAAAACTGGTCCAGAATCAAAATGTTGAATTACTGCTCACTTGGAAGATTTTCAGATGCTGAAACTTGGTGTAGGGAAGTCATTTGTAGGTGTCCTCATGCCACACAAATTTGAGAGCATTTGGATAAACCTAGCATGTACTTCCTTCACAAAGGTCCAGTCTGACCAGAAGCAAAACTGAATTATTTTGCAAAGTAATTGAGTTAGGTCATGGAATATTTTTGGATATTGGAGCAAGATATAGTCCAAAGTATTTTTGGGAATTATTTGGGAATTTTCTGAGCATCCCAACCATAGGTTGCTTCACAACCCATAGTAATGCCCTAAATTCTCAAATAAAAGAAAAGGGTTTTGAAAAATAATTTAAATTGGAAATTTGGATCCTTGGGATACTTGGCAGGGTTTTGGCAAGGTGATGAGGCTTTGGATCACTTGGGAGAAGTTTCAAGAATGTCCAAGACCAAGTGAAAGATTCAAAATCCATTCAAATTCCAAATAAAGTCAGGAAAAGTTTGAAAAGAAAATGTTGCCAAAATCAGGGTGTCACACTTTGGTGGTGGCGGCTCGAGTTCTGGGTATCCAGGACAGGGCAACCAGGGTGGTTATAACCAGCAGTCTGGTCAGAGTAACCAGCAGCATCAGTCACGGTACCAGAGTAATCCAAAGTAGCTTAATAGTGGCCAATATCATGTTTTCACCACAAATCTTTGCAAGCAAGATCGAAAGGTTCATAAACCCGTGGTCAGTGCAGTTGAGCCGGCGTTGCCTCAATACTTGCGATGGTCAAAATATCCAATCACATGGAGTCGAGAGGATCACTCGCCCCAGGTTGATAATCCGGGTCAGCTAGCATTGGTGGTAGCCCCTCAGGTCGGGGGTTATAAGTTCACCAAAGTACTCACGGATGGTGGCAACAGTATCAATATCCTTTATTATGACACCTTTCATCGGATGAACTTAACTGACAAAGATCTTAAACCGCCTTCTACATTTTTTCATGGGGTAGTACCTGGTAAGTCGGCATATCCTGTTGGAAAGATTGCCCTAGAAGTGGCTTTTGGCGATGACTATGACTATAGAGCAGAGACATTATGGTTTGAAGTGGTCAACATCAAGAGCCCTTATCATGCCTTGTTTGGACGGCCGGCTTATGCCAAGTTTATGGCCCGACCTTGTTATATTTATTTACAGCTTAAGATGCCAGGGCGTAAGGGTACCATCACGGTCCATGGTGATCGGAAAATTGCCTTGGAATGTGAGGAAGGATATGTTGCCTATGCTGAGTCGGCCTGCGCCAAGGAAGAGCTTAAGTTTTATAAGGATAATGTTGACCCAGCTGATATGACCCCTTTGAAGAAGCCCACCACTGAGCAAGACCCTTTGTTAAAGTTTAAGTCGGCTAATGATACTAAGCAGGTTGACTTTGTCCCTAGCGACTCATCGCAGAAGTTCACAGTGGGGGCTAATATGGATCCTAAATAGGAAAGCGCGCTCATCGAATTCATCCATGAGAATCGGGACATCTTTGCATGGAAACCTTCTGATATGCCGGGTGTACCGAGAGAATTCGCTGAGCACACTCTTAATGTGGATCCTAAATTTAAGCCGGTCAAGCAATTTCTTCATTGTTTCAATGAAGAATGACGTAAGGCTATTGGAGAAGAGGTGGCCCGGCTCTTAGCAGCTGCGTTTATTGTGGAGGTTTTCCATCCTAAGTGGTTGGCTAACCCGGTGCTGGTACTCAAGAAGAATGGCACTTGGCGCATGTGTGTTGACTACACAGATCTAAACAAAGCTTGTCCAGCTAACTCGTTTCCTTTCCCTCGTATCGACCAGATTATTGATGCCACGGCGGGTTGTGAGAGTTTATCTTTCCTGGATGCTTATTCTGGTTATCATCAGATTAAGATGGCAGTTAAGGACCAAGAGAAGATGTCCTTTATCACCCCTTTTGGAGTTTTCTGCTATGTCTCTATGCCTTTTGGGCTTAAGAGTGCTCAGACGACTTATCAACGCTGTGTTCTGAATTGCTTTCATAGTCAGATCGGGCGCAATGTGCACGCTTATGTGGATGATATTGTGGTCAAATCCAGAAAGAAGGTGTGGATGATATATATTACAGAGGTGATGGCAGCGGAAAGGCTCTATCTAAGGCAGCATGGTCCTGGTGCGGCTCCAATCCACAGGGATCTGACTGGGTTACGCACCTAGCCCGCGAACGTTCCGACTCCTCGTCGACGGACGACGGATCCTTATGTGAACCTGGCCACATTGATGGCCGCTGAGTACTTTTGAATGTACTCGCAAGCAAACCAAACTAACATATACACCAAGCAATGCAATCCATGGCATTCCAGCATGCATTTGTTATTAGAGCAATGTTAATCATCATGGCTTAGCATACCTATCTAGCAGTATTAATCATTATGAAATACAGTAAAGTAAAGCATATCAAGTAAATAATCCATACTCCGAACATTCTCATGTTCCAAATCCAATCCAAGTCTTTCGGTCATCCGACCGCTCATCTCATAGCCATCCCATGGCTAACATATCATATACCTGACATCATCTGATGTCTATGCATCTGTAGTACCAGTTTGATATACTTACTCTCTTCCATTATTATCACTGTTCCGGTTGACCACCAAGAGAGGTCTGGACGGACTGTCCAATACCGTGGACGTGGCTATTCGAATAGATTTTACAGTCTGCAGAGGTTGCGCACTTTACCCACACCATGGAGCACATGACCTCGTGATCCCATTCAGGTGGACCAGGGTTGCTCCAACGAAACATGTCTAACCCGTGACTCTTCCACCGTACCACCGGCAATCATCCTCCCCCGGAGTCCTGCCCTGGGTGGCCCCTGTGTCACCTCGTGACACCTGCCACCGTCGTGGCCAAACTAAACTGTCCCAAACGGGGACTCCCGGGTTAAATAATCAACTGGGCTGACAAGGTTATCGCCGCCTACCGGGCCAGGGTAGCACGCACGCATAACCTTCCCTAGTTGGCGGTACCGATAAAAGAGCACGCGATCAGACCAAGTCATGGCATCCCATACCAGCAAATGTGGTTGCACGGATAAGTCCGGACAGGTGACTCTGGATCAACCGACTAGGTTTAGCTTTAGTCAGTATTTAGCAAGCATGGTTGTTAATACAATAACTTAACAGGGCAGTAGCTATGCATGATCATAACAACCTATATCCATATGATATCATGACAAGTCATTATTGAATCAGTATTAAATAGCAAGTTATCACTTTAAAAGTTCTAGCTGTAAGTTACGACCATTGGAACCCTTGCACAAAACTAGCAAAGAAACCAGTAGCCACCAGAACGGTCTTTACAACTCAGATCTGGGACATTGCTGGAATAACTCAACCTCGGCTCAAGACGGCTGGAAAGCAGCTCAGACCATGAGACGGTGTTGATAAGAAGAATGTAGCAGTTCCCTAAGACGGCCGAAAAACAGCTTAGAGCATAGGGTCACTACTACGAAAAGAAATTCAACAGCTGCCCGAGACGGCCGAAAAGCAGCTCAGAACACGAACAGTTGCTGACAAGAGAAATAAAAGTCGGCATCCACCCCGGACGGCCGGAAACAGCTCAGAACACAGGCGTGGTGTCGTCACCGAAGAAAGTGCAAGCAAGGGTTCATCAGAGTCACATACAGCTCACTACTACACAGATAAGCACAAGCATATTAATTTAAACATGCAAGAAATATCACATAGCAATGGTTTAGGGCATATATCATATGGTCGGCTTGCCTGGGGTCAAAGAATACTCCGGCAAGAAGTGCGGTGGAGCCGCGGAAAGGATCGCCGGAACGGTTCTTTCTCGGAGGGGCTGTTTAGAGGCAAGGGCAACATGGTCATTTTCATAGTGCAGCAACATTATGAAAATGATTCCATCGGAACGGGCTCGAAGAGATGAAGAAGTGGGCGTTGAATTCACCTCGATCGGAGTTGTGAGCGAAAAGTTGTGGAGGTTTGACTGCCAGGGACCCATCTGTAATTATTTAAATTACACAGAGGTCCTCAATAGTTTTTTTTTCTGAGAAATGAATAAATGGACTGTGCGCCTGGGCCAACTTGGGCTGAAACTGGCCGCAGCCAGAGCGCTAGCTGGGCCGCGGGACTACTGCTGCAGCCGGGCCGGCCCACCCGCGCTGTCCCTCCATTTTAAAAAAACAAAGAGAGGATGAGCCGCTGACGACCGAGGCCCGCGCGCCTTATCTCTCCTCCGATGCTCCCTTCTTCTACCTCCCGCCTGGAACAGAGGATGGATCGGCCGCGCTCGATTCCGGCGATGGCGGGCTCGGAGCCTTGGGCGGCGACGGGAACTGGTCCACCGTTCCATCCCGCGCCCGTGGGTGGTGGGCTCGGCTCCGGGGACAGCCGGAGTGAGGCCTTGCGGTGGCGGCAGATCCGCGGCTGCTCCGGCGAATGGAGGGCTCCGGTGGGTGGGGGGGTTCGGTGAAAGCATGGGCGAGCTCGCCGGAGACTACCTCGTCCAGTGGTGGTTAGCTCGGACGGCGGGGATGGCTAGGAGTGTGGCGACGGAAGGAGGCAGGAGGTAGAGCTCGCCGGTGATTTGGTTGCTCCGGCGAGACATCCGACCGGGCAGGGGCACGAGAGTGGGTTAGGGAAGGAGGGGAGTGGACTGGTGAGCTCAGGGATGCCCGGGGAAGCTCAGGCCGCGGCTTTTATAGCCGGGACGGGCGTGCGGATGAGGACGGCAGCCGTGGCGAGCTCATCCCCGCACTGGTGCTTTGATGACACGCGGAGGGAGGGGGAGATGTCGGCAAGGGTTCCAGGGAGGTGGAGAAGGCAGCGGCAGCTTCGGGAGAGCTCGGGGAGGAAGACGACATGGGTCACGGGCGGGACATTGCCTTGGCGGCGATCGCCGTGGCGCGAGGAGGAGGATATAGGAGGGGAAAGCTGATGGAGGGGGTTGGCGTGGACGCAGGGGAGCCGCTAGACATGCCCGGACAAACAGGGGCCGACCAGAGACGACCGGACGGAGCTGACAGAGCACAGAGCACGCGCTTCTGTCTGCCGTCCGCGTGGTCACCACGCCAAAACATGCTCTGTAGCACTAATTGACCGAACACCTTGTCCATTGCATGACTCAAAGGTCAAATATATCATAGGTGTGGCTGGAATACACTGGAAGGCCATGAGATGAGAGAAGCTTGTAGAAGAAGATTCTGACAGCAGAATTGGCTGGAGTTTCCTGGAGAAATGGATGATGGTGGGGAGCTGAGACTTTGTCACAGTGTTATGTGGTAGGAAGTACTAGATGCTGGTAAAATTTGAAAGCATTTGGACAATATTTGCACACACTTCCTTTGTAATGCCAAATCTGGTCCAGAAAATAGATTTTGAAGCTTTGCTCAAATGGTTTGATGAAGTGAGATGAAATTTCGTGGAGAGTCATTATTTGGATATATGAAGCCACTGTAAAAGTTTCATACCATTTGGATACACCAAAATGGTATTTCCTTCACAGAGGTTCCATATGAACAGAAACTTAGGAAAATTTCTGGGGAAGAATGGATGGAGGGATTGAGCTGATTTTTGGTTTCCATGAGTGATTTGTCAATGTTAATCACCATGAAAAATTTCAGCTCAAATGGACCAAGGGTTCAAGCACTTCCTTTGCAAACTGAAAATCTGGACAGAATTTGCAAATAGATGCTGTGCTCAAACTTTGAGTTATGGAACTTGGATTTTGATGTAAATGGTGAAGATATGGATTGAAGAATCTCCACAAATTATTTGAGATTTTTCCTGGCTACCAAAATGGTAGTTCCTTTAGAAACTGCCCAAAATGCAATATTGGCATTAAATAGGAAAAAGCAATTTCCCTTATTTAATTATGGCCAATATTTTTATGGGAGCTCAATATGATCATAAAGAATATGTCCACAAGTTTTCATGAACTTTGGAGATGGATATATATTTTCCTAGATTTAATTCCTTTAGCTGGCAGAAAAAGGAATTAATTAGAAATGAAAAATATTGCAAATGACTTGGCAATATTTTTGCATATCCAGGGTTTATAGATGAAGGATGATCACTGGGAAAAGTTTGGGAGGCAACAGATCAAAAGAAATTGGGGTTCCTTTGTAACGGACGAGTTAGGGTTTCCCTTCCGATAACTCGGAAGGTAGAGTTTCGGTGGCAAAACACCGAGAATAGATCTTGGGTGGCAAGGTTGGACTGAAGAGAATATCTGACTGGATAGGAGAGGTAAGGCTAATTGAACATCTTCATATACCCAAGAGCTAAAGAAATCCAAGAACACCGAGAAAAAAGACGGGAGTCCAATCCCGCAAAAGAAAAAAAATAGGAGTGAAAACCAGGATGTCACAAACCTACCCCCCTTGAGAAAATCTCGTCCTCGAGATTTCCGGGCTTTCCTGCCGGTGAAGGGGGACTTACCTGTGTGCGACTTGGATCCATCAGCGATCTTGTCTTCGTTGGTTCACTGGCCTTTTAACTACCTCTTCTGATGGACCAGGTATTGTCTCTGCACACAACTTCCTTGAATCCTTTTCTTTCCTATCAGGTGTATCTTTCATCCGGATAGTGGTGTTGCTGGGTGGGGTAGCGGTTAATACCAACAAACAGCTCGGTTTCCATGGCCTGGGAGTGACTGCTTTGGGGTTTATTGTGATACTTCGTATCCTGACTATCATGGGCAAAACTTTCTTTCCTTGTACAATGTTCACTTGCTCGGATGGCCTTGAGTGAGTGAGGTGGCTTTCTTTTTGCCATGTCAGAATACTCAGTCTGGCTGTGGGTTCCGTTCTGACATTTCCCTTTTTTCGGCATTCTGACTTTGTCCTTAGGTGATCCACAATCCAGGGAACAACATGACCGAGCTATTGCTGCTGTATCCCCAACTGAAGTGTCGGGCATGATCACAAAGTAATCATAGACAGTAATCTCTTATTCTAATGACTTCATGACGTCTACGAGTTGTTGAGGCTGACGCGCTTTGAGCCATTCTATCTAAATGTCTTGTTTCAAACTCCGTTGCTCGCGGAGAGGACTCTGTCGTATATATATATAGCCTTTGTAGGCTTTGCTATGACCACTGGGCTGAGCATAGCATCGCTATCATCTGGTGTATCTTTCGAAGTATAGCCTCTTTATCTTGGGTGATGGCCCAAATTTAGGATGAGTGCGGCAACCTCACTTGTAACCGCAAGCAGTGCATTGTTGTGGCCATATATGCGAGAGTCTGACAACTCTGTTCGTGAAGATGCATCTTCTCGGCCGTCATGGAGGTTGTTTGTCCACAGCCTCTTGATTCTTGAGGATACCCTTGATAGACCTGTAATAACTTGCCAACACGGCTTATTGATTGCTTTCCCAGTTTGTCGGGCTTGTTCTCACAACTTACTCTTGCATATCTTGTAGGGGTTACTGTGCTCATATTCTTCTTTTCAACATGGGGCCAATGATTCTCTGAACACAGTCATTCCCGTGTACGAGTGGCTCGCATGAACTGATCCACTGGACTGCATGCTCACAACATATGCAGGTATAGGATAAACTCTTTCATATCCACTGGGTTTTGAGGAGAATGTGTGTCCAGACTAGTTCGTGCTCCTGACAAGATTGTCGTGGGCACGGGGTGTGTTGAAGAAGGCTGAGTTCCTTATGCTCGAAGCTTCTGCCAAGGTAGCGTGCTGAGGAAGGCAGGGTATCATACCTTAAAAGTTTTTCCCTCATGTGGCTTGCTACAGAAGGTCAGGTGCCTTATGCTGGAAGCTTTCCGCGGTAGCACGCTAAAAAAGATTGGAGCGTCGTATCACAGAAGTTTTTCTCACCGAGTGGCATACCGAGGAAGATTGGCAGTCTGGTGTCATAAGCTCTCCTCGGTAGCTTGCGGAGGAAGGCTTGGTTCCTTATACCAGAAGCCTATCACTATGTACGCAGTCGGATCTATGGCCAATTCTGACTTTCTTCCGAAGTATCCGAAATTTTACCCATAGCGGAGCCAAAACTTGGTATAGGCCATACCTTGACTGAAGATATTCCGTTGGTCACGCACATCACTTGTCTTCTGCTCGTATGATCATTGTTGCTGTAAAGGTTGCAAAACTGATGCAGACTTCATGTTGATAATTAATTCAGAATAACCTTTGTATTCAAACCAGGTGTTGCCGACAATAAGCAATTGACGGATAATTCCATTTGGTTTAGCTGAGCTTCCAATCATGTTAGGTGCTCCTTAATTCTAGATGCTTGGAAGCTCAATGATTCTGGGCAACCGTGAATTCATCCATATTCCTTGCAAACCTTGTTCACAGTGCCCAGAAAATTTGTATATGCACCGGTGAACTTCAAGATTTGCTTTGCAATTTGCATCAACGTACCGGAGTTTTGTTGTTGCTCTTGGCACATTCACCTTCTTGAAATATGTCTTCGGCGGGAAATAAATGATTGTTGAGTCCATTGAGGAAAAGACTCAATGTTCACCTCCCTGACTGAAATAATCCCTGTGTCAATGACGGAATAATTTGTCCTTACTGATATTCATTCTTGGTAACTCATCTAACTGCTCCTTAGGCGTTATCCGTTCTGAGGCAAACTCTCTCAGGTATATTCTCGCCTTGTCTGGTGCACATAGATTCTGCTTCTGACCCATTCTTCATTCTTGACAGATTCAGTAATAATGTTCTGAATATCAGGCAGTTGGCTTGGCTTGACTCTTACTGAATTGGGATTATTGGGTATTATCCCAGTTGTATCCTGGTCTTCTTGACGGCACTTGCGGATGGATCCAGTCGGAGCGAAGAACGGAACCGACAAAAGAAACAAAAGCCGCGAAAACCAAAAGCAAATAAAACTCAAATATTGCGGACCTTTCACATGTGGCCGAGGATCCACTAGTATAACTATTATAACGCACTCGATGTACCTCTAAGGATTTAGAAGCGAAACCACACAATGCTCCTGGTAGCAATTGGTGTCAAGCTTCTACTACTTCCTTAGGGAACATCAAACTCGATGCATGACCATAGCCCAAAATGGCTTAGTCAACGATCCTAAGGTTGTTGGGGAGAGACAGAATTTAAAGGCGTTTCCCAAAGGAAACTAGAGTTAAGAAGAGAAATGCCATGGCTAGCAAGCAGGGTAGGGATATCTAGTTTACCTAGGGGTTCAGGGCTCACGGGTCGTTGCCTGGTGCGAGCATTTCACACCGGAGACAAAGACCACGAGAGTTGGGGTCTGATGGAGCCAAAACCTAGGGGGTTGCCTTATGATCAATAGTAGCCGTGCTAGTTGGCAAGAGATGGCTGAAATTCATCTGGGCTTTCTACTAATCACAAGACAATGAAGTCTAGCTAGGGTAACCTACGGTCAGCCTGGCGGCTCTGATACCATCCATTGTGGCGCCCCGCCTGATTACCACTGTAGCCAGACGGTCGCCACGCAAACCAGCCCAGGAAATCACTCTGGCATGCGTGTTTACAACAAGTATCATGAACACAGGCATTTCTATTAATGGATATATAGGTCTTACATGATATATATTACAGAGGTGATGGCAGCGGAAAGGCTCTATCTAAGACAGCATGGTCCTAGTGCGGCTCCAATCCACAGGGATCTGACTGGGTTACGCACCTAGCCCGCGAACGTTCCGACTCCTCGTCGACGGACGATGGATCCTTATGTGAACCTGGCCACATTGAAGGCCGCTGAGTACTTTTGAATGTACTCGCAAGCAAACCAAACTAACATATACACCAAGCAATGCAATCCATGGCATTCGAGCATGCATTTGTTATTAGAGCGATGTTAATCATCATGGCTTAGCATACCTATCTAGCAGTATTAATCATTGTGAAATACAGTAAACTAAAGCATATCAAGTAAATAATCCGTACTCTGAACATTCTCATGTTCCAAATCTAATCCAAGTCTTTCGGTCATCCGACCGCTCATCTCATAGCCATCCAATGGCTAACATATCATATACCTGACATCATCTGATGTCTATGCATCTGCACTACCAGTTTGATATACTTACTCTCTTCCATTATTATCACTGTTCCGGTTGACCACCTAGAGAGGTCTGGACGGACTGTCCAATACCATGGACGCGGCTATTCGAATAGATTTTACACTCTGCAGAGGTTGCGCACTTTACCCACACCATGGAGCACCTGACCTCATGATCCCATTCGGGTGGACCAAGGTTGCTCCAACGAAACCTGTCTAACCCGTGACTCTTCCACCGTACCACCGGCAATCATCCTCCCCCGGAGTCCTGCCCTGGGTGGCCCCTGTGTCACCTCGTGACACCTGCCACCGTCATGGCCAAACTAAACTGTCCCAAACGGGGACTCCCGAGTTAAACAATCAACTGGGCTCACAAGGTTATCGCCTCCTACCGGGCCAGGGTAGCGCGCACGCATAACCTTCCCTAGTTGGCGGTACCGATAAAAGAGCACGCAATCAGACCAAGTCAAGGCCGTCCCATACCGGCAAATGTGGTTGCACAGATAAGTCCGGACAGGTGACTCTGGATCAACCGACTAGGTTTAGCTTTAGTCAGTATTTAGCAAGCATGGTTGTTTATCACAATAACTTAACATGGCAGTAGCTATGCATGATCATAACAACCTATATCCATATGATATCACGACAAGTCATTATTGAATCAGTATTAAATAGCAAGTTATCACTTTACAAGTTCTAGCTGTAAGTTACGACCATCGGAACCCTTGCACAAAACCGGCAAAGAAACTAGTAGCCACCAGAACGGTCTTTACAACTCAGATCTGGGACATTACCGGAATAACTCAACCCCGGCTCAAGACGGCTGGAAAGCAGCTCAGAGCATGAGACAGTGTTGATAAGAAGAATGTAGCAGTTCCCTAAGACGGCCGAAAAACAGCTCAGAGCATAGGGTCACTACTACGGAAAGAAATTCAACAGCTGCCCGAGACGGCCGAAAAGCAGCTCAGAACACAGACAGTTGCTGACAAGAGAAATAAAAGTCGGCATCCACCCCGGAAGGCCGAAAATAGCTCAGAACACAGGCATGGTGCCGTCACCGAAGAAAGTGCAAGCAAGGGTTCGTCAGTGTCACATATAGCTCACTACTACACAGACAAGCACAAGCATATTAATTTAAACATGCAAAAAATATCACAGAGCAATGCTTTAGGGCATATATCAGATGGTCGGCTTGCCTGGGGTCAAAGAATACTCCGGGAAGAAGTGCGGTGGAGCCGCGGAAAGGATCGCCGGAACAGTTCTTTCTCGGAGGGGCTGTTTAGAGGCAAGGGCAACATGGTCATTTTCACAGTGTAGCAACATTCAGAAAATGATTCCATCGGAACGGGCTCGAAGAGATGAAGAAGTGGGCGTTGGATTCACCTCGATCGGAGTTGTGAGCGAAAAGTTGCGGAGGTTTGACTGCCAGGGACCCATCTGTAATTATTTAAATTACACAGAGGTCCTCAATAGTTTTTTTTCTTCTGAGAAATGAATAAATGGACTGTGTGCCTGGGCCAACTTGGGCTAAAACTGGCCGCAGCCAGAGTGCTAGCTGGGCCGCGGGACTACTGCCGCAGCTGGGCCGGCCCACCCGCGCTGCCCCTCCATTTTAAAAAAAACAGAGAGAGGATGAGCCGCTGACGACCGAGGCCCGCGCGCCTTATCTCTCCTCCCCTGCTCCCTTCTTCTACCTCCTGCCTGGAACAGAGGATGGATCGGCCGCGCTCGATTCCGGCGATGGCGGGCTCGGAGCCTTGGGCGGTGACGAGAACAGGTCCACCGTTCCATCCCGCACCCGTGGATGGTGGGCTCGGCTCCGGGGACAGCCGGAGTGAGGCGTTGCGGTGGCGGCAAAGCCGCGGCTGCTCCGGCAAATGGAGGGCTCCGGTGGGTGTGGGGGTTCGGCGAGAGCATGGGCGAGCTCGCCGGAGACTACCGCGTCCAGTGGTGGTTAGCTGGGACGGCGGGGATGGCTAGGAGTGTGGCGACGGAAGGAGGCAGGGGGTAGAGCTCGCCGGCGATTTGGTTGCTCCGGTGAGACATCCGGCCGGGCAGGGGCACGAGAGTGGGTTAGGGAAGGAGGGGAGTGGACTAGTGAGCTCAGGGATGCCCGGGGAAGCTCGGGCCGCGGCTTTTATAGCCGGGACGGGCGTGCGGATGAGGACGGCAGCCTTGGCGAGCTCATCCCCGCACTAGTGCTCTGATGATACGCGGAGGGATGGGGAGATGTCGGCAAGGGTTCCAGGGAGGTGGAGAAGGCAGCAGCAGCTTCGGGAGAGCTCGGGGAGGAAGACAACATGGGTCACGGGCGGGATAGTGCCTTGGCGGCGATCACCGTGGCGCGAGGAGGAGGATATAGGAGGGGGAAGCTGCTAGAGGGGGTCGGCATTGACGCAGGGGAGCCGCTAGACATGCCCGGACAAACAGGGGCCGACCAGAGATGACCGGACGGAGCTGACAGAGCACAGAGCGCGCGCTTCTGCCTGCCGTCCTCGTGGTCACCACGCCAAAACATGCTCTGTAGCACTAATGGACCGAACACCTTGTCCATTGCATGACTCAAAGGTCAAATATATCATAGGTGTGGTTGGAATACACTGGAAGGCCATGAGATGAGAGAAGCTTGTAGAAGAAGATTCTGACAGCAGAATTGGCTGGAGTTTCCTGGAGAAATGGATGAGGGTGGGGAGCTGAGACTTTGTCACAGTGTTATGTGGTAGGAAGTATTAGATGCTGGTAAAATTTGAAAGCATTTGGACAATATTTGCACACACTTCCTTTGTAATGCCAAATCTGGTCCAGAAAATAGATTTTGAAGCTTTGCTCAAATGGTTTGATGAAGTGAGATGAAATTTGGTGGAGAGTCATTATTTGGATATATGAAGCCACTGTAAAAGGTTCATACCATTTGGATACACCAAAATGGTATTTCCTTCACAGAGGTTCCATATGAACAGAAAATTAGGAGAATTTCTGGGGAAGAATGGATGGAGGGATTGATCTGATTTTTGGTTTCCATGAGTGATTTGTCAATGTTAATCACCATGAAAAATTTCAGCTCAAATGGACCAAGGGTTCAAGCACTTCCTTTGCAAACTTAAAATCTGGACAGAATTTGCAAATAGATGATGTGCTCAAACTTTGAGTTATGGAACTTGTATTTTGATGTAAATGGTGAAGATATGGATAGAAGAATCTCCACAAATTATTTGGGATTTTTCCTGGCTACCAAAATGGTAGTTCCTTTAGAAACTGCCCAAAATGCAATATTGGCATTAAATAGGAAAAAGCAATTTCCCTTATTTAATTATGGCCAATATTTTTATGGGAGCTCAATATGATCATAAAGAATATCTCCACAAGTTTTCATGAACTTTGGAGATGGATAGATATTTTCCTGGATTTAATTCCTTTAGCTGGCAGAAAAAGGAATTAATTAGAAATGAAAAATATTGCAAATGACTTGGCAATATTTTTGCATATCCAGGGTTTATAGATGAAGGATGATCACTGGGAAAAGTTTGGGAGGCAACAGATCAAAGGAAATTGGGGTTCCTTTGTAACGAAAGAGTTAGGGTTTCCCTTCCGATAACTCGGAAGGTAGGGTTTCGGTGGCAAAACACTGATAATAGATCTTGGGTGGCAAGGTTGGACTGAAGAGAATATCTGACTAGATAGGAGAGGCAAGGCTAATTGACCATCTTCATATACCCAAGAGCTAAAGAAATCCAAGAACACCGAGAAAAAAGACGGGAGTCCAATCCCGCAAAGGAAAAAAAACAGGAGTGAAAACCAGGGTCTCACAGAAGGAGACTCTCTTGGATGATCTAAGGGAGACTTTTGACAATCTCCAGGTCTATAAAATGATGCTTAACCCGGCCAAGTGTGTTTTTGGTGTGCCTGCAAGCAAGCTATTGGGTTTTCTCATCTCAGAGAGTGGTATTGAGGCTAACTCGGAGAAAGTTAAAGCTATCACTTCATTGGCTAAACCGGCGTGTGTTAATGACGTCCAATGCCTGGCGGGTCGTATTGCCACTTTGAGCCGGTTCATAAGCCGCCTGGGAGAGAAGGCAATTCCTTTATACCAGATGATGAAGAAGATACATCACTTTGTCTGGAGTGATGTTGCTGATAAGGCGTTTGAGGCACTCAAAAAATAGTTAGCTGAGTCGCCCGTCCTTGCGGCTCCCATTGAGAAAGAACCTTTGCTCCTGTATGTGACGGCTAATAGTAAGGCCATCGGCGTGGCGATTTTGGTGGAGCACAAGGAGGCGGGTAAGGAGTACCCAGTCCAGAGGCCGGCTTATTATGTCAATGAGGTGTTGATTGAGTCCAAGCAACGATATCCACATTGGCAGAAACTGGTATATGGGGTGTTCATGGCGAGTCGCAAGCTGAAGCATTATTTTGTTGGTCATCCTATTATTGTGGTCAGCTCTACTCCCTTGGGAGACATTATTCAAAACAAGGAGGCCACAGGCCGGGTTACTAAGTGGGCAATAGAACTTGGACCTCATGGTTTGAAATATGTGCCAAGAACAGCTATCAAGTCTCAGGCTCTGGTGGATTTCATCAATGACTGGACAGAATTGCAGATGCCTGAGGAGAAGCCTGATAACATGTATTGGACGATTCACTTTGATGGGTCCAGACAGCTGGAAGGCTCGGGGGCTGGAGTTATTTTGGCTTCCCCATGAGGTGAGAAATTTTGTTATGTGTTAAGGCTAATGCTTCCTTGTACTAACAATGCATCCAAATATGAGGCTTTACTCCACGGCCTTCGAATGGCCAAAGAGATGAATTTAAGCTGGGTCAGGTGTTTCGGCGACTCAGACCTTGTGGCTCAACAAGTTTCAGGCACAAGGGATTCCAAAGACCCGCTTATGGCGGCTTATCGCCGGGCGGTTGATAATATTGGTGGCCACTTCGGCTACCAGGTGGAGCACCTTGATCGAAGGAAGAATGAGGCAGCTGATGCCTTGAGCTGGCTTGGGTCTCAACGTAAGCCGGTGCCTCCTAATGTGTTTCTTGATGTATTGCATAATCCTTCAGTCAAGTTACCGTCGGAAGAGGACCTTGCTATTCCTGACCCGGAGGCATAGTTGGTGGCGGCTCTCCATGCTCTTCCTGATTGGATGCTTCCTTACTTGGCTTATATGACTCGGGGCGAGTTACTTGAGGATGAAACTTTGGCAAGACAAATAACCAGGAGGTCTAAATCTATGACTATTGTCAATGGCGAGTTGCATCGATGTAGTGTGACAGGCGTGTTTCAACGTTGTGTTTCCCCTGAAGAGGGCCGTGAGATCTTAAGAGAGATCCATGAAGGTGATTGTGGTCATCATGCTGGCTCTAAATCTTTAGTGGCTAAAGCCTTTCATCATGGTTTTTATTGGTTGACGGCTCATACTGATGTAGAAGATCTCGTCAGTAAGTGTGATGGATGTGAGAAATTTTCTCGACGAACTCATGTGCCGGCTCAAGAGTTGAGCATGATTCCAATTACTTGGCCATTTGTGGTCTGGGGGCTTGATATGGTTGGACCTTTCAAGAGTTCTAAGGATAAGAAGACCCACATCTTGGTGGCGGTTGACAAATTTACCAAATGGGTAGATGCAGAGCTAGTTAGCAAGTGTGATGCAGCAACTGTGGTTTAGTTTGTCAAAAAACTGATCGACCGCTTTGGTTATCCTCATAGTATCATCACTGATAATGGCAGTAATTTGTCTAAAGGGGCTATGAAGGATTTTTATCAAAGAGATCATATTCATCTGGATGTTTCTTCTGTGGCCCATCCACAGTCTAATGGTCAGGCAGAAAGGGCTAACCAAGAAATTTTGAGAGGCATCAAGCCCCGGCTTATGGTTCCTTTGGAACGAACACCAGGTTGTTGGGTTGAGGAGTTACCTTCAGTACTCTGGAGTATCAATACCACCCCCAACAGGTCAATAGGCTATACGCCCTTCTTCATGGTCTATGGTGCATAGGCGGTTATCCCAAGTGATATCCGCCATGACTCGCCCAGGGCGGCGGCTTATGTTCAAACTGATAATGAGACGGCTCGACAGAACGCAATTGATGCTTTGGATGAAGAACATGACCTTGCGGTGGCTCGTTCAACAATATACCAGCAAGACCTCTGTCGCTATCATAGCCGCAGAGTCAGGACTCAGGTGATCTAGTGCTCCGGTTGATTCAAGGTCAAACTGACATGCATAAGCTGTCTCCACCTTGGGAAGGACCTTTCGTGGTCAGTAAAAACCTCAACAATGGCTCATATTATCTCATTGATCTACGTGAGCACGAGAAGTCACACACCTCTGAGCAGGAGACCAACAGGCCGTGGAATATTGCTCATCTTCGGCCTTACTATATTTGAGCCACCGGCTCTCCCCATTGTACATACTTCTGATGATGTATATATCTTTTTATGATCAATATAATAAAGCCGGCATCCCTGAAAAATTCAGGGCCTCTGTCATTTCAATTCTATGTATCTGAGTCTTTATTAATTGGTCATAAGGTCACTTGGGGGCTTCCAACCCACTGGGTTTAGCTTTCATACCCTCTTGACCAGCCTAAGTTGCCATATTCTGAGTTACACCTGCCTGTTTGCAACTTGCTACTCCACCAGGTGACCCGCCGAACTCTTAACAAGTCAATCTTTTTTAAGACCCTGAACTTGTTAAGGTTAAAACGGCGGCTTGTGTCACGTGAGAGCCAGCTTACAGTGAGCTAGGATAAACTCAACGGCTGTGCGGCCTTGAAAGCAAAAGGCCTGTGAGCCAACTTGTTTGGTCATGTCTTGGAAGACGGCCTAGCAAAATTTTGAGATTTGTTGTATCTCTTTTCTTTTTGATTTGTTGATATTTTTATTAAGTTTTTGCTTTTGTGCAAATGTTGACTACCCAGGTCGTGAGGCTTCGGGTTATGATTCTCTTGTTTGAGTATTTTCGGGTTGTCACCCGCCCTGGCTTTGGACTTTAAGTCGCCAGCATGCTTGATTTGAATAGCTGGGACTATGAGGCTACAAATCTTAGGGCTATCACCTGCCCTGTCTGGTTTGGTTTTTATGATGCCTGCATGATTTGGCTCTACAGCCATGATAATTATGGTGTTAGCTGACATATGAGACTACAAGTCTTCGGGTTTGGTAACCCGCCATGGTTTCTGGCTTTAGGTCGCTAGTATGTCTGATGATTGGCCTTTTACAAAATATGCAAGACCTCAGGTGCTGAATATATTCATCAGATGGTTCATATATCTTGTCAGATGAAGTAGACCACAAAGATCAATTGTTGGACTAAAAGTTGAGATAAAACATGCACGAAGGCATGACAGGACTGGACCACTGTCTTAAAGCTACCCTATTACAAGGCTTTCAATTAAGCCCAAAAGATATTGCATTAAGTGTTTTGGAGCTGCACTCCTACCAACCGGCCTGAGAGCCGCCGCGATCATCATCACTGATCAGTTATCTTCTTGCCTCCTTGAAGATTGTGGATCATCCTGCACCGGCTCTTCCTCGTCGATCATCTGAAGATCAGCCATTGTCCAGTCGATGCCGGTTAAAGCTTCGAATGTGGCCTCATCATTTAGTATAATAGAATGATCAACATCAGGGGCGAAGATATGCTTACGCCGAGGAGGAATGAGATTGACAACATCATGAGTTGGCGGCTTAATCTTCTGGTTGTTGTTGTCATAAGCCGGCGTATACTTGTTTAAGTTTAGCTCTTCTATGAGCTTGCAGGCCACGGGCCGCATCTCTCGGATGCATTGATTGAAGTCTTTTTCTTCAAAGGCTGACTGGTCATCCTTGAATTCTGGGCACCCGGTGGCTATTTCCTCCGGGTCAAGCTCAGATTGCCATGCTTTGGCCCGGCTAAGAGCAATGATGGCTCCAGCTCGGGCGGCTGATAATTTCATTTCTTCAATCTGGCCTGGGAATGTTGACAGATGATCCAGAACAGTCTTGATTTGACTCGGCGGTTTTCTGTTCCATCCCAAAGCCACAAGACTGCGAAGAGTGCCACTATATAATCACTGGTACAACGAGGTGCTATACAAACGGTTTTTTACCCCTTTCCGCGATGGCGTTTCGAACCGTCGCCAAGTGAGTGACTGAGATGGGGGGTCCTTCCCACACGACCCAGAAACCGTCGGGGATATGCCCTCCTGGCACACATGCTCGGCAAAATGAGGCCGTGTGCGACCGGCGAGCGATCAAATACAATTATACAAGCCAAATCATTTTCGGTCGTAAGTACATCCCACACAGTCAGTCCCCGCTAAACGTTTATGTTCGTATGTACATTCCACACAGTCAATCCAAGGAATATGTTTTCGTTAGTATGTACATCCCACACAGTTAATCCAAGAAGTACGTTTCCGTTCATATATACATCCCACACAGTCACTCCAAGGAAAACGTTTCCGTTCGCAAGTACATCACACACAATTTTCCCCATTAAATCGTTTGTGATAGCGTTGCCATTGCACATGATATTAACAATTTTATCATTTGCGTTATTCAATGCATCACACACGGTGCGTAGAAGAAACTGTGTGGCAAAGGCTGTCCATCACACACACTTTTTATGTGGTAAACGTTTGCACAAGGTGGCCTAACGCAAACAGTTTTCACGAGGATGTCGTGTGTGATTGTTCATTGATCCAACACGCTTTATTCCTAGAAACTGTGTGCGTTGCCTGAGGTCATCGCCCACGGTGTTTTCTCAATAATCGTTTGCAATAGAAAAACCCATGCTAATTGGCCATTAGCAGGCTAATTGCCCTAATATTAATAATCCATTTATTAATCTAATTGACATTTCATATTAAGCACACAATATATTTCATTTCCATATTAAGGAAGTAGGATTTCATAATTGAAATACATCAGAGTACAAAATCATATAGCTTCAGCACTCAGCTACCCCATTACACAACTGCACCAGCACTAAGTTTCACATGCAACATCTATAACCTTTCCATCATAGACGGTACATAGACAGATGCATCTCATCTGGAAAACTGCTAAAGCGGAAGGCGAATATTGAGCCTTCATTGATGTTGAAGATCTTTGCAACATTAGGCCAGTGCCTGTGGATGATTGACCGTCCATCCTTCGTCCTCTTCAGGAACACTTCAATATTGAACCATGGGTGTTGTATGAAAACCTTCCTCGCTTCCTGACCATACAGGTGGTTTGAGAGGTAATCATCAGTGAACTGCTTTGGAAAGGCTTGAAAACAAGGGTGTGCATAAATATCTTCTCTATATTGGAAATGGGGTAAAGGAATAAAAAAAGGCAAGGTATAATAGTTAGTACCATCTTGTAGTGAACTGACGTCTTCTTCATTGTGCAGACAAAGATCTTGTTGTTTTTTTTCGCTAATTTCTTTATCCTAACAATCTTTCTGAGTTTCTTGACTTGACTAATATTCATGGACAATTCATTTCCACATATGCAAAAAGGGTCGAACAGTGGGTCAAAACCTCTGACAGCAGGACCTACATGTGCAAGATCAAATTGTTGAAAACCTAAATATTAGAATGGTTCCTGCAATTTCACAATAATGTGCTATTAGACAAAGGACCGTGTATGTGCAAACCTCGATTGTAAACCTCAGTGCTTCCCATTGTTTCCCTGCAACACATATAAGGTAGTTAGTCATCAGGTTAAGTGAGGGTTTGCGTGCTATTAGTAAAATATGTTGATGAAAAATAAGCACATTGCAGATTCATCAGATTAATTCAAGCCACATGGAAAATCCATTTATCCAAACCAAGCATGATTAAGAACTAGGAAATATAGCAGTTGTATATGTTTCTCATGTATTAAGTGCAGCCAAATTCGATTTATTCCTCACATGCACAACAATACAAAATTCCACCCACGGCAATTGGACATCGCATTGCAGAATTGAACCAAGCAGTTAACTAAACACCACAACAAATGAACCAAACATTAACTGAGCACCACATTGCACAATATAACATACTCCTAATAGAAGATCAGACAGTTAACCAAACCAAGCATGCTTAACAACTTGGAAATATAGCAATTGTATTTGTTTCTCATTATTTAGTACACCCAAATTCGATTTAGTATACAATAACAGAATGCACCCATAACAATTGAACATCGCATTGCAGAATTGAACCAAACAGTTAACTAAACACCACAACAAATGAACCAAACGTTAACTGAGCACCACATTGCACAATGTATAACATACTAGAAGATCAGACAGTTAACCAAACCAAGCATGCTTGACAACTTGGAAATATAGCAATTGTATTTGTTTCTCATGTATTTTGTAAAGATAAATTCGATATATTTCTCACATGGAAGACAATACAAAATTGCAGCCTGAAGAATTGAACATCACATTTGCAGAATTGAACCAAACAGTTAACTGAAGACGAGAACTAATTAACCAAATAGTTAATAAGTGAGCACCACATTGCACGACATATAGAACATATACACTAGAGCAACAGATTGCATGGTAAAAGTAGATAGCACAATTCACTAGAATTTGTTAAGGAAAGGCAGGAGCAGCACCTGCAACGGGTAAACCGAGCATGCTTAACCGGCGTAGCTAGCAAACTGAACATGGGTCCTTATAGTGAGCTAATAAGACAAGCTACTCCTCAACGTCAGAGATATCGATGATGATTGGCTCCTTGGACATGGAAGAGGGCGAGGCCTCCACATCATGGGTGCCCTCGTCGTAGTGGCACTGGTACCATATCGTGCTATACAAACGGTTTTTAACCCCTTTCCACGACGGCATTTGGAACCGTCGCCTAGTGAGTGTGGGCAATAGGGGGGGTCCTTCCCACATGACCCAGAAACCGTCGGGGATAGGCGAGCCGCTACTGACGATTGCCATAGAATAAACATATGAGAAGCCGCCCTAGTCCCACACGTTACATCTTGACGTTACGTTTCTGATCAAAGAGACATCCCAAACGATTACGCCGCTATAGTCGTGTGAAAAAGGTGGACATCAACATTTAATCTACCGATATGTTTGTGATAGGTACGTTATCGCACACGGTTCAAGAATGTAAAATGTGTGTGGTGCCTCTACTAACGCCAACATGTCCATTTTCATAATTGTGTGTGATTGGTATTCCTATCACACACGCACACTTGTTTGAAACCGTGTGTGCGTCCGTCGGGCATCGCAAACGTTTCACGTCAAAGAACCGTCTGCTCTCTATTTTTCATCGCACACGTTGTTTTCTTTCTAACCGTGTGCACATTATTTTATTCGCTCCTGTATAATTTTATTTTTCCCTGTAATTTATTATTCGAATTGGAAATTTTGAAATATGAAACATGCAATTCAAATTCTCAGCACAATGGTTCAACAACCAATCCATAAATAAAATTGTCAGTACAATATGTTCAGAAATTACAGGATTAGACAGCAATTAACTATGATGAACCACAATATTTAGAGGCGGTAAAGGTGAAGAGACAAGTGTAAATCATTTTGACTGTTGATGGTGTTCAAGAAGCGGAATGCCCATAATGTGCCTTCCTGCATGCCATAGGCACGAACAACTTTTGTCCAACCCCTTGTGACGATCGCCCGCCCATCCTTCACCTCCTTCAGGAAGACTTCTAGAGCATTATCATGGTAGCATGAATTATATATTTTAACCTTAGTTGCCTCCACTCCGGTCATGTAGTTTGCAAGGTAATCATCAGTAAATAGCTTCGGAAACCACTGAAAAGAGAAAAATATCAGATATTGAAGGTCTAATAGAGTAACTTGTTGCGGGCAGGGGAGAAAAGGCAACACATTAATTACCATCCTAAAGTTCACTGTTGTCTTGGACAAAGTGTAAATAAAGAGCTTAATTCTCATCACCCGTTTCTTTTGCCTAGCAATCTTTCTTAGTTTCCTCACTTGACGCTTGTTCATGAATATCTCATTGCCCCATACGCAAAAGGGAAGGAAGCGTGGATCAGTACCGCTCATATATGTACCTACAAGCAACCAGTAAATGTTAGAAGCTAAACTGAGACTGCACAAATGATGTAAAATACAACTACCTACGTTCCTAAGTACAAGTATTTTTAGAGATTTCAATATGACCTACATACGGATGTATATAGAATTATAGATATAGTTTAGATTAGAATCTAGATTCACTCATTTTGCTCCTTATGTAGTCTATATTAGAATCTCCAAAAATACTTATATTTAGGAACAGATGGTGTATAAGACATGGGATGCAGCTAACCTTGACGGCAAACAACAGCATCGCCCATTGTAGCCCTATGTAAGTACATGAAAAGCTAATGTTAACTACAACAGGGTTAACATCCACCAAAAATAGCAAATGGTAATAAAACGGCAGCATCTGTAGTGATATCTTCATTGCGAAAGAGTAGCACGGTAGCAAAGGGACAGATTAAAAAATGGATACAGCTGTTAATTGCAACAGGCTTAACAGCATCCTAAGTCATGTTTTGTAAGTTTGTAGCCATTGAAATACAACTGTTTAAAAATGGATACAACTGTTAATTGCAACAGGCTTAATAGCCATTGAAACCGGTACTGATAAAAATGCAATTGGCAGAGTTAAACATCACAAGGCAGGTGCTGCCAGAGCAAAGAATGGCCCAGTTGTCTATAAAAAGGTAGGGAAAATAGCTAAAACATGTTAGGCATGTTTACTACAACATGCTTAATACATCGACCGTACAAAACATAGCCATTAATTTCAACTGGTATTGGTAAGATTGAACTGGTGAGTTCATACTTGGTAAGTCCTGAGAGGTAGTTGTTGGGGCACTTCATCTTGGCCAGAGCCCGCCCAAAGTCAGCGCCGGCAGAGGTGAGCTCTTCCTCCGGGTCGAAGCATGGATCAGTGTCGCCGACATGTGTACCTACAAGAAGCAAGTAAATGTTAGAAGCCAAACTGCAATTGAACAAATGATGTGAAATACTGTAAGACATGGGATGCAGCTAACCTCGACGGCAAACAACAGCATCGCTCGTTATGTCCTTGCGTAAGTACATGGAAAGGCATGTTAAGTACAACAGGGTTAGCATCCACCAAAAATAGCAAATGGACAGCATCTCTAGTATATCTTCATTGCGGAGAGTAGCACGGTAGCAAAGGGACAGATTAAAAAATGGATACAACTATTAATTGCAACAGGCTTAACAGCATCCTAAGACATGTTTTGTAAGTTTGTAGCCATTGAAATACAACTGTTTAAAAATGGATACAACTGTTAATTGCAATAGGCTTAATAGCCATTGAAACCGGTACTGATAAAAATGCAATTGGTAGAGTTAAACATCACAAGGCAGGTGCTGCCAGAGTAGAGAATGGCCCAGTTGTCTATAAAAAGGTAGGGAAAGTAGCTAAAACATGTTAGGCATGTTTACTACAACATGCTTAATACATCGACCGTACAAAACATAGCCATTAATTGCAACTAGTATTGGTAAGATTGAACTGGTGAGTACATACTTGGTAAGTCCTGAGAGGTAGTTGCTGGGGCACTTCATCTTGGACAGAGCCCGCCCAAAGTCAGCGGCGGCGGAGGCGAGCTATTCCTCCGGGTCGAAGCGTGGATCAGTGCCACTGACATGTGTACCTACAAGCAACCAGTAAATGGTAGAAGTTAAACTGCAATTGCACAAATGATGTGAAATACTGTAAGACATGGGATGCAGCTAACCTCGACGGCAAACAATAGCATCGGCCGTTATGACCCTGCGTAAGTACATGGACAGGCATGTTAAGTACAACAGGGTTAGCATCCACCAAAAATAGAAAATGGGCAGCATCTCTAGTGATATCCTGAGTAATGTATTGTAAGTTTGTTGCTGGTATTGGTGAAATTGAGCTGGACAGTTAATACTTGAACATCTCACAGTGTGCAGTACTGAAATAAACAAGGCACGAACATGCTTAATACATCAACCGTACAAAACATAGCCATTGCAAGTGGTATTGGTAAGATTTAGCTGGTCAGATCATACCTGTCAAGTCCTGGGGGTAGTCACTGGGGCACTTCATCTGGGCCAGAGCCTGCACCATGTCGGCGGCGGCGGAGGCGAGGTGTTCCTCCGGGTCAACACGCACAGCGGCCATCATGCCATGGACCGCCATTAGCTCCTCGACCTCCACGTGATATGTGGTTGGGCTTGCGCGGCGATGCTATGGAGGTAGGGGCGGTGGGGATTTGGAGGCATGAGGATGTTTCGTATGCGCCATTTAAGCAATCAGGCCAGGGCCGTGATAGAGATCGGTGGGTTACCTGACTGGATCCGAGCAGAACGTAGATGTGGTTGAAGCTGTGATTGCGGCGGCGGTTTGAGCTGCCGGTAGGGGGAGGGGGGAGGGGGGAGATACTGAGGAAATTTGATGGGTGGGGATGTGGTTGGAGGAATAAATTCTAAAATCGCGCGCCTAATGAATATTTTGCTGCGAAACTTGAAACTTGGGTGAGGGAAACACACAACGCAGACGAAACGCGTAAAATACTCGTGTGCGAGAAAAGAGAAAATTGGCAGATCCCGTCTCCAAAAAAATGTACACGTGTAGTTGATTTTTTCGGTCAATGGTACGCCTGATTTATTAGGAAACATCGCACAGGTAACTGACTTATGGATCATTAACACAAAAAAACGCACACGGGTACGCCATAGAAACCGTGTGTTTTGTAATCTTCTAATAATTCTTATATCTGTCAGCATCTGCAACCGCACCTAATTTCAAAAATCTCTTTCATTGTATCAGGATTATTCAATGTACATGAACGAGGCAAGGTGACACCCGATGAGCAATCATCGGTTTATGAAATGCAATCAAGTGTCAACCTGCCTCGCTTGCGTAGCCAGATTTGATCCTATGCAACAAGAGAGAAGATTGCTGCCATCCACTGGTGCGGTAATTTAAGCCGGTGTGTGGCCAACTCGCCTGTTGAGGTGGGACTAAAAACCAGCTGCGCCCAGCTCTAGTCTCCTCCGGTGGCTGCGGGTGGACGTTTTGGTAGTATTTGGGGCCGGGGTGCGGCTACATAACTTTAGTGAACACATGCTAATCAACGCTCAAAGCCCTCAAAGGATGTGCTTACCGACATTGTACGTTAATAATAGATAGTACAAACTTAAAGTACAACGGGTAATTTGCTCTAAGACTATGGGCGACACACGCACTAACTACTTCTCAATGCTGCCATTGGGGCATGCTAGCCAGACCCCAGTGTTCTCCTTCCCGGCCTGGTAGGCGGCAGCCCACCATGCTTCGATCTCCGCCAAGCTCTCCTCGGCATGGTGTGCGGCCTCTTCTTTCTTGCGGCGGCGGGACTCTCTTTTCTTGACTGCTTTCTGCCTTTTTCGCTTCTTCTGTGCGGCTTTGGCTGCCTCTAGATCCACCGCACATTCGGCCATGGCAGCCTCAAAGTTCGCCCACATAACTGTGTGGCCGCCGGCGGCGATGAACTCGGCGCGGCGAGATGCCATCGCATCCTTACCATGTGTGTGGTCGCGGGCGGCGAGGAACACAATGTGGCGGGATGCCATCGCTTCCTTACCAGTTACTGTGCGCCGTGGTGCATGAACGACGCTTGGAGAGAGCTCTGGGATGGAGGGGTCTGGCAGCCGTATAGTGCGGTGGTTTTTAAGAGCTCAATGACAAACGACAAAGGAAATTTGGATTCCCTTACAATTTTGCTTGTTCATTATCGCACACGGTTCATCTCCGTCACCTCCGGAAACAGTGTGCACTGAGCCTATTGTGTGTTACGTTAAGATTGGCTGGAACCCCAGTCACGCGGATCGCGCGTGTGCACCATAGGATGCGCCGAGATCGAACGGCAATCCATGTCCCTCACATCACACCCGTGCAGCTGTAGCTGGATTGGATTTATATGCGCTAAATGCCTAGAAAATGCACATAATCCCCTAAATATGGTAAATGAGCTCGAATAAATGCCAAATTTGAACACGGTGATTTGCAGGGTGTATGTTCATCGTAGAAAAAAATCCAGGGCAAAGAACGAAGAAAATTTGGATTCCCCTTCAATCTTGGTGATTTCCCTCTCGAAAGCATGGAACTTCCTCGGTGATGGTTCGATTTATGAAGGGCGTGCATGACGACATAAGCCAAACCTTCTCAAATTTTTACAAGGGTATGGTGAGGCCATACCATGGCACCATGCCAGGCATCATGTTTTTCAAGGATTTATTTCATTTTTTCTATAGTTGAAACCCAATAAACAAATGTTTGTGGTTGACTATTGCCACACATTTCATCGAAATATCTGCCCATTCCTTGTAAAAGGCATGAGAATTTACTAAATGGCACGAGCATGGTTTTCCAGGCCGTTCTTATGCACCCTTTCATGCACCGATTGTTTGAACTTGAATTATGCGCATTAATGCCTAGAAAATGCACATAATCCCCTAAATATGGTAAATGAACCCAAAAAATTGCCAAATTTGAACACGGTGATTTGCAGGGTGTATGTTCATCGTAGAAAAAAACTCATGGACAAAGGACAAAGGAAATTTGGATCCCCCTTCAATCTTGGTGATTTCCCCCTCGAAACCATGAAACTTCCTCGGTGATGGTTCAATTTATGAAAGGCATGCTTGACGACATAAGGTAAATATTCTCAAATTTTTACCAGGGCACGGTGAGGCCATACCATGGCACCATGCCAGGCGTCATGTTTTCCAAGAATGTATTTATTTTTTGTATAGTTATTAACCTAGTAAACGACGCGTTTATGGTTGACAATTGCGACACATTTCCTTGAAATATCTGCCCATTCCTTGTAAAAGGCATGAGAATGTACTAAATAGCACGAGCATGGTTTTCCAGACCATTCTTGTGCACCTTTTCATGCACCGATTGTTTGAATTTGAATTATGTGCATTAATGCCTAGAAAATGCACATAATCCCCTAAATATGGTAAATGAGCCCGGAAAAATGTCAATTTTTAACATGTTGCATTGGAGGCGGTATGTTGATCATTGGAAAAAAACTGAATGACAAACTAGGACAGAAATTTGGATTCCCCTTCAATCTTGGTGATATCCCTCTCGAAAGCATGGAACTTCCTCGATGATGGTTCGATTTATGAAGGGCGTGCATGACTACATAAATCAAACCTTCTCAGCTTTTTACAAGGGCACGGTGAGGCCATACCATGGCACCATGCCAGGCGTCATGTTTTTCAAGCACATATTTTCATTTTTCTATAGTTGATAACCTAGTAAATGACGCGTTTGTGGTTGACTATTGCCACACATTCCCTTGAAATCTCTGCCCATTCCTTGTAAAAGGCTTGAGAATTTACTAAATACCACGAGTATGGTTTTTCCAGACCGTTCTTGTGCACCTTTTCATGCACCGATTGTTCGAATTTGAATTATGTGGATTAATGCCTAGAAAATGCACATAATCCCCTAATATGGTAAATGAGCCCTGAAAAATGCCTAATTTGAACACGTTGCATTCGAGGGGGTATGTTGATTGTAGAAAAAACAGAATGACAAGTTAGGAAGGAAATTTGGATTCCCGGCCCCTTCAATATTGCTCATTTCCCTCTCGAAACCATGAAATTTCATCGGTGATGGTTCGATTTATGAATGGCATGCATGGCAACATAAGGCAAACATTCTCAAATTTTTACCAGGGCAAGGTGAGGCCATACCATGGCACCATGCCAGGCGTCATGTTTTCCAAGCATGTATTTCATTTTTGTATAGTTGTTAACCCAGTAAACGACGCGTTTATGGTTGACTATTGCAACACATTTCCTTGAAATATCTGCCCATTCCTTGTAAAAGGCATGAGAATTTACTAAATAGCACGATCATGGTTTTCCAGACCGTTCTCATGCACCTTTTCATGCACCGATTGTTTGAATTTGAATTATGTGCATTAATGCCTAGAAAATGCACATAATCCCCTAAATATTGTAAATGAACCCGGAAAAGAGCCAAATTTGAACACGGTGATTTGCAGGGTTTATGTTCATCGTAGAAAAAAACTCATGGACAAAGGACAAAGGAAATTTGGATTCCCCTTCAATCTCGGTGATTTACTATCGCACACGATTCATCTCTGTCACCTCTGCGAACCGTGTGTGTTCACCCACACATGCAAAAGGGAAAAGAAAACACTCCTCCGCAACTCTGCACCTCATCAACTTCTATCGCGGCGTCCACCCTAAGCTCGATGGCTGTTGTCGGCGGGCAGAGGTCGCGCTCCAAACGACATGGGATTTCGCCCCTACAGCTTTCTGCCACCTATCCGCAGTTCTGCACCGACATTCTAGACTCTGGTCGATTGGGGTTTTCTACTGGATTGGGCCGGGGATTTTTCTCACGGAGAAGGTAATCAACTTAGCGAAATATTCACTCATCTCTTATCGCAGTCCGTTCGTCGCTGTTAATCAACCGGCAGAAATCGTCGTGGATTCATTTTTGTTCTACTTGATTCGTGGGTGTTCATTCATATGTCCACAGTGCAAGCACAAATCCGGTAAGTTTGGTTGTGGCCAGTCGGAAACAAAGTTCTATCTCACCATTCCGGATGACTTCAGGGTGCGCTCGGTATGTTCAATCTCAACCTACCACAGTCGGCATGGCCTAAATTTGTGAACATATACCGTCTTTTGCTACATTTGGATAAAAGGTACGGTGCCACGTGCAGCCTAGATGTCGAAGCCGATCCCCCCCCCCTTATATTAGGCAAATATATGATGTATTGTTCATTCAGTTACTCTCATATTTGCATCAAATCTTTGTTACATTATCTATTTTTAATTATATATTTTTGTATTTTGCTTTCATCTATATATTGATCTGTTCTATTAGTTACTCCCATATTTGCATCTTGCTCTGTTATTTCAATATATCTAATTTACTATCTTAATTTTCATTTCAAGCAGTACATCCCTTGCTTTGCAAGAACAGGAGTAGAAGGAAATCTTGGGCTTTACTTTGTTGATGACTCCATGGATGTCATATTGACAATGCAACATGGATTTACAATGACGGTTAGCGTAAAACTTGATAAAGATGGTCACTCCTATTTTGATGTGGACCTTTGGAGAAAAATGTCCAAGTGTTATGAACTGAAAGCTGGCAATAAAATTCTAGTGCGTGCACCACAGCCTGGTCTAATTAACATGGATTTTTACTTCCCCAATGTCATCAGCCGATCAAAGTCTGATCGAGGTTATTGTCCTTTCAACTTTCTCCATGCTGGCATATTACTTAGCAAAATCGGGGTATTTGTTTCGACTAATTGATTACTATTTAAGAAACCAATTGTGATTTCATTTTCTGACTCCGTTCCTAGGCAGTAACAAATTCTATTTACCAATTTATGCGCACTATATATTCTTCTGCCATGTTCTGAATAAATAATACATTTCCACCTTTTAAGCAGGATATGTTGGATGCATAGTGAACGATCTGTATGTTACTAAGCGTACCGAATTTCACTGGAAGGACTTGAAGCATGTCATAAACTTTGTTGATAATCTGACAGAGATAGCACAGCGTATGAACGCTGGATTTTGGATGGGATTAATTATACCTATGGTGCACAGATTGAACAAGACCAATTGTGTGCACAAAACGCTGGTAAAAAGTCTTATTTTAATGTTGATGCTCATAAACTATATATATCTTCAATGATATGTTACAATTGGTTTTTATTCTACATTTCAACAGAAATCGCCCGCTGTAGCAGTTCCTGGATCGATTTCCCGGCGGGGTCGAATTACACTTGTGCCTGCTAATAATGCCAAAGTGATTGCAAGGTACTGCATTTCCCGCAGAAATGGAACCATTCAAATTAACAAGTTCTCGCTTGTCATGGCAATGCATCCATATTGTAAAATTGGAGACACTGTTCTACTCATGGTCTACCAAGGCACAGGAGGGCTCTTACTTTTCATTGACGAGATGCCTAGTCGCCGTGATCAAGCTGCTTCCAGCGGATAGTTGTGGTTGTTGGCCCTCAGCCTCTTAAATGTGCTAGCTGTTACTATGCTAAGTATGTAGATATGGACCATATGGTTGTTGGCCCTCAGCCTCTTAAAATGTGATAGTTGTTACTATGTTAAGTATGTAGATATGGACCATATGGTTGTCAAAACCGTGTTACGAAGATCCTCTTTTTGTCGAATAGTGTAACCACTATATATATGTTACTCAAATGCTGTTAGCCAAGTTCTTAAATTTTCATGGAAAGTATTAGTATCATACACAGTTCATTGAGTTTAAGCGTGTGCCCGATGTCCAGAAAGCATATGCATATTAACTGTCCATATTGCAAATTCACACATGTGTTAACATAAGGAAATGTATGTGTAACTTACTAATCATTGCACACGAGTACTCGCAGATGCATCGTGTGCGATACTCCTAGCCACCACAAGCAACTAGTTTGCATTTTTCAAAGTTTTTTGTACACACAGAATCGCACATGAACTAACTGCAGTAACCGTCTGTGTTGTAATTTCTCATCACAAACAGTTCATCCGAGTCGGCTGTTTGCCGCGTATCACACACATCTTGTTTACACGACTCATTTGTGATTTTTTGGCTCATCGCAAATAGTTCATCTATGTGAACTATATGCCTCATATCACACACATCTTATTAAGTTGAACCGTTTCTGTTGTGTTCCCTAATCGAAAATAGTTCTTCCGAGTGAACCGTATGCCGTATATCACACACACCTTGATCTGGCTAACCGTTTGTATTGCACTCACTAATAGCAAACAGTTCATCGGAGTGAACTGTATGCCGTATATCGCACACACATTGATATGGCTACCTGTTTCTGTTGTTCTGCCTCATCGCAAATAGTTTGGATGGATCAACCGTGTGCCCCGCATCGCACACGCAACTAAAATTAGAACCGTGTTTGATGGCTCCGCCATCACAAACGTTTTGCATCTTTTTTGACGGTTTTTTTTACATCACCGTTTGCGATTAATGCATCACACACAGTTTCGTCAAAGGGTCTTTGATCATAGTGTCGTGTTAGCAGCATCCTGTAGTAGTGTGGTGAGTTGCCTAAGCCGCTCCGAGCACCAACCTACTGGCTCTCGAGTTGAGGTAAGCACGTGCACGCTGAGAAAACACCTCGTAGTCTTCGTCGAAGGCACCGAGGGTGGCCTCGAGAAAATGCCATGAACTGTCATTTAAAGCAGCCAACCGCGTCGCAGTGTCAGCGCGCAAGGCGTCGAAGGTGGCCTTGACGGTGAGGTGCTCCTCCAAGATCTGGGGGTCAGCACGAATGGCAGCCATCGCGACCTAATCCGCGTGTGTGGCCGCGATTTGCTTCTCTGCTGCCAAATGCTCCTTGAGCTCCTAGCTATATTGAGTGCACCATGGCTTAGGGCGGCGCTTATTTGGGGGAGGGGTTGGTGATTTGGGTGGAAGGTGTCGCGCTGGCGGTCGGGGCATGTGGGATGTGGAAGGAGGAGGGGGATGGGGGTCAGGTGTGGACTACCTGCCTGGATAGACGAGGCCGAGCAGCGTGAAGGAGGGTCGCCGGCGAGGAGGCGGCGCTGCAAGCAAGGAGTGAAGGTTTCAACTTGGAAAGGAAGGCAAAAATAGGGGAAATGTGGCTTTTGGTAAGGGGGAGGGGGTGGGGAGGTAGGTATTTCCGCGGAAGCCGAAAATTTTGAATCGGTGCAGCGAAAAAACTGTCGCTCAAAGTGTCATCACACACGGTCCCTTATTTAGCACTGTGGATGATATGTGAACATCACAAACGATTCATATAGCTTAACTCGTGTGTGATGAGTTTGAACGTCAAAAAATTTGGTTCGAATTTCCCTGGTTATAGTGGTCATCCACGTCATTGCATAATTTGGGTACACAAAGGAGATTACAGCACACCCACACTTCTTAATCGAGCAAGTTCAGCAATTAAACGAAGCTAGCTGGCCTAAACATTACTCTAACAAATTAAAGACCGGCGCTCTTAATTAAACAAAACAAAGACTACTACTATGGCTGGTGCTCGTCGATCACCGTCGCGTCCTCCATGTCCAGCTCGCGCCCGATGGTCTCCTGGGGAAGGGGCTCCATGGCATCCATCGCACCATACTCGGCAAGCATCTCGCCATCCGCGTCCACCATCTCTTTGGAATAGGCCGCCACGAGATGGGTGTGGGCGGCCACGATCTGGTCTTGGACGGGCTCCACCGTGGCAAGGTATGCGGTGGAGGAACGGACGGCTGCTCGAACGCTCTCGACGATTGCCAACTCTTCGGCCGTGGGTTGCCGACCATTGTCGGAGAAGCATCGTTCGATTTGTGCAGTGACCGCCACGAGCTGGGCGTGGGCAGCCTCGACATGGTCATGGGTGGCCTCCATCAGGGCTAAGGCCGCTGCTGTGGAACGGACAGCTATTGTGCCGCTCTCGCCAGTTGCTATCCCCGAGGCAGATGTTGCTGCCACCACCTGAGAAGCAACAACAGCCGTTTGGGCTGCTTTGGCCGCCCGGTTACAGATTGCGGCCATGCTCATGCACCTTGTTAGCACGCGCATGGCGGCTGTGGCCGCGCTCTCGCCGGAGTGGGCAACCGAAGTTGCCCTCACGACGCGGGTCCACGTCCCCATCTTTCACCGACGATGATTGAATAGTGAAATGATATTTGGGGAGTGAGCTAGTGTGCTTGACATGCCGGCTGTGGACTGTAGCCGACGCAGCTTCTCATGTAAGCCATAGGCGTACTATACTCTGACGGTGCTCCAAGATATTTTGTACTGCATCTCACACGGTTGGTGATAATAAACTATGTGCGATCTACTTGATTTTTCATCGTGATTTGAATTACATAATGGGGCCACAGCAGCAATGGAGGGTGTTTGAATTGCTAGAACTTTTATCTGCAGTGAACATGCAACTATAGGTGTGTCGTAAAAAATTGGAATTATTCAGGGTTCGTTTGGACATTTTTATATATTAACTTGGTTTTCTAGCCATTTCAGGTGCCCAATTCAAAATTAAACTACATGCACATGCTCCGGTGTACCAACATGGTTGTAAAATCATATATGTGTCCATGGGTTTATGCTTATGTCCCATGCAAGAAATGGGGATGAATTTCGAACACCACAGCACTGTGGCTCTCCGGCAAACGTTGAGGTACTTCCTGTTGTAATTCTAGTAAATCCAAAACCTGTCTGAAATTCATGAACCTTGGCATGCTATCATGGAATGGCATCAACATGCTGGGGTAAAAATTATTGTCCCATTTGGGGCAGGTTATGGTATAAGCTTCTCACAAACCAGAGCTTCTCACAAGAAGCCTCATGGTTCCATTAGGGAAACGTGTCACCTTTGTGGACAAAACGATATTCGTCACCTCTTCTTGCTTTCAATTTTTTCCTGGTGTCAACATAGAACAACAGGAGTGTCGTGTTAAATTTTGGAATTTTTCGGGGATCGTTTGGACATTTTTATACGTTAACTGAGTTTTCTAGGCATTTATGTCCATAATTCAAAATTGAACAACATGCACATGCTCCAGTGCATAAAAATGGGTTGAAAAATTGAATGTGTGTCCTTGGTTGCAAGCTTAGGTCACATGCAAGAAATGAGAATGAATGTCAAACACCTTGACACTGTCGCTCGGCCGCTAACATTGAGATACATGGTTTTAAAATTCTAGTAAATTGAAAACTCATCTGAAATTCATGAAACTTGACATGATATCATGGAACGGCATCGACATGCCGTGATAAAAATATTGTCCCATTTGGGGCAGGTTTGAGTATAAGCTTCTCGCAAACCAGAGCTTCTCTCACAACAAGCCTGATGGTTTCAGTAGGGAACGTGCCACCTTGGGGGACGAAACGATATCTGTTGCCTCTTCTTACTTTCAAATTTTTTTCTTGTGTCAACATAGAACAACATGAGTGTTGTGTCAATTTTTAGGATTTTTCGGGGTTCGCTTGGACATTTTATATATTAACTGAGTTTTCTATTCATTTATGTGCATAATTCAAATTTGAACTACATGCACATGCTCCAGTGCATATAAATGGGTTCAAAATTGAAATGTGTGTCCTTGGTTGCATGCTTAATTAAGTCCCATGCAATAAATGAGAATGAATGTCAAACATCTTGCCACCGTCGCTCGGCCGCTAACATTGAGATACATGGTTTTTAAATTCTAGTTAATCGAAAACGCGTCTGAAATTTATGAAACTTGACATGCTAGCATGGAATGACATCAACATGTCGTGGTAAAAATATTTTCCCATTTGGGGCAGGTTGGGGTATAAGCTTCTCACAAACCAGAGCTTCTCACAACAAGCCTCGTGGTTACGGTAGGGAACGTTTCACCTTTCTGGACGAAACGATATCCGTTGCCTCTTCTTGATTTCAATTTTTTTTCTAGTGTCAACATAGAACAACATGAGTGTTGTGTTAATTTTAGGAATTTTTCGGGGTTTGTTTGGACATTTTTATACATTAACTGAGTTTTCTATGCATTTATGTGCATAATTCAAATTTGAACTATAGGCACATGCTCCAGTGCATGTAAATTGGTTGAAAAATCAAATCTGTGTCATTGGTTGCATGCTTAGGTCCAATGCAAGAAATGGGAATGAATGTCAAACACCTTGTCACCGTCGCTCGGCCGCAAACATTGAGATACATGGTTTTTAAATTCTAGTAAATCCAAAACTCGTCTGAAGTTCATGAAACTTGGCATGCTATCATGGAGCGGCATCAACATGCTGTGGTAAAAAATTTGTCCCATTTGGGGCAGGTTTGGGTATAAGCTTCTCGCAAACCAGAGCTTCTCACAACAAGCCTGATGGTTTCGGTAGGGAACGTGCCACCTTTGGGGATGAAACGATATCCGTTGCCTCTTCTTGATTTCAATTTTTTTTCTAGTGTCAACATTGAACAACATGAGTGTTGTGTTAATTTTAGGAATTTTTCGGGGTTCGTTTGGACATTTTTATACATTAACTGAGTTTTCTATGCATTTATGTACATAATTCAAATTTGAACTACAAGCACATGCTCCAGTGCATGTAAATTGGTTGAAAAATCAAATCTGTGTCCTTGGTTGCATGCTTAGGTCCCATGCAAGAAATGGGAATGAATGTCAAACACCTTGCCACCGTCGCTCGGCCGCAAACATTGAGATACATGGTTTTTAAATTCTAGTAAATCCAAAACTCGTCTGAAGTTCATGAAACTTGACATGATATCATGGAGCGGCATCAACATGATGTGGTAAAAATTTTGTCCCATTTGGGGCAGGTTTGGGTATAAACTTCTCGCAAACCAGAGCTTCTCACAACAAGCCTGATGGTTTCGGTAGGGAACATGCCACCTTTGGGGACGAAACGATATCCGTTGCCTCTTCTTGCTTTGAAATTTTTTTCTAGTGTCAACATAGAATGACAGGAGTGTAGTGTCAATTTTTGGGATTTTTCGGGGTTTGCTTGGACATTTTTATACATTAACTGGGTTTTCTAGGCATTTTAAGTGCATAATTCAAATTTGAACTACATGCACATGCTCCAGTGCAGAAAAATGGGTTGACATATCAAATGTGTGTCCTTGGGTGCATGCTTAGGTCCCATGCAAGAAATGGGAATGAATTTCAAACACCAGGGCACTGTTGATTGCCGGCAAAACATTGAAATACTTTGTTTTTAAATTCTAGTAAATCCAAAACTCATCTGAAATTCATGAAACTTGGCATGCTATCATGGAATGGCACCCGACATGCTGTGGTATTTTCCATGTCCATTTTGAGAGAAGGCTCACTCGAATAACAACCAACAAAGGCATTTTAAAAAAAATAGCTGCCACTTTAACATCTCAAACGTTTGTATAATTTAAATCATGTGCGTTATGTTAACCATTCAGGTGATGCCACGTGTCTCTCTTTTAATGGCTATAGGAGGTGCCGTGCGGACAGCTGCTTGACTGAACGGCAGGCGTGCGAGAGCAGTCCGGGGCGCAGGCTGACCAAGAGGCGTGCAAGCTATCCTCCAATGCGCAGGCTTACCGGGAAGCATGCAAGTTGTACACTGCGCAGGCTCACTGGGAAGCGAGCCCATTGACTTCCATGGCCGCCCGCCTTGCTCGCATCCTCTCCATTAATGGCGCCCGAGCCGCTGTTTAATATGGGAGGCCTTACTGTTCGCCTCCCATTCCCCTCCCTCCCGCAGCCCTCCACCAACGCCATGGCGTAGAAGGATCATCGGCCACTAGTCCTCAAGTTTGGTGAAGTCGACTCCGAGCCGGAGGAGATAGAAAATAAGGAGGAATGGGGCCTCATGGACATGGCCCTGAACGAGCTGGCCGCCACGGTTGCTGCCCCCGCGCCCGTCCCAGCTCCCATCCACGCGCCCGCGCCAGCGACCATCCCCATAGCATTGATGGGCTGGTCGCCGAGCACTATCGCAGAGCTGGAAGCCGCGGGCGTCAGCGAGGTCTCCGCGGACCCGCGCGAGCTCGTGTACATGCCAACGCCAGCGCCCGTGCCCGTGCGCGACCCTGCACCCACCGCGGCGCCGGTCCTCGTGCGTTTGCCTACACCCGCCATGCCCGTGCCCGTGCGCGTGCCCTCCTCAGCGGCATGGGACACCGCCGTCGACCGCTACCTCGCAGCGTCGCCAGTTGCCGTCCTCCCACGCCCCGCCCATCGATCGCGCGACGACATGATGTTTGATTTCCAAGTTAAGAACATTCTGTGATGCCTTGAAGACTTCAACAACGGCGTCCCGGAGGACGACAACAACAACACCGGCGCGGCACGCCACCTCCGCCGCCGCCGGAAATAGTTTTTTTGGGTTTAATATTGTATCTCGTTCATATGAATATAAATCCGCAGTCTGACTAAATGAAAGATATGGTTTGAATGTACTTGCATTTTTCTCTCTTAATGTACAGACTTATCAAATGATTTTCTTTTAAAAAATGTCAATGGTTTTTAAATATAAAACACTCATCGCAAACGTTTTAGTTAGAACACCCGTATGCAAAATGACAGCTTCCCCAGGAAGCCAAGGGAAAATGTGACGAGCAGGATTTGTGCAGCTCTTGATTGCAAACGTTTTAGATAGAACACCCGTATGCAAAGTGAGAGCTATCACTACTGCAGGATGCTGCTAACATGACACTACGATCAGAGACCCTTCGATGAAACTGTGTGCGATGCAATAATCGCAAACGGTGATGTAAAAAAACCATCAAAAAAGATGCAAAACGTTTGCGATGACGGATGCATCAAACACGGTTCAGATTTTAGTTGCGTGTGCGATGCAGGGCATACGGTTCAGTTCAATGAACTATTTGCGATTAGGCAGAAGAACAGAAACGGGCAGCCAGATGAAGGTGTGTGCGATATATGGCATACGATTCACTCGGATGAACTGTTTGTGATTAGGCCGAACAAAAGAAATGGTCAGCCAGATCAAGGTGTGTGCGATATACGGCATATGGTTCACTCGGATGAACTGTTTGTGTTGAGCCAAGAGAATAGAAACGGTTCAATTTAACAAGATGTGTGTGATACGCGGCAAACAGGTCTGTAATCAGAAATATGTGCAAAGACCGATAATAACCCAGACGATTGCTGCTAATAAGACGTGTGTGTTGTGCGTTGGGATTGCATACAGAACAACAACATATATATATACACACTTATAAGGACATGGTTGCATAACCAAATTAAACATCCAATTACATAGGTGGCTACTACACACATGAAATTTGCACACACCAAAGTAAACTATTACATGCATAATTACATAGGTGGCTACTACACACATGACATTTCCACACACCAAAGTCAACTATATATTACATGCATGATTAACTATGATAAACGATCATCTGATCATCATCTACTTCTTGGGACGCTTGCCGCTACTGCTCTGCTTGTGGCTCGATTCGGCCTCATCGATCTCGGTAACGAGGCACTTCCTCATGTCAACGATCCGTCTGTGCACCTCGTAGCATGTGTACATGCTCTTGGGCACGAACCTGAGGTGAGGTTCATCTAGTTGCCGCATCCAGACCCCGTGCCAGGATACGGGACGTGTTCTGTTGGCATCCTGCTTCATCTTTTCATAGTATGGGTCGATGATGGCCGAGGCGAGTTCAACCAGGGAGTCCTTCTTCGTGCTGCCCCAGACCCTGTAGTGCTCACGGATTTCGACAAGGTTCTTGCAGGCCAAGCCCGTAACCCTGAGTGCTTTTTCATCATCAGTGGTTTCCACCGTAGAGAACCTGTAGTCGGTGCTGTTGACAAACCTGGTGAAACAGTCGCAAGGCTCTGTGGCCATGCAGTAGTGGTAGATGAGGACATGATGGCGCATGCACAACTGGGCAATGGCAACCTTCTGATCTATGTTGGGACGACCTCCGGTGTACTGGAGGTCGATGCCGACCACCTTGTACTTGTCTCGAGCAAGCAACTGCTCAACGATGTTGATGTAGTCGTCCACCACGGCCGGGTCGATGTTGTACACCACCGAGAGATCCGTCTCCCTCGCGTGGGTCTCCACTTTATAGTCGCCGAACTCCATTGGAGCGCCACTAGACATCCCCTCTCTATGTGTCGTCGTGGGTGTGCTTGTTGTGTTGTGGGGCGCGATCGAAAGGTTGAAGAGACTAAGGTTATAATGGCCGTGGGAATTAAAGGGGAAGCCGGACGGCCTGGAATATCGGCACACCCGGATGGCAGTTCTAATTTGCAGCGCGTAACTCCATCGTGCCGCACGTAACTGCATCGTGTGGCGACACGCGCGGCGCAACCGCATGCATATGGGGCCCCCGACATGATCGTGCGCAGGCCCAATCACTGGCAGAGCGCACGCGGAGGGGCGCGAGCAGAGTGCTCCGTGGTTGCCTCAACGGCGAGTAACCATATATATGCATATAGCAGTTGAACACGCAAGGAAAAGCTGTCCACAAGCCAAGCGCGCCGACGGACGTGAGCAGAGTGCGCCGCGCCGCCTAACGGCAAGCACAGCGCGCTGCGGCGCCTAACGGCGAGCAGAGCTTGCCGAGGGACGCGAGCAGAGGCCGACACAGTGATACGTGGCAAATAAGACGAACTGTGTGAGCGATGTCGGAGACATCAAGCACGAATCAGATTTGAGTTGCGTGTGCGATACATGGCATACAGTTGATCCATCCGAGCTGTTTGTGATGGAATAAGCCGTGTGTGTTGTGGGCAAACGCTTGCTGGTATATAACCATTTGCGATTGATTAATTCATCGCCGACGGGTTACCTAGTGTGGTCCATGTGCGATGTGATATGCTCAGTCTGCAGAACATCTATGCTCTGTGTACAGAAGAACAACATATATATAATTGTAACGGGACATGATTGCAATACCAAATTAAACATCCAATTACGTTATATAACAAATACCATAAATATTGCAAGGTTCAAATTCAAAGATTACAATGCCCAAATTCAAACATTGCAAACCTCGTCATTTCTGCAAAGGGATCAGCCGCTGACAAGTCATGTATGGGTTTGACACAATGACTTCCAATTACTCTGTCATATGCTCTTCCAATACGAAGTTTAGCTTTTTTGGAGCCTCTTCCATTCTGTAGTACCTGCCGGCTCTGATCAACAAACCATTCATCTTTCCTAATTAAATGCGTGTTCAACCTCAGTACCCTCAGCACCCTTGCTCTGGCAAGAAAGAACCTGCCAAGTGTAATCTCTGGTAAGGTCCCTCGGTAGGAGTTCAAAGTAATATTTGAGAGATGCAGATCAAGGCATTCGATGTGATTGTCGTTATAAACATTATCCACCTCCGGGCCTATTATTATCTGCAAAAGAAGAGAACGTGTTAGTGCTTACATGCAGTTTTGAACATTACTACACGCCTATTTGGTTTGCAGGATTTGTAAAATGCACCAACGTGCCATCTTCGATCTGACATGATTAACATGGGCATTTGATTACAATCTAGAAAAAATGTAGCCTTCTTCACAAGAGGTTGGATTGGATGAAAAATTCCCTAAGAAAACTAGTACAGATGAATCCAAAGGAGAAATGCTTATGTATTGTAACCATATGAATCAAGCAACCAATATGGGGTGGGGGTGTATGTCCTGAAATCCTCCAAAATTCCTTCAGAAATCGTAGTACATTGTCATTGTAAACTTGGGAAAAGGTGCAAAAAATTGAACTCCCTTATGGTTAACATTTAACAGGAAAGGAACATCACCTCGATATACAACTTCTTCAGGCACGGAAAGCATCTCAGGAAACTGAAAACTTGGTCCAGGTTGGGGCCGACAGATTCTAGTGCCAAGACCTTCACTGTGCCCAGAATCTGGGTGAAGCTTTGCTGGATGACAGACAAACATACATCTTCAAAACTAGAAATAATGTTGATATCAAGAAGGAGAGGTATAAGGCGACTGTTGTACCTGAAAGTAGTAGTACTTGATAGACGAGTAGCCCACCACTGTCAATTTTGGCGCAGAAATGACATTGATTCTTGTTGGACCTTGTTGATCAACTACAAGTAATCTCTCAAGTGAAGGTGTGTCCTCAATGACCATATTGTGGCCCACCTTTTGTGATCTCTCGTTGCAGCACCAGCAACACACATAAATAGTCCGGAGAGTCCTGGAGGTGATGTGGAAGGTACTCGACCAATTCATCACCTGAAGACGAAGGAACTCGAGTGCAGTACAGCCGCGGAGCAGGCGCTCCATGTCATCCTTTGGGATGCAGACGGTGACGAGCTCGAGGTGCTTCAGTCATGGTAGAAAAAGAGCGGGCGCGTCATTAAGGGGGGGGGATTGCAGTTCATGAACTTGGCGAGGCGCAGCGTGGGCGCAAAGCGGAACACGGACGTTGGCAGCGAGCGCATATGCCCATCATTAAAACTGAGCTCCTCGAGCTGATCTAGGGCAGGGGATCGGAACCACTCGCCAAGCTTGGCTCGGTCCTTGCCATTGGAACGGAACTTGCCAGTGATAAGGCCTCTGATTGGACCACGGTGACTGCCGAGGATCTGGGAGAACGCATCCAAGCTTTTGCGATAGCCATGGCAGAGCTCGTGGGCGTCGAGGAGGTCGATAGGGGTGGAGAGCCATAGGGGGTGCCACTGCCGGGAAAGGGCGGTTGTCCTTGCCCCATATTTGATTGGGAGGAGGGATATGATGATTGTCAACATATCATCGGGGAGGCTACTGATGAAGTCTAGGCCTGCTGGAATCGCTTGTGGTTCTTTCTCGACCCGCCTCCGCTTGTTGGCAGCCTCGTTCTCCACCTCGTCGGCGGCGACGAAAACCTCTGTCTCCATATTCACGCCGTGCTCCCGTGCTTCAGCAGCCCCGGTGTCGCCACTCCCTCCGATGGGGCGCTTCGGCGGCATCCTCATACACTGACGACTTTGAGTACTGAGAGCGGCATCGAGGATGCGGGCGGAGAGAGAGGATTGTGTGTGTGGCGAGGATGGGGGGTGCGGCCGCTCGGGCGTGCCATTAATACAGACCAGTGGGAGCGAGGCAGGCAGCGGTCAAAGGCTGTCTCGCTTCCCAGTGAGCCTGCGCGGCGGACTTCTGGCATTCCTATACCATCATTTCACGGAGCGAGGCGGGCGCGCCATTAATATGGAGCAGTGGGAGCGAGGTGGGCGGCGGTCAAAGGGCTGGCTCGCCTCCCGGTGAGCCTGCGCGGCGGACTACTGGCACGCCTACCATCATTTCACACAGCTACTAGCACGCCCCGCACGGTGAGTGCGTAGTGAACACGCGCATGCCTCGGCCTCCCGGTCTGCCTGCTAGCATGCGTCTCGTCAACTCACACATGCTCATCCGGCACACGGGACGCGTGCGCGGCACGTATTATATTGATTTTTCCTTTTTGATGATTAATTCTGCCGCTTTATTACTTAACCGAAGCACGACACTTACATTGTTGGTCTAACGCCCATGGTTCGAATAAAGAGTTCGTTTGCGATATTGGTAGATAATTATTTATAATTTCCTGTATGTAAGAAGATTATATCAAAACTTGTCTCAAATTTGGAAAAAAAATATCACAGTCTATTGGTGTCCATATGACACCACAATAAGTTTCATGAATTTCAACATAGTTTTGGATTTATTGGATTTTAAAATCAAGATTCTAGATGTTAGAAATTTCTTGCATGGGGACTAAACATGCACCCAGGGACACGTACACATATGATTTTGCAATCCATTTTCGTGCACTATCATGGGTCTCATGTAGATCAAATTTGATTTTGCACATTTAAAGCCCTGTGAAATCAATCAATGTATAAAAAAATGAATAGATGTTATCTATTTTTTTCAATTTTCAACACTAAACTCCTTTGGTCGCATGTTCGCTGCAGAAAAACTTTGACATGCATCTTTGGGCCACATGCACGCGGTGGTCCTACGACACTCACTCACATGGGCCCGCGAGGTCACCGTCCAGCACTATGACATGCGATGAGAGAGGTTAATTTGACCAACAAGGATGGTCATTTTTTGGATTTTGTTATACATACGGTAGGAGTATATATATATATAGTACGCGTTGAAGAGGGTGGCTGTGGGCAATACTACGCGTCATATAGGACACTCACTCGTGTGCGATGCTTCCATCCGTGGGCCCGCGAGGTTGTCCTCCATCACTTTGACCTAGCAAGGAGGTTTTTTTTTGGGTTGTGTTGCGGTAGGAGTATATAGTACGCGTCGAAGAGGGGAGGAGGGGGCCGGGGCAGCACATATATACTACACACATGTCATGAATCGATCTCGCTCCGTGTGGGGACTTTTCGGTTTCGAGGCAGGTGCCGCAAAGAAGTTGTGCATATTGGGTATTAAAAACATCACCAACACATTGGGCCACGTGCATATGATGATTGTCACTCATTCGCCTGCGACTCTTCCCTCCATGGGCCCGCGAGGTCGTCGTCCATCTAATATATGACACAACGAGAAAGGTAATTTGACGAACAAGGAGGATTATTTTCGGCGTGTGTGTTACGGTGACGACGGTCTGTTGTAGGAGTATAATACGCGTCGAAGAGGGGAGGGGGGCAACATTATATATATATAAATATATATATATAATATAGTATTATATATATCGATAGAGAGGAGAGATATAATCGATATATATGATTATATATAGACCTATTAGATTATATATATATATATATATATATATACTACGTGTCATGAACCTCGGTTCGTCTGTGGGGGACTTAAAGGTTTCCGAGGCAGGTGCCACATCAAAGTTCTGCATATATATTAGGTATTCAAACATCACAACCATGGTGGTTGTCCTCTAGCAATCACTCACGGGGTTATCAGCGAGATGCTTCATCCATCTCTGTGTGCCCGCTTGGTCAATCACTTCAACCGACTGCGATAGAGGTTAATTTCACTTATAATTAGGAGGGGATTAAATTTTGGTTCGTCTTATACAGTTCGGTACATGCAACTATACTTCGCGCGCACGTGTACACACGAATCCCTCCCACCGGGTCGAAGTGGTGGGTGGGGGGACGGAGCACGCGACGCATCATGAACCAGATCTGTGTGGGGACTGTGCGTTTTTCAATGCATGCATGCACCACATCAAAATGTTGTGCTTTTGGTATTCAAACATATATGCATGCATCACACATGTCCATACATATGTTTGGGGCACATACATGCAGTGGTTGTCTTTGGACACTCTCCCTCGCTTGGTTATCATCGACGGCCTATATATTCATGGGCCCGCGTGGACGTCTCCATCACTTCGACCAACAACGCGAGAGAGGTTACCAGGGTGGATTCTTCTTCTCTTGGTTCGCATTACCGTATAGTCGTACATCGATCATGGTGAGATTCGAGACCTAAGTTTGAGGGCTCGCATACACATGAATCAAAGTTGTGCATTGGGTATATTCAAACACCACATGACACTTCATACATATGTTTGGGCCACACATGCACGCAGTGGTTGTCTTCAGGCACTCCCTCGTGTGGTTATCGGCGACAAGCTAGCCTATTTTGTGGGGCCGCGTGTGGAACGTCAATGCATGACTTTGACCCAACAAACAAGAGAGGTTATACGACCAAGGTGGTGATTCTTCTTGGTCAGTCTTACAATACGCCTTGGTGAGATGCCCCCTCCCACCGACTCAAAGTGTGTGTGGGGGGGGGGGGGCACAGTACTACTTCATACTAGATGAACCTCCGTGGGGCTGGGGATGCCTGGTTAATTTGCGATGCACAAATGCCGCATCAAATTTGTGATTTGGTTATTTAAATATCATAGCACATCATTTTCACACACACACACACACACATCGGGCCACCCGCAGGTGTGGTTGGTAAGTGGTGTCACCCATCTAATGCCAGAATAACACATATGTGGGCCCGCACACGGTCCACATTTGATCGGAAGCAAAGGGGGGGGGGGGTTGATGTACTTCTTTCGGTTTTGTGTTACGGTACGGTGAGATGTCAGACCTAGCTATTTGGGGCATGCGTTCATAGCTAGGATTCCCCTCCCGGCAACATGAAGTGTGTGTGTTTCGGGGAGGGGGGCTAGCAATAATAACGTGCGCTTTGTGTGACAGGTGCCACATCAAAGTTGTGCATTGGGTATTTGAACATCAAACCACCCTTTTCATACATATATTTAGTCCACATGCAAGTGTGTTTGTGTTCTGACCCTCTCCCGCATTTTTTTGCCCAAATTTATAAACAGCAGACGAGTCGGACGCAGCAACCGTCTGCGATCGGGTACGAAACAGACATGATTCCCTAGGACTACCCATGTGCAGCGCCCCTGCCCCTGTCACCCACATGATCATAGTAGATTGGGCTCCACGAGGCTTCCCTCCCCCTCTCGAAAATATCTACTCCCTCGCAATCTCGAAAATATCTACCCGCATCCGCGTAGATGGTTTTTCTGTTTGATAGCACACGATTAGTATGTCTGGACCGTGTGCGATGTCTGTTACTCCCGCTCTGCTTCAATCAGTAGATCCAAATTTTCAGTAGCCCCGGCATTTTACTCCCGCCCCACTCTGCTTCAATCCCTTGATCCAAATTTTTGGTAGCCCCGCCATTTTACTCCCGCCTAGTAAAATTTTCAGTACCCGCGGCATTTCCTCAAACACCACCTGGGACCCCTCCACACACACACCCCAAATCCTTCGCTCACCCCAAATCCCCCGCTCACACACATACACACCACCCCTCCCTCGCTCCAAACCTAGCTAGGTCACCGCTGCCGCGCCGCCTCCATCGTCAACCTCTGCCGGTCTGCCCATGCAGTTTACCCACCGATATACATACCCTCGCCGCCCTGAGTTTCTTAGATGATGCCTGCGAAACACCCCCTTACCCAGAGATCCCCATCCCCACCCCCCTCCCCCACTCCAGAGCATCGTAGCCTAAGCCAGGCTACGCTTCCCGGGGAGCTCGAGGAGTGAATGGCCCAAAAGAGCTTTACCGCGGCCTCTTCGCCCGACGTCGGCGAGGTGGCCACCGAGGAAGCTGACGATGATGACTGGACCTGGATTAAGCCTTTCAATCAGTGGGCAAGAGTATTCTGGCATGTCACGGACGCTGGCTATGACATCGAGGTCATCGACACTGACGGCTTGACGCGGGTTATGTCACAGGTTAAGTTGCCCACCCCCAACTCTTCGGGTTCGACAGCCGTTGATCTCATCGATGGCCCTGCCGTTGATCTCCTACGGCTCGTTATGAACAATTTGCCATCCTTCATCGCCATGGAGCCCCTTTTGTCATTTCTGAAGGACACATTCTGCGACGCTGGCCTGGGATCCTCAGCTGGCAAGTCAGACCTCATCGACGGCGACCACGAGGAGGGAGCCAATCTGTGACAAGTGAGGAAACCCATGATTTGTTTTCTCGAACCCCTTTTGTAGTGAGAACCTGTCCAGTATTTATTGCTATATTAGGTTGTTTGCATTACGCCTTGTTTATTTCTATGGTTTATGGTTGTTCGGTTGTTTGTAGTTAGCATATGTCCAGTCTCAATTGCCATCTTTGGTTGTTCGTAGTATGCCTTGTTTATTTCAGCTATTAACAGTGTGATGTTCTATATGTGCTAGTATGAACTGTGCGGTTCAATTTCATCAATACCAAATTTAACAATAGCTCTATGAATGACTATATTTGGTTGCTGTTAAGCATGTTGTACTCCCTACAAATCTTTTTAGTTCGCAAATAAGATTTGTCTTAAGTCAGGCCTCTTAAAGTTTGACCAACTTTATAGAACAAAATACCAACATTCACAATATGAAATAAGTATCAGTACATGTGTCATGACTTAAATTTTCATATTGTATAACTTTAGCATGCTAGATGTTGATATTTTTTCATATAAATAAGGTCAAACTTTATGAAGTTTGACTTCAGACAATTCTTATATGCAGAGTAAAAAGGACCGGAGGGAGTATTGAACACGCCTTTCCATTTGATTTAACAATGGCATTGTTTGGATACTCTAACTTAGCTAGAGGTTAGAGTTAGTTTCTAGCTCATGACAGTTAAAAGGGAGAGAGAGAGATTGGTGGAATAGTTGATTGTATTGCTTGAGCCTCGTGGGCATATATATAGGAGTACATGGTCATCTTGGAGTACAAGTCAAGGTAGAATAAATCCTACGCTATCCTACGTTTCCTAAATAACAATGATACTCAACAATGACTAACCCTGAACTAACTCTAGCCAAAGAGGTGTTTGGATGACAGTGTTAGATTGACAATAAATGCACTAGGAGAACTAGCCCCAATCAGCACCTCTTGGGTGGGATAGTTGTTTTGGGTGGGTTTGATGCAACTAGCTCAAACTAGCCCTCATGTTTGGATACTTTAGGGCTATTTGAGCCCAAACTAGCTCAAACTAACTCTAACCCATGGATCCAAACAGGGCCAATAACTAGTGTACTTAGACCTGCACAATACAAGTTTGAATGACTATGTTTGCTTGTTTTTAAATATTAGGCCTATTGTTAATAACACACCTTTCCACTTCTTGTTTTTAAATATTAGGTTTTTAACAATTTGGTCTTGCACATGTAGGTCCTGCTGTCAGAGGTTTTGACCCACTGTTTGACCCTTTTTGCATATGTGGAAATAAGTTGTCCATTAATATCAGTCAAGTCAAGACACTCAGAAAGATTGTTACGATAAAGAAATTAGCGACAAAAAACAACAAGATCTTAGTCCGCACAATGAAGAAGACATCAGTTCACTACGAGATGGTACTAACTGTTATACCTTGTCTTTTTAATTCCTTTGCGCCATTTGAAATCTGGAGAAGATATTTATGCATATCCTTGTTTTCAGTCCTTTCCAAAGCAGTTCACTGATGATTACCTCTGAAACCACCTGTATGGTCAGGAGGCGAGGAAGGTTTTCATACAACACCCACGGTTCAATATTGAAGTGTTCCCGAAGAGGACGAAGGATGGATGGTCAATCATCCATAGGCACTGGCCTAAAGTTGCAAAGACCTTCAACATCAATGAAGGCTCAATATTCGCCTTCCGCTTCAGCAGTTTTCCAGATGAGATTCATCTGTCTATGTTCCGTCTATGATGCTAATTTCAAAAGGTTGTAGATGTTGCATGTGAAACTTGGTGCTGGTGCAGTTGTGTAATGGGGTAGCTGAGTGCTGAAGCTATATGATATTGTACTCTGATGTATTTCAATTATGAAATCCTGCTTCCTTAATATGGAAATGAAATATATTGTGTGCTTAATATGAAATGTCAATTAGATTAATAAATGGATTATTAATAATAGGCCAACTAGCCTGCTAATTGGGTTTTTATATTGCAAACGGTTATTGAGAAAACACCGTGGGCGATGACGTGAGGCAACGCACACAGTTTCTAGGAATAAACCGTGTTGGATCAATGAACAATCACACACGACATCCTCTTGAAAACTGTTTGTGTTAGGCCACCCTGCGCAAACATTTACCACATAAAACCTATGTGTGATGGACAGCCTTTGCCACACAATTTCTTCTACGCACCATGTGTGATGCATTCAATAACGCAAACGATAAAATTGTTAATATCGTGTGCAATGGCAACGCTACCACAAATGATTTAACGGGGAAAATTGTGTGTGATGTACCTGCGAACGGAAACGTTTTCCTTGGAGCGACTGTGTGGGATGTATATACGAACAGAAATGTTTAGCGGGGACTGACTGTGTGGGATGTACTTACGACCGGAAACGATTTCGCCTGTATAATTGTATTTTTTTAGCACTACTGTACGTATAACCATATTTGATCACTCGCCGATCGCACACGACCTCATTTTGCCGAGCGTGTGTTCCAGGAGGGCATATCCCCGATGATTTCTGGGTCGTGTGGGAACGACCCCCCTATCGCAGTCACTCACTAGGTGACGGCTCAGAACACCATCGCGGAAAGGGGTTAAAAACCGTTTGTATAGCACCTCGCTGTACCAGTGTATGGTCTTCCCCAGTAAGTCAAGGGAAAATTCGCAGTGCAGGATTTGTGCATCTCTTCAACACAAACGGTTCAGATTGAATACCGTATGCAAAGCCAGACTTTGGCGCTAAGCCAAGAGAAAATGTGCCGAGCAGGATTTGTACATCCCTTCAACGCAAACGGTTGTTTTGGATGACCTGTGTGCAACCACGTACAGACAATTTGGTAAGATTTGCATCTATCATATTGGGTATATTGCCATTTGTCAAACTGAAAAGATTGACATTTGTTGATCTAGTAACATTGCCATTTGTCAACCTTGTAACACTGCGATTTGTCAAAATATGCAGCTAAAAATCACTAGCAATATCTAATTTTTGCAACTAAAATTCAGTAATTAAGCATAGATTTCATTCATAGATTAAGCAGTCGTTCTTTATACAAACAGTTTAACTCGACAGCTGAACCGACCAAACTTTTCCCCAATTGTTGCCAACCACGTACTGAAATAGCTAGTTCAACTATATATACTAGCTAATTTTAAGTACGTTTTACAGTTCCACCACATCTATAGTCAGATGAACTGAACAAAATAGCCCCTAAATAGTACTACTACGGAGGGGCTTTGTACTAAATTACCTACTACCCCCGTCCTGGTTTATAAGTCGTCTATGTATTTTTGTGCCAAATTTTGACTAGAGATTTAACTAATAAAATACGAATGCATGTCGCGAGAGATTATATCGTTGGATTCGTATTTGAACATAGTTTCCAATTATATAATTTTTGTAACATGCATTAACATTTTGTTGGTTAAATTTAAGGTCAAAATATGGCACATAATATAAAGGGGACTAATAGACCAAGACGGTGGTAGTAGCACACGGCCGCTCTCTACGCAGCGACACAACTGTCGGCCGGCTTGTAGACGACCATTTCCTGCGTGTTCAACTGCTCTATGTGTGTGGTTGCTTGTGGTTGAGGCGGCCGCGGCGCGCTCTGCTCGCGTCCCGCCGCGCGCGCTCTGCTCTCGCGTCCCTCCGGGCGCTCTGCCCTCGTCCCACCACGCGTGCTGCCAGTGTTTCGGGCCGGCGCACGATCACGCACGTTCGTGTGCATGCGGTTGCACTGGGCGCGGCGCCACGATGCAGTTACCCGCTGCAAAAACTGCCATGCGGACGCGCCGAGAATCCAGGCCGCCCGGCCCCCATTTATTCCTGCGGCCATTTACCTTCATCTCTCGCGCCACATGACACAATAAGCACACCCACGACGACACATATAGAGAGGACATCCAGCGGTTCCAATGGCGCTCCCCGTGGCTCCAATGGCGCTCCCAGCGGCCGACGATGACAACGGCGGATAGTTTACCACGCATCACGTAGTGGACACCAACATGAGGGGGAAGGCCCTCTCGGTGGTGTACACGAACGAGCCGGTCTCGGTGGAGAGCTCCATCCAAACTATGGAGCAGTTGCTTGCCGAGGACAAGTACCAAGTGGTCGGCTTCGACCTCGAGTACACCATCGGTCGTGCCGGGCACGATCAGAAGGTTGTCGTCGCCCAGTTGTGCGTGCGACATGACGTCCTTGTCTACCACAACCACCTGGCCACAAGGCCTTGCGAGCGTTTCTCCAGGTTTATCAACAGCTCCGACTACAGTTTCGCTACGGTGGACACCACCAACGATCTAAAAGCGCTCAAGGTTTCGGGCTTGAAATGCCAGAATCATGTCAACATCCAGGACCACTACAAGGTCTAGGGCAGCGACAACAACAAACAGAACTCCCTGGTTGACCTCGCCTCGGCCATCATCGACCCCTACTTCATGAATATGAAGGATGAGAGCAAGAAGGACAAGAACGCCTGGCACAGTGTCTAGCATGAGAGGCTGGATGAACAACACGTCAAGTACGCGGCCAAGGATGCATACACAAGCTACGAGATGTACATGCGGATCATTGACATGAGGGAGTGTCTTCTTCTTGCCCCAGACAAGGAATCGAGCCACAGAGCAGTGGTAGGAGCGTCACAAGAAGTAGATGACTAGACGATCATTTCTCCTAGTTTAGAATGCATACAATTGTTTATTGAGGTGTGTGCGAATGATCAGTATAGTCACTTATGTAATTGGATGTTTATTTCAGTTATATATATATATATATATATATATATGTTATTATTCTGTAGACAGAGAAAATCACATGGCTTATTAGCAGCAATCGTCTGTGTTATTATTGGTCTTCGCACACATTTCTGATTACAGACCTGTTTGCCACGTATCACACACATCTTGTTCAGTTGAACCATTTGTATTATGTTGCCTAATCACACACAGTTCATCCTAGTGAACTGTATGCGGTATATCGCACACACCCTCATCTGGCTGCCCATTTCTGTTGTTCTGCCTCATCGCAAACAGTTCTGCTGGATTAACCATTTGCCATGCATCGCACACGCAACTCCAATATGAACCGTGTTTGATGTCACCGCCATCGCAAACGTTTTGCATCTTTTTTGACGATTTTATTACATCACCGTTTGTGATTGATGCATCACACACAGTTTCGTCAAAGGGTCTCTGATTGGATTGTCACGTTTGTACCATCCTGCAGTAGTGAATTGCTCTGTTAGCGAGTAAATCGCCTTCAGCTTCAATAAGATGTCCTGACCAAGACTTGCGCTCCTGGGGCCTATTCAGAAGCCATACAAGAGCCGCCGGCGAATTAGCAATGCATATGTGAGAAGCCAAGTGGGGTACAGAATTTGAAAAGGTATATTAAACTTACCGAAGATGGCGGCTGTCATGTGGGTAATGTGTTGCTTTAAGCCGGCCAACTCATTGGTCACCAGCTTAAGTTGAGCTTCAGCCTCTTCGGCTCTCTTCACTAGTGCAGCCTTATCAGATTCCCATGTGGCTCTCTCAGCATCAAAACCTGCTTTAAGCTTCTCAATTTCCTCTAATGAGGCCTTCAGGTCCGACTTGGCCTTGGAGGTTTCTGTCAGCTGCAGTTTTAAGCTTTTTCTTAAATCGCCAACTTGTGATTCCTTCATGTCCAATTCTGCCTGGAATAAATAAGTTAATGGTGACAACACAAGGAGCAAGTTTCGATAATATGGTTAATTAAAGTCCCAAGCACATTGCAAGCAATACACTTGGCACTTGGGGGCTAATGTAGGTTACTTCAGTCTTTATTGAAGACTCGGCTCATCACTTTGGTATAAGCCGGCCCTTGGGGGCTACATGTTTGATTTTCATGATTATAAGTCCCAGCTCACTTTGGTAAGGTTAAGCTGGCCCTTAGGGGCTACGTGTTTGGTTTTCATGATTATAAGTCCCGGCTCACTTTGTTAAGTTAAGTCGGCCTTTGGGGGCTACGTATTTGGATCTTAGAGCTAATTATCAGTATGGCTCATCTTGTTACTATGAATTAATGGTCGAAAAACCGTACAAGGTTCATTCAAGATTAATATTTGAAGACCCGGCTCAACTTGATAAGATAAGCCGCCCTGAGAAGCTACAGTTTGGACACTTTCATCAAGTCTACAGCATACTCAATATTTTCCTATACTCTAGACTTGGCGGCTATATAAATGCATAGAGAAAGGGGTTAGCAATATACCTCATACCGTTCCTTCATAAGGTTCACTAAGCCGGCTTCCAGATCACTGCTAGTATGAAGGTGGTTCAGATAACCGGCGTGGATATCACTTGCACTGAGGGCAGCATAGCTTTCCAGATCCAGCTTCGCTTTGCCTTTATCCAAGGAAGGAGATTTTTCCTTGGCACTATGCTTGGTTAGTACTGGGAAGCCCCTGGCGCTATATGAGCCGTCCCAGTGATGGTCACGTCATCAGAGTCCTTTTCAAGAGGAATCTCTTCAGCTGGCTTTGGAGGAGTCGATGACTTAGGGCTCGGCGGGTCATGACTAGCCGCTGGGACAAATTCAGTGTCCATTTGATCAAGGACAGTGGCATCAATTGATGGCGGCGGATCATTAGCAAGGTCTTCAGGATCTTGAGTTGAAGCTCCTGAGGTTTCTGGCACTTGCTTCTCCGGTTCAGAAACTTTGGGGTCCTTTGAAGAACTGCCCACTTTCAATTTCTCACCCGCCTTTGCTACGCCTCTGTGACAAAAATATAAGAGCATGAGCATATCATTACAAGTTATTGACCATCAAATGAAAAGTACTTACCCCTGGGCAATCTTGAAGACAGGCATCTGGGTCCCAGTAGAGTCGCCAGAAGATGAATGAGGTGTTCCCTGGTAATTTGAGTCGGAAGGATTAAGAGGTTGACGTATGAGGCCGGCTAATGGATAAAGAGAGTCCGGGTCATGTGGCACCTTGTTTTGACGCTTGCGAGGAGCTGGCGTGTTGGGTAAGCCGGTGATGATAACTTGAGAGCCGCTGCTTCGGGTTGGGCGTCTTAACTCATGTTGCTGCTTCTTCAAAAGAAAATTGGGATCCAAGTGAGCAAGAGGATGAGAAAATTTCACCTTCCGGACGACCCGTCGAATTTTCTTTCTTGGTAAGGCTTCTGAGCCAGAGGAAATTGTAATTACCTCTGCTACATCTGCATGGCTGGTCTCTGTCTCTTCCTGAGAGGAGTCAGTGTCAATAAGTTGTACAAAGAAAAGACCAAGGGAGTCAAGTTCTATCTCTGACTCGTCATCAAGTTTGACCAGCTCTTCAGCGGATGGCTTCTTGGGGTGACCTGGACCTCGAGTTTTTGTCTTGGGCCTCTTGGTTAAGGCAGCGGTAGGCAGCTTTTTCTTCCAAAAAGGCGAGTTGGCCTATTTAAGTATAGACAGGAAAGGTAAGGAATATGCTATACAAGAGGTAAACAAGCAAAATGAAGGATGGTGTAAAATACTTACAGCCGGAGATGGGTTGAGTTTACAGAAAGGATTCAATCCCACTTTGCGGCAAATGTCCATAGGCTCCCCGAGCAGTGACTTGACTACATCATTGGCATCCTAGTCGCTCAAAGATGTTTGATTAAAATGCTGCATATCTTTGGTATCTCCAGTATATTCACACATTAAGCCACTACGCCGGCTTAAAGGTAAAATCCTCCAGGCAACCCAGCAGCGGGTCAGATCAACTCCAGTTAAGCCGTTGGCTACCAATGCCCTTATTTTTGAGAAGGTGGGGGCATATTTAACACGCTCTGCGGCGGTTAACCGGTCTGGAAGTTTGCTATGGGTGTTGAGCCGGAAAGAGCGATAACCCGGCAAAGGATTCTCATCAGCCGGAGAAGTATCTTTGCAATAAAACCAAGTTAAATTCCAATCTTTGGGTGGCTAGGAAGTCTGGCTTTAGGAAAAGTTATATCTCTCCGCCGTTGGATGGAAATCCCTCCAAGCTCCAAACTGGGTCCACCAGTCATTTCGGTTTGACTATTGAGGTAAAAATACTCTCTGAAGAGGTCAACAGTGGGCTCCTCTTCAAGATATACTTCGCAGAATGTTTGAAAATTGCATAAGTTGGAGATAGAATTGGGAGCAATGTCTTGAGGATGAAGCTGATAAAAGTTCAGGGCATCACAGAAAAACTTTGACCCGGGCAGTGAAAAACCACGAAGAAGGCGATCTGCAAAGATCACCACTTCACCCTCTTGGGGTTGTGGAGTTGTCCCAGAGCCGGGGACCCGCCAGTGTATGATCTCCTTGGATGGTAAAATTCCCATGTCAACATACTGCTTTAATGATAATTCAGAGACTTGGGAGGCGACCCAGTCACAGGAAGTCGGAGTCTTAGTCATGGTTGGCGGGTTAAAAAGCTGTGGTCTCAAAATTAAAAATACGGCGAATCAATATCACGAAGGTTGATTAATATATGGCGGGTCAAGTGTCAACAAATTAAGCCAGTTGGATGCTGGCGGTTTGCAAGTTCATGATTAAACCGGTTGGATGTTGGTGGGTTACAAAGGTATTATTTGAGCCGCATAACGATAATCACAAGGCAGTTATCTATAGATCTAATGCTGATGAAATTTTCCTAAGTATGGGGCAAACAAGTTTCGTAATTTCTACCTATGATTTTGGATCTATGGTGATTCAAAAAATGAAGAATAATTGCTAAACCTAAAAAGCAGTCGTGGGGGACTGAGAAGCTATGTGTTGATTCCGATGAAGATGGGATCTATACCAGATGTGAAGTAAGGACTAAAGCTATTACTGTGCTACTCCAGCCTTATTTTCAGATTAAGCATAGCATCAACAGTGGGAGGTGGATGAACTCATATGAACTTGGAAGAACTCCGATGAACTCCAGAAACTAGCATGACTTAATGCGGATCTGGAGAAAGGAAAGAAGAATACCTGACGGATCTGAGGAGTAGCGGGGATGCGCTGCAGTTATCTGGTCCGGTCAGAGGTTGATGCAGCGGCCTCTGTTGGAGTTGCTGGGGAAGGTCGACCGGAGCGGCGGAACTCTCAGGTGGCGAAGGTCACGAGGAGGAAGAAGAAGACCAGACGGCAGGTGTAAAAGTGAAAAAGAGGACCCCCCCCATCCCTATTCATAAGGAAACATTAAAATGGCATGCACGGAAATCGAGGAGGCAACATGATTATCTTAACAGTGCAGGAGCCTCGATTTTTGGACGGTCAGTTAATGCAAAAGATCCATTGTGATGTCATGGATTTTTTATGGATTTACTTTCCATGACGTCATGGCGGGTCACAGTGATTTGTTCAAGGTTAAGCATGGAAAGGATGACTCGCCAACCGAAGCAGTGAAGATTGACATGAACAAGTTCAAATCAATCTGGGGCCTAATGTTGGGGATGTAACCTCGAGGTGTGACTCGCCCAGGAGGGGCCGGGTTACACTGTTGGCGATTCAGTATGAAGAAGGCCCAAGTAGGTCCAACATGAAAATGAAGACTAGTGGCGGCTTACAAGGTGGGCTTGTTGAAGGCCCAAGACCTGGTAGTAGAATTGTGACCCGGAAGGTGTGAGCCGCCACGATGGTGACTTGTCTAACAAGGCAGGGCAACTTAGAAACCAAGTTGGTCATGTTGTGTGATCCGACTTGGACTCTTGTAAGCCCAGGGCCTCGACCTGTGTATATAAAGGCGAGACCCTGCTGCGGGTTAACTCAAGAAACAACTGATCGATAGCTAGGTCAAGCGTGTTCGCTCCCTTGTAATCGATACCCAAGCAATACAGCACAAAGCAGGAAGTAGGCTTTTACCTCATTGAGAGGGGCCAAACCTGGGTAAACTCATGTCTCTCATCCCGATCAACCCCTTCAAGCTAACCAATGTTGCGATGGCTCCACTCTTAAGTCCTTTCACTAGGACATCTGCCGCGGTAAAACGACGACAGCCTCTGCTATGATGCTATGGCTGGCCTCCCCTGCCTAGAAGAAGCCCTTGATTGCTTCCAAGATGTTGGCATGCTTCCTTTTGTCATTGACAAGGAGCACTGGAATGAAGAGTTGCTGCTCCAATTCTATGCCACGCTGCACATATCTGGCTACAACAGGGATCTGAAAACATGGGTCCTTGAGTGGATGACAGTAGATTTCCATCATGAAGCCAAAGATCAAGATATTCTCGAGCTCACTTCCCTGCCCACTCCTGGTGACCTTTACGAGCCAGATTGTCAGCTTTATGAAAAGGAACTTGAGAGCATATTCCAGAAGCCAGAGCTAGATATGAGCCAAATTTTGTCTATGATGAAGACATTGCCTGCAGATGCTGAGTACGCCACTCATTTCTTTATCAATGACCTCGAGTACTTGCCACACACCATCTACCATATTGTGAGGCATACTCTATGGCCAATCAAAGGGCACTCATCTTCTGGGAAGCTTGAAGGCACTATGAAGACTTTGGTTTGCTACATTCTCAATGGCATCCGCTTCAATACTCATGATTTCTTCATCAGGCAGTTGGCAGCTTCAGGCATTGATCTTTTTGGTCAGAAATTATATGATCCATGGATAATGCGGCTGATTAAGCTTCGCTCCACTCTCAACTATCAAGCTTCAGCTCGCAATCATGTTGTCTTCCTGCCAGAAGTTGATATGTCTCATGAAGCCATCTATCCTGAGCCTGCCAAAGAACCAGTTCGTGAAGACAATGATGCCTTTCAGAGCTTCTCAGCCCCTCTTGAAGCCACTCACGTTCCCAATCCTGTTGCTGCTGGTCCCCTTGTCAGTCAGCTTCATCTGTCGCATCATGCTAACACTTATGCAACCGCCAGCACAGTTCCTCAGAGGGCTCAGAAGCGTGCTCGAGTACTAAATGATAGGGAACTTCTAGTTTCTCTTCATCAGAAGCATGATAGGCATCATGATTGGATGAAGTGCCAGATGCAAAGTCTTCTCGTGGACGTCAATTGGATTCACAACCTCTCCACCAAGAACTGGTTTGTTTCTCATGAAGCCTGTCGGCATGCTTGGAAGATCCTCACAATGTTCTGTTCTGAAGATGAACTCATTGCAGATGGCTTCAACAAAACGATTCAAGTTTGACTCCAAGCCTCTGGAATCTGCTAAGTGGCGTCCAACACCATCCATTGAAGACTCAGACTACTCATCATCTGCTCCAACAGATGTTGCACGCATGATTGATTAAGAGGACGATGCTACTTCACCCGCTATAGCTTCACTGCATCACGATTCTGCATCAGGCCCTACTGCACCGCCCAACTCCACCATCGACCCGGCTGCACCAACATCTTCACCAATGCCTCCCGAGAATGAGTAGACGCCCTATGTCTTCATTCCTTTTTGGTCATTCGATGATAAAAGGGGGAGAAGCATATGTATTGATAGTCTTCAAATGGGATTATATGGGTCGGGTGCTATACTTTTGTTAAGTTTTACAACTCTCGATCGTGAACAGTTGGTTTTTGAGTTGTAACACTTAAGTCCAGATGGGACATCTGCTACATTTTCTGCTACTTTGTTATGTGTGGTTGAAGTTCTATCTTATGCACATGAAATCATTCTGCAGACGCCTATTTATCATTGTGCATGTCATTATCTTCAATACATTATTATATGCACTTTGATTTGACTTCTTGAAAAGAGGGAGATCTCCACAAAGCAAAACCTGCAATGTGCATTTGCATTCAAAGGCAAATTAATTATATGCACATCTTCAGGGGGAGCCCTTCGCTTCATGAAGACAATGACCACGTACTTTAACTTTCACATATTTTTATCCCCATTGAAATCTTCAACCAGATTGTCATCAATCACCAAAACGGGGGAGATTGTAAGTGCATCTAGTGCCACCCCAAGTTGGTTTTGGAGTATTGATGACAAACGTGGTTGAGGAACTAATGTGTTTGTGAGTTTCACAGGATAACACAGGTAGAAGTCCCTATTGATTCGGTTTACCCATTGAAGATGACCCCTAAAAATGTATGAAGACATTGAAGACAATGGTGGTTCGCGAAGACATTCATGTCGAAGATAATGACACGTCAAGACATTCACTTGAAGCTAATGGAGCGCGCAGACATAGTTTCTTTCGTAGTTTCATTTTCTTTGTTCTTGAGTCGTAGGAACCACCGAACAGTCAAGTGGGGTTCAAGTGAACAAAGTCAGAAAACTGATGTGATGCTCAACCAATATCCTATGTCTTCGAGTGAAGACAAATGAGAGAAAAGCTTATCCTGTGTTGGATAAGTCAGCTTTACTTGTAGCTCAAGTCAAGCTGTCGCGTGTGTTTGAAATCCGACTGTTGGACACGTGTCGGTTCCTTAATGACCCAGAGTCATTTCGGACATATCATGTCAGGTTGCCTCCTGGCTATAAATAGCCCACCCCCTCCACCATAAATTGGTGGCTGCTCAGAGTTACTGCACGACTTTCGTCGTTTAAAAGCAACCCACCTCCAAAGCCTTTAAGAGAGAATCCTTGCGAGGACTAAACCCAAAACACCAGAGCCCAAAGAGTGTTCGGCATCACTGAAGTCTTTATGTCCGCGTGATCTGAAGACTTATTACACTTGAAGACTGTGATCTTCCAGTCGGTTAGGCGTCGCATTCTGAGGATCCAAGAGTCATTGTGGATCACCGGTGAACGAAGTCTGTGAAGGTTGGGAAGTCTACCTCGAAGACTTACCTGAGTGATTGAGCAAGGACTAAGTGACATCAGCTCAAGGGGAATAAGGTGAAGACATGGTCTTCTGAGTTTAATCTCAACCTCCCTAACCAGACGTACAGTTGTCATGGCAACTAGAACTGGTCTACCAAATCCTTGTCTTCATCAAGCATCTGGTTATATCACTTCAACTCTTACTGTTTGGCTTCATGAAGTCATTACTTGCCTGCTCTGATTGACTTCAGTGTGTGAAGACATTCACACCTGATTGCATATTTGGCTTAATACTGCCTTCCTATCTCGATATGTTCTACCTAGCTACTATATGTCTTTGTGCCTTCTATGTACTTATCTTTGACTATGGCATGGCTAGTGTAGTTTATCTTCCGCTGCATCCTGTCTAGGTGCTATTTGATTGTTTATCTTTGAAGTATTCTTGTCTTTCGAAGACTTACATGAAAACCGCCTATTCACCCCCCCCCCTCCTCTAGTCAATAACTAGCACTTTCAGGATAGTTTGGCGGAGATAAACCCCGTTGTGCATCCCGGATCAACCAAAGATGATCGGCCCATCAGCAAAAAGCCTATACAACCATTTGATACGTCTCCAATGTATCTATAATTTTTTATTGTTCCATGCTATTATAGTATCAATCTTGGATGTTTTATATGCAATTATATGCAACATTATGTCATTTTTGGGACTAACCTATTAACTTAGTGCCAAGTGCCAGTTGTTGTTTTTTGTCTGTTTTCGGTTTTCTAGGAAATCAGTACCAAACGAAGTCCAAATGCCATGAAACTTCTTGACGATTTTTTTCTGGACATAAGAGACCCTAGAAGCTTCAGGAGGAGGCCAGAAGGCAAAAAAGTAGGCCACATGCCACATGCTTGTGGGTCCCTCGTTCCTCCGTTTGACCTAATTCCAGCTCTATAAATTCTCTAAAATCGGGAAACCAACAGAGAGCCACCCAAAACACTTCCACTACCGCAAGCTTCTATTCTCACGAGATCCCATCTGGAGGCCTTTTTGGGTACTCTACCGGAGGAGGAATCGATCACGGAGGGCCTCTACATCAACCTTGCTACCTTTTCGATGATGTGTGAGTAGTTTACCATAGACCTACGGGTCAATAGCTAGTAGCGAGATGGCTTCTTCTCTCTCTTTGATCTTCAATACAATGTTCTCCTCGATGTTCTTGGAGATCTATTCGATGTAATCCTTTTTTGCAGTGTGTTTGTTGGGATCCGATGATATATGGCTTTATGATAAGTTATCTATGAATACTATTTGAGTCTTATCTAAACTATTTTATGCATGATTATTATAGCTTTGTATTTCTCTCTGATCTATTGATTTGGCTTGGCCAACTAGATTGATTTATCTTGCAATCGGAGAGGTGCTTTGTAATGGGTTCAATCTTGCGGTGCTCTGTATCCCAGTGACAGAAAGGGACAAGGCACGTAATTGTATTGTTGCCATTAAGGATAAAACGATGGGGTTTATTAATATTGATTGATTTTACTTTGTCTACATCATGTCATCTTGCTTAAGGCGTTATTCCGTTCTCGATGAACTTAATACTCTAGATGCATGCTGGATAGTGGTCGATGTGTGGAGTAATAGTAGTAGATGCAGGCAGGAGTCGGTCTACTTGTCTCAGACATGATGCCTATATACATGATCATTGCCTTGGATATCGTCATAACTATGAGCTTTTCTATCAATTGCCCAACAGTAATTTGTTTACCCACTGTATGCTATGTTCAAGAGAGAAGCCTCTACTGAAAACTATGGCCCCGAGGTCTATCTTTATCATATATTAAAATTCAAAAATAACATGCTATAATTTATTTATCATTATTTTTATTTTGTGTTTATGTTTATCTATATATCACTACGAGATTTGATCCTTGCAATCAACGGTCAAGGGATTGACAACCCCTTGTTTGTGTTGGGTGCAAGTATTTGTTATTTTGTGTGTAGGTGTTGTTCACGAGGTCTTATGTGATGAAACACCGCCCTTGTAATCGAGATCGTCATCATCATCAATATCAATCAAGCAGGATGTAGGCTTTTACCTCCATCGTGAGGGGCCGAACCTGGGTAAAATCTCACGTCTCTCATCCCGCTCAACCCCGTTCAAGCTACCACTCAGATGCGTTGGCCTCATGACTAAGTCCTCACACTAGGACATCTGCCGTGACAAAACCACGATAGTTGGCGCCCACCGTGGGGCCTGCGCACGGTGGTGTTGAGTTGTTGGAGGGATCTCTCCCAGGGATGGAGAAGTTCATAATTCTCCTGATGAAGAAGAACCGGTTTCGAAGGGTCTTCGCTTGCAATCTGTGAGATTTGCATTCAAGGAAAATTTTGGGTTGCGTACGGTGCGACAGATGATCATGACCCGGTGATCCATCGAGTCAGAAGATGAATCGGTATCTGCTACAACAGCCGCCATTGCGAGTTAAGAAAAACTCACCAGTGTCCTGGTCAGATTCTTTGTTAGGTTATTCACCGAATAAACAAGGCAATAGCGCGACGGGAAGGATTAGGAGGAGTTTGTTAAACGTGCAATATTTGAACAAGCCGGCCGAGTGGTCCTGTGGACTTGCCTGCATGATCAGATGACCCGGAAATAGACGGCCTTCACCGCATCGCTGGTTCACCTTTGAGTCGTCGGCCGCCTCCGCCTTGATGCTCAAGGCTTCCTGCATCTGCCGCCGTGCCCCTGCTTTAACCCACCACCTCTGAGCCGCCGTTTCCACGGACCGGCCGTTGGCCGCCGTCCTCGCCATCACGGACGCGCCTTTGAGCCACCGGCCGCCTCGCACCGTTGTCCATCTGTTCCAAGCTGCCGGCCCTCTTCCACATCGCGGTGTCCTCACGGTCGTCGAGCCGCCGCCTTGTTGGCCTCGAGCCAAGCCGCCACACTTCGGGTCGCTGACCCGCCTCGCTGCGCGCCTCCGTCGTCTTCTGCCATGATGAGCCACCACACGTGGCTCCGTTCCTCTATTCCGAGTCAGTCGTGAGCCGCCGAGCTGCTTCCGCGTCAAGCTGCCCCAACCTCTGCTCCAAACAACCGGACGCCGCCTCACCGTGGACCTCCCCGAGCCACCTCGCTCCGCCGTTCACCTTGGGCCGCCATGGTCTCACCGTCGAGCCACTGCTCAACTTCGCCGCGGCCTCGAGGCGCCTGCGCCTGCACTGGCCATAGTTTCCACCCCACCGCCACGCCTCATCCTCCTTGACCCGCCGCACCTCCGTTGGGTCGGTTCCGAGTCGCCACCCGGCCCTCTGTCACCGCGACACGCCTGGTCCAATCGGGTCCTCCTCCAAGCCGTTGTCGGGTTTCGCCTCATCCGAGCCACCGTCGGGTCTCTAGGGATGTCAACTGGGTCCCATCTAATCATGTTTAATGTCCATTTATGGTATGATAGTTCAAACAACTTTTTTTTGAGAAAAATGAAGTATCGAGCTAGCAAAAACCTAACTAAACGGGCTTGCGGACGCCATTTATTTACCACTTACATCCCTGCGGGTCTCGCTTCATCCGAGCCACCTCTCTAGGGCATCTCCACAGCTGTGCCTCCATCGGCCGCCGTGGTTTCACTCATCTGCTGTGGCTGCTCCGAGCCGCCGACGCACCCCGGCCAAGTCACCACCGCCTCGATGTCGCGCTGAGCCGCCCCCGCCCCTGCTCCAAACCGCCTCCTCGAAGCGCTGCTTCCACCGCGGTCGGCCAGTGTGGGCCTCCTCGCTGTGGGCATCTACACCTACCACGTCGTGTTGAGCCGTCCCGGTCGTGTGGCTTCGGCAACGAGCTGCCTCGCCCTGCATGTGACCATGCTGTTTCTCCGCCTCGGTCATGGCCGCAAGTCGCCGTTGCTATTGCATCTGCTCCGCCTCGAATCATCTTCAACCCGGTCTCAATCTGAGTCACCATCACGGACTTAAGACTAGTTCCAGGCCACCTCATCGGTGGCTCAAGTCACCGCGACCAAACTGTCGCGATCGAGCCCCCTGATCAAGCCGCCGTGAGCCTCCCGCCTCCGTCATTTCATTCTGCCGTTGTGCCTCGCCTTGCAGCACACAAACCCGCCTCACGCCGGCCTGCGGCTCCACATCAAGTCGCTGTTGCCATCTTGCGAAGTCGCTAGACGCTCCTCTGCCGTGGTCTGTAGCTAGGCCGCCGTCGCCTGAGTCGCCATCTCCGAGCGCCTCCTCGAACCACCGCGGTTCCACCATGGCCGAGCTGCCGCCTCTCGCCCGCGGGCTCGGACCCGGCAAGCTAGTCGGCCACCGTGCCAAGTCGCCTCATTGACCCGCTTCCCCGGCCCCAACGAGCAGCTCCGCCCCTTCCAGCCATCTGCATGCCGGCCGGCCTTGCTGCCGCTGCCTTCGAGCCGCCCGTCGTTTCTTCAGTCGCGAGACATCTCAAGCCGCAGTGACCGCCGCTCGCCTCTGCCTCTGCGGGCTAGCCCTCGCTGAGCTGCCCGCCTCGCCGCTTGCCCGCGGGCTGCGACCCGCCACCGGCCGCAGCGTCCGCGCTCGCCCACACTTGCGCATCCTCTCTCCTGCGCCTCTCTGGCCCGTCGGATCGCGCCTCTCCCGGCAGTATCGCTCATGCTCCGCCCCGCAATCGCACAAGCCGCCGCGGCCGAGCTGACCTCCTTCTGCAAACCGACCGCCTCTTCCCGAAGCCGCCGTCTCTGCGGCCGCCATCGCATCACCGGAGAACCATCCCGCGTCGAGTCGCTGCACTGTGAGCCGCCGCCGGAGAGTCTCCCCGCGCCGTGAGCCGCCCGGTCGCCCTTCGGGTCGCCCCGCGTCAACCCACCACCAGAGAGCCGCCCTGCGCAAAGTCGCTGGTATCCATCGCCTCGGGCCCCGACCCCGTGGCCTCTCCTTGTTTCACCAACCTCCGCAGCGGCCGACGCCGGCTCCGCCCCGGTGCTGTAACCATAGTGGCCATACCAGGCTGCCTCCGCTAACCCGCCAAACAAGCCGCTGGCTCATCCCTCTACTTCGAGCCACCGGGCCACCGCGAGCCGCCGCCTTCACCTCGCTGCACACCGGCTCCCGCACACTGTCGCGTCGCGCCTCTTCCTGAGCCGCCGCACCAGGCTCCTGCACCGGCCGCCCTCCTCCACCCGGCTGCGCTCGCGTGCGGCTCCTCCCCTCGTGGCTGGGTGCTCCACCCCTCCGAGCTCCTGTGCTGCTCCTCTCCTCACGGCGACCCGCCTCCTCCGCTCGCCTTACCGACCCGCCCCGGTATGACCTCGTCTTGTTAAGATAAAAGAAAAAAGGGTGAGTTTGACTCGGTGGACTACAGAGAGGATTAAGCGTGGCCGGAAAAAAAAGGCGGCTTAATATTCATCAGTGTATACACGCCAGGATTGCGAGCATCTACGACTCACTCGCGTTTGACTTCAACTCCACTGCAGTGATCATCAACTTCGTGGCGGATAATTTCTGGCCAAACATATCAGGTGAAATCCATCCAGTCAATTGGTATTGATACATTTTTATTCTTTCGAGAACAGTTACTCTCGCCTGCAATATCTTTTATGCAGAACAATTATTCATGACAAAAGTGGTTTATACCATGGGTACGAAGCACGTGCTGGCAACATTTTGCACCGGCGTTCGTCCGTGCCACATTTCCCGATGATTGGATGCGTGCAAGCTGTCGCCCCTGCGGCCCGGTCTACATCAACTTGCCGGGATCGCGCTTGCTCGCTGCTCAATGGACGCATGCAAGTCACCGCCCCTGCGGCTCGATCTACATCAACTCGTCGGGACCACGCCTGCGGTCGACTCGCCCGACCGTGCAAGTGTATAACCCCGCGGCTGACTCATCTGTCTGCACCCGCGGCCAATTCACCCATGTCCATGCCACCTCCAACATCGCGGTCATCTCTACCGTCTGCCCTCGCGGTCTGGTCTACATCAACACACCGCAGCCGCGCCCATCTGCACGAGCAGCTTACCTCCGCCTGCGTCGGATGACTCAATGGACAGGCACACAAGTCGCCGCCACTGCGGTTTTGGTTAGCTTCAACAACCAGCCAGGGTGAACCATCGGCCGGATTACTGATACAACTCATACGGGATCACTCATAACCCGCCACGGTCGGTCTCAACCTTCTGCAGATTCACATCGCGTTATCAACGCCAAGGATATGCAATGAGTGTTGCGAAGATCATCAACTCACCACCTCGCCTTTAGCCTCAACACATTCCAGCGTTCCACTATTCAACTATATGCCGGTTTATATAACGGTCAAGTATGGAGAATCTCAAGCCAACTCCTCGAGTCATCTCAAGACTCGGGGGCTACACAGATCATATGGTCATTTGGGGGCTTCCTACTCAACGGGTATAGCTATCTTACCCTCTTGATCGGCTTCCATGCCATATTATGGGTCACTTGGGGGCTTCCTACTCAACGAGTATAACTATCTTACCCTCTTGATCGGCTTCCATGCCATATTATGGGTCATTTGGGGGCTTCCTACTCAACGAGTATAGCTATCTTACCTTCTTGATCGGCTTCCATGCCATATTATGGGTCACTTGGGGGCTTCCTACTCAACGAGTATAGCTATCTTACCCTCTTGATCGGCTTCCATGCCATATTATGAGTTAAACCTGCCTGTTTGCAACTTGCTACTCCGCCAGGTGACCCGCCATACTCTTGAAAGTCAATCTTCCATGACCCTGAACTTGTCAAGGTTAAAACGGCAGTTTTTGTCACGTGAGAGCCGGCTTACAGAGAGCTAGGATAAACTCACATGTCCGTTGTAGTCTCTCCGCTATGTGGCCCGTTCGTACTCTTAACAGTCAGTCTTCTCAAAAGACCCTGAACTAGTTAAGGTTAGAACGATGGATTTATGTCACATGAGAGCTGGCTTATGGGACGAAAGGCGATCATGCCAAGCTTCTTTGAAGCAAAACTTGAGTTTTTCAAAAAACAAAACAGAGCTGGTCTCTTTTAGTCATGCCTTGAAGGCCGACATTTTTATATTCTGTTATCATATACATACATCATCATATATTGCATCATCATACCATGCATCATATATGCATGGATATACTGGTTTATGTTGCAGGCACCGGTTTTCAAACCAGGTTATATTATTCAAATCTTTAATAGCCAAACATGGCTGGATTTTCATTATGGTTATCATAACTAGTATTGGATGATTGAGGTTTTCAAAGCCGCTTCAGATAAATGGCTATTATTCCCTCATCCAAAAATACCAGCTCACAGCAGGGAACATGGTTCAACATTGATATGCAAAGCATTCAGTAATATTGTCCAGACAGTGGATATGATTTATTCTACAATGGAAGGAATAGTCTTGAGTCGCTGCAGGCACACGACCCAGCACTTGGGGGCTACATTATTCAAATCAAGATTATATCAAGTATGCAAGTCACATGTCACTGAAGCATGCACCACGGCACTTGGGGGCTAATGCAAGTTGCTTTCCAAATCATCACATTGTCAACTGACCCAGTTATTTCAATGAGATGAGCCGGCCTTCTATCATTTTCTAAGTCCCAGCCCGGTATTGTCTTACTGAGCTGGCCCTTGGGGGCTACACATTGCTCCTCAAGTCTAACTGCAAAAGTCCCTGCTCATTATTGCATAATGACTCGGCCCTTGGGGGCTACACTGGCTGAAATTTTATAAAGCATAAGACAGTTACAAGTCCCAGGTTGCTGCAGGCAAGACAACCCGGCACTTGGGGGCTACACATGTGAATTACAAAATATTCATTTTATGACTGGTGATGAACAACCCGGATTTCTCCAAGGTTGCAGCATTTATAATGAAGCAAGCCTTAAGCTATCACTTTGTTCTACTCAAGACTTGGGGGCTACAGATGAGGGAGAACACCTTCAAAATTTTCAGTGTTAAGCAAACCAGGTTTCATATTTTTTGAGGGAAAAATTTGCAAAGATTATCTCCTCCAAGCTATTCGGACAAGTCAGCACAACATCATTTGGATTTATTCTTTATCAAAGTCTGAAGCATTGAAAGTTGGTTTAAACATCAGACAAAATTCTTTATTTATCAAGCCAAGGCGTTTTTTAAGACAGCTCAAAAATATCATAAGGGTTATTTTTTCTGCAAGGAGCCAGAGTCAATTTATTGATATGACAGAGATTCAGACTTTTCAGGAGCTGGTCAACTGGTCTTTTTGAGTGAGCCAGTCTCTTTACATATTCTTATTTCAGGAGCTTAGCATGAATAAATTCAAAGCTAACCTGGGGGCTAATGTTGGGGATATTCCCCACGACCAAGACCTGGCTCATAAGGGTAAGCCGCCCTGAGGTTTAAGTCATCTGTGGGTTTAAGTCGCCCTGACGTTAAGTCATCTCTGGGCTTAAGTCGCCCTGATGTTAAGTCCTCTCTGGACTTAAGCAGCCATGTTAAGCCCTCTCTGGACTTAAGCAGATCCTAACCCGGCAGGTTGTAACCCGCCAGATAGATCCGGAAGATTGTGACCAGGCAGACAGATTGTGACCCGGAAGATTGTGACTCGGCAGACAGATTGTGACCCGCAGATTGTAACCCGGCAGACAAATTGTGACCCGGCAGACAGTTGTAACCCAGCAGAAAGATCCTGACCCGACAAGTACTTAGCCATGAAAATGAGCCGCCTGGAGATAAGAAGCCCAGGCGTTAAGAAGCCCAGGCGTTAAGAAGCCCACGAAGAGAAGCCCAGGGTTAAGAAGCCCACGAGAAGAAGCTAAAAATAGGCTATGTCCTAATCCTACTAGGACTCTACATGTAACCCGCCCCTCCAACTTATATAAGGAGGGGCGGGGCACCCCAAGAGGGTCAAGTTTCTAGAGGGTCAGGTTCTTACAGGTTAAGATAGTCAGGACTTAAAACAGACAAGTCTTAGACAAGATCAAAGTAGATGCTCTCGAGATAGAGGTGACGAAACACCGCCCTTGTAACCGAGATCGTCATCATCATCAATATCAATCAAACAGATGTAGGCTTTTACCTCCACCGTGAGGGGCCGAACCTGGGTAAAATCTCGCGTCTCTTGTCCCGCTCAACCCCGTTCAAGCTACCACTCAGATGCGTTGGCCTCACGACTAAGTCCTAACACTAGGACATCTGCCATGACAAAACCATGACAGTTCTCCTACTGGATTGATAACCTTGGTTCTCAACTGAGAGAAATACTTATCTCTACTATACTGCATCATCCTCTCCTCTTCGGGGAAATCCCAACGCAGCTCACCAAGTAGTAGGAAGAATTTCTGGCGCCGTTGCTGGGGAAACATCACCAAAACCTATCAAGTACCATCACATAAACTTTCATTTCCTTGCATTTACTTTCATTTGCTAGTTGCCTCTCGTTTTCATCTCCCCTACTTCTAAAATGTTTTCATAAAAACACAAAAATATTTTCCGTTTGTCTTTTTGCTTCTTTGCTTGCTTTGTCGCAATGTCTCAAGAAAATACAAAGTTGTGTCACTTTTCCAATACTAATAATGATTTTATTAGCACTCCAATTGCTTGTCCCGCCATTAGTGCGGAGTCATGTGATATAAATGCCGCTTTGCTAAATCTTGTTATGAAAAAATAATTTTCTGGTAGTCCTAATGAAGATGATGCATCCCATCTTAACACTTTCGTTGAATTGTGTGATATGCAAAAGAAAAAAGATGTGGATAATGATATTGTCAAATTAAAATTATTTCCATTCTCACTACGAGATCGTGCCAAAACTTGGTTTTCATCTTTGCCTCGAAATAGTATAGATTCTTGGGATAAGTGTAAAGATTCTTTTATTGCCAAGTATTTTCCTCCCGAAAAAATTATTTCTCTTAGAAATCTGTCGGTGCAACAAACCCTGGGTCTGTTGCCCAGACCGTGCACAGGCCCGAGATCAAGATTGCAGCGTCCAAGACCAGACCAAGCACAAGAGATCAGCTCTTTGAAGAACCAGAGTGCAGATCAAGAAAACCAAGTCAAGCCAAGGACCAAGACACTGCTAAGGGAAAAACCTCCCTTGCCGGGTAGGAGAGCCTGGCGAGGTTAAGGTTGCCCCAGAAGCAAGCCTCAAGACCGCCCCGGCAGGCCTGCCGGGTCCTACGAAGGCAAAACACCCCGCCAAGGCTTCACCGCTCCACCTCATAGCGACGCAAGTCATCGATCGATGCGGTGTCAAGCCCCAAGATGACTAAGTGGCTGCCTTTTGCCACATGGCAGCCATTTCCTACAGGAATCGCCTCCAAATGACACCCGTCCAGCGACGTGTCACGCAAACAGGAGGAAAGGTGGCCGAATAGCCCGGCAAGGCGTGCCGGGCAGGCCATGATGTGACACTAAGCGGCGCATTTAATGTGATCTGCTCTGTCTGCAGAGTAGATATGATAGCGCTGTTTGCTATCTAATCAGTACGCAATGACCGATTTGCCACTGTGGTGACCCCTTGATCTATAAAAGGAGGCCCATGGCAACCATAGAAAGGATTCGGACCCTTGTACACTCGTACGCGCATAGCTGCTCTCGCCCTGAGGCAACCCTGCCGGGCAAGAGCACTGCATTTCCACCACCATCCACCATCAATCCACCAAAGCAGGAGTAGGGTTTTACGCCTCGCGGTGGCCCGAACCTGGGTAAAAACTGCCCGTGTGATCTCTGCTGTGATGCGCTGCGCTCCTCTACTCTTTGTGCAACGTGCTTAGTCCCCCTGCCGAACCAAAAGGGGCTCATGACCCCATAGGTGGCCGTGGTTTCCCATGACATCTTTGGCGCGCCAGGTAGGGGGCGGCGCTTGCGCGAACCCGAGAAGCGTATGTAGCGCGTCATCTTCACCGCTATCTTCTTCATCAACGGCTCCATCATCCATGGCGCCCAAGAAGCCCGGCGCCGCAGCTCACCCATCCACCTAGAAGGCCCCGCCGCACACAACCACCGACGCCGCGGGGGCTACGGGGACGCCTGGGGGTGTGGACGCTACGGGGGACATGGTCGGCACAGGCGGCGTCGTTACCACCTCCCCTGCGGCCGAAGAAGGAGCAGGAGGCACCGGAGAAGGACAGCACAAACTACATCCCAACAACCACGCCCCACGAGGTACGGGAGGAGAGATCATTCCATTTGCACCTCCCCGTCCGGCCGAGGGGCACAGCCACAGCGGGGGTACTCGCTCTGGGGGGAATCGCAACTCCTCGACCGCACCCGCCGCGGGTGCGGCCGCAGAGCATGCACCGCCGCCGAAATGAGCCGACCCAGCCGCTACACTAAACAGAGCCGCTAGCCCTCAAGCGCCTCCACCTCGTCACCACGCCATCCAGGCGGCTGGCTCGCAACGACGAGAGCACGGCGCGACCGCTACCGGCACCGTCAGGAGCCGAGTGACATTACGGTCTTCATCGACATCCATGCCAAGCACCGCTTTGGAGGCCATAGCGCGGGCTCAGCTGTTGTTGAAATTTCCGCCGGCGGCCGATCAGATGGATGAGTGGAGAGCCACCATTCAGAGTCTGATTGGCTTCGCTGAGGCGGGAGGATCGCAGCGGGCTGGCCTGCCACGGCCTCCCCAGGCAGCGACAGCGGCCCACACTGCTGGCCGTGCGGATGGGGCCACTCCTACAGTGCAATCCCCTCCACGGCAGCCGGCGCGGGAGCCACGGAACCAAGAACCCGATGATGTCTCAATGGCTTCGTCCGACCCTCGAGCGCGTCAAGGCCAACGGCGAGTCCTGGAGGACAGGCAGAGGGAAGGCGCGCGTGTCGCCACCGAGTGACACCACGACGCCCACCGCCAGTCCAACAGGCGCGATGGCCCCGACGTTGGCGAGCCCGCACTCGCTGAAGGCGGGTACCTGCCTTTCGAGGCTGGGTGCCCTGCCTTCACCCGCGAGCTGCGGCAAGTCCGTTGGCCGTCCACTCGCACGTTCAAGCCGGAGATACCAGAGAAGTGTGACGGGAGACTGAACCCGGTAGAGTTCTTAAGCATCTACACCATCGTTGTTCAAGCTGCCGGGGGAAGAGATGAGAAGGTATTCGCCAACTACTTCCCTTTGGCACTCAAGCCAAACGTGAGGTCTTGGCTGATGCACCTGCCAGAGAACTCCATTTCGACCTGGGCTGACCTGTGCCATGAGTTCGTTGGCGCCTTCATGGGCGGCCATCAAGAACCAGGGCGGCCCAGCGACTTGCAGCTTCTCCCGCAGAAGGAAGGCGAGAGCCTGCGGAAATACATGCAGAGATTTAGCCGAGTCCACAGGAATATTCCAGACATCCACCCAGCAGCTGTGATAGCTGCGTTCTAGTCCAACATGCGCAATCGTCGGATATGTTCCAAGATGAACGTTAGATTGCCCAAGACTATGAAGGAGCTTTACACTCTGGTGGATAAGTGTGCTCGAATAGAGGAGGGGAGGAAGCTCCCTGGAGAAGAGGATGGTGTCGACATCAATTCAGAGAATGATGACGAGGCCACCAGTCAAAAGAAGAAGAACAAGAAGCACAACAAAAGGCGCAAGGATAAAGCAGTGATGACCGTTGAGGGATCGGGCATGCCTAGTACCAGGAAGAAAGCCAAGGCTGAGATATCCGGGTCAGCCGCTGTCCGTGCGGAGCCTAGGATGGCAGCCATGCGGGATAGGAATTATCCGGGTCAGCTGTTCCTGTGGGAATGGAGCCCCATTGACATTGGAGAACCACGAGTCAATTCCACCGGATATCAGTGTTGTATCATTGGACCTTTATGGTCTTGTATTCAATTCTTGTAATAGCTTGGTATTCTATAACAAGGACGTGTCCACCAGTAACAGTAATCCTGGGCTGATGATGACACGAGGGGTTAATTTTTTGGGATTTCGTGTCCCGGCCCTGGCAGCCTTGGTATCAGAGCCAGGCTGACCATTGGCTAATCCTATCCTAGCCTGGTCACTATCCCTAGGTTTCCACACCGTCCACATCCTTTCCTGTCCACAGTCAAGCCCATCTCATCCGATAAGCCTGCACAGTGCCAGCCGACATCTTTTGACAGTCGGTGCCCAACCTATCAACCAAGCCCATAGGCCATGTGCCTGTGGCCGACACCTGAGTTGTCCCATCCGCAAGCGTGCGATGAAAGACTCTGCCGGCTTATAAGAGAAGCCTTGCCCCAAACCAGCACATCATAGCCTCACTCCTAGTTCGATATCCAAACCCCAAGATGCCTGGCCCCATCGTGCACAATGAGACGACCGCAGCCGAGCTTGAAGGCTTTGTAGCCATCCTCGCCAATCTCACCCGTCGTGCTCTCGGCATCAAAGAGCCGCCGGAGTATGTCATGTACCAGGAGCACGCGAGAGATGCCATCCACCACTTCTGGGCCACGGTGCACATCTACGGGAGGGGCATCACCGCAGAGCGCCCTTACCGGTTCATCGGGAGGACGACCACCGACGAGCGCCAAGCTATCCAACTTGCAGCCCGAGAAGCTGTAGTTCAACTCCGGCATCTGTCGCTGAGGCTTAACTGCCGCTCTTTCTATTACTACCCTAGTCGTGAAGGCTATGGTAGACCGACCCAAGTGGACAATGGAGACCATGAGACGGATCCTGCCCTGGTGCATCTCGTGCGCTACCTGAGAGCGCAAGAGGCACTGTTCGATCAGGTCACCAATGATCTGATTGAGACCCGCATGACGCTTGCTCTCCTGACCCCAGTGAGAAGTGAAGCTGCACCCGCCACTGACAACCCGATAGTACTGTTCGGGAGACCAATCGAGCCTGCGAGGTCTGCCCCTGTTGCCCACCCGGGCAATGTATTCGTTACCCCGGATGAACTCCGTCGTCTCTTTGGGATTTCCTCCAACGGGACTGTAGCCACTACACCCTGCATGGGTCATCATCGCTACCTCAACCCTGCAGCTCCTCATAACACTCCAGTCAACTCCGACGTTGAAGCCCCCGGAGAAGCCTCGACGTCCGCGAGACACGCCCGTCTGTATGTCGACGAAGTGGACTGAGTCTACCAGAGTAGTTGCCATGTCCTTAGCAACCCTGTTGCCCTGTAAATTCCACCGTCATGCCGTAGAAGAATATGTGTATATTTCTAGCAGTGTGTAGTGTTTGATTGAATGATGTGCTTGCGTGTTATTGTCTTGTGCATGGTTGCTTGTCTGTTGTGATTTGCATTTAGTTCCTCCGCCCTTAACAAATCTCGAGGACGAGATTTTATTAAGGGGGGTAGAGTTTGTAACACCCCAAAAATTTAATCATGTTTTACCAAATAAAATTTGACCAGAAATAAAATTTTTGATTTATAAGAAAGTCCTTTATTGTTTTCAGAACCATTTTCTGTTTCTGTTTTTCAAAATTCTTCCCTCCATATAGAAATTTTTGAAAATAATATTATGGGCTCTAGTAGTTTTCTTTCAACCATTTCATTTATATTTTAACAATAGTAGGAATTATTTTCATAATAAAAATTGCCCCAAAACAATTCTTTTAATAGCTATTTCAATATTTTAAATGCCTCTATTGCACTACAACCATTTTAAATAATTATTTCTAAATTCCACAAAAATTGTGGGAGGTCATGCGATGCCTGTATATCACTTTTATGCAAAAACCAATCTTGGTGTTTTGAAAATTTTGAGTGAAACAACCTATTTTCAGTTCTATCCATTTTCCAGGTTATAACTACAACCCCAATTTTATTTGCTCCAAAAATCCTGAAATTTTTCCCACCTATAGTCCTTCCAACCAGACACTTAAGTCCAAAATTTTAGCTCCATTGGAATCTTTTTAGTTCACAAAATATTCCTCTTAATCTCCTGTCCAGTAATGAATTTCCCTAAAACTTGCACTAGCAAGTTTTGTATTTTGCCTAGACAACCCCACCACCCTCTCTACCATCCAAAGAGACATTCCCCTGCCAATTTTCATATCCAACAAATCCTCCTAGACCACCTTAGCATTCTGTCAAACACCCTGTGGGCTTGACAGAAATTTGGCCCTCTTCTTAACTGCATTGCACACTTGATGATCTTGCCAAGATAACTTGTCCAGCAATCCTACCACCCTCAGTATCACCACCATGCCAAAAATCAGCTCCATCCGATCAACTTGGCCTGCCAGGGCATTCCGCCGAGCACCCTAGGTGCACGCGCAGAGCACGACCAGAGCGCGACTACTGCAGGCCGCGGCATCGCTCTGGCGCCGCGTCTCTGCTGCCTCCCCCTCTCACCCGAGTCCACCGCTGGATCACCCAGTCCATCCCAACGCTCGCCGACACCTCTCCTCGTCCTCTAGCACTGCCTAGCACTGTCCAGCGCCGCCGCCACCGAAACCTACTCGGGCACGGCACCGCCCGAGCCGCCCGACCCCTCCAGCTCGCCCCCTTCTTAACTACTGACCACCGCCCTCCACCGACCTCACCGGTCTCGCTGACCATCGCCACCGCCCCCAACCACCCAAACGGCGCCATGAATCGCCACCGCCATCGTGTCTTCTTCAGGAAGCCACCGAACCACCTCACCCGCACTATAAAACCATCCTCAAGCTTCCCCTCGTCATCAGTACATCTCCCTCCACCTCTCTGTACTTCCCCGAGCAGCCAGGCAACCAGAAGTGGCCGTCTCCCTCGTCTTTGGCAACCTCTGCCGCCACCACTCTCCCGTCAAATCCGGCGCAACCAAAGCATTTTCCCCTCCACTTCCTTCACCAGAAGATTCCTCTCAACCCCACGAATTCATCCCCACACTCAATTTTGCATGGGGTCAGTCATGGGTGAAATTCCCCTTGCCGCCCGACACTGCCACCCGCCGAAATTGGCATCGCCGGCAACTCCGTCCACCCTAGCTACCATGGAAGGTACCAGAAGGACCGCCTTGACCTCCCGAGCATGACGATGGCCCCGGCTTCCCAGACGGCGCCGCCGTTCGCCAGCGAGCCTCGCCGGAGCGCTGTTCTGTTCTGCCACGGGAGAAACGCCGACGTGGACCGGTCAAACCCGACGGGTGGACCCGGCAGGACCCTTCGTCAGCGACTGGTGGTCGGGGTCCGTGTCTGTAAGTGGAAGCGTAATCTGCGACTACGTCTTCGACGTCTCCGCCTCTCGCACGGCTGGACGGCTGGGCTCGGCCCAGTGGCGCCTTACGGTTAAGCCTTGCCCAGGGCGTGCTACTGCCCTTCTCTTTTCCTTTTCCAGCATAGTTCTAAAAATCCTACAGAAGCCATTTCAAACTCAAATTTGATGATTCAAATTTCTGTAGACTCCTAAAATCATGATCTTTTATTACAGCTAGGGTGAACATTTTTAGTAAGCTTTATCTCCACTAGAATCTTCTATTTAGTCCATTTCTTTAATTATCTCAGCTTAGAAATTCCACTAGTAATTCATATTAACTCCAAATGAATTGAATCTTTTTCTATTATTTCTTATTTTTCATCTAGTTTATTTTGGTATTTATTTCAAAAATTTCCAAACAACTTTTTAGTACTGTTTTTGAATTATGTGGTAATTGCTATAATCTTCAAAATAGGAAAAATGGAGGGAAGAAACTTTTCAAACTTTTGGAGTGCACCCAATATCTCTGCATACTAAAGGCAAGCATTTTGAACACTTGATATGGTGAATTGCACAGTTGTTTGTTTGCGAGAATAATTGCATCATGAATATGTTGAATTCAATTAAAACTGGCATATGGCTATTTTTGCATGATAGATTCCTTGACAATATTTTGTCTCTGTTTAAGCATGAATTATGTGTGAGCATGGTTATTTTCACATGTCACATCTGCCATGTTGGTTCTGACTAAATTGCAGGAAAGAATCAGTCACGAGTAAAGTGACCGTGAGACTGAAATTTCTCGTGGTGACGAGAATGATCAGTAAGGGCATGTTGGGACATGTCGGGTGGTGATGTTGTTGGGTATCACCAAGGAATACTTTGTTGTGCTAACCGTTGCAGGAAACTTAAACCTCCTGAGTCGACCGTAGATCGGGTCTTGTTCCGGTAACCCCCATACTTGATTCATGCTGCCACTTGTCCCTGCCACAGGTGGGGTATGGTTCAGTAAGTTGTTAACCCCTTTCCGTGCACACACCACATAGAGGGCTACGATGAGGGTTTCCATGGCCATGGACTAAATCCTGTCATCGGGTCAGGGGGCATGGGTGTTTCCGGTTGTGTCCGAGAGGGGGGCACCCCTTGGAATCCGCGCATATTAATAGTGATCCCATGCAGGACGTTGGTATCTCCGTCTTAGAGTTTTTCTTGAATGATGCTTTGGGTGATTCCTAGCATCCAGAAAGTTAATCTGGTGTGTGCTGGTGAGGTGTGTTTTCAACCCAAAGACCGTAAAGGGAATTAGTCGGTGTCACGGTACTGACTAAAGAAATCCTTTACTCGTGGGTAAAGAGTACACCCTCTGCAGAGTTTAAACCTATTCGAATAGCCGTGTCCGCGGTTAAGGGCTACAGTCTAGGTTGGTTAAGTGTCGGTCTTAGTGTCGGTCTTCGGAGGAAAATAATTAAATTGAGCCTGAATTATTTTGCAGGATAATTGTTGTCACCCTGATGCTACCATGAATATTTTATGCATGTTAATATTATTATGGGTATGCATATTATTGAGGACTAACCCGTTTCTCTTATTTTGTATTTCCTGAGTGTCTTAGGGGCTGGCTAGACTACCCCGGGCACTCAATTTTATTTTCAAGACCTCTCGTAGCGTCTCTCAAGTTAACAGGCGGTTTATCCCGCCACTACTCTTGTGGACACCCGATTGGCATTTCTCTTCAAGTCCGACCGTGGCGTCACTTGACGCCTGACTGGCATTTCTCTTCAAGACCTCTCGTGGCGTCGCCTGAGTTCTCGGATGGTCCTATCTCGTCTGAAGTCTCTTTTAGACACCCGTTTGGCATTTCTCTTCAAGACCTACCGTGGTGTCACTTTAGACATCCGACCGGCATTTCTTTTATTTTATTTTCCTTTAACGTTCCTTGTTTATCACTAACATTTTTATATATCCATTTATTTCCACATGCTAATATTTTATCATGCCATGATTTAATTCCTGACAGCATGCATTTAAGTTCATCATGAGCATACACATATAGTGTAGTTCATCATGATCATATATTTTGTCTCCTGCATCTGGTATATCTCTTGTTCAGGATGTTTGCGAGTACATTCAAACGTACTCACAGGCTTGTCCCTGGCTATTTACTTGGCCAGGTCAGGAGTTCTACGAGGAGTACCACAGCGACGTCCGTGCGGAGCCTAGGATGGCAGCCATGCGGGATATGAATTATACGGGTCAGCTGTTCCTGTGGGAATGGAGCCCCATTGACATTGGAGAACCACGAGTCAATTCCACCGGATATCAGTGTTGTATCATTGGACCTTTATGGTCTTGTATTCAATTCTTGTAATAGCTTGGTATTCTGTAACAAGGACGTGTCCACCAGTAACAGTAATCCTGGGCTGGTGATGACACGAGGGGTTAATTTTTTGGGATTTCATGTCCCGACCCCGGCAGAATCAACCCCGGCAGGAGTCGTCCTAAGGGGAAAATCACGTTGCCGGTAACATTTGGGGGAGAGTTGAATTACCGGACTAAGAAGATCGTGTTTGATGTGGTTGACCTCCCCCTGTCGTACAATGGAATCCTTGGTCGCCCAGCTCTGGCCAAGTTCATGGCGGCATCCTACTATGCCTACAACACCTTGAAGATGCCAGGGCTGGTAGGCGTCATTTCCATTCCATCAGACGAGAAAGACACAATTATTTGCGTGGACAAGATGTACCGGGAAGCAGTCACGGCAGAGGCCACTGAAGCAGCAACACCCGCCAAGGAAAGCATTGGAAAGAAGAAGGCTAGCAGGGATACCAGCAAGGAATCCGGGAAGCATGCCCCCTCGCGCCTATTGATGACTTGCCGAAGAGTTCCAATAGCACGAGATCCAAGGCCGCCGCACCCGCTGTGAAAAAGGTCCCGGCAGGGCTGGCTGGCGTTGATGGTACTTTCACTATCAGTGCCACCCTCGATGACAAATAGGAAAGTGCGCTCGTTGCCTTCCTGCGGGCGAATGTCGATGTGTTTGCCTGGCAACCATCTGACATCTCCAGTGTTCCCAGGAAGGTAATCGAGCACCACCTTGCTGTCTGCCCACATGCCCGGCCCGTCAAGCAGAATGTCCAGAAGCAAGCTTTGGAGCGGCAACAGTTTATTGCCGAGGAGATCAAGAAACTTGAGGCAGCTGGTCTGGTTAGAGGAGTGTTGCATCCAACATGGTTAACAAATCATGTGGCGGTACGCAAGGCTAATGGGAAGTGGAGGCTGTGCATAGATTTTATGGATCTTAACAAGGCATGCCCGAAGGACCCATTTCCCTTGCCACGCATCGACCAGATTGTGGATTCCACCTCCGGGTGTGACCTGCTTTCCTTCCTGGATGCCTACTCTAGATATCATCAGATCTTCATGTCCAAGGAAGACGAAGAGAAGACCGCGTTCATCACCCCATGTGGCACATACTGCTTCGTGTGGATGCCCTTCGGGTTGAAGAGTGCCGGGTCCACTTTCGCAAGAGCAGTCCAAATTGGTTTTGAGTCACAGTTGCATAGAAACATTGAAGCTTACATGGATGATATTGTGGTCAAGACCAAGGACAGATCAACCCTCATTCAGGATTTAGAAGAGACATTTCCTAATCTGCGCAAGATCAACTTGAAGCTAAACCCAGAGAAGTGCGTGTTTGGCGTTCCTTCCGGCAAGCTAATTGGCATCTTGGTGTCCCACCGGGGGATAGAGGCCAACCCCGACAAGATCAAGGCTATCGAGCAAATTCAAGCACCCAAGACAGTTAAGGACGTGAGGTGTTTGACTGGGTGTGTTGCTGTGCTTAGCAGATTTATTTCCAAGTCTGTCGAGCGAGCCTTGCCATTCTTCAAAACTTTGAAGAAGGCAGGACCCATGGAGTGGACCCCAGAGGCAGACGCTGCACTACAAGATTTAAAGGCCTACCTTTCCTCTGTGCCCACTTTGGTTGCTCCCAAACCACAAGAGTCATTGCTGCTATACTTGGCGGCAACTAATCAAGTGGTTAGCGCAGCACTGGTGGCGCAGCAGGAAGTGGATGAAGCAGAAGGTACAGCTGGTGTCCCTTCCGGGGAGGGAAGTGAGCACCCCCGGCAAGGTCAGATGCAGATCAAGACAGAGAAGAGCAGAACAACGGGGGCAGTCCCAAGGTTGCGGTGAGGAAGAAGGTGCTGCATACTTCGTCAGCTTCCTGTTGCAGGGGGCTAGATCCAGGTACTCTGGCGTGCAAAAATTGATTGTATGCCTTGTCATGGCCTCAAGGAAACTACGCCACTACTTCCAAGCCCACAAGATCACGGTTGTCACCAGTTTCCCTTTGCAACGGATACTCCGAAACCCTGAGGCTACCGGCAGGATAGTGGAGTGGGCTTTGGAGTTATCCAGCTTTGGTTTGAAGTTTGAGAGCACATCAACAATCCAGAGCAGAGCCTTGGCAGAATTTATTGCAGAATGGACGCCAACTCCAGACCAAGAAGTGTTGGAAACAGTTATTCCCGGCAAGAAAGCGCCCCAAGAATGGATCATGTATTTCGTTGGTGCCTTCTCCCTACAAGGAGCAGGGGCTGGCGTGCTTCTCGTTGCTCCCACTGGAGAGCACCTGAAGTACGTCGTCCGGATGCATTTTCCCCGGGAGGAGGCTACCAACAATATAGCAGAGTATGAAGGGCTCCTTGCCGGGCTCAGAATTGCAACAGAACTGGGGATCAAGAAGTTGATCATCCACGGAGACTCACAACTTGTGGTGAGACAAGTCAACAAGGATTACCAAAGTCCATTGATGGAGGCATACGTTGAGGAAGTGAGGAAGTTGGAGGAGCGCTTTGACGGATTGCAAACAGAGCACGTACCCCATGCAGAAAACAGCATTGCTGATCATCTGTCGAAGTGCGCTGTGCAAAAGCTCCCTGTGGAACCAGGAACTTTTGTTCTCCATCTGACTCAGCCCTCCGTATCCCCGGCAACAATGGCCAGAAATAGGAGGAAACTTGACTCTGGCAAGCCTCTCCTGGTAGAACCTTCCAAGGATCCCGGCAGAAAGCTTGTCGGGCACAACTCCCCTTAGGTCGCTGAGCTGCATCCTCTCGCCAGGCCACCGGTCCCTGCGGTCGAGGATTGCACTCTCATGAATGAGGAGGTGCCGTTAGTCCTTGTTGCCGAGCCACAAGCTCCGCCTTGGGCACAGCACATAGTCCATTTCCTCCAAGCTGAAGAGCTTCCCGAAGAGCAAGAAGAAGCTGAAAGAGTAGCCCGGAGGGCCAGTATGTATCAGTTCATTGATGACACGCTGTACAAAAGGAGGCCCAATGGTGTGAAATTGAAGTGCATTTGTCGGGAAGGAGGAAAGGAACTGCTGGCAGAGATACACAAGGGTATGTGCGGCTCCCACATTGGATCAAGGGCGTTGGTTGGGAAAGCTTTCCGGCAAGGATTCTATTAGCCCACGGCCCTCCAAGATGCGGTCGAGCTTGTCACCAAGTGTGAAGCCTGCCAGTTCCATTTCAAGAATATCCACCTGTCTGCCCAAGCTCTTCAGATAATCCCTTTGTCATGGCCGTTTTTGGTCTGGGGGCTCGATATCCTCGGCCCTTTCCCCCATGCTACCGGGGGCTTTGAATTCCTGTTCGTTGCAATCGACAAGTTTACAAAGTGGCCGGAAGTAGAGCCCGTGAGAAAGGTGACTGCTCAGTTAGCTATCAAGTTCTTGAAAGGATTGGTGTGCCGCTTTGGAGTTCCTGCCCGGATCATCACTGACAACGGCACCCAGTTCATGAGTCGTGCCTTCATGCAATACGTTCATGCCCTCGGAAGCAAAATCTCGTTTGCCTCTATGGCCCATCCAAGGAGCACGAACAAGCGGAGAGGGCGAACACTGAAGTGTTGCGAGGACTCAAGACGAGAACATTTGATAGGCTGCAGAAGTGTGGCAGGCGGTGGATCGATGAGCTGCCGATGGTTCTTTGGTCCCTCGGAACGACACCAAATCGAGCTACCGGGCAGACTCCCTTCTCCGTAGTCTATGGGGCAGAAGCAGTTATCCCCATGGAACTCATTTACGGGTCACCTCGAGTGCTTGCCTACGATGAAGTGGCGCAAGATCAGCACCGACGTGACAACGCTGTGCTACTCGAGGAGAACCGTCTCTGGGCTGCTACGTGTGCCGCACGCTATCAGCAAGCCCTGCGTCGCTATCACAGCCGCAAGGTTCATGCCCGGTGTTTTGAGGAAGGCGACCTTATCCTTAGGCGCGTTCAGTCTGCCAAGGGTGCAAACAAGTTGACGCCGAAGTGGGAAGGCCCTTACCGGGTAGTATGAGTCACCAGACCTGGCGCAGTCCGTATGGAGACCGGAGATGGCATTCAATTGCAAAACTCATGGAACATTGAGCATCTCCGCAAGTTCTACCCGTAAGGCGCGGCTGTCGGGCCCTGCCCGGTAGCCACCCTTTTGTACAGGCCTTGCCTCTGTTGCATGTAACCCCTTGTACAAAGCCAGGCGCAGACCCTGAGCAACAGAAATAAATGAAGCGTTGGGGGGCCCCCGACAAATTGCATGCATGCATAAGCATATCATGAGCATTGCATGTTCATGTAGATAAGATCGCATGAGGCATCATTTTCATCTACATCAAACTGTAGGCTCCTACCGTGGATTTGATCCCGAAGAGGAGAAGAGAAGACAAGCCTACATTGTGATCCCCGGCAAGCCCAAATAGATAAGTTCTCTCTCTTATCCATACATGTTCCGTAAGTAAAAACTTATGCATAAGGAAAGCCTCGCCGCCTTCGAAACTCAGGTGCTCCTATCCCTCGACTCGAACGTTGCTTTGGTCAGGATGGTTGTAGTGGCCTTTGCCGAGAAGGCTTGGCTGGGAGCTGGTCCCTCTTTTATGATTTGTACCCAGCAGGCCCAGCCCTGCGGCAGCAACTTGAGGGTACCGGCAGAATAGCCTACCGGGGGAAAACTTGTTTACTTGAGCGTATAGAAGCATTCTCCCTCTGCATGGACATGTTACATGCACAAGTGCTCGACAATGTTTATCTTTTTCATTAATATGCTGATCAACAAGTACAGACCTTACAGAACACAAACATGGATAAAAGGGATTACATCATTTAAACTAAAGTTTGGCAAGTGCCTACATATTTTAGGTTGAAAAAAGATAGATGCTAGTGATGCCTTTTTTCTGTTCTCCCCTTCTTCGAAACTACAAGGGGAGACGAAGAAGGCGGAGGGAAGGCCTGGCTGGGATTCGTGCCTCCCCAGGATCAGGGTGGCGCCATTCTCGGGCTGGGAGGAAGAGACCGGAGAGCATGTGTGGATGGTGACGCTGCCGGAAGCCCAGCCGGTGATGATGATGCTGTCGGCAAGCACGCCTCGTCGAAGCGGTAACCCCCGCTCTTGACGCGTCGTGGGTTGCCGCCACCTTCCTTACCGCCGTCGCTCGGAGCTCCCACCACGCCAACCAGGGCGAACACCAAGTGCTCCGGGTAGCCCCACAGAGAGCATGGTCATCTCCAATGACCCGAAGATAAGGGGCCACCGCCCTTTAAAGGAACATGCATGGGGACAAGGAGCCCGCCCATACACCGGGCAGGCAGTACCCTGAGAGGAGGGGTCCGCCATTACCAATGGTGAACCACCTTTGCGGTCTCCCTCCAGCATCGCAGGAAAAGGGGGAATAGGCCACGATCGACTACCATGCCTCATGTCCGTTATGGGCCTCGGCGTGGTGTCGCTTGCGTCGCCCCTCACTAAAATTGGAGCTATGGGCGGCCCGGCGAAGAGCGCACCGAAGTCGCTACCTCTGGTGCTACCACCGCACCGCCCGCACACCCCCCCTGAGGCCTGCGCGAAGACGGAAAGAAGATCCTGCCCCAGCACTCGACACCATCAACCCCAAGCTAGGGCCCGGGACTTGGCCCCGAGCTCTCCTCTTCGGCATACCCTAGGAGGGAACAGAGAATGAAGGAGGAAAGGCGAGTGGATGAATACTCCCACTCCTCCCCTGTTCCTCCTTTTATAGACGGGCCGGGGCCGGGAGCCGCTACCTCAGCGGGTAACCGCTGTCCTCCTCCACCAATCCATGAAGACCGGGCCCCTGCCTTAAAGCTCTCCCGCACCACGTGCCTCTGTTACCTACCCCACTCAACGCATGCAGCATACATGGACGGGGATAAGGGTGTGGTGGGAAGAGTGAATTGGCAGTTACTCGCCCGTGCGTTAAAGTTATTCACGGGCCATTACAAGAATGGCCCCACCACCATTGGCGTTACGCAACGGGTGGGGGAACCGGAAACTGACCTGGGCTCAGATTAATGAAGAAGCAAAGAAGATCTCAAAGGGCAAGCAGCTATTTCCCTCTCGCCTGTGCACAAGTTAGGGCCTACCTCGACGATGCCCGGCAATGCGTTCGGGCCAGGCCCGGGGGCTCCTGTCAGTGCAACAAACCCTGGGTCTATTGCCCAGACCGTGCATAGGCCCGAGATCAAGATTGCAGCATCCAAGACCAGACCAAGCACAAGAGATCAGCTCTTTGAAGAACTATAGTGCAGATCAAGAAAACCAAGTCAAGCCAAGGAGCAAGACACTGCTAAGGAAAAACCTCCCTTGCGGGGCAGGAGAGCCTGGCGAGGTCAAGGTTGCCCCGGAAGCAAGCCTCAAGACCACCCTGGCAGGCCTGCCGGGTCCTACGAAGGCAAAAACACCCCACCAAGGCTTCACCGCTCCACCTCACAGCGACGCAAGTCATCGATCGATGCGGTGTCAAGCCCCAAGATGACTAAGTGGCTGCCTTTTGCCACATGGCAGCCATTTCCTACAGGAATCGCCTCCAAATGACACCCGTCCAGCGACGTGTCATGCAGACAAGAGGAAAGGTGGCCGAACAGCCCGGCAGCCATGATGTGACACTATGCGGCGCATTTAATGCACTCTGCTCTGTCTACAGACTAGATATGATAGCACTGTTTGTTATCTAATCAGTACGCAATGACTGATTTGCCACTGTGGTGACCCCTTGATCTATAAAAGGAGGCCCATGGCAACCATAGAAAGGATTCGGACCCTTGTAAACTAGTACGCGCATAGCTGCTCTCGCCCCGAGGCAACCCTGCCGGGCAATAGCACTGCGTTTCCACCACCATCCACCATCAATCCACCAAAGCAGGAGTAGGGTTTTACGCCTCGCGGCGGCCCGAACCTGTGTAAAAACTGCACGTGTGATCTCTGCCGTGCTGCGCTGTGCTCCTCCACTCTTTGTGCAACGAGCTCAGTCCCCCTGCCAAACCAAAAGGGGCTCATGGCCCCATAGGTGGTCGTGGTTTCCCACGACAAAATCAAATTATGAATTTTAAGCACCTTGAGCATGAACATGTTGCCCAATCTTGGGAGCCACCGCAAGCCTCTATACCGAAGCGATCTCATCTGTAGGGCTTTTTCGGCACCCAGCCGGAGGGGGAAACTGTCACCGGAGGCCATCTTCATCGTCCCGGCGGCCACCATGATGAGAAGGGAGTAGTTCACCCTCGGGGCTGGGGGTATGTACCAGTAGCTATGTGTTTGATCTCTCTCTCTCTCTCTCTCTCTCTCTCTCGTGTTCTTGATCCGGCATGATCTTGATGTAACCATGGGCTTTGTTAATATAGTTGGATCATATGGTGTGTTTCCCTCTCTATGTTGTTGTGATGAATTGAGTCTTTCCCTTTGAGGTTCCATTATTATCGAATTGAATATTTTGGATTTGAGAACACTTGATGTATGTATTGCATGTGGATACCCGTGGTGACAATGGGGTATTCTACTGAGTTACTTGATGTATGTTTCGGTAATCAACTTGCGGATTCTCGAGGTGACATTGGGGTAATCTAGGCACATAGGTTGATACACATTTTCATCATACTTTCTCCGATAGAAACTTTGTGGTATGATACGTCCATTTTGCATCATGTTTTCCTACTATTATTTATAGTGTTTTTATTCAATATAACACTTTGTGTATCAATTCTAATGCCTTTTTATGCAAGATTTACATGAAGAGGGAGATTGCCGGGAACTGGAATTCTGGACCTGAAAAAGCTACATCAGAGATACCTATTCTGCACATCTCCAAATGAGCTGAAATTTCACAGAGATTTATTTTGGAATATATAAAAATTATTTTAGAAAAGAAATACCAGAGGGGGCCACCCAGGTGCCCACTAGGCACCAGGGCACGCCTACCCCCCTGGCGCGCCCTGGTGGGTAATGATACGTCTCCAATGTATCTATAATTTATGAAGTATTCATGCCATGTTTACAAAAAAAATTATATGGTTTTGGTATGATTTGGATAGAACTAACCCGGACTGACGCGGTTTTCAGCAGAACTACCGTGGTGTTGTTTTTTGTGAAGAAATAAAAGTTTTCCAAATGCAAGGAAACTTTTTGACAATTTTTTTGGAACAAAAGAGGCACTAGAAGCGTCGTGGGAGGGCCAGAAGAGCCATGAGGAGGGCACAAGATACCTGGGTGCGCCCAGGTTGATTGTGCTCACCTCAAGGCCCATCTTCGCGTGATTCCAACACTGAAAAATTCTATAAATAGAGAAACCATCAGAAATAACCCTAGATCAGAAGTTCCACCGCCGCAAGCCACTGTAGCCACGAAAAACCAATCGGGAGCCCATTCCGGCACCCTGCTGGAAGGGGAAATCATCATCGGAGGCCATCTTCATCATCCCTATGGCCACCATGATGAGGAGGGAGTAGTCCACACTCGGGGCTGAGGGTTTGTACCAGTAGCTATGTGTTTAATCTCTCTCTCTCTCTCGTGTAATTGATTTGGCACGATCTTGATGTATCGCGGGCTTTTTTAATATAGTTGGATCATATGGTGTTTCTCCCTCTCTATCTTGTTGTCATGAATTGAGTTTTCCCTTTGATATTTCGTTTTATCGGATTGAATATTTTTATGGATTTGAGAGCACTTGATATATGTCTTGCATATGAATACCCGTGGTGACAATGGGGTATTATATTATTTCACTTGATATATGTTTTGGCACTCAACTCGCGGATTCCGGAGGTGACATTGGGGTAATCTATGCATAGGGGTTGATGCACATTTTTGTCCTACTTTCTCCGGTAGAAATCTTGGGGCACTCTTTGAGGTTCTTTGTGTTGGATCGAGTATTATGAATCTGAAATTGTTTGATGTGTATCATATAATTAACTCATGGATACTTGTGGTGACATTAGAGTTGGTTGATGCGTATCATATGGTGTTATTTTAGTACAAACTCTTGGATAGATCGAACGGAAAAAATAACTTTGTGTTATTTTAGTACGAACTCTTTAATAGATTGAAGGAAAAGAATAACTTTAAGGTGGTTTCGTACCCTACAAACAATTTCTTCTTATGTTCTCAGCTAGATAAGAACTTTGGAGTGATTCTTCATCGCACGTTGAGGGATGGTTATATGATCCAATTAGATTAGCTTTGTTGAGAGATTGCACTAGCAAAAGTACGAACCCTAGGCCTTGTTTTCAAGCATTGCAATACCGTTTGTGCTCACTTTTGTTACTTGCTACCTTGCTGTTTTTTATTGTTCCTATTACAAAAATCAATATCTACTATCATTACTACACTTGTATCACCATCTCTTTGCCGAACTAGTGCACCTATACAATTTACCATTGTATTTGGTGTGTTGGGGACACAAGAGACTTTTTATTATTTGGTTGCAGGGTTGTTTGAGAGAGACCATCTTCATCCTATGCCTCCCACAGATTGATAAACCTTAGGTCATCCACTTGAGGGAAATTTGCTACTGTCCTACAAAACTCTATGCTTGGAGGCCCAACACGAGTCTACAACACTACTGCAGGATGCTGCTAACGCGACACTACAATCAGAGACCTTTTGACGAAACTGTGTGCGATGCATTAATCACAAACGGTGACGTAAAAACCCATCAAAAAAATTCAAAACATTTGCGATGGCAGAGCCATCAAACACGGTTCCGATTTTAGTTGCGTGTGTGATGCAGGGCACATGGTTGATCCATCCGAACTGTTTGTGATGAGGTAGAACAACAGAAACGGGCAGCCATATCAATGTGTGTGCGATATACGGCATACAGTTCGCTCCGATGAACTGTTTGCTATTAGGGAGTGCAACAGAAACGGTTAGCTATATCAAGGTGTGTGTGATATACGGCATACGGTTCACTCAGGCGAACTGTTTTCGATTAGGGAACACAACAGAAATGGTTCAAGTTAACAAGATGTGTGTGATATGCGGCATACAGTTCACATAGATGAACTGTTTGCGATGAGCCAAAAGAACACAAATAAGTCGTGTAAACAAGATGTGTGTGATACGCGGCAAACAGCTGACTCGGATGAACTTTTTGCGATGAGAAATTACAACACAGACGGTTACTACAGTTAGTTCGTGTGCGATTCTGTGTGTACAAAAAACTTTGAAAAATGCAAACTAGTTGCTTGCGGTGGCTAGGAGTATCGCGCACGATGCATCTGCGAGTACTCGTGTGCGATGATTAGTAAGTTACACATACGTTTCCTTATGTTAACACGTGTGTGAATTTGCAATATGGACAGTTAATATGCATATGCCTTCTGGACTTTGGGCACATGCTTAAACTCAATGAACTGTGTACAATACTAATACTTTCCATGAAAATTTAAGAACTTGGCTAACAGCATTTGAGTAACATATATATAGTGGTTACACTATTTGACAAAAAGAGGATCTTCGTAACACGGTTTTGACAAGCATATGGTCCATATCTACATACTTAACATAGTAACAACTATCACATTTTAAGAGGTTGAGGGCCAACAACCATATGGTCCATATCTACATACGTAACATAGTAACAGCTAGCACATTTTAAGAGGCTGAGGGCCAACAACCACAACTATCCGCTGGAAGCAGCTTGATCACGGCGAATCGGCATCTCGACAATGAAAAGGAAGAGCCCTCCTGTGCCTTGGTAGAGCATGAGTAGAACAGTGTCTCCAATTTTCCAATATGGATGCATTGCCATGACAAGCGAGAACTTGTTAATTTGAATGGTTCCATTTCTGCGGGAAATGCAGTACCTTGCAATCACTTTGGCGTTATTAGCAGGCACAAGTGTAATTCGACCACACCGGGAAATTGATCCAGGAACTGCTACAGCGGGCAATTTCTATTGAAATGTAGAATAAAAACCAATTGTAACATATCATTGAAGATATATATAGTTTATGAGCATCAACATTAAAATAAGACTTTTTACCAGCGTTCTGTGCACACAATTGGTCTTGTTCAATGTGTGCACCATAGGTATAATTAATCCCATCCAAAATCCAGCGTTCATACGCTGTGCTATCTCTGTCAGATTAACAACAAAGTTTATAACATGCTTCAAGTCCTTCCAGTAAAATTTGGTACACTTAGTAACATACAGATCATTCACTATGCATCCAACATATCCTGCTTAATAGGTGGAAAGGTATTATTTATTCAAAGCATGGCAGAAGAATATATAGTGTGCATAAATTGGTAAATAGAATTTTTTACTGCCTAGGAACGGAGTCAGAAAATGAAATCACAATTGGTTGCTTAAATAGTGATCAATTAGTCAGAACAAATACCCCGATTTTGCTAAGTAATATGCCAGCATGGAGAAAGTTGAAAGAACACTAACCTCGATCAGACTTTGATCGGCTGATGACGTTGGGGAAGTAAACAACCATGTTAATTAGACCAGGCTGTGGTGCACGCACTAAAATTTTATTGCCAGCTTTCAGTTCATAACACTTAGACATTTTTCTCCAAAGGTCCGCATCAAAATAGGAGTGACCATCTTTATCAAGTTTTACGCTAACCGTCATTGTAAATCCATGCACCGTTGTCAATATGACATCCATGGAGTCATCAACAAAGTAAAGCCCAAGATTTCCTTCTACTCATGTTCTTGCAAAGCAAGGGATGTACTGCTTGAAATGAAAATTAAGATCGTAAATTAGATATATTGAAATAATAGAGCAAGATGCAAATATGGGAGTAACTGATAGAACAGATCAATATATAGATGAAAGCAAAGTACAAAAATATATATTTAAAAATAGATAATGTAACGAAAATTTGATGCAAATATGAGAGTAACTGAATGAACAATACATCATATATTTGCCTAATATAGGGGGGAATCGGCTTCGACATCTAGGCTGCACGTGGCACCCTACCTTTTATCCAAATGTAGCAACAGACGGTATATGTTCACAAATTTAGGCCATGCCGACCATGGTAGGTTGAGATTGAACATACCGAGTGCTCCCTGAAGTCATCCGGAATGGTGAGATAGAACTTCGTTTCCGACTGGCCGCGACCACACTTGCCCGATTTGTGCTCGCACTGTGGACACATGAACGAATACCCACGAATCAGCTAGAACAAAAATGAATCCACAGCGATTTCCGCCGGTTGATTAACAGCGACGAACGGACTGCGATAAGAGATGAGTGAATATTTCGCTAAGTTGATTACCATCTCCATGAGAAAAATCCCCGGCCCAATCCCACAGAAAACCCCAATCGACCAGAGTCTAGAATGTCAGTGCAGAACTGCAAATAGGAGGCGGAAAGCGGTACGGGCGAAATCCCGTGCCATTTGGAGCGCGACCTTCGCCCGCCGACAACAGCCGTCGAGCTTAGGGTGGCCGCCACGATAGAAGTTGATGAGGTGCAGAGTTGCGGAGGAGTCCGCGTGTCGGTGCAACAAACCCTGGGTCCGTTGCCCAGACTGTGCACAAGCCCAAGGACAAGATTACAACACCAAGGTCAGATCAAAGCACGAGGGATCAATTCTTTGGTAGGGCCAAAGTGCAGATCAAGAAAACCAAGATGAGCTAGACAAGCAAGATATTGCTAAGGAAAGAACCTCCCTTGCCGGACAGGCGAGCCTGGCAAGGTTGGGTTTGCCCCGGAAGCAAGTCTCCAGATCGTCCCGGCAGGCCTGCCGGGGCTTACGGAGGCGAACCAATCCACCGTGCCACCTCATTACGATGCACGTCGTCGATCAGTGCGGTGTTAAGCTCCAAAGTGACTAAGTGGCTGTTGTTTGCCACATGGCAGCCACTTCCTACAGAAAATACCCCCAGGCGACACCCGTCCTGAGACGTGTCAAGCAAATAGGCGCGAAGCTGGCAAAACAGCCCGGCAGGGCCTGCCGGGCAAGCTGAGATGTGACGTTGAGCGGCGCATTTAATGCGCTCTGTCAGCCTGCGGAGTTAGGTATGATAGCACTGTTTGCTATCTAATCAGTATGAAATGACTAATTTGCCACAGTGGTGACCCCTTGATCTATAAAAGGAGGCCCATGGCAACCGTAGAGGGGGTTGGCTGATCCGGACCCTTGCACACCCATACGTGCGTAGTTGCTCTCGCCCGAGGCGACCTTGCCGAGCAAGGGCGCTGCGTTCCTCCACCATTTTCCCACCATCAATCCACCAAAGCAGGAGTAGGGTTTTATGCCTCATGGCGGCCCAAACCTGGGTAAAAACTGCCCGTGTGATCTCTTTCGCGCTGTGTGACGCTTCTCCGCTCTTTGTGCAACGTGCCCATCCCCCCGCCAAACCAAAAGGGGCTCATGACCCCATAGGTGGTCGTGGTTTCCCATGACATCTTTAGCACGCCAGGTAGGGGGATCACTTGCGCAAACCCGAGAGCGTCAATAGCGCGTCATCTTCATCGCCATTCTCATCATTGACGGCGTCATCAACTATGGCACCCAAGAAGAAGTCCGGAGCCGCAAATCACCCGTCCACCTCGAAGGCTCTGCCGCCCGCGACCGCCGACGTCGCGGGGAATGCGGGGACGCGCAAGGATGTGGACACTGCGGGGGATGTGGTCGGTGCAGGCGGTGTTGTCACCACCTCCCCCACGGCCGAAGCAGGGATGGGAGGCACCGGGGAAGGACAGCATCAGCAACATACTGGCGGCCATGCTCCACGAGGTACGAGTGGAGGGCCTATTCCGCCTGCACCTCTTCTCCTCGCCGAAGGGCACAGCCGCAGTGGTGGCGCTTGTTCTGGGGCGAATCGCAACCCTCTGGCCGCACCCACCGCGGGCGCAACCGCAGGGCATGCGCCGCCTCCGGAACGAGCTGACCCAGTTACTGTGCCCAACGGAGCCGCTGGCCTTCAAGAGCCTCCACTGCGTCACCATGCCATCCAAACGGCTGGTTCGCAACAACGAGGGCACGGTGCGGTCACTACCGGCACCGTCAGAAGCCGAGCGACACCGCAATCTACATCATCATCACCTATGCCGAGCACGGGCTCAACTACTGTTGAGATTCCTGCCGGCAGCCGATCAGGTGGATGAGTGGCGAGCCACCATCCAAAGCCAGATTGGCTTCGTCGAGGTGGGAGAATCACAGCGAGCTGGCCCGCCACGGCCTCCCCAAGCAGCGACGACGGCCCATGCTGCTGGTCGTACGGAAGGGGCCACCACCACAGTGCAATCCCCACCATGGCAGCCAGCGCGGGAGCCGCAAAACCAAGAACTAGATGACATCTCAATGGCCTCTTCTGACCCTCGAGTGCATCCAGGCCAACGACGAGCCCCGGAGGACGGGCGGAGGGAAGGCGCGTGCGTCGTCGTCGAGCGACGCCGCGACAACCACCGCCGGTCCAATGGGTGCGATGGCCTCGACATGGACGAACCCGCACTCGGAGACGGCGAGTGCCTGCCTTTTGAGGTTGGGTACCCTGCTTTCACCCATGAGCTGGGGCAAGTCCGTTGGCCATCCGCTCGCACGTTCAAGCCAAAGATTCCAGAGAAGTATGATGGGAGGCTGAACCCGGTAGAGTTCTTGAGCATCTACACCATCGCTGTTCAAGCTGCCGGGGGAAGAGATGAGAAGGTATTCACCAATTACTTCCCTTTGGCACTCAAGTCAAATGTGAGGTCTTGGCTGATGCACCTGCCGGAGAACTCCATTTCGACCTGGGCTGACCTGTGCCATGAGTTCATTGGCGCCTTCACGGGTGGCCATCAAGAACCGGGGCGGCCCAGTGATTTGCAGCTTCTCCAGCAGAAAGAAGGAGAGACTCTGCGAAAGTACTTGCAGAGATTCAGCCGAGTACACAGAAATATCCCAGATATCCACCCGGCAGCTGTGATAGCCGCCTTCCAATCCAACGTGCGCAACCGCAGGATACGTTCCAAGATGAACATTCAGCTGCCCAAGACTGTGAAGGAGCTTTACACCTTGGTGGACAAATGTCCTCGGGTGGAGGAAGGGAGGAAACTCCCTGGAGAGGAAGATTGCATTGACATTGACTCAGAGAATGACGACGAGTCCACCAGTCAGAAGAAGAAGAACAAGAAGCGCAACAAGAAGCGCAAGGATAAGGCAGTGATGACTGTTGAGGGATCGGGCACGCCTAGTACCGACAACAAGGATAAGACCGAAGCCTCCGGCAAGGAAGTTGCCACGTGCACTGACTGCCGGGAGGCTGCGGCTGCCGAGAAGGCTGGGAAAGGCGATGGGCCGTATTGCAAGATTCATCGGACCAAGGGCCACGATCTCCAAGAGTGTCACCAGGTTGAGCAGCTCGTCAAAAAGCAGAGGGCTGAGTATGAGAAGCATGATAAGGAAAAAGGTCAGAATGGTACTGGCGGGAAGGGCCGGGGTGGTGAAGCAAATCGCCCCGGCAAGGCTCCTCGGAACCAAGGAAAACCCGCCAGGGGCCGAAAGAAGGAGGATTGCAATGCTGAGAGTGATGGAGGGGATGAAGAGGAAACCAGCGAGCAGGAATTCCAGAAGGCCACTGATGCCCTGTGTATTGACGGGGGTGCATCTTTGCACTCCTCTCACCACCAACTTAAACAGCGGGCGCGTGAGGTCAATGCCGTGGAGCCAGTGGCAGATTCTCGGAAGCCACTCAAGTGGTCACGCACGCCCATCATCTTTGATGAAGAGGACCATCCTAACCGCACCACTGCGGTAGGGTGCTTGCCATTGTTGGTCTCACCAATGATTTGCAACCTCAAAGTCACAAAGATGTTGGTTGACGGCGGGGCCGGGTTGAATCTGATTTCCCCAAAGGTTATCAGCAAACTCCAGATAGCAGAGGAAGAGCTTAAGATTATTGGCACATTTCAAGGAGTTAATCCCGGCAGGAGTCATCCTAAGGGAAAGATCACGTTGCCAGTGACATTTGGAGGAGAGTTGAACTACCGGACTGAGAAGGTTGTGTTTGATGTGGTCGACCTCCCCCTGCCATATAACGGAATCCTTGGACGCCCAGCTTTGGCAAAATTCATGGTAGCATCCCACTATGCCTACAACACTTTGAAGATGCCAGGGCCAGTGGGTGTCATTTCCATCCCATCAGACAAGAAGGACGCAATTATTTGCGTGGATAAGATGTACTGGGACGCAGTCGCGGCAGAGGTCGCGGAAGCCGCAGTTCCCGCCAAGGAAATCAAAGGAAAGAAGAAGGCTAGCTGAGACACCAGCAAAGAGTCCGGGAAGCGTACCTCTTCGGGGTATGCTATGCCTGTGGATGATGTGCCAGAAAGCTCCAACAGCAAGAAGTCCAAGGCTGATGCACCCCATGTGAAAAAGGTCCCGGCAGGGCTGGCTGGCGCTGATGGTACTTTTACTATCAGTGCCACCCTTGACGACAAATAGGAAAGCGCGCTTGTTGCCTTCCTGTGGGCAAATATCGATGTGTTTGCCTGGCAACCATTTGATATCCCCGGTGTTCCCAGGGAGGTAATCGAGCACCAGCTTGTTGTCTGCCCACATGCCCGACCCGTCACCTGCCACCACCAGGGCCAGCAGGATGCGGCAGGGCTAACGGAGCTGCAGCCCGCGAGGAAGCCTACCGTGGTCCAGCTGGGAGGCTGCTGGAGGAGCCAAAGGCACCACCTCCACCCCTGCTCCCAACTCCCCGGCAAATCACCTTGCCAGAGAGGGGATGCAGGTGCAGATGGTGCTGCCGCCGCCTGATGATGACGGTCCGGCTGACGCTCAACCGGAGTCAGAGTCATCGCCCTCCCAGTCGGTGTTGTCATCATCACCATCACTGTCCTCCTCGTCGCTGTCGCTCGAGGAGGAGCTTTCTTCGTCGGTCGAGCTCTCCGCGCAGCACCCTAAGCGAGCACCCGAGCTCCCAAAAACCTTGATGGAAAGGAAATAGTCCTCCATTAACTTAAAGTGGAGGACGTGCCCTTCCAACAAGCTATGGGCACGAGCAAAAGTCTTCCAACCTCGATGGAAGTACATGACATGAGGGGCGGGGAAATCTACATCCACCCGTATGCTGCCATTCCCGCAGCCCCTCATGTGCAGCCTCAACGCTCGTGGGTGTTCGAGCTCCATCACCCTTTCAAATGGAGTAGGGAGGCGGAGGCGGCCGTGCAGAGGCTTATATAGCCTAATGACGAACTCCAAAGGCTGGTCTCCGACGTGGCCCTCCAACGGAGGAGGAACGTTTGGTGGGGGCGCGATCAGAGTGCCACCACGCCCCCCTCCTCCGCGAGCGCCATGACGACAGCGGCCTCGTCCTCTTCCTCCTCCTCTCACAGCGGGCTCCGATCCCGCGGTTTCAGGAGGAGTAGGGACACGCTGTCGAGCAGAAGCTCTCGTCGCCACCACCGGAGTACCACTGCGCCCTCGTCCCCTCACCATGGCAAGAAAAGAACAATTGAGGAAGGGGAGAAGGAAAGTGTGTGAACAAACACACCGCTCCTGCCCCTTTTTATAGAGAAACAAGGCAGGGGGCCAGCTTCTCATTCACAAGGTAACCGCCCTGCTCCTCCAATGCGGCTTCCCTGCGCATTCAACGGCCCGGGGAATCCAGGCCGACCTTCTGCGACGCCTAGCTTTCTGCCATGGCGCCCGCCCCCGCGCCCTCTGCTTCCGCCACCTACCCTACACAATGCATGCGGTACACATGGCGGATGCACCTGAAGTGGGAGGCAAGTGGGCGGCAGTTTCTGCCCCGTGATCATGGGGCACGGGCGATCCACGGATCGTGGTCCGGTTTCTCCCATAACATTGCGCATGATGCGCGGGAAAACCAGAAACTGACCCAAGCTCAGGTTAGTGGAGAAGCAAAGAAGATCTCAAAGGGTGAAGCCACCCCGATGACGCCTAGCAGCGCCTTCGTGCCAGGCCCGGGGGCTCCTGTCGGTGCAACAAACCCTGGGTCCGTTACCCAGACTGTGCACAAGCCCAAGGACAAGATTACAACACCAAGGTTAGATCAAAGCACGAGGGATCAATTCTTTGGCAGGGCCAAAGTGCAGATCAAGAAGACCAAGATGAGCTAGAGAAGCAAGATATCGCTAAGGAAAGAACCTCCCTTGCCGGACAGGCGAGCCTGGCAAGGTTGGGTTTGCCCCGGAAGCAAGTCTCCAGATCATCCCGGCAGGCCTGCCGGGGCTTACGGAGGCGAACCACTCCACCGCGCCACCTCATTACGGCGCACGTCGTCGATCAGTGCGGTGTCAAGCTCCAAAGTGACTAAGTGGCTGCTGTTTGCCACATGGCAGCCACTTCCTATAGAAAATACCCCCAGGCGACACCTGTCCTGAGACGTGTCAAGCAAACAGGCGCGAAGCTGGCAAAACAGCCCGGTAGGGCCTGCCGGGCAAGCTGAGATGTGACATTGAGCGGCGCATTTAATGCGCTCTGTCAGCCTGCGGAGTTAGGTATGATAGCACTATTTGCTATCTAATCAGTATGTAAAGACTGATTTGCCACAGTGGTGACCCCTTGATCTATAAAAGGAGGCCCATGGCAACCGTAGAGGGGGTTGGCTAATCCGGACCCTTGCACACCCTTGATCCGGACCCTATGCAAAGCCACAAGCTTGGGATGCTATGTTTGATGAAGATGATATTTTTATTCCCCCAAGTTTTGATGAGAATATTTACTATGATGAAAGCATGCCTCCTATTTATGATGATTATATTGATGAAAGTGGATTTGGAGAGGTCATGACATTATTTAGTGATGAATCCACTATTTTGGAAGAGGTTTCAATTGACTATGATAACAAAGTTGCTATCTATGATGATTATGGTGATGACATGTATGCTATATTGAATAATGATAACCATGAAACTTGTCATCATGATTTTAATTTTCAATTACATGATAGTTATTTTGTTGAATTTGCTCCCACTACTATTGATGAGAATAAATTTGCTTATGTGGAGAGTAATAAAATTTCTATGCTTGTGGATCATGAAAAGAATTATTTATGTGATATCTATATTGTTGAATTCATTCATGATGCTACTGAAAATTATTATAAGAGGGGAACATATGCTTTTACATATTGCAATAATATCAAGTTTCCTCTCAATATGTTGACAATCTTGAAGTTTTTCTTGTTTTGCCTTCCTATGCTAGTTGATTCTTGTTCCCATAATTTGTTTTCTCAAAAAATCCCTATGCATAGGAAGTAGGTTAGACTTAAATGTTCTAGTCATATGCTTCTTGATGCTCCCGTTATGTTTCAATTCTTATCTTTTATGTGAGCATCATTGAAATCATCATGCCTAGCTAAAAAGGCATTAAAGAAAAGCGCTTGTTGGGAGACAACCCAATATTTACCTCTACTGTTTTTGTGTGTTCACATGATTAGGCTACTGTAGTAATCATGTTTTATAGGTTTTGTTTCAATAAAGTGCCAAGTAAAGCCTTTGGGATAGTGTGGATGATAGTAGACTTGATTCTGTGCAAAAACAGAAAACTTTTGCGTCCAGTACAGAAATTCTATATTTTACTCGAACATGGAAAAATTCTGAATTTTATACAGTTTATGGGTATACAATTTTTTTACGTTGTACTAATTTTGCAGAAATTTTGGAGTAACAAAAGTATGACCTTAATTCAGATCTTTACGTACTGTTCTGTTTTTGACAGATTCTATTTGCAATGCATAGTTTCCTTGTTTTATGGTTTCTATAGCTTATATTGCTTAATATAAATTGTGGAAATTTTAGAGTACAGTAGGAATTGTGTGAGAAAAATTATGAATCTTATCTTAACAGTACCAAAGTGAATGATTTGTCTTTATCATACTAACCCATCTCACGAAGTTCCTTTAAGTTTTGTGTGATTGAAGTTTTCAAGTTTTGGGTGAGCTATCAATATGAGGAGAATAAGGAGTGAAAATACCCTAAGATTGGGGATGCCCAAGGCACCCCAAGTAATATACAAGGAAGATCCAAGCAACTAAGCATGGGGATGCCCCGGAAGGCATCCCCTCTTTCGTCTTCAACATTATAGGTAACCTCACTTGGAGCTATATTTTCATTCATCACATGATATGAGTTTTGCTTGGAGAGTCATTTTATTTTGTTAGGATTTGAGTTATGTTATTTAGATAATTTTTTGCATCTTTTATTTCAATAAAAGTGGCAAGGATAGCCTTTACCATGCTTAGTCTTCAAGTATATGAGCTTCTGTTTCAAAACAGAAAGTTTATCACTGTTGCAAAACATTCTCCAGAAAAGTCAGAATGTGATAAAATGTTGAATTATTTTGCACAGTAAGCTATAATAAATTTTCTACAGTGTGGTAATTTTTCAGAATTTTTGGAGTTAGGGAAGTATCATGAATATTGCACTCTTTATAGACTGTTATGTTTAGACAGATTGCTGTTATGTTTGCATATGTTTGCTTGTTTAATGATTCTATTTGAGGATAGGAGTATTAAATATGCAGAGGCATTTAGTATGAAATGTTAAATTATAATTTTAGTGAGTTTCTACAGTAGAGAATGATAAGGTCATGCATTGATTTATACTAACTTATCTCACGAGTTCTTGTTGTGTTTTGTGTGGATGAAGTTTTTAAGATTTAGGGAAACCGTGATATAAAAGGAATTAAGGAGACACAAATGCTTAAGCTTGGGAATGCCCAAGGTATCCCAAGTCAATATTTCAATAAGTCTCAAGCATCTAAGCTTGGGGATGCCCCGGTAGGCATCCCACCTTTCTTCATCAACAATTATCGGTTAGCCTCGGTTGAGCCTAAGTTTTTGCTTCTTCACATGATGTGTGCTATTCTTAGAATTTCATTTTATTTTGTTTTGCTTGCTTTTTTAATAAAATAATTAGATCTAAAACTTTTAAATAAGAGAGAGACCTCACATAGCTACCTATTTACTTAACTACTCATTTGATCTTCACTTATATCTTTTTGGAATTAGTTTGTCATTTACTCTCATGCTTCACTTAGATTATTTTAAGAGTTGAAAATTTTGAAGAAATACTTATGCTCTCGTGCTTCACTTAAATTTATTTGAGAGCTTGTTAGTAGCAATGGTAATATATAAATTTAGTCCCAAAGTAATGGATATTCAAGAGGGATATAATAAAAACTTTCATGAAGATCATTGAATATGATAAGTTTGATTCCTTGCAATAGTTTTGCGATATGGAGATAATAATATGTGAGTCATGTTGGTGAGTAATTATGCTTTAGTAAGAATATTGGTGTTAAGTTTTGTGATTCCCTATGCAAGCACGAAAGTTAATAGTTACGCAATGAAATTACATCCTACTTGTGGTGCACTATTCGGTGTTAGTTATGTTTAATGCTCGTTTATGATTGTTTTCTTTTCTTGGTTGGTCGCTTCTCAATCTATTTGCTAGCCTCCATTTGTACTAAGTGGGAATACTACTTGTGCATCCAAATTCCTTAAACCCAGTTTTGCCATATGAGTCCACCATACCTACCTATATGCAGTATTTTCGTGCCGTTCTAAGCAAATTTGTATGTGCCAACTCTAATTTTCAAAATGAATTTCCTTTTTATGTGCCCGTACCGCTCATGAAGTGGCAGGGGGTGGCCAATATTTTCCATGCTAGATGTGTTATTCTCAAGATGAGTGTTTATTCACTTGACATTGCACGAGAGTGCGACGGTAATAGGGATGCCCAGTCCCGAAATGAAAAAGAAATTTACTTTATGTTGTCAAATAATAAATTCCTTGGAAAGTGTTGGTATGGATGGTACCATGGATACAACTAGCCGTGGAGTGTCAAAGAATGGTGGAAAAAGGAATAAACTTTATTTTATGTTTGGGAACCGCCTATGATATATCTAGCATGGAAAGTGTTGGGAATTACTCAGTCGTTTTCGTTGACGGGAAAAGCATCCCTCTCAAAATATTTTATCTCTCAATTTAAGCTTTGAGCCCTGGCACCTCTAAAAATCTCTGCTTCCCTCTGTGAACGGCCTATCTATTTACTTTATGCAAAAAAAAAATTATTGAGTCTCCATCTTCTCTTATAAAGCACCAACTAGGGAACACTACTGTCATACTTGTGCATTGGGCATAGTTAATATTCGAGTGTGTTTCATGAATGGATCGATGATTGAGCATAATGGGCTAGGGATAGCTTTCTTTAGCGTTGATATTTTGAAAGACATGGTTGCTTGTTAGTATGCTTGAGTATTGATGTCTTCATGTCAAATTATAGACTATTGCTTTGAATCATTCAAGTCCAAATGTCCATGCTACAAAATAAAAGAGTATATGATGAATATGATAGGTAGCATTCCACAACAAAAATTCCGCTTTCAATTGCTACTTTATCATGATGAGTTTTATGAGAAAGGGTTGCTGTTATGATCACTGTTCAAGATATCTTCCGACATTCCGATAAATCGGCCGATTTACCGCTTACCGGTGTCTGACCGATAAGATAAATTGGCCGATAAATCAGCCGATATGGCGATAAATCGGCCGATATGCCTATAAATTGGCTGATTTACCCCTTATCATGGGTCGACCGATAAGTTCCCAATAAGCGATATCCCCAACATTGGTTATGATGCTAGCAAAAGGGATTGAAATTATCATTGATCAAACTTATGCACTTTGCTAGCATTCACACTTCATAAATTACTTCTTTTATCATTTACCTACTCGAGGACGAGTAGGAATTAAGCTTGGGGATGCTGATACGTCTCCAACGTATCTATAATTTATGAAGTATTCATACCATGTTTACAACAATTTTATATGGTTTTGGTATGATTTGGATGGAACTAACCCGGACTGGCGCTGTTTTCAGCAGAACTACCGTGGTGTTATTTTTTGTGCAGAAATAAAAGTTCTCCAAATGCAAGGAAACTTTTTAACGATTTTTTGTGGAACAAAAGAGGCACTAGAAGCTTCGTGGGAGGGCCAGAAGAGCCACGAGGAGGGCACAAGACACCTGGGCACGCCAGGAGGCCCAGGCGCGCCCAGGTGGGTTATGCTCACCTCGAGGCACATCTTCGCGTGATTCCAACGCTAAAAAATCCTATAAATAGAGAAACCAATAGAAATAACCCTAGATCAGAAGTTTCATCGCCGGAAGCCACAATAGCCATGAAAAACCAATCGGGAGCCCATTTCGGCACCCTGCCGGAGGGGGAAATCATCATCGGAGGCCATCTTCATCATCCCTATGGCCACCATGATGAGGAGGGAGTAGTCCACCCTCGGGGCTGAGGGTTTGTACCAGTAGCTATGTGTTTAATCTCTCTCTCTCTCGTGTTCTTGATTTGGCATGATCTTGATGTATCGTGGGCTTTGTTAATATAGTTGGATCATATGGTGTTTCTCCCTCTCTATCTTGTTGTGATGAATTGAAGTTTCCCTTTGAGATTTCGTTTTATCGGCTTGAATATTTTTATGGATTTGAGAGCACTTGATAGATGTCTTGCATATGAATACCCGTGGTGACAATGGGGTATTATATTAATTCACTTGATATATGTTTTGGCACTCAACTCATGGATTCCGAGGTGACATTGGGGTAATCTATGCATAGGGGTTGATGCACGTTTTCGTCCTACTTTCTCTGGTAGAAATCTTGGGGCGCTCTTTGAGGTTCTTTGTGTTGGATCGAGTATTATGAATCTAAAATTGTTTGACGCGTATTGTATAATTAACTCATGGATACTTGTGGTGACATTGGAGTATCTAGGTGACATTAGAGTTGGTTAATGCGTATCATATGGTATTAACATTTATAATTTTGATCCAGTTGTGCCTACTGCTTCCATTGAAAAACCACCTTTCCCTGTTAGGATAAAAGAACATGCTAAGATTTCAACCATGGTTAACAAAATTAATATTAGAACACCTACACCCTTTGAACAAATTAAAGTTGAACCTAATGTTGCTATGGTCAAAGATCTCTTGGTCAATAATATTGATGGGCATGTTATTTATTTCTGTGGTGAAGCTGCTAGAATTTCCAAACCCGATGATAAAGATAAGAATAAACCTGTTGTTGGCATGTCTGTTGTCTCCGTTAAAATAGGAGATCATTGTTATCATGGCTTATGGGACTTGGGTGCTAGTGTTAGTGCTATCCCATTTACCCTTTATCAAGAAATTATGAATGATATTTCACCTGCTGAAATGGAAGACATTGATGTTACTATTAAGCTTGCTAATACAGATACTATTTCACCACTTGGGATTGTTAGAGATGTTGAAGTCTTGAGTGGATAAATAAAATACCCTACTGATTTTCTAGTTCTTGGTTCTCCACAAGATGATTTTTGTCCCATAATATTTGGTAGACCTTTCTTGAACACTGTTAATACTAAGATTGATTACGCTGAGGAAATTGTCAGTGTTAACTTTGGTGATGTGTCACGTGATTTTAATTTCTCTAAGTTTCGTAGACAACCTCATGATAAAGAATTTCTTAATAAAGATGAAATAATTGGTCTTGCTTCTATTGCCGTGCCTCCTACTGATCCTTTAGAACAAAATTTCTGTATCATGAAAATGATATGCATTTGTATGAAAGAAATGAAATAGATAAAATATTCTTTGTTGAACCACCTATTCTCAAACACAATTTGCATGTTGAAACCCTAGGAGGTCCTCCTCCACATAAGAGCGATCCCGTGTTTGAACTAAACCAATTACCTGATACTCTGAAATATGCTTATCATGATGAAAAGAAAATATATCCTGTTATTATCAGTGCTAACCTTACAAAGCATGAAGAGAAAAGATTATTGAAAACTCTAAGGAAGCATCGTGCCGCTATTGGATATACTCTGGATGATCTTTGATACGTCTCAAAAGTATCTATAATTTATGAAGTATCCATGCCATGTTTACAACAATTTTATATGGTTTTGGTATAATTTGATTAGAACTAACCCGGACTGACGTTGTTTTCAGTAGAACTACTGTGGTGTCGTTTTTTGTGCAAAAATAAAAGTTCTCAGAATGGGCTGAAAATTTACGATGATTTTTGATGGACCAAACGAGACCCCTGAAGCACTGGAGCTGGGCCAGGAAGTGGACGAGTGAGCCACAAGCCTGGGGGGCGCGCCCACCCCCCCTAGGGCGTGCCCCCCGAGCTTGTGGGCCCCTCGGGCACCTCCTTGACATGAGACCGACACCAAAAATTCCTATAAATACCAAAACCCCCGAAAAGAACCCTAGATGAGAAGTTCCGCCACCGCAAGCCTCTGTAGCCACGAAAATCCAATCGAGACCCCGTTCTGGCGCCCTGCTGTAAAGGGAAATCATCACCGGAGGCCATCTTCATCATCCCGACGGTCACCATGATGAGGAGGGAGTAGTTCACCCTCGGGGATGAGGGTATGTACCAGTAGCTATGTGTTTGATCTCTCTCTCTCTCTCATGTTCTTGATTTGGCATGATCTTGATGTATCGCGAGCTTTGTTAATATATTTGGATCTTATGGTGTTCTAACATCTCTACCTTGTTGTGATGAATTGAGCCTTGCTCTTTGAGGTTTCGTTATGTTGGATTGAGTATTGGATTTGAGAACACTTGATGTTTGTCTTGCATGTGGATACCCGTGGTGATAATGGGGTGTTCTATTGATTCCCTTGATGTATGTTTTGGCACTCAACTCGCGGATTCCCGAGGTGACATTGGGGTAATCTATGCATAGGGGTTGATGCATGTTTTCGTCCTACGTTCTCCGATAGAAACTTTGGAGTGATTCTTTGTTGCACTTTGAGGGATTGTTATATGATCCAATTATGTTATCATTGTTGAGAGACTTTGCACTAGTGAAAGTATGAACCCTAGGCCTTGTTTTCAAGCATTGCAATACCGTTTTGCTCACTTTTGTTACTAGTTACCTTGCTTTTTTTATATTTTCATATTACAAAAACCTATATCTACTATCCATATTACACTTGTATCACCATCTCTTCGCCGAACTAGAGCACCTATACAATTTACCATTGTATTGGGTGTGTTGGGGACACAAGAGACTATTTGTTATTTGGTTGCAGGGTTGTTTGAGAGAGACCATCTTCATCCTACACCTCCCACGGATTGATAAACCTTAGGTCATCCACTTGAGGCAAATTTGCTACTTTCCTACAAAACTCTGCGCTTGGAGACCCAACATGAGTCTACAAGAAGTAAAGTTGCGTAGTAGACACCAAGCTCTTTTCTGGCGCCGTTGCCAGGGAGGTGAGTGCTTGAAGGTATATCTTTAGGTCTTGCAGTTGAATCTTTTAGTTTCTTATTTTTACACTAGTTTGGTTTTATAAAAGAAAACTACAAAAAGTATGGAATTGAGGTTGCCTCATATTATTCATCTTTGTCATGTCTTTCTTGAAAATGATGGAAAGGAAAATTGTGCTCAATTGTTAGAAGAAGAATTCAATAAAATGTTTGGCATAAAATCTTTGAATAATGAGCATGATTGCAATGTTGTTAGTATGCTTGCTATGAATATCCATGATCCTAATGATATGCAAAGCCATAAGCTTGGGGATGCTATGTTTGATGAAGATGATATTTTTAATCCCCAAGTTTTGATGTGGAAATTTGTTATGATGATTGCATGCCTCCTATTTATGATGATTACAACGATGAATGTGGGTTTGGAAGAGTGTCAACTTTAGATAATAATTATCCCACTATTTTGGAGGGTGTTGAATCTTATTATAATGATAAAAGTGTATTTGGTGAGGTCATGACTTTATTTAATGATGATTCCACTATTTCGGAAGAGGTTTCAATTGATTATGACAACAAAGTTGCTATCTATGATGATTATTGATGACATGTATGCTATAAAGATTAAAGATAACCATGAAACTTGTCATCATGATTTTAATGTTGAATTTTATTACGCCACTCAAGTATCACATGATAGTTATTTTGTTGAGTTTGCTCCCACTACTATTCATGAGAACAGATTTGCTTATGTGGAGAGTAATAAAAATTGTATGCTTGTGGATCATGAAAAGAATGCTTTATGTGATAGCTATATTGTTGAATTCATTCATGATGCTACTGAAAATTATTATGAGAGAGGAACATGTGCTTTTACATATCTCAATAATATCAAGTTTCCTCTCTATGTGTTGAAAGTTTTGAAGTTATGCTTGTTTTGCCTTCCTATGCTAGTTGATTCTTGTTCCCATAAATCATTTACTCACAAAATTCCTATGCATAGGAAGTGGGTTAGGCTTAAATGTGCAAGTCATATGCTTCATGATGCTCTCTTTATGTTCCAATTCTTATCTTCTATGTGAGCATCATTGAAATCATCATGCCTAGCTAAAAAGGCATTAAAGAAAAGCACTTGTTGGGAGACAACCCAATATTTCTACCTACTATTTTTGTGTGTTCACATGATTAAACTACTGTAGTAATCATGTTTTATAGCTTTCGTTTCTATAAAGTGCCAAGGAAGGCCTTTGGGATAGTGTGGCTGATAGTTGATTTGATTCTGTGAAAAGACACAAACTTTGGCGCTTAGTTTTGGAATTTTTTAAATTCACAGAAATGTGATCTTGCTCTGATTGTTTTTCACATGCTTTATATACAAATTTCCAACGTTGTCCTAATTTTTCAGAATTTTTAGAGTTACATAATTATGAGCATAATTCATGATTCTATAGACTGTTCTGTTTTGTAAAGATTCTGTTTTCAATGCATAGTTTGCTTCTTTTATGGTTTCTATGGCTTATATTGGTCAATATAAATTGTGGAAATGATAGATTACAGTAGGAATTGTGTGAGAACAATTATGAATCTTGTCTTGGCAGTACCAAAGTGAATGATTTGTTTTATCATACTAACCTATCTCACGAAGTTCCGTTAAGTTTTGTGTGATTGAAGTTTTCATGTTTTGGGTGAGATATCGATATGAGGAGAATAAGGAGTGGAAAGACCCTAATCTTGGGGATTACAAAGGCACCCCAAGGTAATATTCAAGGAATAACCAAGAAACTAAGCTTGGGGATGCCCCGGAAGGCATCCCCTCTTCCGTCTCCAACATAATCGGTAACCTTACTTGGAGCTATATTTTTATTCATCACATGATATGTGTTTTTCTTGGAGCATCATTTTATTTTGTTAGGATTTGTTGTTTTTATTTATAATAAGGTTATGTATCTTTTATTTCAATAAAAATGTCAAGGATAGCCTTCACCATGCTTAGTTTGCAAGTATATGAGTTGTTGTTTCAAAACAGAAAGTTGCAAAGTATTGCGTAATTTCTCCCGAAAAGTCAGAATGTGATAAAATGTTGAAATTTTGAAACAATGAGCTATGATAAATTTTATACAGTGTGGTAAATTTTCATAATTTTTTAAGTTAAATAAGTATGGATCTTCCTTAATCCTTTACAGACTGTTCTGTTTAGACAGATTGCTGTTATGATTGCATTGTTTGCATATGTTTGCTTGTTTAATGATTCTATTTTAGGATAGGAGTATTAAATATGCAGAGGCATTTAGTATGCAATGTCAAATTATAATTTTAGTGATTATCTACAGTAGAGAATGATAAGGTTTTGCATTGATTTATACTAACTTATCTCACGAGTTCTTGTTGAGTTTTGTGTCGATGAATTTTTTAAGAATTAGGGAAACCGTGATATGAGAGGAATTAAGGAGACACAAGAGCTCAAGATTGGGGATCCCCAGGGCATCCTTAGTTAATATTTCAAGAAGTCTCAAGCATCTAAGCTTGGGGATGCCCCTGTCGGCATCCCACCTTTCTTCTTCAACAATGATTGGCCAGTTTTGGTTGAGCCCAAGTTTTTGCTTCTTCACATGATATGTGATATCCTTGGAATGTCATTTTATTTTGTTTTGCTTGTTGTTTGAATAAAATACTTAAGATCTGAAATTGTTAAATAAGAGAGAGTCTTCACATAGCTACTTAACTATTTGACTACTCACTGATCTTCACTTATATCTTTATAGAGTAGTTTGTCATTTACTCATGTGCTTCACTTATATCCTAAGAGTAAATGGTTGAATGAATTGAAATCATAAATCTGAAATTATATATGTTTCATATGCTTATCCCATGGGGAGTAATGATTTCACATATAGGATGTATAGGTGGTAAAATTTATTGAAAGTTAGCAAACACAGCATTGGTCACTTGAACAATTCATGAAAGAATATTGAAGGAAGAGAGATTTCACATATAAATATACTATCTTGGACATATTCTATGATTGTGAGCCCCATTAATTATTTTCAAACTTTAGCAAATTAGTTGAAGTTGGACAAGTAAGACAACATAATGAGTTATGTTTGGGTATATTTGTATAGAAGTTATATTGTTATGGATCCTCCAACATGTGGTGCTTGCATAGGATCTTTTGCTAGCCTTCACCTATACTAAGTGGGAAGACTGCTTGTGCATCCAAATCCTTAAACCCAAAGTTATTCCATGAGTGTCTACCATATCTACCTATATGCGGTATTTACCTGCGGTTCCAAGTAAATTTGCATGTGCCAAACTCTAAATCTTCAAATAATAATCTGTTTTGTATGCCCAAATCACTCATGAAGCGATAGGGGGCTATTAGCACCTTCCATGCTAGGTGGGTTATTCTCATGATGAGTGTCTATTCGCTTGTCATTCATGAGAAAGTGGCTGGTAATTGGGATGCATAGTCCTATGATCAAAATCAAAATATAATAATATAATAAAACTCCCCTGGATTGTTGTTGGTATCGAGGGCACCCGAGGATTCGGCTAGCCATGGCTTGTGTTTGTTGGTGGAGGGGGAATAAAACTTTACCTTTCTGTTTGGGAACCGCCTATAATGTGTCTAGCATGGAAGATGTTGAAAACTCTCGGTCGCTACATTGACAATGAAAGCATACCTCCCAAAATTATATTCATCTCTGTTTTAAACTTCGAGCTCTAGCACCTCTACCAATCCCTGCTTCCCTCTGCAAAGGGCATATCTTTTACTTTTATGCAAGAGTCAGTAGTATTCCTTCTCATTTCAACCTCAATTATTCTCTAGTTGGCAAGTATCATGTGGTGGGGAAAGATCCAAGCATATATGGCCATTCAAATATATTTGATCATGAATTATTAGTGTTGACAATTATCTATATGATAAATAAATTGGGAGGCGAAACATTAAGCCCCTATATTTCTCTGTGTTCGATGGATGCTATTTGTTCTAAAAATATCCTTTGAGTGTCAGCAATCATGGAAGACTATATGATAGTTGAGTATGTGGAATTTGCTAAATCAAAGCTCTTACATAGACCCTTTCTGAAAATAAGATGAATTGCAATTGTTTGATGACTGAGAACATAGTTTGTTAGTTTTCAAGAAAGCTTATGGTCTATGCTTTAACATGTGAATAGCTTGTTACTCGATCATGAGAAGTTTTATGAGATGAGCTACTGTTTATGATATATAATGATGCTAGAAAAAGTGTTTGGGAATATCATTGATCAAATTTATGCACTATGCTAGCATTCACACTTCATAAATTATTTCTTTTATCATTTACCTATTCGAGGACAAGCAGGAATTAAGCTTGGGGATGATGATACATCTCTAACGTATCTATAATTTATGAAGTATTAATACCATGTTTACAACAATTTTATATGGTTTTGGTATGATTTCATTAGAACTAACCTGGACTGACACTGGTTTCAGCAGAACTGCCGTGGTGTCGTTTTTTATGCAGAAATAAAAGTTCTCGGAATGGGCTGAAAATTTACGGTGATTTTTTATGGACCAAAAGAGACCCCCAAAGCACCGGAGCTGGGCTAGGAAGTGGACGAGGGAGCCACAACCCTGGGGGGCGCGCCCACCCCCCTAAGGCGCGCCCCTCGAGCTTGTGGGCCCCTCAGGCACCTCCTTGACGTGAGACCGACGCCAAAAATTCCTATAAATACCAAAAACCCCGAAAAGAACCCAAGATGAGAAGTTTCGCCGCCGCAAGCCTCTATAGCCACGAAAAAACAATCGGGACCCCGTTCCGGCACCCTATCGGAGGGGGAAATCATCACCGGAGGCCATCTTCATCATCCCGGCGGTCACCATGTTGAGGAGGGAGTAGTTCACCGTTGGGGCTGAGGGTATGTACTAGTAGCTATGTGTTTGATCTCTCTCCCTCTCTCGTGTTCTTGATTTGGTACGATCTTTATGTATCATAAGCTTTGTTAATATATTTGGATCTTATGGTGTTCTTCCCTCTCTACCTTGTTATGATGAATTGAGCCTTGCTCTTTGAGGTTTCGTTATGTTGGATTGAGTATTAGATTTGAGAACACTTGATGTATGTCTTGCATGTGGATACCCATGGTGACAATGGGGTGTTATATTGATTCCCTTGATGTATGTTTTGGCACTCAACTCGCAGATTCCCGAGGTGCCATTGGGGTAATCTATGCATAGGGGTTGATGCATGTTTTCGTCCTACGTTCTCCGATAGAAACTTTGGAGTGATTCTTTGTTGCACTTTGAGGGATTGTTATATGGTCCAATTATTTTATCATTGTTGAGAGACTTTGCACTAGTGAAAGTATGAATCCTAGGCCTTGTTTTCAAGCATTGCAATACCATTTTTGCTCAATTTTGTTACTAGTTACCTTGCTGCTTTCATATTTTCAGATTACAAAAACCGATATCTACTATCCATATTACACTTGTATCACCATCTCTTCGCTGAACTAGAGCACCTATACAACTTACCATTGTATTGGGTGTGTTGGGGACACAAGAGACACTTTGTTATTTGGTTGCAAGGTTGTTTGAGAGAGACCATCTTCATCCTATGCCTCCCACGGATCGATAAACCTTAGGTCATCCACTTGAGGGAAATTTGCTACTTTCCTACTAAACTCTGCGCTTGGAGGCCCAACACGAGTCTACAAGAAGTAAAGTTGCATAGTAGACATCAATCTTAAGGGCATTAGTCCCACTCTATGCCAGCACAAAATTAATATGGAACCCGATGATAAACTAGTTGTCAATCGTCAACGACGATTAAATCCTAAGATGAAAGAAGTGGTAAGAACTGAAATATTAAAGCTTCTGGAAGCAGGTATAATTTATCCCATAGCTGATAGTATATGGGTAAGTCTTGTTCATTGTGTGCCTAAGAAAGGAGGCATCACCGTTGTTCCTAATGATAAGAATGTGCTTATTCCACAAAGAATTGTAACTGGTTATAGGGTGGTAATTGATTTTAGAAAATTAAACAAAGCTACTAGAAAAGATCATTACCCCTTGCCTTTTATCGATCAAATGTTAGAAAGATTATCTAAGCACACACACTTTTGCTTTCTTGATGGATATTCTTGTTTCTCTCAAATACATGTATCACAACCTGATCAAGAGAAAACCACCTTTACTTTCCCCTTTGGAACTTATGCTTATAGATGTATGCCCTTTGGTTTATGTAATGCACCTGCTACCTTTCAAAGATGTATGACTGCTATATTCTTAGACTTTTGTGAAAAGATTGTTGAGGTTTTCATTGATGGTTTTTCCGTTTACGAGACTTCTTTTGATGATTGCTTAAGCAACCTTGATCGAGTTTTGCAGAGATGTGAACAAACTAATCTTGTCTTGAATTGGGAGAAGTGCCACTTCATGGTGAATGAAGGTATTATCTTGGGGCATAAAATTTCTGAACAAGGTATTGAAGTAGACAAAGCTAAAGTTGATGCAATTGAAAAAATGCCATGTCCTAAAGATATTAAAGGTATAAGAAGTTTCCTTGGTCATGCTGGCTTCTACATGAGGTTTATTAAAGACTTCTCTAAAATTTCTAAGCCTCTTACTAATCTCTTGCAAAAAGATGCTCCATTTGTTTTTTATCATGATTGTGTAGAAGCCTTTGAAACACTTAAGAAAGCCTTGACCTATGCACGTATTGTTCAACCACCTGATTGGAACTTGCCTTTTGAAATCATGTGTGATGCTAGTGATTATGTTGGTGCTGTTCTAGGACAAAGAGTTGATAAGAAATTAAATGTTATCCATTATGCTAGCAAAACTCTAGACGGTGCTCAAAGAAATTATGCTACTATTGAAAAAGAATTTTTAGCAGTTGTGTTTACTTGTGATAAATTCAGATCTTACATTGTTGATTCTAAAGTAATTGTTCACACTGATCATGTTGCTATTAAATACCTCATGGAAAAGAAAGATGCTAAACCTAGACTAATTAGGTGGGTCCTTTTTCTACAAGAATTTGACTTGCACATTACTGATAGGAAAGGAGCTGATAATCCTGTAGCTGATAACTTGTCTAGGTTAGAAAATATCCTTGATGACCCACTACCTATTGATGATAGTTTTCTTGATGAGGAACTAGCTGTCATAAATGCTTCTCGCAATGCTCTTGGTATGCATGTGACACCCGGGTAATCACGCTACAGTAATACCATGCTAATGATGCCACGTCATCACGATTACCGTTGTTAATCTCGCGTTAGTTCAAAACCGATTCAAATTCAAATTCAAAATCAAGCAAACAATAAAAGTTTTCAAATATTAAAACTAAAATGTTCGGAGTGTGCCGAGTAATGCCTAGGTATTTATGGTGAAGGAACCATGCTTTTATAAAAAGCCTAAGTACTTTTAAATGAATTAAAACAGAAAAGAAAATAAATAAAAAGAAAAAGGAAAGGACTAAACAACCCCCCCCCCCCCCCCCGCGCAGGGCCTCGGCCCCGCGCTCTGAACCACCAGGCCAAACCCCCAGGCCGGCCCACCCCCACTCTCCTTATCCCCCCCCACCCCAGCCAAACCCTAGCCCACTACCCACCGAACCCCCCACTTCCCCCTGCTCGTTCAGATCGGGAGCCAGGAGGGCTCCCGACCCGCGCCGCCACGCGCCGGTCCTCACCCGCCCTGGCCCCTCGCTGCGGGTGACGCCCGCGCTCCCCCCCCCATCGCCGGCCTACCCCGCCTGTGCCTCCCCCCCTCGCCGTCCTCCCCCGACGGCCAGCCTCTGCCCGCCCTTCCCGTGAGCTCGCACCCCCCCTGTTCCCCCGTTCCCCCCTTTACCTGTGCCCCCGCTGGCCCTGCGCGGTGACCGCGCGCCGGCCGCGCCCTTCGGGCCGCGCCCGGCCTCTGCCCTGCTCGCCCTGCGTCGCTCTGGCCCGCGCCCTCGCGCGCCCGTGGCCACCCCCGGCGCTCGCCCGCACTTGCCTCCACTCGCCGGCCGCCGCTTGCCCGCGTCGCCCCTAGCCAGTCCGGCCGCCCGCACGGCCACGCCGCCCCCTGCCACCCCCCTTCGCTGCACCGCTGACTGGGCCGCCCCTTGGCCGCGCCGCCGGCGCCCGCCCGGCAATTGGCCGCCGCGCATGTCCCCCGCCCGTCCCGGACTTGTCCAGCGCCCAATGGGCAAGCCCGTGGACATGTCCAGTGTCCAGTTTAAAAGAAAAAAAAAGCAATAGATAAAAAATTAATAATAATAATAATAATTGTTTAAATTAATTAACTAATTAGTTCAGTTAATTAATTCTGCTTGGTTAAAATGTTTAACTAGTTAACCAAGTTAGTTAAGTTAAACTGGTTATTAGGTTAGGGCTAGACTATGACATGCGGGTCCATTGACCCTGTTGACCAGTCAAACGTTGACTGGTCAACTATTGACTGGTTTATTAATAATTCGTAAATTCAATTTAAACTTCAGAAATTAACAGAAATTAAACCGTGACCCGGATCGAAAAACTTTGAACATGAAAGTTGCTCAGAACGACGAGACGAACCCGGATACGCTACCCACATATCCGTGTGATGCCTCTAAATACCTGAACATGCAACCGTCCCCCTCTGGTCATCTGTCTGACAGCTGTCCGGAACCGGGAATAATTTCCCGGATGGGCTCCCCCTTCCTCGGTACCGTGTAACCATACGTTAGAACACCGCGGCACTGCATATTGTCATGTCATACTTTGTGTAGCATTGTTTGCTTTGTATTTACTATTTCCTCCCCCCTCCTCTCTCGATAGACGCTGAGACCGCTGACGATGCTGCCGTGAAGACTACTACGTCGACGACCCTTCTCTCTCGACACAGGCTTCCAGGCAAGCCCCCCCCCCCCCCCCCCCTTGATCAACCCGATATCGCCATATTCCTTCTCTCTACTGCTTGCATTAGAGTAGTGTAGCATGTTACTGCTTTCGGTTAATCCTATTCTACTGCATAGCCTGTCTTTGCTACTACTGTTGATACCTTACCTGCAATCCTAAATGCTTAGTATAGGTTGCTAGAATTACATCAGTGGCCCTACACTCTTGTCCGTCTGCCAGGCTATACTACTGGGCCATGATCACTTCGGGAGGTGATCACGGGTGCATATACTATATACTTTTACATTACCTATGTTACTGTTCGGAGATGGGGGCTGAAGGGGCAGGTGGTTCCATCCAGGTAGTGGTGGGCCTGGGTTCCCGACGGCCCCCGAGTGTTACTTTGTGGCGGAGCGACAGGGCAGGTGTGACCACCTAGGAGACAGGTGGGCCTGGCCCTGGTCGGTGTCCGCGGTTACTTCAAAATAACACGCTTAATGAGATTGGGTATTTGATCTGAGTCTGGCTATGAGCCTATACGCGCTAACCACCACGCGGGAACAGTTATGGGTACTCGAAGTCGTGGTATCAGCCGAAGCCTCCTAGACGTCAGCGACTGAGCGGCGCGCGCCGGGTTGGACCGCGTAACACAACTTCCTTTGTAATGGAGGTTGCTAGGTCTGCTCTCCGGCCGCCCACGCAACGTGCAGGTGTGCAATGGGCGATGGGCCCAGACCCCTGCGCGCATAGGATTTAGACCGGCGTGCTGACCTCTCTGTTAGGCCTAGGTAGGGCTGCGACGTGTTGATCTTCCGAGGCCGGGTATGACCCAGGAAAGTGTGCCCGGCCAGAGGGATCGAGCGTGTTGGGTAATGTGGTGCACCCCTGCAGGGAAGTTTATCTATTCGAATAGCCGTGTCCCTCGGTAAAAGGACGACCCGGAGTTGTACCTCGACCTTATGACAACTAGAACCAGATACTTAATAAAACACACCCTTTCGAGTGCCAGATACAACCCGGCGATCGCTCTCTCACAGGGCGACGAGGAGAGGATCGCCGGGTAGGATTATGCTATGCGATAATACTTGGTTAACTTACCATCTACTCTCTTCTATATGCTGCAAGATGGAGGCTGCCAGAAGCGTAGTCTTCGACAGGATTAGATATCCCCCCTCTTATTCTGGCTTTCTGCAGTTCAGTCCACTGATATGGCCCTTTACACATATACCCATGCATATGTAGTGTAGCTCCTTGCTTGCGAGTACTTTGGATGAGTACTCACGGTTGCTTTGCTTCCCCCTTTTCCCCCTTTCTTTTCTTTCTGGTTGTCACAACCAGATGCTGGAGTTCAGGAGCCAGACGCCACCGTCGACGACGACCCCTACTCTGGAGGTGCCTACTACTACATGCAGGCTGCCGACGACGACCAGGAGTAGTTTAGGAGGATCCCAGGCAGGAGGCCTGCGCCTCTTTCGATATGTATCCCAGTTTGTGCTAGCCATCTTATAGCAATTTGTTTAACTTATGTCTGTACTCAGATATTGTTGCTTCCGCTGACTTGTCTATGATCGAGCACTTGTATTCGAGCCCTCGAGGCCCCTGGCTTGTATTATGATGCTTGTATGACTTATTTTACTTTTAGAGTTGTGTTGTGATATCTTCCCGTGAGTCCCTGATCTTGATCGTACACGTTTGCGTGTATGATTAGTGTACGATTGAATCGGGGACGTAACAAGTTGGTATCAGAGCCGACTGCCTGTAGGAACCCCCCTTCCACACTCCTTGGCCGAAGTTGAGTCTAGACAAAGAAAACTGTTTTACTAACATGGCTGTGTGTCTTACGGGCCCACATCGCCAATTGGGTGGTATTAGGATCTTTTACTCCTCTTTCTTTACTCTGGGACTCTGTTCTCTCTTCTATTCGGGTTAAATGATTTTGCTAAATGTAACTCTAGGTTCTCGTAAATATTTTCTCCCGGAGAGCCCCTCACTGGAGATGATCGCCTACTTCACCAGAAGATTCCGAAGATACCCTTCGATGTTTTCCCGATACCTTCGTGCTCATCGCTTTTGAAATTCCTTACCACCGATATATCCTTATGTATAATTAGATACACTTGCCATTCATACATTCAATCCAGTTGATCTTGTTATTACAAGATGCCCCGAACAACTTTTCGTTGTTCCGACAATCCTTTGAGCTTACTGCCTTGCAGTTCTTGCCTCATGAATACCCCCTACGGATAATTCCTCACCCTTACCGAGTATCCGTTCCTCCCCCTTTGTTCATATGATTCACAAGATGCATGCAAATACTATTCGATCTTTCGAAAATCCTTAACAGCTTATTGCTCTGCAAATACTTGTCTGCTTGCATTATGGATGCTTTCCATACGACTGGCAATATTCATTAGTATCCTTCGACACCGTCATTTTCATCTTATTGATTCAACATGAGTGCGAATGCACGCATTCATTAGTTGATCCTTTTAAAATTATCTTTCTGGCTCAGACGTCATTCTGAACATGAACTGGTTCTCGACCAATCTAATTGCCGTCGATCTTACCCTTAGGTCTATTCAAGTTACCCATCCTTGATCAGAGCGTCTGCTTCCGATCCTTCGTATTGGAATTCATATTTCCTTTGTTATCTAAGCATCAAATTATTCAGATGTCCTATAATCCGATGCCTTTGCGTTCTTTCTTCATCTGGTTGTGTGCCGATGCTCACATCAGCTCCGCTATGGACATTCGATCCTTCGTCAGATTATTTATCGACAGTGTCCTTCATATTTAACTGCCTTGTGAATTCTTCCATGATACATAATGCATTTGGTAAATTGTATCCTCTACGTTCCCAACCATACTCTGCTTTCGAGCTTGTGTTAAATACTCCTGAAGATTATGTTATAAGCCCCCAAGATGCCCTGTGGGATGAACATATACCTTCTCTAAACCGTATGAACCCAAAAGTTATACGGGTTGTACCCTACTGGCGTTTCTTCGGATAAATTTTCAACTCTACAACTTCTTCGAAGACGAGAAGTAAATGAAAGGTTATGTATCGAAGAAGTGGGAGTCGACCCCGAACCTTTGTGTTCTTGCCCATGGACTCGATGTGGAGCTGGCAACCCTATTGCTTTAAATGTTAACGACCGACAGTTCGTTCTTAGACTGTTGGTTATTGAATAGCCATTCTAACATTGATCATGCTGCCTATGGTCATATTTTGGATGCACCTTTCAACCGATGATTAATGGTGTATGTTTTCCTCGAGCATACATCATCATATCATCTGATCTGACAAATGTTATCTTCTTGTTCACATAATTGTGGAAATCCATCTTTTGATTCATCTCGATGATTTATAGCTGAGTCCATCAGCCACCTCCCCATCCTCTCCTTGGTTTAATGATGAACTCTTGTTTCGGAGCTCGCTTCCATAGTGCATTTCCCAAGAATCTTACAATGTCATCTAGTCGATGTGTGTCGCACCTTTTTCTTCTCAGACATCCTGAGTCTGAGGTATCCCGACACTAATCAGATCTGAACCTCGGTCAGATATGATGGTTGAAACATATTTCCAAGAGTTATGACGTTGGTCTTTATATGACCCAGTAAAGTGATGTCATGCTTGGCACACCTGTTTGGAGGACCTACTGTTATAGTTTTCTTTTTAACAAGGCTAGCCATTCTTCCATGAGGAAATTGTAAGACTTATTCTATAAGCTGTTTTTGATGGATCCTTTGTATATCCAAAGTCTGACCTTTATCTGATAACCCTGTCGATGCTATCTCGAAGCATGACCATGGTACTTCGTACATCCTTAAGAACATTGGAGGCCCAATGCTAAATATTTCTTGAACAGTTATCCAAACACCGTTGTATGGGTACATATTATGACTCTTCTTACCCCTTTTATCTAAATGGCCATGGCTTTGATCTCCTGACACGTATATCATGCCCTGCTTAACCTTGGGAAGGATATACTCCTATTACTTGTGTTTAAACAAATTTTCCTTTCCATTGGGTTGTTTAAACTGATAATCACATTTTTTTCCTTGGGTTGTTTAACCTTTCTTGTGATCTATAAGATATGAGCAGAAATAGATCCCTGCTTAAGTAAGCAACTCGGTGTACAACTCTGTCAGCAAGACCCTGTTACTATATGTTGATAACATTTCGGTGACCACCGATGGACGAGAACTTTGCCTATTGGTCCGCCTCGTTTCAAGTAGCAGGAAAATGGTTCTCTTCATTCCTCGCCCTTGGTACCAACGGTGTTGCCGACATAACTGACAGACTATCCTCTGACATGCCTTACTTTCACGACTGTGCAAGATGTCACCACTCTTCCTACTTTCATCCCACATGGTGGGCCCATAACCCACAGGTCCACGGGATCGAAACCTGACTCTCCTGTTCAACCCTGATTCTAAGGTATCCTTTGCACTTAGCTTCGTGTGTAATTCACGAGCTAAATTCTACCATTTTTCATTCTGTATCAAACTCAATGTTTATTCTCGTCGTTCAAGACCCCATTTCAACTTCTGTCTAGGCATCGAATGATTGCCTACCCGTTTGGAACTTTGGTACCATCGTATGTTGCACTCAACGAGTTCACTGAAATACAACTCATGGGGGTACTTCGTGTATTTCCCCTTGAGTTCACCGTCAGATGCGCAAACTTGGTGGAGATACGTTCTCCCTGAGTTTCCCCCCTTATCGCGTTCGTAGGACGATGGAGATCCCGAGGAAAAGATGATGACTCGATCACGACGACTTGAAGCAGAGAATCAAGACATCAGTATAAAGGAATCAACCTCTTCGACGAGGGCAACCAAGACCGAGAAGACCCGTTAGAATTTCGCAACCAGAACTTTCCTCCCTTGCCCCACCGCTTAAATCTCGGGACGAGATTTCTTGTAGTGGAGGAGAATTGTGACACCCGGGTAATCACGCTACAGTAATACCCTGCTAATGACGCCACGTCATCACGATTACCGTTGTTAATCTCGCGTTAGTTCAAAACCGATTCAAATTCAAATTCAAAATCAAGCAAACAATAAAAGTTTTCAAATATTAAAACTAAAATGTTCGGAGTGTGCCGAGTAATGCCTAGGTATTTATGGTGAAGGAACCATGCTTTTATAAAAAGCCTAAGTACTTTTAAATGAATTAAAACAGAAAAGAAAATAAATAAAAAGAAAAGGACTAAACAAAAAACAAACAACCAACAAAACCCCAACCCCCCCCCCCCCCCCCCGCGCGGGCCTCGGCCCCAGCTGGCCTCGTAACCACCAGGCCAAACCCCCAGGCCGGCCCACCCCCACTCTCCCTTATCCCCCCCCACCCCAGCCAACCCCTAGCCCACTACCCCACCGAACCCCCCACTTCCCCCGCTCGTTCAGATCGGGAGCCAGGAGGGCTCCCGACCCGCGCCGCCGTCGCCGGTCCTCACCCGCCCTGGGCCCCTCGCTGGCGGGTGACGCCCGCGCTCCCCCCATCGCCGCCTACCCCGCCTATGCCTCCCCCGCCTCGCCGTCCTCCCCCGACGGCCAGCCTCTGCCCGGCCCTTCCCGTGAGCTCGCACCCCCCCTGTTCCCCCGTTCCCCCCTTTGTCCGTGCCCCCGCTGGCCCCGAGCGGTGACCGCGCGCCGGCCGCGCCCTTCGGGCCGCGCCCGGCCTCTGCCCTGCTCGCCCTGCGTCGCTCTGGCCCGCGCCCTCGCGCGCCCATGGCCACCCCCGGCGCTCGCCCGCACTTGCCTCCACTCGCCGGCCGCCGCTTGCCCGCGTCGCCCCTAGCCGGTCCGGCTGCCCGCACGGCCGCGCCGCCCCCTGCCACCCCCCTCCGCTGCCCCGCTGCCTGGGCCGCCCCTTGGCCGCGCCGCCGGCGCCCGCCCGGCCATTGGCCGCCGCGCGTGTCCCCCGCCCGTCCCGGACTTGTCCAGCGCCCAATGGGCAAGCCCGTGGACATGTCCAGTGTCCAGTTTAAAAGAAAAAAAAAGCAATAGATAAAAAAATTATAATAATAATAATAAAATAAATAATAATTGTTTAAATTAATTAACTAATTAGTTTAGTTAATTAATTCTGCTTGGTTAAAATGTTTAACTAGTTAACCAAGTTAGTTAAGTTAAACTGGTTATTAGGTTAGGGCTAGACTATGACATGCGGGTCCATTGACCCTGTTGACCAGTCAAACGTTGACTGGTCAACTGTTGACTGGTTTATTAATAATTCATAAATTCAATTTAAACTTCAGAAATTAATAGAAATTAAACCGTGACCCGGATCGAAAAACTTTGAACATGAAAGTTGCTCAGAACGACGAGACGAACCCGGATACGCTACCCACATATCCATGTGATGCCTCTAAATACCTGAACATGCAACTGTCCCCCTCCGATCATCTGTCTGACAGCTGTCCGGAACCGGGAATACTTTCCCGGATGGGCTCCCCCTTCCTCGGTACCGTGTAACCATACGTTAGAACACCCCGGCACTGCATATTGTCATGTCATACTTTGTGTAGCATTGTTTGCTTTGTATTTACTGTTTCCTCCCACCTCCTCTCTCGATAGACGCTGAGACCGCTGACAACGCTGCCGTGAACGACTACTACGTCGACGACCCTTCTCTCTTGACACAGCTTCCAGGCAAGCCCCCCCCCCTTGATCAACCCGATATCGCCTATTCCTTCTCTCTACTGCTTGCATTAGAGTAGTGTAGCATGTTACTGCTTTCGGTTAATCCTATTCTACTGCATAGCCTGTCTTTGCTACTACTGTTGATACCTTACCTGCAATCCTAAATGCTTAGTATAGGTTGCTAGAATTACATCAGTGGCCCTACACTCTTGTCCGTCTGCCGGGCTATACTACTGGGCCATGATCACTTCGGGAGGTGATCACGGGTGCATATACTATATACTTTTACATTACCTATGTTACTGTTCGGAGATGGGGGCTGAAGGGGCAGGTGGTTCCATCCAGGTAGTGGTGGGCCTGGGTTCCCGACGGCCCCCGAGTGTTACTTTCTGGCGGAGCGACAGGGCAGGTTGTGACCACCTAGGAGACAGGTGGGCCTGGCCCTGGTCGGCGTCCGCGGTTACTTCAAAATAACACGCTTAACGAGATTGGGTATTTGATCTGAGTCTGGCTACGAGCCTATACGCGCTAACCACCACGCGGGAACAGTTATGGGTACTCGACGTCGTGGTATCAGCCGAAGCCTCCTAGACGTCAGCGACTGAGCGGCGCGCGCCGGGTTGGACCGCGTAACGCAACTTCCTTTGTAATGGAGGTTGCTAGGTCTGCTCTCCGGCCGCCCACGCAACGTGCAGGTGTGCAATGGGCGATGGGCCCAGACCCCTGCGCGCATAGGATTTAGACCGGCGTGCTGACCTCTTTGTTAGGCCTAGGTAGGGCTGCGACGTGTTGATCTTCCGAGGCCGGGTATGACCCAGGAAAGTGTGCCCGGCCAGAGGGATCGAGCGTGTTGGGTAATGTGGTGCACCCCTGCAGGGAAGTTTATCTATTCGAATAGCCGTGTCCCTCGGTAAAAGGACGACCCGGAGTTGTACCCCGACCTTATGACAACTAGAACCAGATACTTAATAAAACACACCCTTTCAAGTGCCAGATACAACCCGGTGATCGCTCTCTCACAGGGCGACGAGGAGAGGATCGCCGGGTAGGATTATGCTATGCGATAATACTTGGTTAACTTACCATCTACTCTCTTCTATATGCTGCAAGATGGAGGCTGCCAGAAGCGTAGTCTTCGACAGGATTAGATATCCCCCCTCTTATTCTGGCTTTCTGCAGTTCAGTCCACTGATATGGCCCTTTACACATATACCCATGCGTATGTAGTGTAGCTCCTTGCTTGCGACTACTTTGGATGAGTACTCACGGTTGCTTTGCTTCCCCCTTTCTTTTCTTTCTGGTTGTCACAACCAGATGCTGGAGTTCAGGAGCCAGACGCCACCGTCGACGACGACCCCTACTCTGGAGGTGCCTACTACTACGTGCAGGCTGCCGACGACGACCAGGAGTAGTTTAGGAGGATCCCAGGCAGGAGGCATGCGCCTCTTTCGATATGTATCCCAGTTTGTGCTAGCCATCTTATGGCAACTTGTTTAACTTATGTCTGTACTCAGATATTGTTGCTTCCGCTAACTTGTCTATGATCGAGCACTTGTATTCGAGCCCTCGAGGCCCCTGGCTTGTATTATGATGCTTGTATGACTTATTTTACTTTTAGAGTTGTGTTGTGATATCTTCCCGTGAGTCCCTGATCTTGATCGTACACGTTTGCGTGTATGATTAGTGTACGATTGAATCGGGGGCGTCACAATGCAGACTATGCTAATTACATTGTTGCTAAATTTATACCACCTAGTTTTACATACCAACAAAAGAAAAAGTTTGTGTTTGATTTAAGACATTACTTTTGGGATGACCCACATCTTTATAAAGAAGGAGTAGATGGTATTATTAGATGTTGTATACCTGAGCATGAACAGGAATAGATCCTACGGAAGTGTCACTCTGAAGCCTACGGTGGACACCATGTGGGAGATAGAACTGCACACAAGGTACTACAAACTAGTTTTTATTGGCCTACTCTTCAAGCATGCTCGTAAGTGTGTCTTATCTTGTGATGAATGTCAAAGAATTGGTAATATTGGTAGACGTCAGGAAATGCCTATGAACTATTCACTTGTTATTGAACCATTTGATGTTTGGGGAGTTGATTATATGGGACCTTTTCCTTCCTCTAGTGGGTATACACATATTTTGGTTGTTATTGATTATGTTACTAAGTGGGTAGAAGCTATTCCAACTAGTAGTGTTGATCATAACACTTCCATTAAAATGCTTAAAGAAGTTATTTTCCCGAGGTTTGGAGTCCCTAGATATTTAATGACTGATGGTGGTTCACATTTTATTCATGGTGCTTTCTGTAAACTGCTTGCTAAATATGATGTCAACCATAGAATTGCATCTCCCTATCACCCTCAATCTAGTGGTCAAGTTGAATTAATCAATAGGGAAATAAAGTTAATTTTGCAAAAGACTGTCAATAGGTCTCGAAAGAATTGGTCTAAGAAATTAGATGATGCATTATGGGCCTACATAACTGCTTACAAAAATCCTATGGGTATGTCTCCGCATAAAATGGTTTATGGAAAAGCATGGCATTTGCCTCTTGAGTTAGAATATAAAGCATATTGGGCAATTAAAGAACTCAACTATGATTTCAAACTTGCCAAAGAAAAGAGGTTATTTGATATTAGCTCGTTGGATGAATGGAGAACCCAACCTTATGAAAATGCCAAACTATTTAAGGAAAAGGTTAAAAGATGGCATGACAAGAGAATCCAAAAGCGGGAATTTAAAATGGGTGAATATGTTTTATTGTACAATTCTCGTTTTAGATTTTTTGCAGGAAAACTTCTCTCTAAATGGGAAGGACCATATATCATTGAAGTAGTTTATTGCTCTGGAGCTATTAAGAACAATAATGCCGAAGGCACTAATCCGAGGGTGGTCAATGGGCAAAGAATTAAGCACTATATCTCAGGTACGCCTATTAATGTTGAAACTAACATTATTCAAACCATGACGCCGGAAGAATACATAAAAGAGACTTTCCAGAATACTCCAGAACCATGAAAAGGAAGAGGTACATGATACGGTAAGTAAACCAACTCGGAAAATTCCATAAAAATATTTTCTGTCAGTTTTGGAATATTAGAAAAAATACAAAAATAAGAAACAACCGAGGGGGCCACCCAGGTGCCCACTAGGCACCAGGGCGCGCCTGCCCTCCCTGGCGCGCCCTGGTGGGTAGTGGGATCCTCATGAGCCTTCCCGACTCCGTTTTCCTCTGGTATACTTGTTTTGCAAGATAAAAATTCTTTATATATACTCCCGAAAGTTTTGGCCATCGTATCGCAGAATATCTCCTGTTCTTATTTCATGCTACTTTTTTGACAGATCTGAAAGTATGTCATCACAAGATTAAGATGGAGAGAGCTATGTTTCCCATTATGTTGCAAATCCTAGGATCTATGGGGACATAGACCCCTATTATTGGTCTACGGAGGAGGAAGAAGATGTTGAGTTGAAGGGGACAGAGGTCGTATGCTCGAAAGAAGGTGAAGCTCCTCTACCTCAACATGGAGATATGCACATGGAATTCAAGAAGTCAAGTCTCCCAAACAAAGTAAATACATCTAAGTTCTAATTTATCCCATCCTGTTTTCTGCAGGAAAGCAAAGGGGCATTATGTAAAAAGATATTGAAGCTTGAGCAAGAAAACAATGATTTGAGGGAGGAAAATTTCATAATCAAACGTAAGCTAGAGAAGAAGACTACCACTTCATCACCACCACCATCACCAAAGAAGGAAACTTGAGTACACGGGTATGGGCACTCCCCTTGGCTTTCGCCAAGCTTGGGGGAGGTGTCCCGGTATCGTATCACCATCACTTTTATTATCTTTACTAGTTTTTAGTTTGATCCTTAGCTATTTCATGATTTAGTTGAATAAAAGTTTAGTATGAGCTATTTTCGAGTGCTAGTTTCGTGATCTATCTATCTCTGTAATCGAGTGAGAGTTATAAAATAAAGATTAGTTTGAGTTTTTGCTTCTTTACTTTTATGTTTCAATCACAACAATGAATATAATAAAAAAGATCATATGCTAATCTTATGGAAAGTAATGACATTACATAAGGAAAAGTATAAGTGGTAATATTTATTAAAAGTTGACAAACATAGCATTGGTCAATGATGCAATTCATGAAAAAGTTAATAAGGGAAGAGAATATTAACATGAAAATATACTATCTTGGACATCTTTTATGATTGTGAGCCCCCATTAAGTACTTTATGCCAAATTGATGATGTTGGACAAGGAAGACAACTTAATGAATTATGTTTGTTCATATTCACATAGAAGTTATATTGTCATAGATCCTCTAACATGTGGTGCTTGCCCAATATCTTTGCTAGCCAAAAATCCGCACCAGGTAAATGTACAAGATTATTAATGTAAATGATATGGGATTACTTATGCCATAACACTATATTTGCTATCTTTATAATTATATTGCAAGTATTGTGTCCATTCCAACAAATCATCTTAAGATCATATATCCATCTTATTTAAACAAAGTTATTCTATGTATGCATTACCATGTGCATACTAAGAATTTCCGCAGCAACGCATGGGGGAATTATCTGGTATTGAGAAATGATGAAGTAATTGATATCAACATAATAATATCCATAAATACTAGAAAATAATCATTACTCTTCAAAATATACGATGCTTAATGATAACCACAAGTATAGGGGATCGCAACAGTTTTCGAGGGTAGAGTATTCAACCCAAATTTATTGATTCGACACAAGGGGAGCCAAAGAATATTCGCAAGTATTAGCAGTTGAGTTGTCAATTCAACCACACCTGAAAGACTTAATATCTGCAGCAAGGTGATCAGTAGCAAAGTAGTATGATGGTAACAGTAGCAATAGTAACAGTAATAGTTTTGTAGTGATTGTAACAGCAGCAACAGCAAAAATACCTAAGCAAAGATCAATATATGAAAAGCTCGTAGGCATTGGATCAGTGATGGATTATTACGTTGGATGGCATTCATCATGCAACAGTTATAACCTAGGGCGACACAAAACTAGCTCCAATTCATCAATGTAATGTAGGCATGTATTCCGTATATAGTCATACGTGCTTATGGAAAAGAACTTGCATGACATCTTTTGTCCTACCCTCCCGTGGCAGCGGGGTCCATAAGGAAACTAAGGCATATTAAGGCATCCTTTTAATAGAGAACCGGAACAAAGCATTAGCACTTAGTGAATACATGAACTCCTCAAACTACGGTAATCACCGGAAAGAATCCCAATTATTGTCACCTTGGGGTATGCGGATCATAACACGTAATAGGTGCATATAACTTGCAAGATAGGATCAAGAACACACATATATTCGTGAAAACATAATAGGTTCGGATCTGAAATCATGGCACTCGGGCCCTAGTGACAAGCATTAAGCATAGCAAAGTCATAGCAACATCAATCCCAGAACATAGTGGATACTAGGGATCAAGCCCTAACAAAACTAACTCGATTACATGATACATCTCATCCAACCCATCACCGTCCAGCAAGCCTACGAAGGAATTACTCACTCCTGGTGGTGAGCATCATGAAATTGGTGATGGAGGAAGGTTGATGATGACGACATCGTCGAATTCCCCTCTCTGGAGCCCCAAACGGACTCCAAATCAGCCCTCCCGATGAAGAACAGGAGGTGGTATCGTAAAACATGATAAATCCTTCACTCCGATTTTTTTTCTTGGTGAATAGGAATATATGGAGTCAGAGTTAGGGTTGTCGGAGGTCCAGGGGGGCCACAAGCTCGTAGGGCGTGCCCCTTGAGCTTGTGGCTCCTGGGTGGGCCCCCTCTGGTATATATTTTCACCAGTATTGTTTATATTTTCCACAAAAATTCTCCGTAAATTTTTAGGTCAATCCGACAACTTTGATTTCTGCACAAAAACAACACCATGGCGATTCTGCTGAAAACAGCGTCAGTCCGGGTTAGTTTCATTCAAATCGTGCAAATTAGAGTCCATAACAAGAGCAAATGTGTTTGGAAAAGTAGATACGACGGAGACGTATCACTTAATGAATGTTACCCCTACTCGTTGAATTATGTAAGCATGACATGGCTCCGTCTTCCTAACATAAGTACAAATCATGAGCACCCCGGTGCCAAACCAAGCAATTGCATTGTACCTGTTCTTGCTTCAGCATTTTCAACTCCACTCAATACATGATCGTGGGACATGGACTTAACACTATGGGTGGAATAGAGTATGTTGGTAGAGGTTTATAAGAGAAGACAAAAGATAAGAACGTATCGCATCAACTTGGTGGATCATTCGGCAATGGATAGGCCTTACAATCGATATCAATGTGAGGAGTAGGGATTGCCATCCAACGGATGCACAAGAGCTATAAGTGTATGAATGCTCGCTACTGAAACTAAGTGGGTGTGCATCCAACTTGCTTGCTCATGAAGCCCATCATCGGAATATACAAGTCAAGTTCTATGATGTAAAAATTCTCGCTAGTATATGAAAGTGACAAATCATGGAGACTCTCTATATGAAGAACATGGTGCTACTTTGAAGCACAGGTGTGCTAAAGGATAGTAGCATTGCCACTTCTCTCTTTTTCTCTCATTTCATTTTTTTAGCACAATGAACCTCATCCCCACCTTTTTGAGGACTCATCAGTCTTCATTATTCTTTACCTCACTGGGACAATGCTCTAATAATGATGATCATCACACTTCCTTTTACTTACAACTCAATAAACTGAATGATATGACTCTTTATGAATGCCTCTGGTAGTGTACCAGGATGTGCAATGATCTAGCATAACAAGTATTACAATGATGAATGGTGGCTTTGCCACAAATATCATGTCAGCTCTATATGATCATGCAAAGCAAAATGACGATGAACACACAAGTCATGTGAATAGTAACTATGGAAGTTGCATGGCAATATATCTCGGAATGGCTATGGAAATGCCATGATAGGTAGGTATGGTGGCTGTTTTGAGCAAGGATATAATAAGGCTTATGTGTGATAGGGTTTATCATATCATGGCGTTTGGATGCACCGGTGAAGTTCACACCAATTCTCGGGGTGAAAATGGGCAATGCACAGTACGGGAGAGGCTAGCAAAATAAGGATAGGTGGGAGTGTCGTTTTAGTCCATGAACTCACATTAGTCATAAAGAACTCATATATTTATTGTAAAAACTATTAGCCCTCGAAGCAAAGTACTACTCTCATGCCCCTAGGAAGGAGGTTGGGAGGAGTTAACCATCGCGCGCCCCCGATTCAAGCAACACAAAGGATTTCAACAAGGAATAAAAATGCTCCAACATCCCCGCCATGCCATGACCACACTTAAATGAGTGGTAAATAACAAGATTTAATATCTATATGCTTACTAATTAATGATTATGAACTAATACCCTTTCATATTACTACATCAATATTATTAAATCACATGTTTCATATTCAATGATCTACATGAAAATTTTATTATACCACTCTTGTATACCTATCATTCTTGAACTAGTCTTATAACATGTGCACATTACAACTTTCTATTAATGGACACTCAAAATGATATAAGTGAAGCATGAGAGCGCAAATGATTTCTATAAAATATAACAACGATCGTGCTCTAAAGATATAAGTAAAACACATGAGCAGTTGTCTAACTCAAAAGATATAAGTGAAGCGCATAGAGCATTCTAACAAATTATGATGAGTACGTGTCTCTCTCAAAAGGTGTGTCCAGCAAACAATGATTGTGGTATACTAACAAACAAAATAAAACTATAGCATAAGATGCTCCAAGTAAAACTCATATCATGTGATGAATAAAAATATAGCTCCGAATAACATACTAATGAATTGTAGATGAAAGAGGGGATGTCATCCGGGGCACCCCCAAGCTTAGACGCTTGGGTTTTCCTTGAATATTACCTTGGGGTGCCTTGGGAATCCCCAATCCCATGGTATTTCCACTCCTTATTCCTTCATCCATCATAAACTCACCCAAAACTTGAATACTTCAACACACAATACTCAACAGAAACTTCGTGAGATTCGTTAGTATAATCGATAAACCATAAACTTAGGTACTGTTATAAACCAATCCATAATTATTATTGAATAATACCTACTGTATTCTAACTTCTCCATGACTTATACCCCCTGATATAATCCATAGCATCATCAAAGTAAGCACACTATGCAATCAAAACAGAATCTTTCTAAAACGGAACAGACTGTAATGATCTGAACTAAAACCATACTTCTGTAACTCAAACAATTCCGAAAAATTAGGACAAAGTAGGAAATTTGTATCTCAATACTATGTAAAAATTTCACACAAAGATCATGTTCCAGTAAAAAAATGTAAATTCAAATATTGAGCACAAAAGTTTTTGTTTTTGCACATAATCAATTCAACTATCATCCAAATCATCCCAAAGGCTTTACTTGGCAAAAACACTAATTAAAAGATAAAAACACAATCATTACAGTAGCAATAATCATGTTTGCACACAATAATAGAAAATAAAAAGTAAAATAAAGATAACTATTGGGTTGCCTCCCAACAAGCACTATTGTTTAATGCCCCTAGCTAAGCATAATGCATAGTTTCAAGTGTTGTCATCCTTGGTTTTGACCCCCCCTAGATGGACTTTTATCAAAACCCGAAGGCTCTTTACGCTTCCCATTAATATCAAAGAAATAAGAAAGTTTATTATATAAAGTGTCAAGCCTTTTGTTGCAAACGGTGAGAAGCGAATTCATGCGATTGAGATTTGAACTAAGGGTTGTAAGTGGTTCATTTAAATTTTGTAAGTCAATCAAATTTTTCTGCATATCCCCTAGTTTTTCTAAGATTTGAATTCCTTCTTGAGTGTACGAAGATCGTTTTTGTGGAGGTGGAGCTCCTACTATCCCTACTTGTCGGGGTGCACAAATAGGGGTGTATGTTTCCCCTGACTTGTGCACGGACAGCAAGCCTCCGACCCGGCAGCAAGGAAGCAAGCTTCACCAAGTGTCCAAGACAAGACCAAGCCGGAGAGATATAGCTCTTTGAGAGATCAAAGGGCGGATCAAGAAGACCAAGACAAGCCAAGACAGCAAGATATCAATAAGGGAAAGCCTCCCCTACCGGGCAGGCGAGCTCGGTCGAGTCGAGGCCGCCCCAAGGACGAAGCCAATAATCCTCTCCCCCCCCCCCCCCGGCAAGATTGCCGGGGCCCCTGGTGGCCTAATTCCCCACCAAGACTCCACTCCTCCACCGCATCACATGCAAGTCATCCATCAGTGCGGTGTCGAGCCCTCAGGTGACTAAGTGGCTGTCATTTGGCACGTGGCAGCCATTTGGAGGGAAGATTACCTCCATGTGACACCCGTCCAGAGGTGTGTCAAGCAGACAGATGGAAGATGACTAAGTGGCGCGGCAGGCTTGCCGGGCTGCATCCACAGCATGACACCTAGCAGTGCATTTAATGTGCTTTGTCCTATCTGCCAGAGTTAGGTATGATAGCACTGTTAGCTATCCAATCACTGGATAATGACTGTTTTGCCATTGTGGTAACCCGTTAGCCTATAAAAGGAGGGCCGTGGCAACCTTAGAAAGGATTCAGACCCTCATGTACCCATACGCGCGTAGCTGCTCTCCCCGAGGCAACCTTGCCGGGCTTGAGCGTCGCGTCTCCACCATGGTCCTTCCATCAATCCACCAAAGCAGGAGTAGGGTTTTACGCCTCACGGCGGCTCGAACCTGGGTAAAAACCACCAGCGTCACCTTCGTCGTGCTGCTCCATGGTCTCTGCTCTTTGTGCTACGTAATCTCCCCCCTACCGACCCACGAAGGGGCTGATGACCCCATAGGTGATCGTGTTCCACCACGACACCTTTGGCGCGCCAGGTAGGGGGAGTGCGTGCGTGAACCCGAGGTCATCGACCGCGCGTCAAGTTGCGCCTTCATCGGTGTTGACGCTCATGCCACTGACGGTTTCTGAGAAGAAAGGCGATGTCGCTCCCTCGTTCCGCCCTTTCCAGGTCCTGTCGCCCATCTCCGCCGCAGCCACGGCACCGACAGGAACGGGAGGGGGTGGACGATGTGACGGCTCCGGATGACTCGGGTGGTGTGGCCACCATGCCGCCCGTGCCCAAGGAAAGGAACGAGGCATGCGGCGGCACCGCCCTCGTCGTGATTTCTTGCTAAACGCACCCGATGCTCGAGAGAATTGCTGAGGCAAGCAGGAATAATGGTACATGGTCTCCTCCTCCCCCACGTTCGCTTGCTGACGATCGAGCCATTCGGGGATAGCATCATCAACGTCGATAAGCCCACGCGGAACTCGGTCTAGCATTTACCCCGCCAAGGGGAAAATCCTGAGTGAAACGCTGGTGCGAATCCGTTGATTGACGTCCCGGCAAGCATGCTCCGGTAGGGCCATCCGCGCCAGCGTGACCCTTATGCCCGCAGCCGTGATATCATTAAGCAGTTTAAGTGGGAGGAGAGAGGAACCGACCCTTTCCATCCGCCGTGCATTATCACCTCACTTGAGGCAGAAGCGCAAACGCCACCCTCTCAAGATATACAGACGTGGTGAACGACCATAACCAAGAAGGGAGGGAAACATGAACGAAAGCTAAGTCCACATGTTCGCTGGCTTTTTTCTCCAAAGTTTGCATTTGCTTATCCCTCGGACGACCATGTTTTGTGTGTACGGTTGATTCTTTCATGTTGTGGCACCTTGTTGTATTTGTCTGCGCCCCCGCTTTGTTTCAAGCCTGCTCAACGAAGTGAGTGGCTGCGTCAAAGACTCCCAAGGAAAAACCTGTCGGGGTGTGTCCTTGCCAGCTGAATGCTAAGGACCCGCTCCTCATAGCAATCGCGGCAGCATGCTACTGGCGGGCAGCCAAATCACACAGAAAGAAACTAACCATACGAGCATCCATGGGTAAAATGCGAGAGGGGTAGCATGCATTTAAACTTAAAACTTAAGTAGCACCAGTTCGACAAGAACAAAGGCAAGAACAGTACGGGGCCTAAACACGAGACATGCATTATGTTTTGTTACAGGGCATCACGGCAACAAGAGTGATTCACGGTTGTTCTTGGCGGTCTTTCGGGACCCTGGGGATGGAGAGAACCTTGTCGGCGAAGGGCCCAGCTTTCACCTCGACAGTAGAAAAATCGGCACCTGCCGGCAGCCTCCTAAAGCCATCGGCAAGGTTGAGGTCTGGATGGCGATAGGCGAGGTTGCTTAAGACCATGAAGAGAGCATCACGGGCAAGCTTTCGGTACTCGTCTGCAAAGCAAGCGGCTTTTTCTTCTTCATATGTCTTCAACCCTTCGATCAAGCCTTCGAAGAAGAGTGTTAGCTTAACACTTGGAACCTCATGCTTGTCGACCGAGTAGGCCCAACTCTTCATGTCCATCGTTGACATCTTGGCATAGAGGCGTTCAGCAATATCAACCAGACTCTTGATCCAGAGGTCGCGCTGCTCAACTTGGTTTGCCAGTTTGTCCTCTGCGTCCTTTCAAAGGATTCTTGTGTTGTCCAAGTCCTTCATCAGCTGCTTCTCACGAGCTCCGGCGGACTCGATTCGCTCTCCAAGGTGCCGAGCCTTGCCTTCATATCAGTAATAGTGACATTGGCGGCATTGAGGTCCTGGCTTTTGGAGGAAAGCTGTGATTGCACCTCCTTTAGAAGGGTTTCCACTTTTGTAGGATCGAAAGTATGTCTAGAGGGGGGTGATTAGACTACTTGACCAAATAAAAATCTAGCCTTTTCCAAATTTTAAGTCTTGGCAGATTTTAGCAACTTAGCACAAGTCAAGCAATCAACCTACACATGCAATTCTAAGAGTATAGCAGTGGAATGTAAATCATTGCATATGAAGGTAAAGGGGAGGAGTTTGGAGGTAGCAAACGCAATGTAGACACGGAGATTTTTTGCGTGGTTCCGATAGGTGGTGCTATCGTACGTCCACGTTGATGGAGACTTCAACCCACGAAGGGTAACAGTTGCGCGAGTCCACGGAGGGCTCCACCCACGACGGGTCCATGAAGAAGCAACCTTGTCTATCCCACCATGGCCATCGCCCATGAAGGACTTGCCTCACTAGGGTAGATCTTCACGAAGTAGGCGATCTCCTTGCCCTTACAAACTCCTTGGTTCAACTCCACAATCTTGACGGAGGCTCCCAAGTGACACCTAACCAATCTAGGAGACACCACTCTCCAAAAGGTAATAGATGGTGTGTTGATGATGAACTCCTTGCTCTTGTGCTTCAAATGATAGTCTCCCCAACACTCAACTCTCTCTCACAGATTTGGATATGGTGGAAAGATGATTTGAGTGGAAAGCAACTTGGGGAAGGCTAGAGATCAAGATTCTTGTGGTTGGATTGGAATATCTTGATCTCAACACATGAGTAGGTGGTTCTCTCTCAGAAAATGAATGCTGGAAGTGTAGGCATATTCTGATGGCTCTCCTCTCGAATGGAGGAAGGGTGGAGGGGTATATATAGCCTCCACACAAAATCTAACCGTTACACACAATTTACCAAACTCGGTGGGACCGAATAGTGAAACTCGGTCAGACCGATTTAGTTCAAATATGTGAACATTAGGATTTCGGTGGGACCGACATGTCAACTCGGTGAGACCAATTTAGTTAGGGTTAGGGCATAACGTAATCTCGGTGAGACCGATCACATGAACTCGGTGAGACCGATTTCTGTAATACGCAAACAGAGAGTTGGTCAGGCAAACTCGGTGGGACCGATCGCTCATTTTGGTGAGACCGAAACGTTATGAAGAGGAAATAGAGAGTTTGCATTGCGAACTCGGTGGGACCGATCGCTCATCTCGGTTAGACCGAAACGTTATGAAGGAAAACAGAGAGTTAGCAATCCCATCTCGGTGAGACCGAGATCCCTATCGGTGAGACCGAACTGATTAGGGTTTCTAGCAGTGGCTATGTCAAATGAACTCGGTGGCGCCGGATAGATCAAATCGGTGGGGCCGAGTTTGACTTTTGGTTTGGGACATATGTGGATATGAGAAAGTGGTTGAGGGTTTTGGAGCATATCACTAAGCATTTTGAGCAAGCAAGCCATTAAGCAACACCTCATCCCCTTTTAATAGTATTGGCTTTCCTATGGACTCAATGTGATCTTGGATCACTAAAATGAAAAGAGTAGAGTCTTGAGCTTGAGCCAATATATGTCCTTAGCATTTTGAGGGGTCCACATCTCTAGTCCATGCCATGCCAATCATTGAACTTTCTGAAATGATCATCTTGAAAGAGTATTAGTTCAATGAGCTATATGTTGTTAAGAATTACCAAAACCACCCAGGGATTAGTTGCACTTTCAATCTCCCCCTTTTTGGTAATTGATGACAACATATAGATCAAAGCTTCGACACATGATAATAAGAATGAAGTATATCGTCGCTTTGAGAAGTATGTGATAAGCAAGAGCTCCCCCTAAATTTATGCATTATTTAAAATTTGCTTTTGAATGCAAATGCACAATCGATTAGGATCATGGGTTACTCTTCCATGTCACATACATCTTGGTGGAGCGCTCAAAATGATGGAATATGAAAAATATGCACTCATCACCAAGGCAAAGTGAATGATCATACAAGAGAGATAAATAATGTCATCATATCAAACACATGACCATAAGTATCTCACACACATAAACATAGAATATCAACCAAGCAAGCACACAAAAAGTAGCAAAGAGAATGGCAAAAAGAAGCAAGCACTCTCTCTCGAAGCCTATGATCTATACACTTTCTCCCCCTTTGGCAACATGTTACCAAAAAGCTTGAAAATGCATAGTGCTATGCGTCTCTCTAGGCTTGATCTTCGGGAGGAGCATCTGTGGTAGCTTTCCCTTTCCTCTCTTCAGCTTCTTCCTGGAGCTGCTCAACAGCTGTCTGCATCTCTGTCACCTTCAAGTCCAGATCATAAAACTTTGTTTCAATGATCCTCTCCAGGCTCTCTTGATTCTGAGTCAGGGTGGCCAAACCTTTCTCAATCCTCACAGTTGCTTGAATGAGATAGCTAAGTTGATCTTGTTTTGACTTGAGAAAAACTTGAGATGCCTCTTCAACACTTGGCATCTTGGCTGCCTTCTCTGCCTTTGCTTTCTCCCTCTTCTCTTGAGCCTCTACTGATGTAGGATCTTCAGCATCCATGACAACTGTGTTGTCCTCAAATTCAGGTCTCAAGGGAAGGTGTTCTTTATCCAACAAATATGTGCTTGTGCCCATCTTGGAGTTGATGAGCATCTGGATGTGTGGAGCATACCCACATGATCTCTTCTGGTCTGCAGCTGTCCTCTTGATTGTCTCAACAATCAAACTCATCACCTTAAACTTCTGGGGCACATCAAACAACAGAAGCAAATTGATGGAGTGGCCTCTAATCATCCTGTGATCTCCTGATTTGGGCAACAAGGTGTGCCTCAAGATGGTGTTAATAGTGGCCAGTCCAGACAATAGATAATATACAGAGCCTAGCTTGTGAGTTTCCAAGGCTTTGTCAGGAATCTCCTTATACATGTTGGCCATGGAGTTGTGATCTTTCTTTCTCTTGGCATAGACATCTATGTCATCCTCAAGCTCTGCAGGAGCATTGATCATCTTGGCCCACTCAGCAACTATTGATTGGTACCTTGTACCTTCTGACATCCATACAATCCTTCCATCTGGATAGAAATGAGCTGTAGAATAGAATTGCATAATGAGCTCATCATTCCACTTGGTAAGCTTCTGACCCACAAAAGTGTCTACTCCATTGAGTCTGAAACTTTCATGCACTCCTGGGAAGTGGTCTACATTGTTGTCGATGTATTCCCAGTCTACCCACTTCATGTCACACACTATGGGCTTCTTATCCAAAAGAATTGTCTCATAGAAGTCCTGCTGCTCCTTGGTGTGAAATCTATAGTCCACAGCAGTCCTTCTCCTCACAGCATATGGATCTGATTGTCTCCACAATCTGAGACCTGCATCCTTCCTTGCTTTCATATTCCCAGCCACTGGATGATTGTCATCATGGTCAGGGATCTTTGGCTTTAGCTTCCTGAGCACTTGGGATTCTTCTTCATCTTCCACTTCAGGCACTGGGGCCTTGTTCTTTTCAGCAGCTGGTATGTTTCTTGTGCTTCTCTTTGGTGCAGACTTAGAAGCTTGAGCGGTAGACTTGGGGGCAGTCTTGGGTTTTGCTGAAGCAGCCCCAGACTTGATGGCATCCCCCATCAACTTCTGAGCTTTGGGTGCTGGTGCAGCATCCTCTTCTTCATCTTCTTCTTCATCCTCAGCTGGGTCTCTCATCATAGAGGGTCTGCCAATTACTCTGGCTATTGTCTTCTTGACCCTTTCCTTTCTCTTCTTGCCCTCACCAGTCTCCTCAACAGTTGATTTGGAGGCTTCAAGAGTTGAGGCTCTGGCCTTAGACATGGGCACTCTCTTGGCAGGAGCTTTCTTGTGCAACACAGGCTTGGTTGCAGCAGCAGCATATTCCTTTTTCAGCACCTTCTTCTTGGAGCTGACTTCCTCCTCAGCAGCAACATAGTCTTCATCTTCAGAATCAGAATTTCTCTTTCTCCTCTGCCTAGTAGCAGCCTTAGGCAGGTTGCTAGGAGTACTTCTGCTGCCATCCTCATAGCTGTCAGAGGGACTAGTGCCCTCACTTAGATTCACTTGCTCCTCAGACCTGTTCTGGCTATCACTCTGATCAGACATTCTGGCACTGCAAACTGAAAGCTGACCCTGTGAATAGTTATAGATGAGATAGAGTGGATGAGCATCACAAAGTGTAGATATTTTGCAAAATAATTGAGTCAAAAATTTAGTTTTAGTTTTCCACAGAAAGCATTTCGGAGCTACCGATTTGTTAAACTCGGTGCCATCGAAGCAATGTTGGAGTCTGAACTAGTGAGATCGGTCAGACTGAGACACAGTTCGGTGAGTCCGAGATTGCTAGGGTTTCACTGAGAGTTGAACTCGGTCACACCGATTTGCAACTTTCGGTTAGACCGAAAGTTACAAGTGCAATGGCCTAAGCCAAATCTGTGAGACCGATTTCTACAACTCGGTCGGTCCGAGATGAGTTCGGCGGAAACCTAACCCTAAATTTTTGAATCAAAACTAATCTAAAGGAAGTTTTCGTTGGATAGATTGATCTCATACGTGGTAAGAATCTTGGCATTGTCTTTGTGCTAAGAATCAGAGGTAAAGATTGCACAAAGGGTCGAACTCATACCCTAACTTGGCGATGAGCTCGCTACGGCGGCAACGGCGGTGTAGATTTCCGTTGACGGCGGCGAAGACCAGCGGCAGGGGGTCGCTGGCGACGAGAGGACGATCTGGAGACCCGAGTCGGCAGAGCAGGACACGCGCGGGCGAAAAGGTTTCGGAGAAATTTCCAAAATTTGACCCGTCGGTATATATATATCCTGACCCTGTCGGTGTGACCGAATGGAACAACTCGGTGGCACCGAGATGCAGAGTCGCAAGCGGTTACTGCAACTCGGTGTGACCGAATGGTTCTAATCGGTTGCACCGAGATTGAAAACCTAGATCAACTCAGTGAACTCGGTATGACCGAAAGGATGAATCGGTCAGACCGAAATGCACAGACAGGTTTTGGAAGTTTAAGTCTATGACGAATCAGTGACTCCGAGTGCTCCTCACCCAGAGGGTTCAAATCTGACTTGATCAAACTTTGTGATGTAGCATGAATAGAGTTTGAGACGAGAAAAGCATAGATAGCTAAAGGAAGTTCTTAGGCATTCTTGTCCATCCATTTGGCAAAAGAAACAGATCAAACAATCAAAGCAACAAATGGATGTACTCGAATGAGAAAACTATGCAACCAACATGCTCACGCAATAAAATGGCAAATGAAATATGTGACAAAGCATGCACAAACACTCTAGCATCTATCAAGCAATTGGCGATGACTAGATCATCTATATATGAGTATATTGACTTAGGAGTCAAATGAGAACATTTGATCATAGGTCATACTCATCGTTTAAGCACAAGTGGGATTACCACTTTTACATAAAGCATTGCTGTGTTCACACCATTAGAGTTGCTTTAGCTCAATTCTTAGAGTAAAGCTCCCCCTAGATGTGATATCCCCCCTAAGAGGGATGAACTAACCTTGGGTTTTGTCGATGATGACTTCATGTAGATGTTGAAGATGTGGATGCTCAATTTTGATGTAGATCATTTGGAGCAATCCATTGGAGTGAGTTGCACTTTCAATACCTACATGGGTTAGTCCCACAAGGAACAAACAAGGATATCCATAGACATAGAGTGAAGTACACACAAGATGATGTCCATGAAAGCATTAGGTTACCTTGTCCCTTGTCTTACCAACAAGAGGGTTTGTGACTCCTTGAACTAGTGCAAGATGTGGAAGATGATTGCACTTGTTCTTGCCAAAATGATATGAGTGAAATATGTTGGCAGAGTCACCCACAAGAATTCTCTAGTTCTTCTTCTTCGGGATCCACATCATCTTGATGGGAATCCTTGGAGTTGTAGTCGTACTTGATGAAGTAGAACTTGATGTAGTCTTGGGAACCCACTTGACCAAGGCCTTAGGAGCTTCTTCAAATGCATCAATCTCCTCTTGAAGCTTGTCCTTCCCTTTTTGCTTGAGGTCTTGTGGTGGAAGATCATCTTGAGCTTGTGTCCCCTCGAAGGACGTAGGATCATACTTCTCTTGTTGAGGAACAAACTTCGTCTTGTGGTATTGATCTTCTTCCCACTCAACTCCATTGGCATTGAACTTTCGTTCAAAACCAACACCTTGATTCTTCCGGTGCCTTCCTTGCTTGCGTACAATTTCCTCAAATTGCTTACTTCCGGCAAGGCTCTTGTAAACACCTTTCTCTATAATTACCTTCAATAAGCTATTTTCTTGCTCAAGTGTAACTTGGTTAAGAGAATCATTAGTGGAATCAAGAGAACTACTAGAAGCAACAATATTGGATTTAGCATGATTATTGTTACTACTAGAAGAAGAATCTTTCTTACTCTTGTTGCTAGATTTTACTTGTGGCATGTAAGTAAACAAGAGTAAACGCTTGGCAATGTAAGAAGAACTTTTCTTACGAAGATCATCATTGATTGCTTTTAAGAACACATGCTCTTGCTCTAGGTTGAGCTTTTCAAAGCGTAGTTTCTCATGAGTCTTTAAAAGCTCTCGATGATCTTCTAAGGTAGTTTCATGGGCTAACTTAAGAGTGTTTAGTTCTTTAGTTAGACGCTCAATCTCCTTCTTATCATCATCATTCGTTTTATCTTGTTTAGCATGATTAATAGCAAGTTCATCATAGTTTTCATCACTAGAGTTGTCAACAAGTAAATCATCATCACCTAGCAAATCATCTTCATCACTATTGAAATCAACATACTCGGGGTGTGATACCTTTGGGCCTTTAGCCATGAAGCATCTTCCAATTCCTTCATTTGGTGAGTCAAATATGTCATTGGAGTTGGTTGACACAAGTGCTAGACCGGCAACACCTTCATCTTGAGTATATTCGGAGTCGGAGTGATAACTTCTCTCGGAGTGGTGGTCAGAGTCGGAGCCGGATACCCATTCACCAACATGAGCTTGATGTATTCGTTTTGTATAGCTCCTTGATGACTTGTCCTTCCTTTCTGAATCCTTGCTTCTCCGAGAGGTTCTTCGTTCATAACGATCATCTCTACTCCTTCTCTCCCTTGGAGGTGATTCTTCTCTTTTGCTTCTTCTTTTAGGTGAGTCTTCTCTTCTTTTGTAGGGAGCCGTACACTCATTGGAGTAGTGTCCGGGTCTTCCACAATTGTAGCAATTATGCTCACGACTAGAAGATCTTTTCTCATTGTAGGACCTTGACTTGGAACTTCTTTCCTTGCTTCTACTCTTGTAGAACTTGTTGAAGTTCTTCACCATTAGGCTCAATTCCTCATTGAAGTCTTGTTTTTCACTTGATGATGTAGGAGCATCACATGAGGCTTTGTAAGCACCACTAGACTTGTTGTGAAGCTCTTCTTTATCCTTGAGTGACATCTCATGAGCAACAATTCTTCCAATGACTTCAGTTGGCTTGAGATCTTTGTAATTTGGCATCATTTGGATCAATGTGCACACGGTGTCATATTTTCCATCCAAGGTTCTTAGGATCTTCTTGATGATGAATCTGTCAGTCATCTCTTCACTTCCTAAGCCAGCAATCTCATTTGTGATAAGAGCAAGCCTAGAGTACATTTTAGCGACACCTTCACCATCCTTCATTTTGAACTTGTCCAGCTGACTTTGAAGCACATCCAATTTGGATTCCTTGACGGAGTCGGTACCTTCGTGCATATCAATCAAAGTATCCCAAATTTCCTTTGCATTCTCAAGATGGCTGATTTTGTTGAATTCTTCGGGGCACAATCCGTTGAAGAGGATATCGCAAGCTTGAGCATTATATTGCAACATCTTCAATTCTTCTGCGGTATCTTCACGATTCGGTTCTTTCCCATCGAAGAATTCACCTTGCAAGCCAATACACACAATAGCCCAAACGGCGAGGTTATGTCCAAGAATATGCATTTTCATTTTATGCTTCCAACTAGCAAAATTAGTACCATCAAAGTAAGGACCTCTATGGTGGTAATTTCCCTCGCTAGACGCCATACTCTCCTAGGTTGTGAAACCAAGGCTATGATAACCAAAGCTATGGAAATCAAGGCAAATGGAGACCAAAGCTCTGATACCACTTGTAGGATCGAAAGTATGTCTAGAGGGGGGGTGATTAGACTACTTGACCAAATAAAAATCTAGCCTTTTCCAAATTTTAAGTCTTGGCAGATTTTAGCAACTTAGCACAAGTCAAGCAATCAACCTACACATGCAATTCTAAGAGTATAGCAGTGGAATGTAAATCATTGCATATGAAGGTAAAGGGGAGGAGTTTGGAGGGAGCAAATGCAATGTAGACACGGAGATTTTTGGCGTGGTTCCGATAGGTGGTGCTATCGTACGTCCACGTTGATGGAGACTTCAACCCACGAAGGGTAACAGTTGCGCGAGTCCACGGAGGGCTCCACCCACGAAGGGTCCACGAAGAAGCAACCTTGTCTATTCCACCATGGCCATCGCCCACGAAGGACTTGCCTCACTAGGGTAGATCTTCACGAAGTAGGCGATCTCCTTGCCCTTACAAACTCCTTGGTTCAACTCCACAATCTTGACGGAGGCTCCCAAGTGGCACCTAACCAATCTAGGAGACACCACTCTCCAAAAGGTAATAGATGGTGTGTTGATGATGAACTCCTTGCTCTTGTGCTTCAAATGATAGTCTCCCCAACACTCAACTCTCTCTCACAGATTTGGATATGGTGGAAAGATGATTTGAGTGGAAAGCAACTTGGGGAAGGCTAGAGATCAAGATTCTTGTGGTTGGATTGGAATATCTTGGTCTCAACACATGAGTAGGTGGTTCTCTCTCAGAAAATGAATGCTGGAAGTGTAGGCATGTTCTGATGGCTCTCCTCTCGAATGGAGGAAGGGTGGAGGGGTATATATAGCCTCCACACAAAATCTAACTGTTACACACAATTTACCAAACTCGGTGGGACCGAATAGTGAAACTCGGTCAGACCGATTTAGTTCAAAAATGTGAACATTAGGATTTTTGGTGGGACCGACATGTCAACTCGGTGAGACCGATTTCATTAGGGTTAGGGCATAACGTAATCTCGGTGAGACCGATCACATGAACTCGGCGAGACCGATTTCTGTAATAGGCAAACAGAGAGTTGGTCAGGCAAACTCGGTGGGACTGATCGCTCATTTCGGTGAGACCGAAACGTTACGAAGAGGAAACAGAGAGTTTGCATTGCGGACTCGGTGGGACCGATCGCTCATCTCGGTTAGACCGAAACGTTACGAAGGGAAACAGAGAGTTAGCAATCCCATCTCGGTGAGACCGAGATCCCTATCGGTGAGACCAAACTGATTAGGGTTTCTGGCAGTGGCTATGTCAAATGAACTCGGTGGCGCCGGATAGATCAAATTGGTGGGGCCGAGTTTGACTTTTGGTTTGGGACATATGTGGATATGAGAAAGTGGTTGAGGGTTTTGGAGCATATCACTAAGCATTTTGAGCAAGCAAGCCATTAAGCAACACCTCATCCCCTTTTAATAGTATTGGCTTTCCTATGGACTCAATGTGATCTTGGATCACTAAAATGAAAAGAGTAGAGTCTTGAGCTTGAGCCAATATATGTCCTTAGCATTTTGATGGGTCCACATCTCTAGTCCATGCCATGCCAATCATTGAACTTTCTGAAATGATCATCTTGAAAGAGTATTAGTTCAATGAGCTATATGTTGTTAAGAATTACCAAAACCACCCAAGGATTAGTTGCACTTTCAGCTTTCTGTGCCTCCTCTTTAAGAGCCACAATTTTCTTGGCCCTCCCGGCAAGGTCCTCTGTCAGTTTGGCCACCTGTTAATCAAGATCAACCTTGGCAATTGATGCAGCGGCAAGATCATCAGCAGTCTTCTTCAACTGGGCAGCAGAGTCAAGGGTGAGCGTGTCAAGGGCCGCCTTGTGCTTATCCTCCAGATCCTTGGTGCGTTGTTGGACGAGGTCCTCTAGTTCTTCATCCTTGTTGCGGAGGGTGGCCTCGAGGTTCCCTTCCCGGGAAGAGATGTCTTTCTCCTTGGCGTTCAGAAGCGCTTCGCGCTCTGCCAAACGGATTTCCCGGGTGGCGACATCCTCTTTTGCTATGGTTGTCAACTCCTGTTGCCGCAGAAGGGTTTGGAACTGCTTGCTATGCCATTCGCGTAGTTCACTGCCCTTATCCCTTAGTTTTTTATCCATAAGACAGGCGGAGTTGCGCTGCTCCTTGATCGCCTGCCACTTCTGGCTGTACCTACTCTGCATGACCTTGATGCCTGTTGCCACGGACTCCAGAAAGGACAAGTCCATGGCTCCACTGACTGAATCATCAACCTCTTCAGCTTGCTGGTACAGCGGCGCCATGATGCGTTGGATTTCTTCATCAAGGCCTGCACTTACTATCGCGGATGAGCCGGGGGCTCCAAGTCCATGTTGGGAAAGAACAAATGCCAGCTTGCTCAAAAATGGCTGCATGGCCGCCGCCTAGGTGCCAAATTGGGGAGGAGGGCTCATAGTTTGGAGGAGAACTTTCTCTTCAACCACCACCTCCGCCCCTGACGCGCTGCCGGGGGTCTTCTCTGCTTCCTTTGGGGCCTTTTGGACATCCCCGGCAATATGTTCCTGGCCCTCCGCGGCAGCAATCTTGGCGGCCTCTTCGGCGGCCTCCTTGCTGATACTGGCCACCTCTTCCAACAGCTCTGGTTCCTCAGCTAATGAAACTGCAAACAAGAGCGGCAGGCAGTGGCAAAGAGATAACATACATTGATGAGTCTGAGATTCGAAGCAGAATGGCGCAAGTGATAAAAAAAGACAAAGAGCGAGCGGATTACTCGGAGATATTTGCCGTGGGAGGGCATCGGGTTCCCCGACAACACTAGTTGCCGGGACATGGCCCCCGCTCCCTTCCTCGGTAACCACGACGTCAGCATGGGCCGATCCTTCTGTAGAGGCCCTTGTCGGGGCCACCTCGGTTTGGATATCAGGCAGGATGGGCCCCTCCTGGAGAACCTCGCTCTGGGCGACCTCCCTCTCTTCCTTGGCGGGGGATGGGGGACGCCCTTCCACGCCTCCCTTGGCAGGAGAAGCCTGTGTTGTACCTTCATGCTAGGGGCTGGGCTGGAGGCTTGGTGCTCGATCGTTCGCACCTCCTCCCGCCGAGCCCGCGTCCCCCAAGGGCCCCGACGACTCCACTCACTTGGATCATTTGGCCCGGTGGATGAGGGTTTCTTCTTCGTCTCTGTCAAAGGCGACAAGCAAGATTGGATCATCAAACTAACAAGTACATGTCGCTTCGACGAGGGAGGAAGGTGTTCTCCTTACTCTGAATCAATGAGCATGGAGCCCAGCGTGAACTCCATAGGTGGTGGGGTCGCTCTGCTCCTCTTCAGGGTCGGGGGAACGGTCCTTCCAGGCAACTTCGAACCCTACGGAGAGGCCGGGGGCTCTGGCAAGGATGAGCTGCGCGAGGAGCTCGAGTCTGATTGGGAGCTGGGATCGCCCCCTATGACTGCTCGTCGCTTGGCGGGGGGGTCTTGGCCTCAGAAAGGAGAGAAGAATAGTGGCGCGCCCCGCCCGGCCTGTCGCCTTTAGAGGCGATCTTCTTCACCCTCTTGTTATAGGCGCAGGGACAGGCGCCGCTGTTCCCCGATTGGGCCGCCTGCGAGGGTGCTGTTCCAAGTCTGGTTCGGGGGCTTGAGGGCCCGTTGCGAGCCACTCCTCCTTGGGCTGCTCCGTCTCCTCTGCCCCGTCCCCTTCCTGGGCTCCAGCTGCCGTAGCATATAGAGCTTCGATCTCGGCAGGCTCATCCCCAGCAGGCTCATCCCCGACAGGCTCGCCCCCGGCAATCTCCTCTGAGGCGCGCCCCTCGCTCCTACCGTGGGAAGAGCCTTCGCCTTCGGTTTCCTCCTCCTCTTGCTCCTCCGCTCTTCCGAGCCTTGCCTTCCCGGCAGCCCGGAGCACCTTGTCCTCCTCAATTCGCCTCCTAATAAACTCCGCCTCCACCTTGGAAGTGCACTTGTACATGTTGTTCCCCACCCTGGAAGCCTTTTCCTCCAGACCGGAGACACACTCGATCTCTTCATCAAGCTCGGGAAGTTGTCAATCAGCCGCAACCCCGTAAGCGTTGCAGTCGGGCATCCACTTCAAAATCTGGTCCCCGGCAGATTGATATTCAGTGGGACAACCCTTGCCGACAAGTTGAATGGCCCAAGGCTGCCGAACATTTGTTCGTACAACCAGCCGTGGCCGTAAACCGACAAGTTGTTGGTAAGGCCTGGGTACAAGCACATCCTGTCTGCAGCGTCTCCATACCGCCAAGCAAACCTGTCCCTTTTCTGCAGCGGCGCGATGTGGCGTTGGAGGAAATCAGCTCCCACCTGTTCGATGGTTAGCCCGACAGCTTTAAGACGGGTGATCCTGTTCAGCGCCGGGCGAAGCCTGTCGTCGGTAAGGCCTAGTTCCCTCCAATCATTACCACGTGCGACGCACTTCGTCCACGCCTGGCAGTACTCTGGAGCATCCTCATCCTGGATCCAGCACCAGTCTGCCCTCCATTCTTCCCATCTGTCGCGCTGCTGACCAGGAAGATAATCCCAGATGTTCCTCTTCTCTTGGGGGATCCAGCTTATGTTCCCCGAGCGGTGAGCCTTGTTTTCCACCCGCGGGACAAAAAAGTGCCTGAACAGATCCACATTGGGGGTAACCCCGACGAAGTTCTCGCACAAGTGAGCAAAATTTGCCATGCACGCCATTGCATTTGGCATAAAATCCAGGAGATGGAATCCGTACACCACCATCATTGCCTCTAAGAAATCTGAGAAAGGGGGGCAGAGGCCGCAGAGGAAATACACGCTGAAAAATCAGTATGAATTCGGCGGATCCTCTTTCCCCTCCGGCAAGATCAAGGGCGCACCGTGCCCCTTTGGGACTTCCCTCCCCCACATGTATCTATACCTTGTGACCAAAGCGTTGCTATCCAAGCTCGACGGGAAGAAAACCACATCTCCCCATTGCTTCCTGTCTAGCTCTGCCGCTCACTTCTTGTTCCCCTCCGCAGCCGCCTCCTTCGCGGTGGTTGCCCGCTTCCCCTTGGCAGTGGCAGCTTTCTTTCCCATCCATAAGAGTTGTGGAAGGGATGGAAGGTCGGATGAAGCGTTGAAGGCGAGTGTGGGCACGGGAGCAGACACTTGGCTTGAGGAAGAAGATGGTGGATGGAGAAACGGGTGCGAATGAGCCGCGCCCTTTCGCGTTTTTTCCCTTTTATTAGGGACGAACGTGGATGAAGGGGCGACTCTTCACTACTTTCCTCGGGAAGTTACCATTTTACATTAACTGCTATAGTCCCACGACCCACAACCTGCGGTAATTACATAGAGTGGACATTGATTTGACTAGTCATCCTAACCGCTGCGCGCGCAGCACTTCCTCGACATGTGTCCAGGCACTGTTTGGGGCCTAACCCAACGTGCCCGACGACACGTATGGCTCAAGACCGAGGGCTTCTGTCGGGGTACACATACAGGGGTGTATGTTTCCCCTGACTTGTGCACGGACAGCAAGCCTCCGACCCGGCAGCAAGGAAGCAAGCTTCACCAAGTGTCCAAGACAAGACCAAGCCGGAGAGATATAGCTCTTTGAGAGATTAAAGCAGGGCGGATCAAGAAGACCAAGACAAGCCAAGACAGCAAGATATCAATAAGGGAAAGCCTCCCATGCCGGGCAGGCGAGCTCTGTCGGGTCGAGGCCGCCCCAAGGACGAAGCCAATAATCCTCCCTCCCCCCCCCCCCCGGCAGTATTGCCGGGGCCCCTGGTGGCCTACTTCCCCGCCAAGACTCCACCACTTCACCGCTCCACCGCATCACACGCAAGTCATCCATCAGTGCGGTCTCGAGCCCTCAGGTGACTAAGTGGCTGTCATTTGGCACGTGGCAGCTGTTTGGAGGGAAGATTACCTCCATGTGACACCTGTCTAGAGGCGTGTCAAGCAGACAGATGGAAGATGACTAAGCGGCACGGCAGGCTTGCCGTTCTGCATCCAAAGCATGACACCTAGCAGTGCATTTAATGCGCTTTGTCCTATCTACCAGAGTTAGGTATGATAGCACTGTTAGCTATCCAATCACTGGATAATGACTGTTTTGCCATTATGGTAATCCCTTAGCCTATAAAAGGAGGGCCATGGCAACCTTAGAAAGGATTTGGACCCTCGTGTACCCATACGCGCGTAGCTGCTCTCCCCGAGGCAACCTTGCCGGGCTTGAGCGCCGCGTCTCCACCACGGTCCTTCCATCAATCCACCAAAGCAGGAGTAGGGTTTTACACCTCATGGCGGCCCGAACCTGGGTAAAAACCACTAGCGTCACCTTCGCCGTGCTGCTCCACGGCCTCCGCTCTTTGTGCTACGTGATCTCCCCCCTGCCGAACCACGAAGGGGCTGATGGCCCCATAGGTGATCGTGTTCCACCACGACACTTCTATTATTTCATAAGCAGCATTAGCATCACTTTCAATAAAATTCCCTTTAGCGCAGAATCCAAAAGTTGTCTATTAGGCATAGTGAGCCCCAGATAGAAATTTTGAAGTAGGCTCTTTATATCACTTCTTATAGTAGAATTGCGATAAAATTTCATTAGCCTAAACCAAGCATCTTTTAAGCTCTGCCCTTGTTTTTGTTTGAAATAAGTCACCTCAAAATTAGGGGAGAGGGGAGCAATAGAAGAGCTAGCCATAGTAACAAGCAAAGAAAGCACACATATATTTTTGGTATTTTTTTAACGAGACTAATAAAGGCAAATAAAAGCAAATAAAAAGTAGAATAAGTAAATGATAAATTTGTATGAAGGAACCTTGCTTTGTTTGATGAAGTATCCCTGGCAACGGCGCCAAAAATTCTTCTGCTACTTGTGATAGGCGTTGGGATTTCCCTGAAGAGAAAGGGTGAAGTAGTATAGTAGCAGAAAGTATTTTGCTCAGTAAAGAACCAAGGTTTATTGAACCAATCGGAGATTCACGCAAACAAAGGTCGTCAATACCTGCACACACACACAAACAAATACTTGCACCCAACGCGGGCAAGGGGTTTGTCAATCCCCTTGTACTCGTTAATTGCAAGAATTAATTCTGATAGTGGTTGATATATAAATTGCAATAGTAAATAAAAGTAAACAAATTGCAGCAAGGTATTTAGGGTTTTAGTAATATGAGGTGAATGGACTCGGGGGTCATAGCTTTCACTAGAGGCATCTCTCTCAAGAGCATAGCAAACGGTGGGTACACAAATTATTGTTGAGCAATTCATAGAAAAGTGCATAGTTATGATGTTATTCATGGCATGATCAGTACATAGGCATTACGTCTGTGATAAGTAGACCGACATCCATCTACATCTACTACTATTACTCCACTTCGAGAGTGCTTCTACATATGCTTGCCTCTCTAGGTATTAAGTTCATAACAAACGGAGTAATGCTTTAAGGATAATGACATAATGTAGACAAAATAAGACCAGTCAGTACGATCGAACCCCGTCGTTTTACACTTAGTAGCAACAATAAAAATATGTGCCTCACTACCCCTTCTTCCACGAGGTGAGGACACCGCAAGATTGAACCTACTACTATGCACCACTTCCACTTAAGATCTAACCATCAACTTGGCCAAAGAAAACTCATAGATCGGAAAGCATTACATAGCTATAACACTGACATGTGATAAAGTTCAGAAAGAACTCAATTACTTTCAATGAAAAATCTGTTCATAAACTCACAATTCATGGGATCCCAACAAACACAGCACAAAAGGATTACATCATATCGATCTCCGAAGAGAACATTTGATACGTCTCCAAAGTATCTATAATTTTTTATTGTTCCATGCTATTATAGTATCAATCTTGGATGTTTTATATACATTTACAAGCAACTATATATAATTTTTTGGGACTAACCTATTAACTTAGTGCCCAGTGCCAGTTGCTATTTTTTGCTTGTTTTTGGTTTTGTAGAATATCAATACCAAACGAAGTCCAAATGCCACAAAAATTTTTGGAGATTTTTCTCTGGACATAAGAGACTCTGGAAGCTTCGGGAGGGGACGAGAAGATGGACGAGTGGCCCACGAGGCACCAGGGCACGCCCAGGGGGTAGGACGCGCCCTGGTGGCTTGTGGAGCCCATGTGGCTTGTGGAGCCCATGTGGCTCCGTTTGACCTAACTCAGCCTCTATAAATTCTCTAAAGTCGTGAAACCAACAGAGGAGCCCACGAAATACTTTTTTCGCCACCGCAAGCCTCTGTTCTCGAGAGATCCCATCTAGGGACCTTTTTCGGTACTCCACCGGGGGGAATCAATCACGGAGGGGCTCTACATCAACCTTGCTGCCCTTCCGATAATGCGTGAGTAGTTTACCATAGACATACGGGTCCATAGTTAGTAGCAAGATGGCTTCTTCTCTCTTGGTGTTCTTCAATACAATGTTCTCCTTGATGTTCTTGGAGTTCTATTCGATGTAATCACTTTTTGCCGTGTGTTTGTCGGGATCTGATGAATTGTGAGTTTATGATCAGATCTATCCATGAATATTATTTGAGTTTTCTCTGAACCCTTTTATGCATGATTACTATATCTTCGTATTTCTCTTCGATCTATTGATTTGGTTTGGCCAACTAGATTGATTTATCTTGCAATGGGAGAGGTGCTTTGTAATGGGTTCGATCTTGCGGTGCTCAATCCTAGTGACAGAAAGGGACATGACACGTATGTATTATTGCCATTAAGGATAAAATGATGGGGTTTATTCATACGTGAGTTTATCTTGTCTACATCATGTCATATTGCTTAAGGCGTTACTCCGTTCTTTATGAACTAAATACTCTAGATGCATGCTCGATAGCGGTCGATGTGTGGAGTAATAGTAGTAGATGTAGAATCGTTTCGGTCTACTTGTCTCGGATGTGATGCCTATCTATGATCATTGCCTTGGATGTCATCATAATTATTTTCTTTTCTATCAATTGCCCAACAATAATTTGTCTACCCAGCGTATGCTATTTTAAATGAGAGAAGCCTCTAGTGAAAACTATGGGCCCCGGGTCTATCTTTTATCATATATTAAAACCAAAAATACCTTGCTACATTTTTACTTTATTTATTTTATTTTGTATTTTTGTCTGGTCTTTCTATCAAATACCATACAATTTAATCTTGCTCATAACTGTCAAGGGATTGACAACCCGTTGTTTGCATTCGGTTCCAAGGATTTGTTGTTTGTGCGCAGGTGCTGCTAACGAGGTGTTGCTTGGTTCTCCTACTAGATTGATAACCTTGGTTCTTAACTGAGGGAAATACTTATCTCTATTGTAGTGCATCATCCTCTCCTCTTCGGGGAAATACCAACGCAGTTCACAAGTAGCAACATTGTATTGAAGATCAAAGAGAGAGAGGGAAAGAGAGAGGGAGAGAGACATCGAGCTACTACTATGGACCCATAGGTCCTATGAGGAACTACTCATGCATCATTGGAGAGGCAGCAAGTTTGATGTAGAGGCCCTCCGTGATCATTCCCCCTCCGGCAGAGTACCGGCGGAGGCCTCCAGATGGGATTATGGAAGAACAGAGGCTTCTGGTGGCGGAATAATAGTTTTGGGTCTTGGTCTGGTGGTTTCTGGATTTTAGGGAATTTATGGGCCTAGAATTGGGTCAAACGGAGTTGCAAGGGGGCATAAACTTGGACGCCCCCTGGGGCCGCGCCATGTGAGCTTGTGCCTCTCTCGTGCAGCATCTTGTCTCCCTCAAAGCTTCTAGGGTCCCTTCTGGTCCAGAAAATAAACACTATAATGTTTCATCGCATTTGGACTTTGTTTGGTATGGTTTTTCTGTGAAACAATAAAAGACGCAAAAACAGAAACTGGCACTGGGCACTAGGTTAGTAGGCTAGTTCCCAAAACTGGTATAAAATTTCATATAAAGCATACAAGATTGATAATATAATAGCATGAAACAATCAAAAAATTATAGATACGTTGGAGACGTATCAGTATCCGGCACATCAGAAAGGTTAACATCCATTAACCTACGCACAGATGCAACCATCTATCCCATTGTTCCCCCACTAGTGTTTGTCTGAACTAAATGTTAAGAGGAACAAAATCCAACATTGTACTAACGAATACTTCTTTCCATTGTGCAATGTTGTATAAGGAACGATAGTGTAAGGCTAGTGGTGCTTCTCCCATCCTGGTATCTTCCCAAAACCTGGTACTATTTTTGTTCCCCACTATGAATTTTCTCCTGTTGAAGAAGTGAGCCTTTGTCCTCATTAGCCCCTTCCAAAAAGGAGAGTCAGCCGGTTGTGTCGTGACTTGTGCTAGAGTTTTGGAATGTGAATATTTATTACGCAAGAATTGTGACTATACCCCATCCCTCTCTACCGCCAATCTGTAGAGCCATTTGCTAAGTAAGCATTTATTTTCCACTTCTAGATTTTCAATTCCCAAATCACCTTGGTCCTTCCTTCTACAGATAATGTTCCATTTGACTAGCCTATATTTTGTTCTATTTTCATCAATTTTCTAGAAAAGGCGAGATCGATAGAAATCTAATATTTTTTGTACCCCGACCAGTACCTCTAAGAAGGATAGGAGGAACATCATCACGCTCGTCACCACCAAATTTATACGGAATAACCGTCCCCTGTAAGACAAGAGCTTACCCTTCCAGCAGCTTAATTTCTTTTCAAGTCGATCTTCAATACATTTCCATTCTTTGTTGGTTTACGATGATGGATTGGAATTCCCAGATATCTAAACGGTAAAGATCCCAGCTCACATCCGAACAACTATCTATAATTATCCTGTTCTTCCTTGGTGCATCCAAAGTAGAACATCTCACTTTTATTAAAATTAATCTTCAGCCCAGACAGTTGTTCGAAAAGGCATAAAACTAATTTCATGTTTCACTACTATAGGATGCTGCTAACGCGACACTACGATCAGAGTCCCTTTGACGAAACTATGTGCAATGCATTAATCGCAAACAGTGATGTAAAAAAACCGTCAAAAAAGATGCAAAATGTTAGCGATGAAGGATACATCAAACACGGTTCAGATTTTAGTTGCATGTGCGATGTGGGGCATATGGTTCGGTTCAATGAACTGTTTGTGATGAGGTAGAACAACAGAAACGGGCAGCCAGATGAAGGCGTGTGCGATATACGGCATACAGTTCACTCGGATAAACTGTTTGTGATGAGGCGGAACAACAGAAAGGGGCAGTCAGATGAAGGTGTGTCCGATATACGGCATACAGTTCACTCGGACGAACTGTTTGTGATTAGGCAACACAAAAGAAACGGTCAGCCAGATCAAGGTGTGTGCGATATACGGCATACGGTTCACTCGGATGAACTGTTTTCGATTAGGCGACGCAACAGAAACGGTTCAACTAGATCAAGGTGTGTGCAATGGAGGGCATACAGTTCATTCCGATAAACTGTTTGTGTTGAGCCAAGAGAATAGAAACGTTTCACATAAACAAGATGTGTGTGATACGCGACAAACATCCAATTACATAGGTGGCTAGTACACACATGACATTTCCACACACCAAAGTAAACTATTACAAGCATAATTAACTAGGATAAACAATCATCTGATCATCATCTACTTCTTTTGACGCTTGCCGCCACTGCTCTACTAGGATAAACGGAACAGTATTCTTTACTATGAATAGTGTGCTCTGTTGGGCACACAAGTATATGGATCATAGCCTTGGGCGAGCAATGTGCCCGCATGCATCGTGCTAGCTCGATGTTTCTTCTATGCTAAGTTTCCATTAATTGATGGTGTTTTATGAACACGCCACCGTTTCCCGCCATTTCCTCACCGGTTTCCCGCCGCCACCCAGTGATATTGAGCGCGGCGCGTGACGCACGGAAGCAACAAGCGTGGCCTGTAGCACATCCACCTTTTCCAAGCATGCCAACCCACCAAAGCGTCGCCTCTGCCATCAACCTCCTCGTCGAGGAAAACGAGAAGGCACCACAGCCCGTCGAGGCCGAGGCGCTCCCCGGAAACGCAATGGACGACGCCGTGATGTGCGTCATCTCCAGGGTTGAGCAGACCCTTGGCGCATGGCGCTTCAGCGCCGCGGATCAAGATAGGCATGTCAGCGCCGAGAGGCTGCAGCTCACTGCACAACATGATCGATGGAGCGCCGCAGAGCAAGCTAGGCGCGTCTGCGCCAATAGGCTGCGGCTCGCCGCATAGTGAGACCGTTGGAGCGCCGCAGATCGAGAGGCGCGGCGCGCCGCACAGCAAGAGCGGATCCATCGGCGCTTGCCTGCTGTCGATAGGGCGTCGCAGCTGGGTACACGTCCCGTCAGTACCCCCATTCCTCGCCAGGAGTGGGCAGAGGCCGTCTGCGTCGTACTTGCACCAGAGGCCGGCCGCGTCGTACTTGCACCAGACGCCCGCCGCGTCGTTTGCATGGGTCGCGACGTTCGCCTTGTCCGCGGCCCGCTCAATGCCAACGCGCTGGTTGCTAGGCTCGACCGCCTCCTTGGCCTAGGTGTCCATCTGGGCGCAGTAGAGGAACATGGCCGTCGCATCCTCGAGCTGGTGATCTCCAATGAAATAGCCAACTTGGAGCTCGAGATCGCGCTCCAGATGTACCGCGAGCGTGTCGACCGCTTGGACGAACGCCTGCACGAGTTCAGGCAGAGCCAAGAGCTACCGTAGGCAAGGGCTGCTGGTCATGATCTCATGGATGCGTTTTATTTTGTTGAGTCATTTCGACGTGGATCGCTATGTATTCACAGCAATCATAATATTGCTCTGTTTATTGCTCTATTTCAATGTGTGTACTCTGTTTTCCATTCTTATATGTTCTGTTTCAATATGTGTATATATGCTTTCCATTCTGTATATGTGGATGATAACAGCTAGATACAAATTAGTATACAAAAACGGATAGAAAATGGAATTCATAATATATATTAATTGTTCATTAGTTTATCACAGAATATATATAATATCATCACATATACATGATGATACTTAACTACTAGGTACAATGCATAAAATTGAAAACGAACAATACTAAAACTAATAATCCCTCCTGGGGGTAGTATTCCGGCAGCCCCTCGCCAACAGCTCCCTGGTGCGCGACGTCTTCCCAGCGTGGAGGCAGTACTCCACCTCCTCCGCCTCACAGCGCTTGACGTACCGATCTGCCTCTTGCTGGCGGACGAGCGCGAACGATCTTGCCATTTTGTTGGGCGCCCACCGGAGCTCCTCGTCGGTGGCACACTGGAGCTTATCGGCCCATCTCCATGCAGCGATGAGGCGCCTAGCGCCTTTGACCTTCCTCACGAAGTACCCGTCTTCATACACCTCCTCCGCATGACAACGCGCCCACCCCCAAAGCTCCACCGCCTCCTTTTTCAGGCGGCATCACAGGCTTCATAGGTCGCCTCGTACCTGGCATCCTCCTCCGCCATCTCCTTCTTGAATGCCACTTGCCTGGCTTTCTCAGCCGGCGACAGCGACTTCCAGAGACAAAGATTGTACTGGCCCCAAAACCACTCCAAAGTTAGGAGGTCCGGCGCAACCTCGTCCGGCGGCGCGTAGGAGTCCTCCTCGTCGCTGCTCTTCGACTAAGCGTCCTCGGGGGGCGGCGCCTCCTCGTCGGCGTGTGGGCAGATCGGCGGCGCCATGGCAAAGATTTGGAGAGAGGGCGAGCGAGGGGAGGATGTAGATGAGAATGCAGGCGGGACGACATGAGGAAGGTAGTATTTATTGGCGGCTGGAATCTAGATCGACGGGAACAGTACACACGCCGGTCGCCGGAATTTACGAGTACTGTAGTTTGAATTACACACGATTCCTGCAGCAAAAGCCGTGTGTGAACTTAATAGCTGACGGTTTCCAATACAGAACCGTGTCCGATTAATAATCTGCGCCACTCACCTTCCAAACCTCGAGGCACAAAATTGAGTGTCAATCATGTGGGGCCCAGTTGTCTTGCCAGATCTTTACATTTTCTTTTTTGAACACCAGATATTTATATCGTCTAATCATTTTTAAATTTTTTGGAATTTAAATGTCATGGCACTCCATGCATGTGTCTAAGTTGTGACACCAATATATTTGAAAATTCATTTCAATTTACTGCACATAGAATTAACTCCCACACAAGTACACAAAGATTTTTTTTTCAAACCGTTATGGTTAGCCGCTGCATGTAGATGTAGTTAAAATTTGGATTACGGTCATTAAATGGCTAGAAAATCACTTAAATGTCTTAAAAGGTCAAATGACCCCTGAAATTTTCTAAATTTTGACATGACAGTTGTATTAGTGCACGTTAACTGTAGAAAAATTTTGAAGCCCATAAGAGGAAGCTATCGTCGATTCGTCATTAAACATGCATTCTTCCCTCCATGTTTTTCTGATCATTTTTTAAATTTTTTTGGAATTTAAATGACATGGCACTCCATGCATGTGTCCAGGCTGTGACACCAATATGTTTGAAAATTCCTTCCAATTTACTGCACATGGAATTAACTCGCACACAAGTACACAAATATGATTTTTCAAACCGTTATGGTTAGCCGTTGCATGTAGATGTAGTTCAAATTTGAATAACGGTCATTAAATGGCTATAAAATCACTTAAATGTCTTTAAAAGGTCAAATGATCCCTAGAATTTTCCAATTTTTCACATGAGAGTTGTATTAGTGCAAGTTAAATGTAGAAACTTTTTGAAGGCCATAAGAGGAAGCTATCTCCCGTTCGTCATCAAACATGCATTGTTCCCTCTCGGAACCACGAGCCTTCTAGTGAGTTGCTCCGGTTTGTGAGGGGTGTGTGTCCAAATTTTCGTCAAACAGGCCAATTTTTTTACCACATCATCTTGGTGGCATGACATTACGTCAAGCAAGGTTTCATGTTTTTCTGATCATTTTTTAAATTTTTGGAATTTAAATGCGATGGCACTCCATGCATGTGTGTCCTAGCCGTGACACCAATATGTTTGAAAATTCCTTCTAATTTACTGCACATGGAATTAACTCGCACACAAGTACACAAATATGATTTTTCAAACCGTTATGGTTAGCCGTTGCATGTAGATGTAGTTCAAATTTGAATTACGGTCATTAAATGGCTAGAAAATCACTTAAATGTCTTTAAAAGGTCAAATGACCCCTAGAATTTTCCAAATTTTAACATGACAGTTGTATTAGTGCACGTTAAATGTAGAAAAAAATTGAAGGCCGTAAGAGGAATCTATCTCCCATTCGTCATCAAACATGCATTGTTCCCTCTCAGAACCACGAGCCTTCTAGTGAGTTTCTCATGTTTGTGAGGGGTGTGTGTCCAAACTTTGGTCAAACATGCCAAAAAAAATTACCACATCATCTTGGTAGCATGACATTACATCAAGCAAGGTTTCATGTGTTTCTGATCATTTTTTAACTTTTTAGAATTTAAATGGCATGGCACTCCATGCATGTGTCCAGGCCATGACACTAATATGTTTGAAAATTCCTTCCAATTTACTGCACATGGAATTAACTCGCACACAAGTACACAAATATAATTTTTCAAACCATTATGGTTAGCCGTTGCATGTTGATGTAGTTCAAATTCGAATTATGGTAATTAAATGGCTATAAAATCACTTAAATGTCTTTAAAAGGTTAAATGACCCCTGCAATTTTTTAAATTTTCAAATGACAGTTGTATTAGTGCACGTAAACTGTAGAAATTTTTTGAAGGCTGTAAGAGGAAGCTATCGCCCGTTCATCATCAAACATGCATTGTTCCCTCTCGGAACCACGAGCCTTTTAGTGAGTTGCTCCGGTTTGTGAGGCGTGTGTGTCCAAACTTTCGTCAAACATGCCAAATTTTTTACCACATCATCTTGGTGGCATGACATTACATCAAGCAAGGTTTCATGTGTTTCTGATCATTTTTTAATTTTTTGGAATTTAAATGCCATGGCACTCCATGCATGCATGTGTCCAGGCCATGAGACCAATATGTTTGAAAATTCCTTCCAATTTACTGCACATGGAATTAACTCGCACACAAGTACACAAATATGACTTTTCAAACCGTTATGGTTAGCCGTTGCATGTAGATGTAGTTCAAATTTGAATTACGGTCATTAAATGGCTAGAAAATCACTTAAATGTCTTTAAAAGGTCAAATGACCCCTGCAATTTTCTAAATTTTCAAATGACAATTATATTAGTGCATGTTAACTGTAGAAATTTTTTGAAGGCCGTAAGAGGAGGCTATCGCCCGTTCATCATCAAACATGCATTGTTCCCTCTCGGAACCACGAGCCTTCTAGTGAGTTGCTCCGGTTTGTGAGGGGTGTGTGTCCAAATTTTCAGCAAACATGCCAAAAAATTTACCACATCATCTTGGTGGCATGACATTACATCAAGCAAGGTTTCATGTGTTTCTGATCTTTTTTTAATTTTTTGGAATTTAAATGCCATGGCACTCCATGCTTTGTGTCATAGCCGTGAGACCAATATGTTTGAAAATTCCTTCCAATTTACTACAGATGGAATTAACTCGCACACAAGTACACAAATATGACTTTTCAAACCGTTATGGTTAGCTGTGGCATGTACATGTAGTTCAAATTTGAATTACGGTCATTAAATGACTAGAAAATCACTTAAATGTCTTAAAAGGTCAAATGACCCCTGAAATTTTCCAAATTTTGACATGACAGTTGTATTAATACTACAAATTTTCTCGTACATTTAAAACACCATCCGTTGCCACTTTACTCCAAATTCGTCTTTCACAGCTAATAAAAAATATCAACAACATCACACACAGTTTTTTTGTAGGAACCGTTTGCGGTGAAAATTCGTGGGTCTATTTAAGTCTTCCTCCTTAAGCTTCGCTGACTCGTTTGCTCCAATGCCGGCAACCCCCGAATCCACTAATCCCGACCCCCATTCCCGCAACCCCTTCTTGCAAAGATGATGCCGTGGAAACGCTTCGTGAGGGTCCGTACGGTGGCCGCGTCCTCCCCGAGCGCCGGCGCCTGCGCCGAGAGTGCCACCGCATCCGCATTGAGCACAGCTGCATCTGCCGAGAGGGCGTCTGTGGCAGCCGACAGGGCAGCTGCAGCAGCCGAGACGGCTGTAGCAGCTACTGCGACAACGGCTGCAAACACCGAGAGAGCTCGAGCTGCCGTCTGTGCCGCCAATGTCGCCCTGGCCCGGGTTGAGGCCATCCACGCCAAGATTGAGGATGCACACGGCAAGATATTCCAGGCCACCTCGGAATCCAGCATGCAACCCACGTCCGAAAAGGCGGCGGTGGCCATGGAGCACCTGCTTCCTCATGAGATCGCCGAGCGGGAGCTGGAGATGCAGGAGGCGGCAGAGATCGAGGAGCGCCGGGAGGAGGAGTTGCGCGTGGCCGAGGTCGAGGTAGAGAAGAGTCTGTCCGTCGAGGAATCGGCGGTGGAGTACCAACACGAGCTCTGGTGCAGCCACTACTACGAGTACTACAACCTTGAGGACGGTGCCGAGGACGAGGACGAGGACGCGGTCGACTTCAGCGGGGGGGACACGGAGTCCACCAACGGCGGCATGTCGCCAGGACAAGTCATCGATGTCTCATCTCACACCAGCGATGCATAGGCTGGTGCGGCGGTGGCTTTGTTAAAATTATGCGTACTTAGGCTTTGTTTTTTAATGTTGGTCTTTTGTTAGAGCAATGTTTAGGTCAACTGGCTCTGTTTAATTACTAAAATTGCTCGATTCAGTAAGTGTGGTCTGTGTGATGTATGTTCTTTTGTGTGCCCAAATTAGCAAGCGATGTTAAATTATACAATGACGTGGATGAGGACATAACCCAGGGAAATTTTCACCAAAATTTGAATTATCAAACTCATCCCATGCGCATAAAGCAGAAGAATCGTTTGCGATGCACACAATCGTTCAAAGTGAATGGTGTCCGGCGGCACCGCGCGCAAAGTTTCCCTCCACATTTCGAAAATTTTGGCCTACCGCCAAAATATCTACCCCATCCCCCCCCTCTTCCCCACCCCCTTTTCTCCCCGACCACAAGTCACATTTCCCCTGTTTCCTCCTTCCTTCCGAAGCTATAGCCGCTTCCTCACTTGCTTCCTCGCTCTCGCCGTCTCGCATCCTACCGCCGGGGTCGCCATGGTCTTCTTCAATGACCTCTCCAGCGGTTCCTCCGACGATGACAACTCCTTCACCACCCGGGTATGCCTCTCTTCTCTCTCTCGGGTTATGACTTGGAATGAAGGATTTTAACCCAGCGGTCGATTTGAGTCATTTCTTCCTCTTGTAGCTCCCTAGGACCATCAGTTGCAACGAATGGAGCGGGGTGGCTGAAGATCTGCCTGCTCGTTGTCACCATCAATCTCCATGCATGAAGTTAGTTACATTTGAATCTGTGGATAGTGGGAGAAAGTTTCTGGCATGTGCAGAGAAGGTTAGCCCCACTTTCGTTGTTACAAATCATTTGTTAGATGTGATTCGGACACTGTCACTGTGCTTTGTTATTCTGGATGTTAAGACAGTGTCACAGTTTGTACCTAGTATCTAAAAATGTTGCATCTCATGAGCGGTGCCATTAGAAAATTATTTGGCACCGCTTCAGCAGTTCATGCAGCCAACTTTGGTCCACACATCCGAGCAGCCAAGCAGTAAAATACTAAATCTTTATGGCACGAAGGAATTGGGCATCGGAGCAACTAGGTGCTCCGGAGTCCAAGTCCCTAATTTTTTTCCGCTGCATCAGCTCTCCAGTGCAGGGCACCAGTGCCAAATGTAGCAACAGTTGTCTTTACACCGGTTTTGGCATATATAGTGGACGGCCTTAGTGCTATTAGTTCTATGTTACTAAATTTGTGCATGTACACACATGTTAGTATCAATTTGATGTCATCCAAACACTGTCACTATGCTATTGCAGTTATATTTAGCTTCCTCATAAATGTTCAATTTGTTATTTATAGTACATGACTAAGAACTTGTCGCGTTGTTGTAGTTAATTATAGCTTCTGATGTTTCAGAATTTGGTTGTTGTCTAAGTAGCAATTAATTCATTTGCACATTGATCTTTTTGAGAAGATATGTCATAATTAACTTGTTTCTTCAGTTTTTCAAAATATGTATTTGGTGATTTTCTATGTTGCTAGAAACCTATTTCCCCTACAATTGTTACTGATCTAGTTTTAAATATTATAGGATGAACGGAAGTGTTCTTACCTGGAGTGGGTTGATCAAGAGTGGCCACAGTCTTTGAAGATGTGCCTAGCAAAGCTCTGGAGCATGTATGAAGAAGAGAACAGAGGTAGGCTTAGAGAAAGTGTTGTCAACGCTGAAGAATATTTGAAGATGCGGGATAGAAAGAGGAAGATGGAGAATGAGCTCAGATTTTTTAAATTAGACTTTGCTAAGATGGTGTTGGCGAAGTAGGAGGCACTTACCCAGTTGGCCAGTGCAAAACAGGTTCTTACTGAACTGAAAGCAGAGGTGGATAAGATGAGCCTGGATGATCTCGATTAGGAAAATAAATATATTGTTCTAATATTGTTCTTATGAAGGTGAACTAGTTATATGTTGTACTGTGCTGTTTTCAGGTAGCTATCGTACTGTGATGTTAAAATATATTTATGTGCCTGATATGAAATTGGCAAACAGGTGTTCGATACGAAATGTGAATTTGTGTAATACTGGAATTATTAATTGTAAACTAATAAACCTGCTAAATGGATCATGGAACTTTGCAAACGGTTCTAGCAGTAAAAGCGCTTGTGATGGATAGACCAATGACATACGGTTTGCTTCATCAAATCATGTGTGATGTAGTTGAATAAAAGCAAACGGTTAACCGAGGCAGAGCATGTGTGATAGTTACACCTATCACACACGAGGCTATACATAAAACTGTGTGTGATGTATATACAAACGGAAACGTTTTCCCTGGATTGACTATGTGGGATGTACATACGAACGGAAACGTTTTCCCTGGAATGACTGTGTGGGATGTACATAAGAACGGAAACGTATTCCTTGGATTGACTGTGTGGAATGTACATAACAAACAGAAACGTTTGTCTGGGACTGACTGTGTGGGATGTACTTACGACCAGAACTGATTGGGCCTGTATAACCATATTTGATCGCTCGCCCGTCGCACACGACCTTATTTTGCCGAGCGTGTGTGACCGGAGGGCCTATCCCCGACGGTTTCTGGGTCATGTGGGAAGGACCCCCCTATCGCAGTCACTCACTTGGCGATGGTTCAAAACGCCGTCGCGGAAAGGGGTCAAAAACCGTTTATATAGCATCTCACTGTACCAGTGTTTATCGCCTTAGCAAGATCATGTTCCATGAAAATAATGGTGTCATCCTCATATTGTAGTATGGACACCCTACCATCCACTAGAAGCGGGATTAGACCACCTACCTGGCCGTCCTCCTTAGCTCTATTAATGAGGATGACCAACATATCAGCGACAACATTAAACGGGATAGGAGACATCGGATCTCCCTGTCTCAATCCTTTTTGCATTTGGAAATAATGACCTATGTCGTCATTAACCTTGATTCCTACGCTGCCATCCTATATAAAGGATTCGACCTGCTTCCTCCAGACCACATCAAAACCTTTCATACGCAAGGCTTGCTGTAAAAATGGCCACTTGACTTTAGCATATGCCTCTCGAAATCCACTATGAAAACCACTCCATCAAGTTTCTTCGAATAGATTTCATGCAAGATTTCATGTAGAACAACCACTCCTCAATGATATGTTGTCCATGCATGAAAGGCATTTGAGTCGGCTGAACCACAGAATGTGCAATCTGTGTAAGGAGATTCCTTCCAACTTTTGTTAAAATCTTAAAGCTAACATTGAGCAGACATATTGGTCTGAACTGCTCAATGCGAACCGCCTCTTCCTTCTTTGGTAACAATGTGACTGTCCCAAGTTCAGTTTAAATAATTGTAAATGCACATTAAATGGATCATGGAACATTAGCGTCAAGTCACCTTTAATAATATCCCAACACCTCTTATAGAATTCTACTAGGAAACCATCCACACCATGTGCTTTGTTATTCTTCATTTGCGAAATTGCCTCAAACACTTCCTTTTCAGTAAAAGGGGCAGTGAGAACATCATTCTCATCATCTCCCAGTTGTGTTATGTCCTCAACAATATCCTCGTTGAGTAAGACATAGTTCTCTATTGGGGGCCCAAACAGCTTATTATAAAACTTGGAAATATACATCTTAAGGTTCTCATGCCCAACAATTGTACCCTCATCTTGTTCAAGTTGGATGCTCTTCTTTTTTCTATGTTTCCCATTGGCAATCATATGGAAAAATTGTGTATTATTATCCCCTTGAACCACTTGACTCACTTTATCTCTAAGGCCCCATTTGATCTCTTCTTCTCTAAGAAGCTTTGCCAAACTGACCTCGGCCTCTTGTTTAGCCACCGGTTCATTTATGTCAAGCAAATTAGTCTCGGCTTTTAAATCGAGCTCATTAATGATTGTTAAGCAGCCTCTCTTTTTGTTGCTTATATATACCACTATTGTTCTTAGTCCAACCCCTCAAGAACTATCTCAGATGTCTAATCTTAAATTGCCATCTGTCAATGTTTGAATCTCCCCTTTGCTCTGAGGCACATTCTCTGGCTATCAAAGCTAGGAAGTCCTCTCTCTCGAACCAAGAAGTTTCAAAAGAGAAGATATCTTTGTTGCCGCGGTGAACCGCCTCGCCGGTGGAGAATTCCACTTCCCTAGCCTCTGCACCAACTAAGGATGCATACATCCATTAAGCATGAGTTCCAGGGTTTTTGTCTTGATTAATAACCAAGCCTGGTCCTCTAGATAAACTGCATGAGTACTAGGAAAGGCTGGTCCTCGAGAATAAATAGGAACCTAAATTCGCCTCCGTGAGGATTTCAACTCAGGTGCTAGGTTTGTACATCCACTCCCCCAACCAGTTAAGATAGGCTCACTTCCTTAAAAATAAGAAGGAACTTTTGGGACATGTTTGGTTCCTCGCATAGACCCCAACCAGGCTCGCGTGGGAAGGAACTGGACTGATTGGTTGCTTGTGTTCACTATTCAGCCTGCATAACACGAAACGTAAAGCATCTTGGGGCCAGGCCCGCTGGGAACCGTAGAATCAACAGTTTTTCCATAGCTAGACCCGTGGGATGCACGTGGGCGGCGATAGCTACACGCGAGGAGCCATGCTCGAGACATCGTGTTGTTTCCTGAAGCACCGGCATAATTACCATCACCTTCCCTCACCGTTCACTCTCCACTCTCCCGTTCTCACATCGGTGGTGGTGATCAGCGAATCAGAGAATGGCAAGGCGAGCACTGGCGTCCATCAGCAGCATCAATGGTAGCACTTCAGCAATGCCGGTAAGCCCTATTTTCACCTCTAACGATTTTTATATTTGATCCGCGTTTTAGACACAGTTTGTGCATTCGATCTGTGTGCTAGGGGAATCGGGAATAGCGATAGGATTGATCAATACATCATGGTGAGTAGCAAGTAGCGATGGATTTTTGGGTTTCGATTGGGATTGAGTACATGGGGAATGAGGAGTCGGGGTAAATCTTACACATTAGCGATAAATCCTAGCCGTGGCGACCCTAGAGGCGCTTGGAGCATCGGGGGTCCTTGGCCTTGTATTTGTCCTCCAACTCAATCGTAGAATGCACCATCTCCTCATCCCCGTCATCGCCCAGAACGATTGGCATGGTACAGTTGGCTGGCTCTAGCGCCCTGACCACCACCTCCACCGCTTCTTTTTCCTCCAGCTCTAGAACGATGACGGCCAGCGACATCGAGGCGGTCGTCTGGTCTTGACGAGCCATGTACCCCATGTACTTGGCCCATCTTGCTCTCTGGCCAGCATTGGTGGACTCGGCCTGATCCATGGCCCAATGCAGTATGTCCACTGGCATAGCGCCTTTCAATGCATGTCGTCGAGGCTGGTGAAGTTAGAGCACACTTCCATGGTGTTCTCGAACTTGGTGCGATCACCGAGTAAGCACCCAAGGAAGAAAGACCTCCAACCAATGCCCAGAGGAAGGGGTTGGGTATGGGGTTCATGGCGATGGAGATGTAGAAGAGGAGTGACAGTGAGAGACGCAGAGGGTTAATTCAGTGCGGTGGTGGGTAAGTAGTAGAGCCTTTGGGTAGGTAAATATAGGGGCTTGGGACGATATGATTGAATGTTGTTTAACCTTTGAACTTTATGATATTCATAATGCTGATCAAGACAGAGAACAAGGGCAAGGAGGTGATGACGGCCTTGGAGAAGGGCAAGGAGGTGGTGCCTCCCTTGGACGACGATGTGGTGCTGGAGGAGCCCCCCAGCGGCAAGCGGAGGAAGTATGGGCACTACCATGAGGAGGCATGCCCAACTCACTTCTGCAAGGTGATCCTTACCCCGAAACTGGAGTGCCTGTCTATGCCTCTAGACTTCACGAAGCACCTCCCGGGCATGCCTCAGGAGTTCAAGCTAAAGATGAACACCGGCTACACATGGAGTGTGACAGTTCAGCTGATGAACGACAGGGTCACCCTAGATGAGGGTTGGGCCCCCTTCGCCGCTGTCCACCAGATCAGGATCGGCTACATGGTCACCTTCAAGTTGCTGACACCCGACACCCTGAAGGTGATCGTCTTCAACGACGATGGCATTGAAGTGATGACCAAGTGCAAGAAGCACGACGACGCCTTCGCCGTGAACGTCTAGAGAGCTCGTTGTTGCTTGATTGCTCGTGTTGGTTTGTGTTTTAAGTCTATGTCATACTTGTTCAGTTTAAGACTGCTTGTTTTAGGACGCCGATATTCACCACACGTGTGGCACAATGAACACCCGACCACACGACTCGTTCGGTCGTACCCATGAGCCAGCCCACACGACCCTGTGTGAGTGAACATTAAAACTGCCCACACGTTCCAGCGCAGCTACGGCCCACACGACCCTGTGTGGCAACTGCTCACCCCTACCCTGTGAAAGCGAACGCATGTGTAATTAACTTTAGTTGCCATGTGTAATTAACTGTAGTTGCCATCTCTAATTACTGTAGTTGCCATGTGTGATTAACTTTAGTTGTCATGTATAACTAATTGGAGTTGCCACGTGTGGTCAAACCATAGTTGCCATGTATGGTCAACCATAGTTGTCGTGTGTGATTAACTAGTTGCCACATATACACAATTGTAGTTGCCATCTATCACCGTGTGAGCATCATGTGGGCGAAGAGCAGTTTCATCCACACGTTCGGGCGAGCGTCATGACCGGCCCGTTAAAAGGACGCTTACTTTGCGAACAAAGTTCAGAATCAACAAAGGTTCTCCGAACGAATGGAGTGTACAACTGGGGCATCCGTTCGGGCGAGGAGTGCCCACACGTGTGGCACTAAATGATAACGCCCACACGACGTTGGGTGCTTACGTGGCTCTCGACCCAGATGGCAACTGCTGTAATATTCGTGCAAATGAATCGATCGACATCGACTGCGTTTGGACCATGTTGATAAGTGCCACACGTGTGGATGTTATCATTTAGGTTGTTTTAAGTGTGATACCATGTTTAACTTGCTAAGCTATCTATTTTGTGTGTCTATGTTTTGTTCTGCCTTACTAGTGTGCTGGTAAACTCACCACCTTCACAAGGAGGTTACGGACAACATGTGTTGTTGCAAGTAACCAAACACCCTGACTTATGTTTCCACCTAAACAAGTCGGCGACCCTACCTTCTGTTTCGTCGCACCTAGGTTAGAGAGAGTGCAAGCAATCAAACAACATACAGATGTTTGTTTTTTGCCTTTTTTTTAACCAGACCCAACTAAGACATACTCCCTCCATTCCACAATGTAGTGCGCCCGCGCTTCCCGAGATCTAAGTTTGACCACAAATTTAACCAACGAGACCGGCGGGAGCAAAAATTATACTACCGAATTCAATCGAATTTGGTGGTATAATTTTTGCTCCCACCGCAGTCGGTCTCATTGGTTAAATTTATGGTCAAACTTAGATCTCGGGAAACACGAATTCGGTGGTATAATTTTTGCTCCCACCGCAGTCGGTCTTGTTGATTAAATTTATGGTCAAAAATTTAGATCTCAGAAAATACGAGCGCACTACATTGTGGAATGGAAGGAGTACATGCAATGCAGGCAAAATCGCTGCGGGCAAGCAAACACGCCCACGAAGACTTCTGGAGCACACCATCGGTGGTCCATTAAGATTTGGTTTGACTAAAACGACAGAGTGGCAACTACTTCCAACCTTCGTGTGGAATTTGTTTAAGTTGGCCACTTGGTATCACCTACACTGTCGAGTGCTAACTGTCTACCATCTGAGGAGATGAAAAAAATACTAACAGGTCGGTAACTCAAACCAGTCTCCACCGCCGATCACAGTGAGTCCCTGCGTTTAACGTCCGAGATTTATCGCCCTTCGACCATAGCAAGTCTGTTGGCAGTAGAATTAAGTGACGCGCTGATCTGATCAGTCGCAATATACAAATCGCCACGCCCTGTTTGCTGGTCACTTGGATGCTTTGCCACGAATCCACGGTAAAAAAGATTAGGATGGACTACGGAGGTGGGGCACGCGTAGTTGCCATGAAACTCAACTGGCTGGAATCTTTGCCCGTACGGGAGTACATTACTACCACTGCTTGCAATATATAAAGCGAACAAACGCGTGCTGCTCACCCATAAACTGATAGACCGCTCCTGATCCATCGCTTAACACATACTCAGCTGAGGATCGAGTCCGGCGACAATATGAGGGTACGGATGCTGTTTACTTGCAACATTTTTTCCAATTTTTGTGCGAATTCTGTTTGTTTACTTGGCCTACGGGAATCGACGGCGGTTTGATCGACTTGTGCGTGGTGTTGTTGCAGACGGAGATGGTGATCAGGATGCAGGCGAGCTCCGACAAGGGCCAGCACTCCAAGGCCATGAAGATCGCGGCGGCAATCGATGGTAAGCAACGCACCCCCATATAAAAAAAACTCCTCTGCTCTCGACGAGACTCTGCAATTGCTCAGTGCGTCTGTGACGGATTCGACCAGGAGTGGAGTCGGTGACGCTGGCGGGGGAGGGGCGCAACCTGCTGCGGGTGGTCGGCGAAGGCGTCGACTCCAACCACCTCACCAGCAGGCTGCGGCGGAAGGTGGGCCACGCCGACATCGTCGAGCTGCGGACGCTGCAGGCGGGCCGCGGCTACGCGAGCACCACCAACGCTGCCGCCGGAGGCGGCTACCACTCTGCGCAGGCCGCCGGCGCGAGCGCACGCGGGGACGCCGACGCCTATGGAGGGTACAACAGTTACAGCGCGGCCGGCTACTCGCCGGTGGCGGCCGGTCAGTACCACCGCGAGCAGCAGCCGTCGTACGAGTACGAGTACTACCTGCCGGCGCCATACCCTACCACCGTCGTCCACCACGAATACACGACCAGCGATCCAACCGGCTGCTCCATCATGTAGCGCCACCAGTGGTAGCTCTCGGTTTGGCGATTCTGTTGTTTTGTTTTTCACTGCGTTCATTTTTCTTTGTTTTTTCTTTTGTTGGAGGGTGCACTGTATCGTGTGTAGTGCGATCCATCGGGGCCAATTTTTGTCGGCCCTCGTCGGATCTGTAGTTTCTTAGTCAAATGGGTGCCTGGACGATGTCAAAGCGAGACGTGGAGTGCGAATTGTTGTGATGGCTACATTGATCAAATGGGTGCCTGGACGATGTCAAAGCGAGACGTGGAGTGTGAATTGTTGTGATGGCTACATTGATGTTTTGGTTCTATGCCTTGTATTGCCATATTTTGTCACATATTTTTTGTCAAGTTTGTCTAAAATTAGTTTAATAAAATAAGAGCCACAAGTAATTTGGCAAGCCTAAGGAAATTCTGCCACACATTTTGTGTCCAAACGCCAAGAATTTTCACACGCACATAGCACACATGAGCATCTTGGATGTAAAAAAACAAAATGTTGTTGAAGTTTTTCTATTTTTAAGATTTTTTTTTTAAGGAAGGCCATCATGACTAGCTTTATTACAACTTAAAGGGGTAAAACATCATCCACAAGTCTGGAGACAAGACAGCCCGGGGGCTTGTCCGTCCAACTACTAGAAATCTTATTACAGAAACTATGTTTAGCTAGCACATGTGCCGCATCATTACATGACCGAGAGCAATGATTAAAAATGACATTCCCAATAGAGCGTAGCCGCATCCACACACTCCGCAAAAATTGCCGCAGCAGCGTCCCACCATCTTGTTTGCCCAGAGCAGTAATTAATCACCAAATGAGAGAAATATTGCTGGATATGTGAACTCAAGTCTGGCATACCTTCCATCCAGTTTCCCCTTCATCTTTAAGCCTTTTAATAAAGTTTTTCTTCCTATGTGCCGACGCAAAAGCTTGGAAGAAACCGGTATTCCGGTCTCCGCTAGTCAACCAAGTGGCCCGTGAACGTTGCATAACTTGTATTTCTTCCAGCTCCAGAAGGTACTCAATTAGCTCAGCAATTTCCTTTCTTTTTACTTCACTTTCATCATTCAGCGGACCAGCCATTACCTTCTCTAGTTCTCTTTGGACTCTGCGCAACCGTTTCTTTGGCTTCTTCAGTACTCTTTGATCCTAGTCATGAAAAGTGGCGTGCATCTTGTTAAGCTTCTGTGATATGGAGTTCAAGCCGTGGTCTGCTCCAACTGCATTCCACGCCTCCATGACAATGTTATTAAAATTTTCTTCTCTTAGCCACCTTGCTTCAAATCTCTTCGGATGCGCGGCTCCTGCAGCTGTACCATTAAAAAAAATTAACAATCACCGGGGGGGAGAGCATCCCCACCTGAATATATTACTCAAAAGGCCCGAGGGCCGAGGTTACATCAAAGAGTACAAAGAGAGGAGAGGTGTAGCCGCCAAGACATGGCCGCATCCCTACTAGCAGGATCCTTAAACCTAAAGACCCAAAGCATAAAATCAGAGATTACATTCCGAAGCGTGTCCATAGCAGAGTGAGTCTCAGAGCGGAACACTTGGGCGTTACGAGAGTCCCAGAGTTTCCAAAGGATGGAGAGGGCGACCGTGGGCCATAGGTTGATGTCGAGGCCGTCAGGAGTGACAATATCCCAAAGATGAGCGATGTCATGCGGAGGATGGAGCTGCAGTAGGCTCCATAACTGAGCAGCTCTAGGGCAAGAGAGAGCAAGGTGCGTAGCATCCTCTAAGCGGTGATCACATCTCAGGCAAGAGGCATCATCCGTGATGGTCTTGTGATGAAGGTTGGCCTTGGTATTAAGCCGATCCCGGAAGAGCAGCCAGCCAAAGATCTTTACCTTTATTGGTGCCTTGGAACCCCAAATACGATCGGCATGGATGTCGACCTCATTGGCGGAGGAGAGCAGCGAGTAGGCGCACCTAGCAGAGAACGGAACGCCGTGGGTGAGGAACCTGTCATCAGGAGCATCGCTGGTAGCCACATCCTGCAACAAAGAAAGAACGACAGCAAGCTCGGCAGACGCAACAAGAGTTAGGCGATTCCTTAGGGTAGCGAGTAAGCCATCATGCATAACATCAGAGACCAGGACGTGGGTACAAGTGGAGTGGAAGAACAGGCTCGGGTATTTGTGGGCGAGAGGGGTATCGGTAAGCCAAGAGTCTAACCAGAAAAAGGTTGAAGTCCCACTATTGACTAAGACAAAAGAAATAGATAAAAGTTTTTGGATGTGGTTGCTAACAATCTTCCAGAGGAAGGAGGGGTTTGAGGGGGATAGAGAGAAGTCAAGCGAATGGTGTTGGAGGAACCAGTGAGCCCAGGGTAAGTCAGGATTCCACAGAAGTTTGAAGGCGAATTTTAGGAGTAGGCAGTTGTTCTGGAGCCACAAATCTTTTAAGCCTAGGCCACCATAGTTTTTAGGCTTGCACACATTTTTCCAGGCGATAAGACATTTTGCCCCCGAGCAAGTTTCTTCGGCGGCCCAAAAAAAGGAGCGGCAGATAGCCTCTAAGCGCTTGATAATGCTTTTAGGCAGCTGGAAGACTGACATGAAGTGCGTAGCAAGAGCGTCTAATGTGGCAGAGATTAGGGTTAGACGTCCCCCACGAGATAGAAGCCTAGCGGCCCAACCTGAGAGGTATTTTAGGAAACGTTGGACGAGAGGTTCGAATGCGGAGGAGGGGAGGCGAGTGTGGGATAGAGGTAGCCCTAGGTAGATCTGGGGAAAGGAGGAGAGGTCACAACCAAAAGTGTGAGCAATATTTTGAGCCAGCGTCGGGTCCGTGTGAATGGGAACCAGAGTGGTTTTGTGGAAGTTAATAGCCAGGCCCGTCGTGAGAGCAAAGTTGTCTAAAATGGATTTTAGAGTTGTGGCGGTCGTGGCTGAGGCCTGCGCAATGATGAGCGTGTCATCAGCGTACTGCAGAACAGTAGGGGGTCGATCTGGGTAGATAGGGTGGCATAGGTCATTCGGAGAGAAAGCCTGAAGGATTAAACATTGCAGAAGGTCCGCCACAATAATAAAGAGGTAAGGGGAGATTGGGTCACCTTGGCGCATGCCGTTCTTACAGATAATCCATCTACCGGGGATGCCATTAAGAAGAATGGCAGTTTTGCTGGAATTTAGGAGAGTCTTGATCCAGATAACCCACTTAGGTGGGAACCCTCTGGCAGAGAGGATAAGAAGCAGCGAATCCCAGCAAACGGAGTCAAAAGCCTTGCGGAAGTCAAGCTTAAGGATCATAGTAGGAGCCTTCCTAGCGTGGCAAGCACTAAGCAGGTCAGCGGCATAGATAAAGTTTTCAGCAATATTCCTGCCAGAGATGAAGCCGGTTTGGTTGTCGTGAACAAGAAGAGGGATTAAGGGTTTTAATCTATTGGTGATGGCCTTGGCCAAGGCTTTTGGGGGGCAAATTTGTAGAGAGATAGGTCGGAAAGCGTCAAGAGTTCTAGCGGAGACGCTCTTGGGCAGAAGAATCATGTGAGCTCGATTGAAACGTTCGACATCGATCTTGAGGTTATAGAAGTCATTAAAAAAAGGAAGAACCAAATGCTTAACCGAGTGCCAAAACCGACGATAGAAGCTAGGGCCGAGTCCGTCAGGGCCAGGACTAGCATTAGGATTCCTTTGAAAGAAAACATCCTAGATTTCCTGCGCAGAGAAAGGGTTGTCAAGGGGAGCAAGCTGAGGGATGTTGTCAGGGTATAACTCAGAAAGGTCAAAGCGCCAAACCGGAGGATTGTTAGATCCAATTAGATTGTCGAAGAAGGACTTAAGGATAGAGGCCTTATCATCGTGAGCGGTGAATTCGATGCCATTTTCCTCAAGAATGGCGATCTTGTTTTTCCTAAAACGTTGAGAAGCCGAGACATGGAAGAATTTTGTGTTCTCATCGCCTTCGACAGCGGCCTTAACCTTACCTCTTTGCTTCCAGAAGAGCACTTTTTGATGGATGGCCCTTTGTAAGCAGTTTATGACTACCAGCCGCAGAGAGTTTTCGGGTCTGGAAAGATGACGAAATTCCTCTAGGTGGTCCAACCTATTGATAATGATCTTGCAGTCGGTCTCCCATTGTAGAACTAGTCTAAGGGTTTTGGCCCAGGTTTTGAGACAGAAACGAGTCTTTTAATGGCAGCGGCTAAGGTTTGATCAGAGGTAGGAAGTCGAAAGTCAGAAGACCAAACATCGTTAACGATGCGTCTACAGGCCGGGTGGAGAGCCCAAAAGGTCTCGAAGCGAAATAGGTTAGATTTAGGGATTTGCGAAGAGACATGAACAAGCAGAGGCACATGGTCAGAAAAGAAGCGTGTTAGGGAGGAAAGGGTGGAGTTTGGAAAGGCCTCATCCCAGGCGAGGTTGATGAAAGCTCTGTCCAAACGCTCAAGGGTGGGGTTTTGGCGTTTGTTGGACCAGGTGAAGGGTCTGTCGAGGAGAGGAAGCTCAATGAGCTGCAGGTCGGAGATAGTAGTGTTGAAAAGGCTTGCTTCAGAGGCATGAAAGTTATCGTTATTCTTCTCATAGGCGAAGCGGATCAGGTTAAAATCACCGACAAGTAACCAGGGGGTCGAGTCCGGGGGTTTGATGTCAGACAGCTCCTGTAGGAAATTGGTTTTAAGGTGACGTTGAGAGGGGGCGTAGATGTTTGTGATAGTGAGGGTGGCATTAGAGGCTGGGCACGAGAGATTTAGCGACGTAGAGAAATTACCGTGAGAGTGAGATGTAAGAGTTAGCACATTGGAATTGATAGCGGAGATAATGCCTCCAGCCGAGCCGACCGCAGGCAAGTGAACGGATTGATCTGGCGAGTGAGGCAGGAAGCTGAACAGCTTCTGGTTAGATAAAACATCTAATTTAGACTCCTGGAGGAGGGTTACGGAGGGGTTAGACGAGATGAGTTCGGACATAATGTCCTTGCATTTATCAGCATCGCCGAGACCGTGGACATTCCACGAGAGGATAGAAAAACTAGTTTGATTCATGGATAACCAGCTTACACCAAACATCGGATCGCAAGACAGCAATTAAAATACAAGTGGATGAGCGCGTCGGACCAAGAGACATGGTCATGGTCGACGGCAACCTAGCAGTACTACAGCGAGGAAAGTTAAACGGGCGCGGCTGAAGGCGCAAGCAGCAAAAACACCCTACCCTAGGGCGCTCGCTCCGACAGGCGGTAGGATGAGAAATCATGGCGAGGGGAGGGCACCGGCCGCGCGCACCGCGTCAGCCTCGTCCACGTCGGCGCCGCAGATAAGAGAGATACGTGCGAGCGCCTCAGCCGCGTCATCAGCTTCCGAGGCGTCTTCGTCGGACTCGCAGAGGGAGGAGGATGCAACCGCAGCCTTGAGCTCGGCAGACACAGCGAAGAGGTTGAACTTGGCAGCCTTGACCCTAGACGCCTTCTGCACCATGGTCTGGTAGAAGGGCAGCTCCTGCTCGGCGATGCGAGCACTGCGCCTGACCTTGGCCGCGGAGACAGCCCGGTGAGAGTGAACGGCATGTTTGCGAAGAGTGTTGGCATGCACGTCAAGGTCGTTAATGGAAGCAGATGACTCGGCGGTAGCGATAGTAGCAGAGTGCGCCGGAGCATGGACCGTGAGCACCACCTGATGTGTGGGCACGGCCAAGTCGTTGGTCGTGTGAGCGTGAGTTCCCGCAGCAGGCGCAGGCGGGGAGGAGACCTCGAGCAGGCCCGAAGCAGCCGCAGGAGAGGCGATGGCAGTACCCGAGGCGGGTTGAACGCGAACAGCAGATAACGGTGAGGTAAGGGGAGCCACCGCGGCCGTCGTCCCGAAGTCGCAAACGGGCGGAGGAAACACAAGGAGAGCATCGATTGCCCCGTCTGGGTGCTCGGCCACCAGAGGAGCGGCTGTGCGGACGGCCGAGGCGTCGCGACGCTCCAACAGAGAGCCGGACGAGCGAGGCGGAGCATGCCCCCGAGCCCGTTCCGCGAACTCACGCAGAGCAGCCTCGCGCACCGCGGAGGTGTGGCTGTCGTTAGAGATGGCGTCTTTGTCATCGGAGGAGAAGGGAGAAGGGTCCTCCGGGCCGATGTCATGGGCGCGGAAGTAGAGCTCGGTGAGGGTGACCGTGATGAGGTCACGCCCCGGAAGGAGGACGACCATGTCGGGAGGTAGACGCTTGCCGCGGATGATCATCACGAGGGCTCGGACGCTGATGAAGTCGCCGGCACCGACGCAGTAGGGGTCTAGGGCACACACGGCCCCAAGGTGTGCAAAAAAGTAGTTGACGCCGTCCTCGTGCCACAGCTCGTGCGGTAGGTAGCGGAAACATGCCCTCCGCTCCTCCCCCTCCTCCCAACCCAACCCCCTCCGCTCCGGCATGCCCTCCCGGTGTCCGAGCTGCTGCTCTCTCCCTCACCTCCGCCGAGACTGCCAGTAACATCGGGGACCGCTTTGCGCATGCCTGGAACTACGCTCGTTTCCAGCTGCGCCTTGACGAAGCTTCTGGGATCGACTTCCAGAGCGCCATCTGGTCCTCCCTTCGCTCTCATGTCTCTCCTGGTTGCCGTGGAATCGTCACGGCAGATGTCCTAGTGTGAGGACTTAGTCGTGGAGCCATCGCAATGAGGTTAGCTTAAAGGGGTTAATCAGGACAAAGGACACGGGGAGTTTATACTGGTTCGGCCCCTTGCGGTGAAGGTGAAAGCCTAATCCAGTTTGAGGTGGTATTGCTAGGGTTTCGATGACCAGGGAGCGAATACGCTTAACCTGGCTCTCGATTTGTTGTCTCTTGTCCCTAAACCGCCGCCGGGTCGTCCCTTTATATACACAGGTTGACGCCCTGCGGTTCACAGAATCCCGGCCGGCTCATAAACGTGTCCGGCTCGGTATCCACTCTTTCCTATCTTACAATACAAGTCATATACTTATGGCGGTTTACATCTATGGGCCCTAACTCGCCTTTGGGCTTTGGGCCTTCTTATTAAGTCTCCTTCGTAAGTCGCCATCTTCTATGTCTTCATGGGCTTCAATACAGGTAAATTACTATGAGCATAACCCGGCCCCTCCTGGGCGGTTTATACTCAATAGTTATATCCCCAACATTAGGCCCCAGGTTGATTTGAACTTGTTCATGTCAATCTTCAACACTTAGGAAAATTCCTTCTTCATTACCTTCGCAAAAATTTGTAACTCGCCGTGACGCCATCTTCCGAGATCATGATAACCCGCCATGACATCACCTGTCATTAATTTTATAAACATCCAGAAATCATATATGCATCTCCTTTTTAATGAACCTCCAAAAATCGAGGCGTCAGTCCTGTCACATATCCAATTTGGAGCTCCTCGATTCCCGCGCATGCCACTTATCCATTCACCTTATAAATAGGGCCAGGGGTCCTTTTCACTCTCCCCCCTTGCCTCCTCGTCTCTATCTTCCACCTCGCATCGCCTCAGCGCCCGAGCTCCGCCGCCGTCGTCGACCTTTGCCACTGCCTCAACAACGGCCACTGCATCAACCTGAATCGACCAAAGTTCGTCCGCGCGCCTCCACTACTCAACAGTTCTGGTGAGTCCTCTTCCTTCCTTTTCCCCTAGCTCCCATTAGGGTTTCCACGAGTTCATCGGAGTTCATCCTCGTTCTTCGCTGTAGCTTGTAATTTTTGATTCAAACTTGGCACTCCTCCTGTGCGGCGGTGGTCGTGGTACTTACTTTTGCTTATTAGAACATCTCCTTTTGCATAAGAAAACCAATCTGAATACATGAACTGCTCAGGTACTGAAACTTTTTAGGTCTAGATTTTTCCATTATCTGAACTGCCGTAGATCCACAATTATAGCATTAATCTGTGAAACCTGTTTTTCCAACACTTAGCCATTTTCCAACTTCAGATCTATACTTTCAATATCCATGTAGGCGGTTTAACCTCAGAAAATAATAACCTGCCAGGTACCATTAGTCCACTCTTAAACCGCCAAGTGCTCGTCTTTGTGATTTGATAACGTCACAGTCTGGTTTAACATTTATGCATGCTTCAACACTTTCTGCTTGTTAAACATGAACCTTAAACCGGCACAAATTTTTTCCAGGTTATCATATAAATGGCCAAATCTTTTTATTCCTGTAACTGGGTTCAATCCCGAGTTACCGAAGAAGAACTGAACGGGTGTGTTGCAACCGGCGCTTTAGCGAAAAAGGAAGACATCCACTGGAGAGCCCCCGGTCTAGAAAATCCTCCTGAGCCCAAGGATGGGGAAGTGATCGTTTTTGTTGATCATCTGAGTCGAGGGTTCAGCCCTCCCGGATCAAAAAAATTCCGTGACGTGCTTCACTTCTTCCAACTTCACCCTCAAGATATTGGGCCTAACTCCGTGTCCAATATTTGCAATTTTCAAGTGTTTTGTGAAGCCTACCTGCAAGAAGAGCCCATAGTCGAACTGTTCAGAGATTTCTTCTATTTAAACCGCCGTACTGAATTTACGGATGGGCCTAATACTGAACTTGGCGGGGTTTCAGTTCAGAAGAGAAAAGACGTCAGCTTCCCTCACGCTAAGCATCATAGCCATCCTAAAGATTGGAATCAAACTTGGTTCTATTGCCAAGATACATATCCAGCTGGCGAGAATCCTCTGCCGGGTTACCGTGCTCACCGGCTTACCGATGCACATCCATTCCCCCAAAGACTCAATGCAAAGGAACGGTCCAAATATGCACCACAGCTTTCAAAGCTCAAAGCCTTTATGGCAAACGGTTTGATAGGCATTGATTTTGTCCGTTGCTGGGTATCTTGGAGCATTTTGCCTCTAAGTCGTCGCCCCGGTTTAATGTGTGAGTACACAGGGGATGTGAAAGACCCTCAACGCCACACTGATATTCAGCTGACTGATGCTGAAATTACTGAATCTGTCAAGAAGATGTTGGATGAACCGGTGACCGACTGTAGCAAGACAGGACTTAGTCCTTTCTGTGCTTCAAATAAACTGCTAGCTGTAAGAATTGCCCCACTCCTGCTTTAATCCATATTCTTAATACTCCCTTATGATTTCTTCAATCTTTAAGCAGGGTGATGATCTGTTCTGGAAGAAGAAATCGCAGGATAAACCGGCCAAAACACCTCGTGTCAAGACCAAGGTCAACAAGAAGCCCGCTAAGAAGAAAAACACCGAGCCTACCGAGTTAAACATTGACGATGATAATCCGGAGTCAGAGGTAGAACTTGATTCACTTGGCTCTTTTTTCATACATCTCATTGATGATGATTTTTATCAGGACGACGCAGAAGCTAGCCGCGCAAATGACGTAGAGGTAACTATTCTCTCATCCGGTTCAGAACCTCTGCCCACACAGAAAACCCGACAAGCAAGCCGGAAAATAAGATTTTCTCACCTCCTAGCTTACTTGGATCCAAACTTTCTTTTGAAGAAGCAGCAACACGAAGCTCGCCGCACAACCCGGCATAGCGGCCATGTGGTCACTCTTCCGGTTTACCGAACTCGCCATTTCGTAAACACCGCCCAGAGGTCTCTTCTATTTCTGACACATCTTATCCCAAGGCGGGTTATTTCCGACAACCTCTTAATCCGTCTGATTCAAACTACCAGGAAACTTCCCATTCATCCTCTGGCGAGTCCATAGGGACACAAATTCCAACCCTCAAAACTGTTCCTGGGTGAGCATTTTTAACTAACCCCTTATACCTTATGCTTGATCATTATACTAACCTGTTATTTGCGTCTCTGTCAGAGCCAAGGCCAGACCCAGTAAAAAGGCCAAATTGAACAAACCGGCTGATGACAGCGCGCCAACTGATCTGGAAAAAAACCCGGAACAGTTTGAAACAAATACTGAAACTATTCTTGATGATCCGCCACCGCAAGATCATGACACTTTTGTTGAGCAGATGGAAATTGATCCAATGGGTCATGCTGATAAACCGCCAAGACCAACTAAGGCTGCTGATGATAAAGCTGACGATGTTGTAGTTACCGGTGTCAGGTATACAGCCCCAGACAACCCCACTGCTCTATCAAAACATAGTGCCAAAGAAGAATTTTCTGCTGTTGGCAAGGGAAAGTGGAAGGCGGACTTGGAAAGCTATGCACACCTCAGCGCCCAAGATATTCATTCTGGGTTTTTAAACCATTTGTACACAAGCCGTGATTATGAAGCCGGTTTACTGAACATGATGAAGGAGCGATATGAGGTAAATGCTGTTAACTCTGCATAAATATTCTTCCCTTAGCCGCCAAGTTTACTGGACATAAAAGAATAGAATGTTCTGCAAACTTTCAAGAGCCATATAGATCAACTCCACTAGCCCGCAAGGGCCGGTTTATAATGTCAATATGAACCGGGACTTTAGAATAATAAATCTTCAATTTCGCCTGTGTAGCCCCCAAGGGTCGACTTAATAAATATGTTAAGTTGAGACTAATTATGCTGTAAGGCTCAAAATTCTTTCTTAGGACCTTTATAATCCGGTTGACCATCAAGCTGATAGTTGTTATGTGCTTGGGACTTGTAAAAAAAGTTTGATAAGAAGCAATAGACATTAGCCCCCAAGTGCCAAGTATATTACTTGTTATGTGCTTGGGACTTTGAATATGCATTGCTATGTAATTAATTACATGTCTCTTGCAGGCTGATCTTAACAAGAAGGAATCTCAAATCGCCGACCTTCAAGAAAATATCAAGTCGCAACAAGCCGAGACCTCCAAAGCCAAGGAGGAACTGACCAGTGCCTTAACAGCAATGGAGAAACTGAAGGAGAGCTTCAAGAACGAGCGGGCAGGTTGGGATATAGAAAAGTCAACTCTGCTGAAGAGGGCTGAGGATGTTGAGGCTGCCCTTAATCCGGTAGCTGAGGAGCTGACTGGCTTGAAACAGCAAATAAATGCCATGACCGCTGCCATCTTTGGTAAATAACTTCTTCATAAGCTTTGAACATGTATTATGTAAGAGACTGTCGGTTTACCGATGTTTTTGATGATGCAGGAACTCACATTGCTCATCTTGGCTCAGATATGCGGTAAAAACTGAAAGCCGCCTATACACTTATAGAGCAATTATATACCGGCGTACAACGGATTATCTGCACAGCTTCCCATAATAAACCGCCCCCAACCTTGATCAAGGAGACGTTGGAAAGGCTGGCAATGATGCCTGCACGGTTTGAGGAGCTAAAGAAGTCAGCTGCCAGGGCGGGTGCTCTTACTGCACTGACTCGGGCCAAAGCTTGGATATCTGATCTTGATCCGGCCGATGTGGCAAACGGCTACCCGAGCATAAAGGAGGATGGGTCAGAGTTTAATAACGACGACCTCAGAGCCTTGACGAGGGAAATGCGGCCATTGGCCAGCAAATTGGCTGAAGAAACTGATCTTTCACATTATCAGTCAACTTATGATGCCAACAACAAGAGAGTTAACGCGCCAACTTATGATGCTCCAAATCTTATTCCTACAATCCGTAAGCATACCTATGCCCCTGATGTTGACCCCTCCACACTTATAAGTGATGAAGCTGTATTCAAGGCCTTAACTGGGATCGATTGGACCACCATTGATTTCCAGCCACTGGGTAGAGAGGAGGAAGATGAACCAGCGCTGGACGATCCGCAACTTTCAAGTCAGCCAGGCCAGGACTCGTAAGCTGGGGGCCGGTTTAGCAGCTGCTTTCTTTAAGACTTGTTAAAACAATTATTCTTTTGGGCCCCAAACGCCTTGTAATAGGCTAGCTTAAACTCTCGTTCTGCTATGCCATCATGCATATTTACTTTGCATGACACTGCTAATCCACCATGTTAAGATATGCCACTTATGCTTATAATATTAACACCGTGGAATCTGCTCCTGCATGCAACGGATTAAAAGTGTCCTGGCGGTTTACCACTGGACGGGTCATAACGCCCAATATAAAACCATGGAAACTAACATAGCTTATACCCAAATGCTGGACTTTAAGAATAACCAAATTTGAAATATATCATACCTGTGATATTTGATCACACTGTTGGTTTACCAAACCGGTGTAGTAAGGGGGAGAACCCAAACTTTGAGCACTGGTAATTATCATAGATTGCTTGGCTTATGAACAAAACTAGGCCGGGTTAATAAACACCGGATATTATCTTATCTCATACTGGCGACTTATAGTCAAAAGCCAGGCCGGGTTAATAAACACCGGATGAATTATGATCATAAAGCATTATAAGCCTCATCAAATAAACCTCAAAAACTGTGGAATAAAACAAACGAAAAAACAAGGCTTTTCATGGGCTGCCAGGCCGAAAATTGAGTGCTTTCACGGGCCGCACAGCCACTGAGTTAAACCTATATACAAACCTTATAAGATGGACCTCACATAACCAATCGTAGTTTTAACTTTGACAAGTTCAGGGTCTGTATAAGATTGACTTGTCAAACGTTCGGCGGGTCATTCCAGGAATACCTGGGCGGAGTGGCTTACTTAAAAAGGCAGGATAACCCGGGGTTTTAGGTGAATGCACCTGGCTTCCAAGCCTGGCTTTTAAGCCTATTACAAGGGTTATACAAACTCTTTGTTCTTTAGAATCAAGGAGCCCCCAAGTAATATTTTTGAGCTGTGCTCAAGGGGCACCTATGTTTGAGCTGTGATTTTGCAACAGACTCTCTTTGGTACCTTTAACCTGGGTAGCAAGCCCCCAAGTTTTTTTTCAGTTGGCTTATAAGCCGGTTCAAAGGGTAATCATAACTTCGCTCATAAGCCGGAAGCCCCCAAGTAACCAAAAACTCATTAAGAAAAGACGACAGAGGCCCTGCTTTAGCAGGGGTGCCGGTTTAATATATACATTGTCAAAAATATGTACATCAGAAGAGCCAATGGCTCAGGTGTAGTAAGGCCGAAGATGAGCAATATTCCACGGCCAGCGAGTCTCTTCCTCCGACGTGCGTGAGTCCTTGTGGTCTCGAACATCAATAAGGTAGTATGACCCATTGTTCAGATTCTTGCTGACCACAAAGGGTCCTTCCCAAGGTGGGGATAACTTGTGCATATCAGTCTGATCCTGGATAAGCCGGAGCACTAAGTCGCCTTCTTGAAAGGTTCTGGTCTTGACCCGGCGGCTGTGATAACGACGTAGATCTTTCTGGTAAATCGCCGAACGAGCCGCTGCGAGATCACGCGCCTCGTCTAACAGGTCAAGTGCATCCTGACGTGCCTTTTCATTATCAGCTTCAATGTAAGCCGCCACCCGGGGTGAGTCGTGACGGATGTCACTGGGGAGAACCGCCTCTGCTCCATAAACCATGAAAAAAGGCGTGTAACCCGTAGATCTGTTGGGCATTGTGTTGATGCTCCATAGCACCGAGGGTAACTCCTCTACCCAACAACCCGGCGTCCTCTGTAAGGGAACCATAAGCCGAGGCTTGATGCCTCTTAGGATCTCTTGATTGGCTCTCTCAGCTTGACCATTAGATTGGGGGTGAGCCACCGATGATACATCAAGCCGGATATGCTCACGTTGACAAAATTCTTTCATAGCACCCTTGGAGAGATTAGTGCCATTATCTGTTACAATGTTGTGTGGAAAGCCAAAACGGAAGATCACCTTCTTCATGAATTGAACCGCCGTTGCTGCATCACACTTACTGACTGGCTCTGCCTCTACCCACTTAGTGAATTTATCAACCGCCACCAAGAGGTGGGTCTTCTTATCCTTGGACCTCTTAAAAGGTCCAACCATATCAAGCCCCCAAACTGCAAACGGCCAAGTGATTGTAATCATTCTCAACTCCTGAGCCGGAACATGAGCTCGACGTGAAAACTTCTGACAACCGTCACATTTTTTGACCAAGTCCTCAGCATCAGCATGAGCCGTCAGCCAATAAAAAACATGATGAAAAGCCTTGGCTACAAGAGATTTAGAGCCGGCGTGATGACCACAATCTCCTTCATGGATCTCACGCAGAATCTCACAGCCTTCTTCAGGAGAAACACAATGCTGAAACGCCCCGGTAACACTGCAATGGTGCAGCTCTCCATTGACAATTGTCATTGACTTGGACCGCCGGGTTATTTGCCTGGCCAAGGTTTCATCCTCAGGTAACTCGCCCCGGGTCATATATGCCAAATATGGAACTGTCCAATCAGGAATAACATGAAGAGCCGCCACCAACTGAGCTTCCGGGTCAGGAATAGCCAAATCCTCCTCTGTAGTTAACTTGACCGACGGGTTATGCAAAACGTCAAGAAAGACATTAGGTGGCACCGGTTTACGTTGAGAACCCAACCGGCTTAAGGCATCAGCCGCTTCATTTTTCCTCCGATCAACATGCTCAACTTGATAACCCTTGAAGTGACCAGCAATAACATCCACCTCTCGTCGATAAGCCGCCATGAGGGGATCCTTAGAATCCCAAGTACCAGAGACTTGTTGAGCCACCAAATCTGAGTCACCAAAGCACCTTACCCGGCTTAAGTTCATCTCCTTAGCCATCCGAAGACCGTGGAGCAAGGCCTCATATTCAGCTGCATTGTTAGTACAAGGGAACATCAAACGGAGAACATAACAAAATTTATCACCTCGAGGGGAAGCAAGCACAACTCCAGCCCCTGAGCCCTCCAATTGCCTGGACCCATCAAAGTGAATAGTCCAATACGTGTTATCTGGTTTTTCCTCAGGCATCTGCAGCTCTGTCCAGTCATTGATGAAATCCACCAGTGCTTGAGACTTGATGGCCGTGCGAGGCATATACTTCAAACCATGAGGCCCAAGTTCAATGGCCCATTTGGCAACCCGGCCTGTTGCTTCCCTATTTTGTATGATATCTCCTAAAGGAGCAGAGCTAACCACAGTAATGGGGTGACCCTGAAAATATTGCTTAAGCTTCCGGCTTGCCATGAAAACCCCATATACAAGCTTCTGCCAATGTGGGTATCTCTGCTTGGACTCAATAAGCACTTCGCTGATATAATAAACCGGCTGTTGAACCGGATATTCCTTGCTTGCCTCTTTCCTTTCAACCACAATAGCCACACTGACAGCCCGGCTATTAGCAGCCACATATAACAACAGCGGCTCCTTATCAACGGGCGCAACTAGGACCGGCGGCTCAGCCAGCTGCTTCTTAAGCGCCTCAAATGCCTCATTAGCAGCGTCACTGCAGACGAAGTCATCTGTCTTTTTCATTATCTGATACAAAGGGATGGCCTTCTCACCGAGGCGGCTTATGAACCGGCTTAGCGCCGCAATACGACCCGCCAGACGTTGAACATCATTGATACACGCCGGTTTAGCCAGAGAAGTAACGGCTTTGATCTTCTCTGGATTAGCTTCAATGCCCCTGTTAGACACCAGAAAGCCCAAAAGCTTGCCCGCCGGCACACCAAAAACACACTTGGCCGGATTAAGCATCATCTTATAAACTCGGAGATTATCAAAGGTTTCCTTCAAGTCGTCTATCAACGTCTCCTTCTCTCTGGATTTCACCACAATATCATCCACATAAGCATGAACATTGCGTCCAATCTGATTATGAAGACAATTCTGCACACATCGCTGGTAAGTCGCCTGGGCACTCTTGAGCCCAAAAGGCATAGACACATAGCAGAAGCCTCCAAAGGGAGTTATGAAAGCTGTCTTCTCCTGGTCCTTAACTGCCATCTTGATTTGATGATAACCAGAATAAGCATCCAAAAAACTCAAACGCTCACAACCCGCCGTAGCATCAATAATTTGATCAATACGAGGGAGAGCAAAAGGATCAGCCGGACAAGCCTTGTTTAAATCCGTGTAGTCCACACACATGCGCCAAGTGCCGTTCTTCTTAAGTACCAGCACCGGGTTAGCCAACCACTCAGGATGAAAAACTTCAACAATAAACCCAGCTGCCAAGAGCCGGGCTACCTCCTCACCAATGGCCTTACGCCTTTCTTCATTGAAACGACGAAGAAACTGCTTGACCGGTTTAAACTTGGGATCAATATTGAGAGTGTGCTCAGCGAGTTCCCTCGGTACACCTGGCATGTCAGAAGGTTTCCATGCAAAGATGTCCCGGTTCTCACGGATGAACTCGATGAGCGCGCTTTCCTATTTCGGATCCATATTAGCACTGATGCTGAACTGCTTGGATGAATCGCCAGGAACAAAATCAACCATCTTAGTGTCATCTACCGATTTAAACTTCAAAACCGGATCATGCTCTGTAGTTGGCTTTTTCAAAGATGTCATATCCGCCGGATCAACATTGTCCTTGTAAAATTTTAACTCCTCCGTTGCACAAACCGACTCAGCATAAGCCGCATCACCCTCTTCACATTCCAAGGCTATCCTTCGGCTCCCATGTACTGTGATGGTCCCCTTGTAACCTGGCATCTTGAGCTGCAGATAAATATAACAAGGCCGTGCCATGAACTTGGCATAAGCCGGCCGTCCAAACAGAGCGTGATACGGGCTGTGAATTTTGACTACTTCAAAGGTCAATGTCTCTGACCTAGAGTCATGATCATCTCCAAAGGCAACTTCCAGAGCTATCTTACCAACAGGGTACGCCGACTTACCAGGTAGCACACCATGGAAAACTGTATTCGACGGTTTAAGATTTATATCTGTCAACCCCAAGCGACGGAAAGTTTCGTAATAAAGGATATTGATGCTGCTCCCTCCGTCCATGAGTACCTTGGTAAACTTATACCCTCCAACCTAGGGTGCAACCACCAATGCTAGGTGACCCGGATTATCAACCCGGGGCGGGTGATCTTCCCGACTCCACACGATGGGCTGCTCAGACCAGCGCAAGTAATGGGGAACCGCCGGTTCAACGGCGTTCACTATCCTTTTGTGAAGCTTCTGATCCCGTTTGCATAAATTTGTGGTGAAGACGTGGTACTGCCCACTATTCAACTGCTTTGGGTTACTCTGATACCCAGATTGCTGCTGCTGATTCCCCTGACCTGACTGTTGATGGTAGCCACCCTGATTGCCTTGATTGCCCTGATTACCTTGGAATCCAGAACTAGAACCGCCACCGCCGTAACCCGGCCCATGAGAACCGGACCCTGAACCACCACCCGGTCCATGATTGTCTTGAAAAAGATTGGAATTTTTATACTCCTTCATGATGTAGCAATCCTTCCAGAGGTGGCCAGACGGTCTTTCTCGCGTCCCATGCCTTGGGCAGGGCTGATTTAGCATCTGCTCAAGATTAAAACCTGATCCTCCGGCCCGTGGGGGCGGTTTACCTTTACGACGCTGGCCATTATTCTGTGCGTTGGTGTTAGCCACAAAGTCCAAACTATTATCAGCTTTGCGCTTACCATTACCTCCCTGATTCGTTGGATTATGCTGCTGTCCTCTGGTGCTGCTGCTCTTCTTTCCCTTTCCCGGCTTGTCATCATCAGACTCGGGATCCTTGGTACCATCAGAGTCAGCGTACTTAACCAGAGCCACCATCAGCTCTCCCATGTCATTTCAGTGGCGCTTGAGCCGACCCAACTTCTGCTTAAGAGGCGTGAACCGGCAATTCTTCTCCAACATTATGACCGCTGAACCGGCATTGATGCGATCCGATGAATGTAAGATGGTCGAAACCCGGCGCACCCAATGGGTTGTGGACTCACCCTCTTCTTGGACACAGGCATCCAGATCCACAATTGACATAGGCTGCTTGCACGTATCTTTGAAATTCTGGATAAACCGGGCCTTTAACTCGGCCCATGACCCAATGGAGTTGGCAGGGAGCCCCTTCAACCAAGTGTGAGCCGTTCCATCCAACATCAGGGGGAAATATTTAGCACATGCCGCATCGCTAACATCTAGCAATTCCATGGCCATCTCATAACTCTCGATCCATGCTTCAGGAGGTAAATCGGCTATATAGTTAGGCACCTTGCGAGGGCCCTTAAAATCCTTGGGTAGACGCTCATTACGTATGGCCGGCACTAAACATGGCACGCCCAAACTCCTAAAGGTTACACCTGGCTCCACCAAAGTTGTCGGACGAACCGGAGAAGGTTGACGGGCCGCATATTGCGCCGCCAGCTCGGCCTCTTGATGTGCTCTACCTTGATCCACCACGTTCTGAGCATCAGCACCACCGCCCGCCGGGTTATGTCCACGAGGCTGGTTATGGTTCCGCCCACTGCTTGACACAGCTGGTTCATCAATATGCCTACTGTAACTCCGGCTTGGGCGAGGGGTGGAATGAATCCGGCTTCGACTGTAAGAATAAGCCTGCTGCTGAACCAATGTTGTCTGAAGGAGCTCTCTAGCCCTCCGCATCTCAACCGCCGTTGGAGACTCGCCTTCAACCGGGATAGCCGCCAATCGTGACGCCGCAGCGATCATGTTATCCAAAGGGTTAGAGTAATGACCCGGTGGTGTTGGCATGTGTTGCGGCGGGATATTGTTCTGACGAGGCGGATCCGTGGTGCGCGGCTGAACCGGCGCTCCCGTCCCAGGTGCTTCAACCCGGTCCGCCACTGGCGGATTACTGGTTCCTGCTCCTGGCGTGTTAAAGAGGTTCCTCGCCTCGTAAACCGGTGGCAGGCGAGACTGATGCCTCCTCCTCATGACTTCGTTTGAAGCGTTCTGATCTAGCATGAGCCGGTAAGACTCTGACTGAATCTGCTGCGCCTGAGCATCCAACGTAACCCGCTCCGCAGCCATCCTGGCATCTTCAGCTGCCAGGTCTTCCTTAGCTTGAGCTATCTGATCTCGCAATTTCATGACTTCCATGTTATGCTGATCTTGATTATCTGGGTTAACCTCCGTTGTCAGCAGTATTGCCAAGGCGTCTAGTAAACCGGACAAGACTTGAGCCGGCGGGCGCGCAGGGCCTCCTGCCTCGGCTGCCGTCGCCACTGCTGATCCGGAAATCAATGCCGCTGCAGTTGAAGAGTGCTGCACTGGCTGCGTACCGGCCATGAAGATTGCAACCCAGTTCAGCGGCTCGTAGGGGTCCGGAATACTATCGCCATCGGAACAGACCCCAAGCCGACCGTCTTGCAGTCGGTACAATGATTCGGTTTCACCGGTGGATGACTCACCATCAGAATAGACAACTGTCTCACCGTCAGATACTGATTTATCCTCAGGTCTTGCACCATTGATGAATCCCACGAAGGCACGACTCATGGCGGGCTGAGCTCGGGCGGGTTTTGCACGCTGAGCCGTCTCGATAATGTCGGTGCAGGTGTCCGGCTCAGGGCCCAGTTCGCCGATCTTGCCAATGAAGACGTGAATTCCACCGAAGGGGACCCGGTACCCGTACTCAATTGAGCCGGCCTCGGGGCCCCAGCCTTCGTCGTCGATGTAGAGCTTGCCGCGATGACTCTTGGTCATCCGGCCCCCAGCGTATCCCTTGATCCCTTCGAAGTTTCCCTTCAAGAACTCGAAACCACCGTGCGCTGGCCCCATGGTGGGCGCCAACTATCGTGGAATCGTCACGGCAGATGTCCTAGTGTGAGGACTTAGTCGTGGAGCCATCGCAATGAGGTTAGCTTAAAGGGGTTAATCAGGACAAAGGACACGGGGAGTTTATACTAGTTCGGCCCCTTGCGGTGAAGGTGAAAGCCTAATCTAGTTTGAGGTGGTATTGCTAGGGTTTCGATGACCAGGGAGCGAATACGCTTAATCTGGCTCTCGATTTGTTGTCTCTTGTCCCTAAACCGCCGCTGGGTCGTCCCTTTATATACACAGGTTGACGCCCGGCGGTTCACAGAATCCCGGCCGGCTCATAAACGTGTCCGGCTCGGTATCCACTCTTTCCTATCTTACAATACAAGTCATATACTTATGGCGGTTTACATCTATGGGCCCTAACTCGCCTTTGGGCTTTGGGCCTTCTTATTAAGTCTCCTTCGTAAGTCGCCATCTTCTATGTCTTCATGGGCTTCAATACAGGTAAATTACTATGAGCATAACCCGGCCCCTCCTGGGCGGTTTATACTCAATAGTTATATCCCCAACACTGGTGGTGGGCCTCTAGACACGGCGGAGCCGCTGCTCATCCGCTTCCGCCGCTCGCCGCCCTCCCTCGATGCCGCGCTGGTTGCCACCTTCCTCCAGTTTCGCTTCGGGGGGGTCACGGCCGAGTTCGCGGTCTCATGGATATCTGCATTGACGTTCTCCTTCTCGGTCTCTGGATCGCTCGTCGCCAAGCTGGTCGCTGCTTGCTCTCCGATCTCTTCGGAGCACTACCTCGCCTTCATATCCGCTCCCGAGAAATCCTCGAGCTCCCACGCCTCAGCTCTTACCTCTGCTGCTCCTCTGGTTCCTTCAACTACCTCGGCGCGTTCGTCTTCCTCCTCGGTCGGGCCGGGAACAGCGTCCGGGCTGCTTCCTATGCGGTGCACGCGACCTGTGGACGGAGCCTCGTCATCGGCGCTCGCTGCTGCTGCTTCCTCTTCATCGATGGATCGGCGCTTGCCTTTGCGGCGCTCCAAGGTTAGGCCTTTCCGACCGGGTTTTGCATTCAGTAAGTTCATCATGCTCAACTTCCGTTCCCAGGTCTCGCTACCTCTCCTACCACCAAAAAACCCAAACTCGTCTTCCTTTTGGGCGGTGCCCATTTCGGACTGCATAATCCTGTCCTCCGTGCTTATTAACGGTGCCCTAGATCACCGCTTTTCTTCCAGTTGCGTCTTCCGTTGCTTAGAAACGAGTCCATGCCTCTTCCGTGCTCAGGCTCTCTCTTCGTCAGTTAGGAACGAGATAATTGCCAGGTCCCCTATTGCTCTCTCAAATTTGAAAATACTACTGTTCTCCTGCCCTCTTCATGCCAGTGCCGCCGCTGCGGTGTCGGCGGCTCGCCTTGCTGCGATGTCGGCCGAGAGAGCCGCGCGCCTGCCTCCCTCTCTCCTCGGTCCTCCCCTGCACCTGCTCCCTCTCGCGTCCAATCCCTGTTCCACGGACTCCCCTGTGCTTCGCCCCCCATCTCCCCTCCCCATCGCTACATCAGAGGCGTGCGCACGCCCATGCGCGCTGACCTCGCCCACGACCAACCCCGCCTCCAACGTCGAGTCCCCTATCGCTGCTTCTGCAGCTCTCTCTTTGGCCTCGCGTGCTCGGGACAGCAACTCTGCTGCTCACAGCGCTACCTGCCCTACAGACACGGGTTCACTTGCTCTCCAGCCTCTCTTAGACCCGTTCCTCATGCACTGCGGGGATGACACTGGGCCCTCCTACCCCCTGTCCACTGTTACTATCGCTGCGGTGCAGCCTCCCCCCTGCATGCTTTTCTCCCCACCTCGCCTTGACCCTGCTCACCCGTCGCCCTCCACCAACCTGTCTCATCCTGCTCCCACGTCGCTCTCTCTTAGCAACAACAATGCTGCCCATCTCGACCCTGAGACGCCCACATGCCACTACGCTTCCATACCCATGACGAGCGCGCGTTCCTATCGTGACGCCCTGCTCTCTCCTACCCCCATCCCTCGTGCCCCCGACCCAGCCTATATATTCTCTCCGAGACCTCTCTTCCACGCTCACCGCACGCCCTCCCTCCACCTCCTCTCCAAGAACCGCTGCTTCCGCTGCCTCGCTAGCGACCACAAAATTGACGCCTGCCGAGACCCTGTGCGCTGCTCCCGGTGCTGGTGCTCGGGACATCGCTCCTCCAGGTGCAAAGCAGTCCGTCTATTCCCTTTCTTCCATGTCCTGCCATCAAAGCCTTCTGCTAACCCCGCCTTCGTCCCCAGCTGCTCGATGGCTCACACGACGGGTACTCACACCGCTTCGGGTTCCTCCGGCGACGAAAGCACAAATGACCAGCCCCTCTGGTTTGGCACCCACTGCGTTTTCGTCAACAACCGGAGGTCGGCAACCCTCCAGACCTCGTTCGGTCTTGGTGCGCCCTCCTCTCCTTCGACGCTCATCAACTACGCGCCCGTGCCGAGGGCTCCGCCGCTGTTCCGCCCTCCTCGGGTGGCCACGCCACCTTGCCGGGGCCCTCCCACCTTCGCCCCGACACCAGCTCCCCGCAACATCGACCGCGACCCAATGCAAGACTACATGCCGCCTCCTCTCACCGAAGAGCTCCCGCTCATAGCACCCCCGCCGTGCCTCATTCGCGAGGTCGACCACCTCGTCTTCGTCTACCTCGCGTCTCCAATGCACAACCCGTTCGCCTTCATCAAGCGAGCCATCACCTCCCAGCACGGCAACCCCTCCGTCGGCGTCACCTCCTCCTCGCGTGGGGCTGCCCTCCTCGCCTTCCCCGACCGCGACATTCGCCACAACGTCACCAGCCAGCCCCTCGTGTTCGAGGGGAACACGCTCACCTTTGAGCGTGTCGAGCACACCGACAACAGGGCCATCGCTAACTTCCAAGACCTGCAAGAAATCAAAGCTACCGTTAAAATTATAATATTCAGTATTCACCAATAGAGGTCGATGATCAGAGTGGTTATACTCCAAGTTTTCGAGAGCTGCATGGGGGAACAAGGCCGCCCATGCGTCATTGACCAGCCCTCTGTCTAGTCGTTCTCTAATTCTTCCTCGATACCACGTGAATATATCTCCCACGTATCCAAGGTCATGCAATTCACAGTCCTCTATACATTCTGGAAATGCTTGCATGTATTGGATTGGTCGAGGATTGCCTCCCTCTTTTTCATGTAAGAATTGGATTTCATTAAGATCTCTAATAAGGAGCCAGGGGATATTCAGATTTTGATGGAGCTGTCGCATACGGCTCCATGTTAAGTGCTTATTTTCCCATCGGAACTCCCCATACATCCCAGTCAAGCGCCAAAAGACATTATTGCTTTCTTCAATTTTTACATCAATGAACATAGGATCAAGTGCTAGTCTATGAACCTTGATATTCTTATTCCAAAACAAAACTAAACCTCCACTCCTACCACCACTTGAACAGACCAAACTATGATCCATCTTCAATCTCTTACGCAGACATTCAGCCGGATAAGTGTCGAGGTGAGTCTCCGACAAGAACATCACATCGGGGAAGCATCTTCGCTGGACATCCAGCAAAGCTCTAACCGTCAGGGCGTTCCCGAGTCCCCGGCAGTTCCATGCTAGCAGTTTCATTGCGTCCGGTCATCCCCCTCCCGGGAGGACGCCGATATCTCTGAAGTTTGTAACCCGCTTGAACTATCCACAGCATCACCATCTTCCCCCTTGTGCTTTTTCCTGTTGGCATTTTTCTGAGGGGTGCATTCACTAGTTGCATGGGCCTCTGGCCGCTCCGCCCCCTCTATTCAATCAACCAGATTAGCTACAATCGATGGTTTTACTGCTGCAGCCTGTACCACCGCCAATTCTGTCCCCACAATCCTGGGCGCGGTTTGTGAGTTTGTTGCTGTCCTTTTTCCCAACACATTGTTTCTGGCATCCTGGCTAGAGTGCTGGTTTAGTAGGGCATCTCTATCAGTCTCCATGTCTTGCAACCCATCTGTGACGCCCCTAGCTTAATCGTGCACTAATCATACACGCAAATGCACATGTCAAGCCTAAGGACTCACTTGAAGATATCACAACACAACTCTAAAACATAAACAAAGACATACAAGCTTTATATTACAAGCCAGGGCCTCGAGGGCTCGAATACATAAGCTCAAAGTCATACAAGCACCAGCGGAAGCATCAGATATCTGAGTACAGACATAAGTTAACAGAGAAGCCTTAAGAAAGGCGGCGCAAAATAAAACCTACGATCAAAAGGCGCAGGCCTCCTGCCTGGGACCCTCCGATCCTACTCCTGGACGTCGGCCAGCTTGTAGAAGTAACCACCCTCGAGGTGGTAGTAATAGTCGTCGGCGGGGCAGCTGTATCAGGGGCTCCGTCATCTGGTTGCATCAAATGGGTATGGGGGAAAAAGAAAGCAAAGCAACCGTGAGTACTCATCTGAAGTACTCAGCAAGCAAGGATCTACACTACATATGCAGCATTATCAAAGGAAGGCTGTATATGTGGACTGGGCTGCAGAAATGCCAGAGTAGAGAGAAGGCCTAGTCCTATCGAGGACTAGCATCTTCAGCGGTCTTGCAGTAATAGAAGAGAGTAGATCAATACAATATATAAGTAGTAGTGTTATCAACCTCGCCCAGAGATCCTTCCTCGACTCCCTGCGAGGAAGCGATCTCGGAGCCACATATCCAGGTATCATCTCAAGTTCTAGTTGTATCGATCGGGATACAACTATGAGTGTTCGTTACCGTAGGACAGGCTATCGATAGATGTTTTCTTCCCTACAGGGGTGCACCAACTTACCCACCACGCTCGCTTAACTCCGGCTGGACACACTTTCCTAGGTCATGCCCGGCCTCGGACAAACGATACACCGCAACCCTACCTACAGATCAGCAGAGAGGTCCCCGTCGGTCTACATCCTAAGCGCAAGGGGGTCTTGGGCCATCGCCCCTCGCCCTCCGGGTCGTTGCGTGCAGGGCGAACCAGGCTCCACCACTACAGGATGGTGCCGGCCCAGCCCGGCCGCCAGGCTGAACTGGACGTCTGACAGAGCTTTCGGCTGATGCCATGATGCGGAGCGCCCATAACTTTTCCCACATGATGGTTAGTACTATCAGGCCAGAGGCCTGCTCAGATCAAATATCCAAATCGTTAGTGGATTAGGGGCTTGCAGTAACGAGCAGAGACTCATGATCGATGTGACCCTGTCGCCCCATCTCGAGGACTTCCTGCAAGGGCTAAGAATGTCCGGCCACGCCTCGTATTTATCTCACGGGTAACCTCCAGGTCAACCCGGCATCCCATCATTCGCGGGTACCCCTCAGGGTCGACCCGCCTTTCCAAGTATCAGTTGTGAAGTCCAAGTATCCGTGTGTCCATAACATCTGAAGAATCCGAGGTATCACCCTCGTTGGATTCCTACTCGATGTATCCGTCAAGGTGAACTCGGAGGAATCACCCTCGATGGGTTCACAATTGAGGTGTTGCACCACAGCGTCGTTATCGGGAGTGGTGAAAGAGGAATCACCCTCGATGACCACAACCGAATAGCTACTCTACAGAGTTAACATCAGAAGTGCTATACGAGGTATCACCCTCGGCACTCGATAGTAACGCTGCAGTGTCGTACAACTAAGGGGGTGATGTGCGGTGCCGGGGTCTGGTCTTCGATCCCGTTGATCGGGTCTTCTGATAATCCAGCGGGGCAGTTGGGTCAAAGTGGGGGCTCTGATGGGTCACTAACCAGCCTATACTAAGTAGTTTGGATATCAGGCAGGTATCAACAGTAGTTACAAAAACAGGCTATGCAACAGAATAGGAGCAATCAATTACAGTAGCAAAATCTAATGCAAGCATGAGAGAATAGAAGGGGCAATATCGGGATGATCAAAAGGAGGGGGGCTTGCCTGGTTGCTCGGCGGCAAAGGCAGGGTTGTCAGGGGTCATCGATCTCCGGAGCTGTGTCGGTACCGGGCTCTATCGAAAGAGAAGAGGGGGAGGAAACAGATAAATATACAGCAAACATATGCAACGCAGAGCATGCTATGCTAACGTGCAGTGCAGGGTTGCCTAAAAGCATGTCTAAGTCATATTAGTTATTTTAGGATTTAAGTTGGAATTAATAAACGGTAGTTTGGCACTATTCATCTACCGGAAACAGGCTAAAAGTTGCGGGTTCACCTCCGTAGAGGGTCCCGACATGAAAACAGATAGCACGGTCGGCTTTGTCTCGTCGTTCTGATCAACTTTCATGTAGAAACTTTTTCGATCCGAGCTACGGTTATTTTTATACGATTTTTTGAAGTTTAAATCATTTTCTGGAATTAATTTAGTTAACAGAAATTGAAATATGACGTCAGTAGTGATGTCAGCATTACGTCAGCAGTGACGTCAGCATTATGTCAGCAGGTCAAACCGGCTGACCAGAGTCAAATCTGACCTGTGGGGTCACTGGGACCCACATGTCAGCCTCTGTTAGTGTTAAACATGGTTAAATTTAAACTAATTAGCTAATTAAGCTACTGGGCCCACCTGTCAGCCACTAATTAAGTTATTTAATTAATTCTAAATTAGTTTTAGTTAATTATGGAGATGGGCCCCATCTGTCAGCGGCTGGGGCCGGTCCAGTCAGCGGTTGACTAAAGTCAACTAGGCCAGCTGGGCCCTTGGGGCCACCAGGCAGTGACCCTGGGGGTGGCCCCGGCCGGCCATGTCAGCACGGGCGCCGGCGTTTAGCCGCCAGTGGCCAAAACCATGGCGGAGGCATGGCCAGCGGTGGAAATTGGCTACGGGGGTCCGTTCGTCGCGCGGCTTGCGTCGTTTGAACGAGGGGAACCCGCCACATCGTTTAGGGGTACTGGGCGGAGCTGGGGCTGCCAGAGTCGACGGCGGCGAGCGCCGTGGCGGACGCCGACGTTTGGGTCTCGACGGTGTGGAGGCTAGAGGGCACGGGAGGATGCGGGGGTGAGCTTGTCGGGCTCCTGGGAGCACTAGGAGCTTGATGCGCTGCCCAGGGACGAACGCGGGGGCCTGAGCGCGCGTCTACGACGAGCTCGACGGCGGCGAGCGGTTCGGCCACGTCAGAGCAGGAGCTATGGGCGGCTAGAGAGGTTAGAGACGGGCGCATTCGGCGCAGGAGCTCACCGCGGGAGCGTGGGGTCTATGCAGCGGGGTCGGGGAGGACCGGTGGAGCAGATCGACGGCGAGGTCGCGCGGTGGCCGTAGATGAGGAAGAGGAAGAATGCGACGGCGGTGGCGCTCTCAGTCCCGATCTAGTGTCGAGGAAGAAGAGGCGGACCACGATGGAGCTCCCGGACTTGTCGGAGCGGCGAACGGGCGATGGTGGCCTCGGCTACGGCGAACGGCGGCGAGGGTGGCACTCGGGCATCCGCCCAGATCGAAACAGAGAGGGGGGCGAGGGGGAATGGTGGCGCTAGGGTTCGGGGACAGACGAGGGGCGCTCGGGCGAGGCCAAATAGGCATCGGGGAGCCGGCGGATGGGCGACACGGCGACGGGCGTCGGCGTGTCGGCACAGGCGTGCGACAGCGCAGGAGGAGGGAGATGAGCGCCAGTTGGGCTGGGCCCAAACCTGTATCAGCAGGCCTAAGTGCACAGTAGCTCTAGGCCTTTTCTATTTTCTTATTTTCTGTTTTCGTTTTCGTTTTCTTTTCTGCTTGCAAAATTATTAGGCCACTTAATGACTTTTGTAAAACAGTGAATTATGCCACATAAATATGTTGCAATATTTAGCACTGCCAGAAATTGATTTGTGTGAAATATGATATCATTTGAATTTTTAATAATTGATAAGGATTAAAGGGGTGCTGTTTAGGCACTATTTGAGGTTGTTAGAGTTACTTAATTAATTCATTAATGTGGATTACAATTTTACAATTGCCTCTGGATTATTTACCACATTATGTACATTTTAGTTTTCAAACTTGAACAACTTTTATTTTCACTTTGTAGTTGAATTTATTTCAGAGAGGAATTTGAATTTGGAATTGGAATGAGATATGATGCAAATGATGTTCATGCACTGTTGAGCAAGGTGATTTGGCATTACCAGAATGGTAACCACTGTGGTCATTACATAGGGTTGTTACAATTCTCCTCCACTAAAAGAAATTCTCGTCCCGAGAATTCAGGAGGTAGAAGGAAAGAGTTGGGGATATTCCTTGCGAAGATGATCCTCGCTTTCCCAAGTGGCTTCATCTTCAGTATGATTAGACCACTGCACTTTGAGGAACTTGGTCGTCTTCTGTCGGGTCTGACGTTCAGCTTCATCGAGAATACGGATCGGATGCTCCTCATAAGAAAGATCATTCTGCAATTCGAGCAATTCATGATCCACTGCTCGGTGTGGAGATTCCTTGAAGCAACGGCGAAGTTGCGACACATGGAAGACGTCGTGGATATGAGAGAATTGCGGTGGCAACTCCAATTTATACGCCACCTGACCACGTCTGGCGAGAACGCGAAAGGGACCAATGTAGCGTGGAGCTAACTTGCCCTTGATTCCAAAGCGGTGAGTGCCCTTCATAGGAGTGACTCGCAAAAAGCTTGATCACCAGGTTGATAAGTCAAACCCCATCGTTTGCGATCATAGTTGCTCTTCTGACGATCCTGAGCCGCCTTGAGATTTTCTCGGACAATGCGGAGTTGCTCTTCAGCGTGTTGGATAATATCCGGACCCACGAGCGGTCGTTCCCCAGTTTCTGACCAATTCAGAGGGGTTCGACACTTACGTCCATAAAGTACTTCAAAGGGGGCCATTTTCAAGCTGGCTTGATAGATGTTGTTATACGAGAACTCAGCATACGGGAGAGATTCTTCCCACTTCTTGCCAAAGGAGATAACACAAGCCCGAAGCATGTCTTCAAGCACTTGATTCACTCGCTCAACTTGGCCTTGGGATTGGGGATGATAAGTTGAACTCCAGGTAATATGAGTTCCCATAGCTTCTTGGAAACTTTCCCAGAACTTTGAGGTGAAAAGACCGCCACGGTCCGAACTGATCTCCTTCGGAATACCGTGGAGTGATACAATTCTGGAGATATATAATTCTGCTAACTGACTAGCAGTGATCGTCTCCTTGACAGACAGAAAATGTGCAACTTTTGAAAGTTGGTCGACGATGACAAGAATAGCATCGTGACCCTTCTGTGACTCGGGAAGGCCAGTAATGAAATCCATCTGAACCTTATCCTATTTCCATAAAGGAATAGGAAGTGGTTGCAAAATTCCAGTAGGCTTCTGATGTTCTGCTTTAACGCGACGACACACATCACATTCAGCAACATATCGAGCAATGTCCTGCTTCATTCTAGACCACCAGTACCTTTGACGGAGATCACGATACATCTTGGTGCTACCCGGATGAATAGACAGCGGTGTGTCATGTGCCTCCTTCATGACCTTGTCAGTCATAAGCTCGAAGCGAGGTACCACAATGCGGTCTCTGAAGTACAAGGTTTCATCTTTAGACAATGAGAAATCCCTGTACTTTTCAAGGTGAAGATCTTTCTTCATCAAAGCAACTTCAGCATCTTTAGCTTGTGCACTCTTAACAGCCTTCTCAAGGTCTGGTTCAACAACCAAGGTTTTTAGGTATCCTTGAGGAACTATCTCGATATTTAGCTTTCGAAGCTCTTCATACAGGAGTGGTTGCTCTAGCTGGACTTCAAGTTCACAGCAATAGGATTTGCGGCTCAACGCATCAGCCATTACATTAGCCTTGCCAGGGGTATAAGAAATACCCAAATCATAGTCCGTAATGGTCTCCATCCATCTTTGCTGACGGAGGTTCAGAGATGGCTGAGTGAACAAGTACTTCAGACTTTTATGATCCGTGTAGATCTCGCAACGATTACCGAGGAGGTAATGTCGCCACAACTTCAATGCATAGATAACAGCAACTAGTTCTAGATCATGTACCGGATAATTCTCTTCATGCGGGCGCAACTGTCGAGAGCCATAAGCAATCACTTTACGCTCTTGCATTAGGACACAGCCTAATCCTTCACGGGATGCGTCACAATAAATCACAAAATCTTTGTGAGAATCTGGAGGAGCAAGTACTGGGGCAGAGGTCAGCTTGTCTTTGAGTGTTTGAAAACTTTCCTGACATTTTTCTGTCCATTCAAACTTAACGCCCTTGTGAAGCAAATCAGTCAAAGGCTTAGCAATCTTTGAGAAATTCTCGACAAAGCGACGGCAATAGCTTGCAAGGCCGAGAAAACTTCTGACTTGCTTGACATTCTTCGGTGGAGTCCATTCAAGAATAGCCTGAACTCGTTCTGGGTTAACGGCAATGCCATCTTTCGAAATCACATGGCCGAGATATGTCACTTCAGATAGCCAGAACTCGCATTTGGAATACTTGGCATACAGTTGATGTTCACACAGCTTCTCCAGTACAAGCCGGAGATGTTCGGCATGTTCTTCTTCATTCTTCGAATACACCAGAATATCGTCCAGATATACCACGACGAATTTGTCGAGATAATCCATGAAGATGTAGTTCATTAACCGGGAGAAGGTTGCTGGAGCATTGGTTAAGCCGAAGGACATGACAGTGTACTCGTAAGAACCATAACGAGTAACGAAGGCTGTCTTCGGAATATCCTCTTCACGAACTCGGATTTGGTGGTATCCCAATCTCAAATCAAGTTTAGAGAATACTGAGGAATCAGCAAGTTGATCATACAGATCGTTGATTCTGGGAAGCGGATACTTGTTCTGAATTGTTGCTTGGTTGATAGGTCGGTAATCTTGGACAAACCTATTTGTACCATCTTTCTTCTTGACAAAGAGGGAAGGTGCTCCCCAAGGAGAGGAACTTGGACGGATAAAGCCTTTGCGGAGTGATTTGTCGATTTCCTCCTTAAGCTCGAGAAGGTGGTGCGGAGGCATCTTATAAGGACGCTTCGCAATAGGAGTTGTGCCTGGTTTCAAGTCGATGACAAACTCGACAGCTCTAACAGGGGGTATTCCTGGAAGTTCTTCCAGAAAGACATCTTGAAATTCACGAACAACTGGAACGTTCTCGATGCCTTCAAGAGGTGAAGCATTCAATGCATTCAGAACATATATCTGATTCTCGGCATTCTGAATTGTCCGAGCTGAGTATCTGACTGTCTGGCCGGAAAGATGAGTGAGCTGGACTATCTTAGTAGCACAGTCAATCAAAGCTTTATTCACTGTTAACCAATCCATGCCAAGGATGATGTCAATGTCGGAAGGTCCAAGAGTAATAAGGGAAGCAGAGAACATCAACCCTTCAATTCTGATCTGATTGTTGTGACTTACCATCTTGGTTTGCCACCTGGAACGGGGAGTACTAATCTCCAATGGAGTGGGTAATGAGCTCATGGATAACTCATGCAATTGTGCAAATTGCTAGGACACAAAGGAATGTGACGCACCTGAATCAAAAAGAACAGAAGCTGCCACTGAATTAACTGAAAGGGTACCCATCATGATTTTAGGGGGCTCTCGAGCTTCTTCCATTTTGACATGGGTGACTTGACCACTATTCATAGCAGGTGGTCTAGCATTACGTTTTCTGCTAGGATGGTTTCGACGGCCCTTCCAACAGTCAACAGGTCGACACGTTGAATCCTGCGACTGACCCTGGCGACAGTTGAGAGCACGGTGCCCTGGCTGTCCACAATGGTGACATAAACCATCATTATGGGAAGGAGCATCAGCATTGGGCTGTCCACTTTCACTATTCAGTTGTCTTGGTGGTGGAGGCAGACGAGGTGCAACATAAGATGGCCTTGGTGTTGGAGCAGGTAGGTGATGAACATTGTGCGGAATCCACACTCGACGTTTCTGAACAGGCTGACCCGAGGATGAGCCAACATCACGAGTGCGCTTGAGCGACTCCTGGTACTTAGCCAGACCAGTTTCAACTCGGTAGGCTTGGCTGACAAGCGTCGCAAAGTCCTCACAATCAAGGACAACAAGTGCGAGCTGTATATCGATACACAGTCCTTCACGGAATTTCTCCTGCTTGCGAGCATCAGTGTCGACATCATCTTTAGCATAGCGGGATAATTCGAGAAATTTCCTCTAATATTCATCCACAGTCATTGTGCCCTGTGAGAGTTTGCGGAACTCCTGCTTCTTCTGGTCGATCAGACCTGGACGAATGTACCATGCACGAAAGGCTGACTGAAATTCCTGCCAAGTGGTTATAGATTCAGCAGGCAATATACTCTTGTGGCTTTCCCACCATTGAGCAGCTGGACCCTTTAAATGGAATGTCGCAAAGGTGACGTAACTGTCAGGGGCAACATTAGCTGACTCCATCTCAAACAGGATGTCACGAAGCCAATCATCAGCATCCATAGGATTGGTGGAGTTGCGGAAAACGGATGGATTGAGGCGCACGAATTCTGGCAGAGTTATTGGAGCAGACTGTTGCTGAGCATTCTGAGTTGGGAATTGAGCCATTAGTCCGGTCATAAACTGCTGCATCATTGCGGCAATATAGGGTGGAGGTGGAGGATCGTCAGCCATCCTGCCAAATCATCAAGGGCGGTTTAGCAAGAAAAACTTCATGTGTATGGAGTTATTCATGATGTAACATGGGAAATGAACAAGAAGGCATCAGGTGCATATTAGTAGTCCTTAAAGACATACAGAACGATGCATGGAGTTGGACACAAACGGCGGTAGGAGTATGGAAATGCACGCAGCTAGACAAGCTAGGTGGCGCGCAGGCACGCGGTGAGGAATACAACAACGTGACATAGCAAAGGCTACATCACGTCGGAGAAAACTGCTGGAGCGAGGATTCTGCAAGTGACAACAGAGGGTGCCCTCGATAAAAGGATCCTGTAAGCAGAACCTGGCCCACAATCTTGAAGCAAGGGGGGATAATTTCAGAACTCCGGGTGGATGTGATCACGAGAACCTAATGTTGGAGTTAGTAAAATTTTAACCCAAAAGGAAGAGAGATCAGAGTCCCGGAGTAAAGGTCGAGGAGTAAAAGATCCTAAAACCACCCAATTGGCGACGTGGGCCCGTAAGTCACACGGCCATGTTAGTAAAACAGTTTTTGGTTTCTAGACTCAACTTCGGCCAAGGAGTTGGAAAGGGGGTTCCTACAGGGAGTACAGACATAAGTTAACAGAGAAGCCTTAAGAAAGGCGGCGCAAAATAAAAGCTACGATCGAAAGGCGCAGGCCTCCTGCCTGGGACCCTCCGATTCTACTCCTGGACGTCGGCCAGCTTGTAGAAGTAACCACCCTCGAGGTGGTAGTAGTAGTCGTCGGCGGGGCAGCTGTCTCAGGGGCTCCGTCATCTGGTTGCATCAAATGGATATGGGGGAAAAAGAAAGCAAAGCAACCGTGAGTACTCATCCGAAGTACTCAGCAAGCAAGGATCTACACTACATATGCAACATTATCAAAGGAAGGCTGTATATGTGGACTGGGCTGCAGAAATGCCAGAGTAGAGAGAAGGCCTAGTCCTATCGAGGACTAGCATCTTCAGCGGTCTTGCAGCAATAGAAGAGAGTAGATCAATACAATATATAAGTAGTAGTGTTATCAACCTCGCCCAGAGATCCTTCCTCGACTCCCTACGAGGAAGCGATCCCGGAGCCACATATCCAGGTATCATCTCAAGTTCTAGTTGTATCGATCGGGATACAACTCCGAGTGTCCGTTACCGTAGGACAGGCTATCGATAGATGTTTTCTTCCCTGCAGGAATATACCAACTTACCCACCACGCTCGCTTAACTCCGGCTGGACACACTTTCCTGGGTCATGCCCGGCCTCGGTCAAACGATACACCGCAACCCTACCTACAGCCCAGCAAAGAGGTCCACGTCGGTCTACATCCTAAGCGCAAGGGGGTCTTGGGCCATCGCCCCTCGCCCTCCGGGTCGTTGCGTGCAGGGCGAACCAGGCTCCACCACTATAGGATGGTGCCGGCCGAGCCCGGTCGCTAGGCTGAACTGGACGTCTGACAGAGCTTTCGGCTGATGCCACGATGCAGAGCGCCCATAACTTCTCCCACTTGATGGTTAGTGCTATCAGGCCAGAGGCCTGCTCGGATCAAATATCCAAATCGTTAGTGGATTAGGGGCTTGCGGTAACGAGCAGAGACTCACGATCGATGTGACCCCGTCGCCCCGTCTCGAGGACTTGCTGCAAGGGCTAAGAATGCCCGGCCGCGCCTCGTATTTATCTCATGGGTAACCTCCAGGTCAACCCGACATCCCATCATTCGCGGGTACCCCTCAGGGTCGACCCGCCTTTCCAAGTATCAGTTGTGAAGTCCAAGTATCCGTGTGTCCATAACATCTGAAGAATCCGAGGTATCACCCTCGTTGGATTCCTACTCGATGTATCCGTCAAGGTGAACTCGGAGGAATCACCCTCGATGGGTTCACACTTGAGGTGTTGCACGACAGCGTCGTTATCGGGAGTGGTGAAAGAGGAATCACCCTCGATGACCACAACCGAATAGCTACTCTACAGAGTTAACATCAGAAGTGATATACGAGGTATCACCCTCGGCACTCGATAGTAACGCTGCAGTGTCGTACAACTAAGGGGGTGATGTGCGGTGCCGGGGTCTGGTCTTCGTTCCCGTTGATCGGGTCTTCTGATAATCCAACGGGGCAGTTGGGTCAAAGTGGGGGCTCTGATGGGTCACTAACCAGCCTATACTAAGCAGTTTGGATATCAGGCAGGTATCAACAGTAGTTACAAAAACAGGCTATGCAACAGAATAGGAGCAATCAATTACAGTAGCAAAATCTAATGCAAGCATGAGAGAATAGAAGGGGCGATATCGGGATGATCAAAAGGGGGGGGCTTGCCTGGTTGCTCGGCGGCAAAGGCAGGGTTGTCAGGGGTCGTCGATCTCCGGAGCTGCGTCGGTACCGGGCTCTATCGAGAGAGAAGAGGGGGAGGAAACAGATAAATATACAGCAAACATATGCAACGCAGAGCATGCTATGCTAACGTGCAGTGCAGGGTTGCCTAAAAGCATGTCTAAGACATATTAGTTATTTTAGGATTTAAGTTGGAATTAATAAACGGTAGTTAGGCACTATTCATCTACCGAAAACAGGCTAAAAGTTGCGGGTTCACCTCCGTAGAGGGTCCCGACATGAAAACAGATAGCACGGTCGGAGCTACGGTTATTTTTATACGATTTTCCGAAGTTTAAATCATTTTCTGGAATTAATTTAGTTAACAGAAATTGAAATATGACATCAGCAGTGACATCAGCATTACGTCAGCAGGTCAAACCAGCTGACCAGAGTCAAATCTGACCTGTGGAGTCACTGGGACCCACATGTCAGCCTCTGTTAGTGTTAAACAGGGTTAAATTTAAACTAATTAGCTAATTAAGCTACTGGGCCCACCTGTCAGCCACTAATTAAGTTATTTAATTAATTCTAAATTAGTTTTAGTTAATTAGGGAGATGGGCCCCATCTGTCAGCGGTTGGGGCCGGTCCAGTCAGCGGTTGACTAAAGTCAACTGGGCCAGCTGGGCCCTTGGGGCCACCAGGCAGTGACCCTGGGGGTGGCCCCGGCCGGCCACGTCAGCACGGGCGCCGGCGTTTAGCCGCCGGTGGCCAAAACCACGGCAGAGGCACGGCCAACGGCGAAAATTGGCTACGGGGGTCCGTTCGTCGCGCGGCTTGCGTCGTTCGAACGAGGGGAACCCGCCGCGTCGTTTGGGGGTACTGGGCGAAGCTGGGGCTGCCGGAGTCGACGGCGGCGAGCGCCGTGGCGGACGCCGACGTTCGGGTCTCAACAAGGTGGAGGCTAGAGGGCACGGGAGGACGCGGGGGTGAGCTTGCCGGGCTCCTGGGAGCACCAGGAGCTCGATGCGCTGCCCAGGGACGAACGCGGTGGCCTGAGTGCGCGTCTGCGACGAGCTCGACGGCAGCGAGCGGTTCGGCCACGTCGGAGCAGGAGCTACGGGCGGCTAGAGAGGTTAGAGACGGGCGCATTCGGCGCAGGAGCTCACCGCGGGAGCGTGGGGTCTATGCAGCGGGCTCGGGGAGGACCGGTGGAGCAGATCGACGGCGAGGTCGCGCGGTGGCCGTAGATGAGGAAGAGGAAGAATGCGACGGCGGTGGCGCTCCCGGTCCCGATCTAGTGTCGGGGAAGAAGAGGCGGACCACGACGAAGCTCCCGGACTTGTCGGAGCGGCGAACGGGCGACGGTGGCCGCGGCTACGGCGAACGGCAGCGAGGGTGGCGCTCGGGCATCCGCCCAGATCGAAACAGAGAGGGGGGCGAGGGGGAATGGTGGCGCTAGGGTTCGGGGACGAACGAGGGGCACTCGGGCGAGGCCAAATAAGCGTCGGGGAGCCGGCGGATGGGCGACACGGCGACGGGCGTCGGCGTGTCGGCACGGGCGCGCGACAGCGCGCGGGAGGAGGGAGATGAGCTCCAGATGGGCTGGGCCCAAACCTATAGCAGCAGGCCTAAGTGCACAGTAGCTCTAGGCCTTTTCTGTTTTCGTTTTCTTTTCTGTTTGCAAAATTATTAGGCCACTTAATGACTTTTGTAAAACAGTGAATTATGCCACATAAATATGTTGCAATATTTAGCACTGCCAGAAATTGGTTTGTGTGAAATATGATATCATTTGAATTTTTAATAACTGATAAGGATTGAAGGGGTGCTGTTTAGGCACTGTTTGAGATTGTTAGACTTACTTAATTAATTCATTAATGTGGATTACAATTTTACAATTGCCTCTGGATTATTTACCACATTATGTACATTTTAGTTTTCAAACTTGAACAACTTTTATTTTCACTTTGTAGTTGAATTTATTTCAGAGAGGAATTTGAATTTGGAATTGGAATTGGAATGAGATATGATGCAAATGATGTTCATGCACTGTTGAGCAAGGTGATTTGGCATTACCAGAATGGTAACCACTATGGTCATTACATAGGGCTGTTACACCATCCTTGTTGAAGAGTGCATTATGTCTCCAGCTGTTCATCATACCTCCTCCAGCACCAAAAGGCTCTTGTCCTCTTCCACGGCCAGGTCCAAAGGGGTTAGATTCTCTCGGACCCCCTCTCCCGCGGCCCCTGCCTCTGCCAGCACCACGGCCTCTTCCTCCATCAGCAAGCATGAAATCCCCCCATTCTAGTTTCGATACGTCATGTTCCCCTGTTCCACACTCCTCATACCAATGTCCCATTAGGCCACAATTTCCACAGAAGATAGGGAGTTTCTCATATTGCACTTGGTAGTAATCAGTGACCTCATTCCTCATGATACCCACGAATCTGATCAGTTTCTTCGTGACATTCAGCTCCACTCTAACTCGAACAAATTCTCCTGCGAAACCAGCCGGCAGTGTAGTTTGTACCTCAGTCACATTGCCCATCTTCCTACACATCCCTCTGATGGCCGCTGGAATCAGATAGTTATCTGGTAGTTTCAGAATTCTAGCCCACACCGTTATCTTGTTCAGAACAACAGATCGTGGGTTCTTAAATCCATCATATTCTTCGATAAGAAGACCTTGATCTCGGAATAGCCAGGGACCCATATTCATGGCAGTGTTCCAATCTCCTAAGCATCCGAATTGGACCGTGAACAGATTGTCCTCGATCTTGCGCCACCGTGGTTCTTTCGCCGGGTTCCATGCCGATCTCATGTCAGCATACAGGGCAGACGGGTTGAAACCCTTCTCTGTGTGCACCTTCGCGATCGCCAACCACTTCGCCGCGACATGCTCTTCCTGGAACTCTTCTTCCCATACGAATTGATCCTCCTCATCCTCTTGTAGTTCCAGACGCCCCAGCAGGTCCTCGATTGGTTCAGCGCGCTGCTTTGATCCTCCTGCTTCAACCTGGGAACCCATCCTGAGATCCACTCCAAAACCCTTACTTGTCCTTCCAGACGAGCGAGACCCTCGGCCCCTTATAGTCCCGCTGGAGAGCAGTACCAGACGAGATGGGGAAGGGGGGGATAGATTATCGATCGGCGGGAGCGCCGCTGCGATAGAGACTCTCGGCGGGGGTGCCGCCGGAGGAACTCGAAACCCTAGTTTAGGGGAACTATCCTTTTTAAGAATTTTACTGTTCATGGGTAGGAGCATCTGACCACCCTTTCCCCTTGGTACTGGCTTGTTTGAGATGCACTAATTATGATCACAAGATTCAAGGTTGCATAAAGTTTACAAGGCCTATATCAAATTATCGATGATACTAGTGATGCAAGTGAAATTAATTTAGTCGCCAACAAAGTTCTGCTATATTTTTTAGCCACAATATCCACATAACTCATATTCCTGGCTGTAGTTGAAAATTTCACCGGACTAATGTAAGTGCATCTCAGCGCTAAAGCTACAGAGAAGTGGATGCCCAAATCATTCTACCAAAGATATGCCAAGAGCGACCAGCATTCCCATTGTCAGGAAAATCAACTGACACATTGAGTTGCTTAGAGTAGTTTTCTGATCGTGCATCTGTGGGAGTACTCCGGCAACAGCAATGTAAATAAAACCACCAGCAGTAAATCCCTGTAGAAGTATGAATACCAGGTACCGAATCAGCTATAATAGCACACAAAGTAAACATTACTTATATTAACTACTCCCTCCGATCCAAAATAAGTGTCGCAGTTTTGAACTAAGGTTAGTTCAATCTTAGTTCAAAACTGCGACACTTATTATGGATCGAGAGCAATAATGTACTCCCTCCATTCCTAAATATAAGTCTTTTTAGAGATTCCAATAAGAGACTACATACGGAACAAAATGAGTGAATCTACACTCTAAACTACGTCTATATACATCCGTATGTACTTCATAGTGAAATCTCTAGAAAGACTTGTATTTAGGAACGGAGGGAGTAATATGGATGGAAGCTAATTTGGTTATGTGTGAAACTTAGGCGTCCCAAAAGAAGGAAGATTACATCCTATCAAGATCTATGAACGAGACATTAGATGGTTTGTGTTGTGTAGAAAGTAGAAACAACTTTAATAGAAAACTAGCATGGTGACCTGCGCATTAGCACGGCTAAATTTCCTACCGCGACATCTTTTTACAAAATCTCCATACTCCAGAACAAATTTTGGCCATTATGTTTCATATGAACATGCTTGCAAAAAGTTACACATGATAGTATCAAAAATCCATGACGAAAAGGTGATAACTAATTTCACTTCACCAATATAAATATGTTATCAGATATTAATATCCAACTCAAAAAAGTTACTTCTGCACCCATGATTTTAGTCTATGCTTTTATATTTCATTGATGATAAATAACTAGATATCAAAGAAGGCATTTATCAATATATAGTTTTTTTATCTGAAGGATTATTCGACCAATAAATAAATCTATGTATAGAAGCACTGGCGGAGCTACGTGGAGATCAAACGGGGTCACGACCCCCCCTTTGAAAATTGGAAAATGGTAGTTAGTACTAGTATAATACGTACCACTTTGGCCCAGCCCTTTACAACATAGCGCAGCTGCAGATTGCACCACACATGATCAAAACAATCGTTCTCTCATGTACGTTACTGTCTCCATCGCATACCCTAATCACTGCAAGTCTGCAATCGACGACCGTCCACGGCGATCACAGCGGCATGTCCGCCGGACTGCCTGAACCTTACATCCTCAATGTCCTTTTCAAAAATCACAAGGGCTATGCTCCAGGAGCCGCACATCGTCGCCGGCGGCGCCGGACTGCCTGAACCTCAAATCCTCAATGTCCTTCTTCACAAATCACAAGCAGTATGCTCCCTGGAGCTGCACGTCGACGCCGGCGTACCTCTGCTCCGTGGACCTCAACCCCCAAGTGCACCCTGGGAATTGAGATGCGGTGGTAATTTATTCATTTAGATTTCCAAAAAATTGTTATAAGTTGTATTTGTGTGAACAAATTTACTAGTCCAAAACTATCTCTTATATCTGTTCTATGACTTTGCTTTTTTCATGCATATTGTGCCTTCTTATATATATTTGGCCCCCCGTTGTGTTTTGGTCACGCTCCGCCACTGTATAGAAGCGTCATAAGTACATCTTGTGTTTTCTCCCTCCACCCTCACATTTCGTGATATTGTATTTACGTTATCAGATTTGTGCTATATCGTGAATAAAGATGCGCTCACATGTCTTTATTTATTTGTCGTCCATCCATCTAATGCAATTTATACATGATGCACATGTATACGTATGGATTGCTAAAACATTATTCCCCTCAATCACTCCCGTTCTAGCATGCATTTTTCCAAGGATGTCCATGTCGTTTTATTCAAGTTATATTGTTTACCACTTCAAGGGACATGGATTGTTGTGCATCGATCTGGTGGTTCTTACCCATGTCATGCATTCCCTGTACACAATCCTCAAACATTCTCTCCTCGCCACGCTTATTGTAGATTATTTTCTCTGATGATGCCCTGTACACGATCAGTTCTTTTATGGGTTCTCATAGGTTTGTATTGGGTTCCATCTCTAGCCTACCCCAACTTGCTTGGGACAGAAAGCTTTGTTGTTTTTGTTATTGTTGTTGTTCTGGCCATGGCCTCTCCTATGGGTTGCTAGAAAGTTATAACTATTAGTTTGTATTCATTATTAATATATGTAACATTCTGTATTCCTATTTCACTGACACATGTCATCAGTGACTTGTACTCCTTATTAGCACAACTCCAACAACTTGTATTACATACTTTGACATAATTTATTTTCTCCAATCTTAGATGTTGCATGGGAGCAATATATAGATTCATCCGTATGATATGCCGCTTGCACATGCATCGCATTCATCTTCCCAACTGAGCTTGGTGTGCCTTCTTAACACAATCAAGACAAAAGCCAGGCAATGAGCAATGGCGGGTGCAAGGGGCCTCATGGCGTTGCTTCCGACGATGTCAGTGTCAAGCGTGTACAGGCGTCATGTTCTAATCACCGCCGAGTGTTGCCCTTCTTAGGGCTTGTACAAACTTTTCTTTCTACAATGCTTTGAAACGCAAGGCTTTTGCGTTTTCTCAAGTAAAAAGAAATACCCGATTATTTGTAGGTCTACACCTGGTTGTACACGCACATACTACTTGATTCTTACAAATTTGTGATTTCATTGTCGGACCCAGCTGATGTGGACTTTGCCGGTGTCTACCAATCCAACCATACCTTTACCTCAATGGCATAGCTTCGACGGGGCAGACCCCCCCACCCCCCCCCCCCCCCCCCCCCCCCCCCCCCCCCCCCCCCCCCCCCCCCCCCCCCCCCCGCCCCCCCCCCCCCCCCCCCCAATGGCGATATGGCCCAAGCTTAGCACGACTCTTTTGTACTCATGTCAACATCGTCCCCATCATATTTGAATCTACGTATGTCGATACATCTACCTATTTCATGCCTATTGATACATCTGAGGCATGATGTATTGATATCCACTGTCTCTACATACTTAAATGGTACTGAATGGAAATAAAAAAAATACTTGACACTTCAGTTTTAGATTTAATTAGTGTACAATTGTTTACTCTTAAATTTAATTATTTGTGACCTTAATATGGAGTACATACAGAAATAAATTTGCTATATATTAAATTCAAATTTTCATGTGAAAGAGAGTTGTATTTTCTACCTGCCTAATAAATTTTTATCTACTATTCCCTGATCTGAAATAATGCAATAGTATCATTCTTGCATACTAAATCAACTTTTTTACGCATTACTGATCAAACTTTAAAACATTGACTACACGCTCAGTTATGCACCTTACATTTTCAAACCGAGGGACTGTTTTAGTAGATTTATACTTTTATCTATTTAATTAATACAATATGACCACATCCAGTACAACGAAAATACATATGATTTGCCTAATCCACATTCTATAGGAAATACTCCCTCTGTAACTTTTTATAAGAGGTTTTTAGAGTCCATGACAGTGTAAAAAAACATCTTATATTAAGTTACAGAGGGAATAGATACTAAGCAAATACGTGAAATCATTTGTTGATCAGCGGTGATGTCATTGCTTGCATATGTTATGGACTGATTTGGATGGACTTCGGTCACTGCCAATTCAGATACAAATACTGGTGTGTTACATAGTGGGTTTAAGCTCATATGTTAGGTACATTGATTTCTAAATCTTAGCCATTCAAGTTGATGATCGATGGACTTACATAATTCAGTCCATGTGGAAGCACATGGCGACTCGTTTGCCTTCCGTTTTAATAATAAAATAATAATATATATAGATAACTTACCTCAATCAAAGAGGAATGTCCTGGATCCGTTCCCAAAGACAGTGCCTACACATGAGGTAGAAAATTAGGGACTCAATCCAGAATAATAATTTTATTTCGGGAGAGGATAGAACAAGAACTTACCAGTGCTGTCCCACCCAAAGCAACCAGCGCAGAGAGAAAGTTGAAAAACAGGGCTTTAGATACGGTGAATCCTGAGCGAACCAGAATCCCAAAATCCCCAATCTTAACAAAGAGATGAGAAGTTTATCATCAACCAGCAATATCATTTTTTGTGTAATTCAATAAAACTGTTCAGCTCAGAAAAAAGGTTAATTCAAATAAAGTAGCACGCGTTTATCTGGCGAATGTTCGCTAGGGGCGAATTGCCAGCGAACACCCCACTTGCCATGCCGGAATAACTAAAATTGACATGCGTTTTTTAGGGAAATGCCATGTACGGAAGGTGAAATTGACATGTGTAGGAAAGAATTGCCAGCGATTTTAAAAAAATATTGCCATCCACGTGATCTGGATCCAATGGCTGTGGGGGCATTCGCTGGGACTGCCTTCCCAGCGGACGTTCGCCCATTAGCATTTCCAATAAAGTATCCTACATGCTACACGTAAACAAAAAACAAGCATCACTGAAGATAATCTAACTAATCCGGTTGTAACAAACCAAGATTCATTTCCCAACTATGGAAGTAGAGATCCAAAGCTACAAGCATAATAATACTAAAATAATATATGAAAATCTAAATTCCACGTGACACATTAGCTATTCATTCATATATCATGACCAATATTTTCACTCCAGCGGAACTTCCTGAGCGACCAGCATGCAAAAGGAGTTCGTATATTTATGTAATCTCCAGTTTTCACATGATACCATGGCAAAGTATATTCTAAAAAGATAAAATCATTATTAGTCACAGATAAGAAAGATTAGATGTGATACTGGATTCTTATCTTCTGGATCTGATGCACTTGTATAGAGAATATCACAAAATTGCTAGAACAGCAGAACATGAACTGTCTCATGAACTTAGGGCACAAAGCCACAAACTACGTGCGGTCCCGGAACCGGTAACCAGATTGACACATCACACCATGTCTAAGCTAGCATTTCCAAACAGTCTTGGTCACGGTTGACATTTTGTTTCAATGTGAGGTTCCGGTACCAAGACTTCTCTCTCCTCTTGGTACCAGTGAAAGTAGCAGCTGCTCATGGTCTAAGATACTGAACCAATGCCAAATATGTGTTTTAACTAATACCACGTAACAATGCAAAAAAAAAGGTAACACTGGTAGGAGGCAAGAGGAGAGAAATACTGTAAGTTAGATCTGAAATCAGTTACTTGAGGAGGAAGGTAACCTCTTGAGGAAGTTCATGAGCGAGCAGAAATAAAGTTCTAGACCATCCTCCAACAGAACCATGTAGCAGAAAAGCACTTCCAAGAGCCATCCCATCAGTGAAGTTATGCTGCATTAATCACATAATTATTTTCTGAAATTCCATCAAATCAAACCTAGTAAAAGCTGAAAAATCTAATATACAATCCGACTGCACGCGCAAGACTAAAACATAAAAATAGCTGTGAGTATTCAGATCATAGACTTACAACGCCATCTGAGAAAAGATTGAGGTAGCCAAACACGAGGTTGGAGTTTGAAATAGAGGGATCTTCACTCGATAATGCTTTGCCAGGGGCAGGATCAGTTTTAGAATTGATAGGCTCTCTGTCGGTGGCACCAGGCACCACGTCCAAAGCTGATCTCTGTGATCCTAAAACGGCTTCCTGTGAATAATACAAAAAGTTTTCACTAAAACAGTAGGGATGACAGACTAGTTACAGTAGAAATTACCAAAATATTAATTTAGTTTCACTGCTACATTTGCTATTTATCTCTTTTACTTATATGTGGCAATCAGTATGTAGATTGTTACCACAGCTGTGGCACATCACAGTTTTGTGTGTCATGGTGCACCTTTCACAAATATATCATCTGGCATGCTTGCAGGGCGACTTGACAACCACAAAAGGTAGTGTTGTGTTCGCACAAACATACTTGTCCTTAGCTGAACCTAGTGTCCTTCGATTTTTGGAATGCACTAAATTTTATTTCCCAGCTAACCAAGTTTCCACACTTTAACAGGCATGTTTTCCAAGCAAGGCCACTTTTGTTCCCAAATTTCGACAGCTAACTATTGTACTTCGTAAATGTAAATGAACTATACAAGGAAAAAAAGCAGATTTTGCACACCACTATATTTGAGATATGTTTTGCCATATTCAAATTGTACCAAATTTTTTAAAACAAATCATGCATGTCCATCAGGTTCTAACATGTCCACATGAAAATTTTGGTACCAAAACATGAATACATGTGTCCTGAGTAAAAAGAAAAAATTGATGCAGCTTTCATAGTAAATAGTATGATATGCAAGGTGCATTAATTTGTTTGTTTCTCACAGGATGCATATGATTCAAACTTTGCAAGTGTGTATGTCATCTCATAATGTCCATTCAAGAATTTTTTCCATACTTTTTCATAACATTTTGAATTGGAAAACACACATGCGGAATATAGGGTGCGACGCTGCACAGGTGGAGATCAGCATTTCCACACACAAGTACCCATGCAATGATAAGACTTGAAGGCTTAGGAGAACATATTGGATACCTTCAGAATTTATAGCAACTAGAATTAGGTATACCTTAGTAGCATTTGACTCTTGCTCATTTTCAGCATCTATTATTTTTCCAGTTGCGCCATCATGCAAAGAATTTTGTTGCGCTTGATCTGTGTCTTTACCCTCATCATCACTTTTTATGTGACCCGACTTGGCCTTATCACTAATGTCTTGTCGCTTATGATGGTGATGATGGTGCCCATGGCTATGACCCCCCCTTTGAGAATTGTCCTCAACGTACCTCACAATCTTCTCGACAATAAAGAACAATACAATACCAACTGCATGGAATGGTTGTATGTTTCGAGGAATATTGCATAGAAGCATGGAAAAAGAAAAGAGATTAGCAGTTGAGTTATAAAATGATTAACAATTTCATCATTGCATTTACATTTGTTCAGTAACATGCAACAATGATTAATTCCTAATAAAACTGAGCAATCACATAATAAGAAATAATAAGATAAAATTGGTGTCAAATTGATTATCCTAAAAATAAAATTCCGACTTTGATAAATACTACCTCTGTTCCTAAATATAAGTCTTTTTAAAGATTCCAATATGGACTACATACGGAGCAAAATGAGTGAATCTACACATTAAAATACGTCTATATAGATCCGTATGTAGTCCATACTGAAATATCTAGAAAGACTTATATTTAGAAACGGAGGGAGTAATTGGTAGGCCTTTTGGCATGTTAACCCTAAGGGAAAACACTGTTTGATATAGGTATGTAAGGTAATACTCACATAAAATAGACAAGCCAACAGAAAGATCTTTCAGGGAGTGTGCATGTGACTGCTCATGAGCATGATCATGATCCTCATGATTGTGTGAATGAAAGTGCCCTCCACCTGTGTACCCAATGAAACATAAAATGAGGAACACATAAGAGTGCGGCTAAGACAGATTAGCACCACAAATGGTGTAAGTACTGCAGGTACAAAGGTCAGAAACATAGCCAAAAAAAAGGTTCATGAAAAATGCATTACTTAGGACATGTCTGAAACACTAGAATTTCCCCGGATTTCTCAGGAAATGATATAATTCAAGCAGAAATGCCCTATAACATTCAAGGCTCCTAACAAGACCGTTGCTAGGTGTACAGTTTTTGTCCAAACTTTAATATCAGCATGACAAACAAATGATGCTATTACATGTTAGCTGAAGTGCAATACTTCAGTTCCGTCTAAACGCTTAACAATCAGGGGAAAGGGTTACAAAAATGTTAATCATGCCCTAGATTCTACAAATAGAAGATATCGTTATCAAGTAGATGGTTCAGTTTTAGTCTCCTAACAGAGTGCACGCATCGGATAATTTGTTTGCGAGCTACTGTGCTTCTATTTGGCATACAAACAAAATATCTTTAAAAAACGGGCAGCAAAATACACTGTAGACAGCAGACCATGTATCAACATTGCGCACAGTTTCACTCCAACAGGCCCTTTGCAAACACCCACCTGCTATACCCCACGATACCTCCTTTACCAGCATACATATAGGGAACAATATACAACAGCCCTTAAAAACTGATAGGGAGGCTGACATGCAGCTACAGTTATCATGGAAACAATATGCTAAGTTACCTCCGTAGAGTTTTTGAGCTCTTTGTTTTAGGGGCTTTTCTTCTCCCTTTGCTTTTTGTTTAGGCTAGGCTGCTCTTTGCTTTAGTTTTTGTTCTGGTTTGAGTTTGTTTTGTAAACCTCACATCATTTCAACGCTTTCTTCTTCTAATACAAAATAACATGCGGTGCGGTGTGCGTTCGAGAAAATGTGAAGTTGCTAACTGATGGCAATTGATATTGATAACGAGTAGATCAACTGTTAGTGCACACAAATTCTGACTTTCTGAGATGCACAACAATGAAGGCATGAAACAAAAACATAAGAACAAAAGACATAAAATGCATCAATACCAAAAGCATGAGGCAGTTGATGAAGGAATGAATCTCCAAGCATTGCGCCTGCCTACAAAACATCATAACGAAACAACAAAAATTCTGTTATTGATTATTCAACAGCAGCTCAGTGAGGAAACTAGAGAAAATTATAACAGCAAAACAAATACTTGATATGATAAACCAAGAAATTCAATAATTGCGATGCATAATGTCATCTCAGATTCTTTGTTAGATTATTTTTTGTTGAGGGGAAGTGGTTTTACAGTATTCCTATGCCGCACACAGTACGTTGTGGGCTGTATTTGCCCGTACATGTGCGGTTCGAGGGGACCATACCTGAGCAGCCGGTTCCCTTAGACACCTCACCCCTGGTTTCCTTAAAGGGAACCATGTGACTACCAAAGAAGGAGTCCAAGGCTTGCACGGCAAGGTCAAGATGGAGGACGGCGGCCACCGACCAAGACCCTTACATAAGGGTTCCCGCAAAACGATTAGGGGGGGGGGGGGGGGGGGGGGCTCTTCGACCACTCCAAAAACCCTAGAATAGCAAGATAGGGCTTTCGTAGATCCAATCTTTGGCATTCTGCCTAGATCGTCCACCTCCGTCTTATTCGGCGACTTGATCCTCAACTCGCCAGATACACCACTGTGCACCTCCACTGTAATCCCTCTATGATATAATCTCATGTAAGCAGGAGTAGGGTTATTACTCACCACGCGAGGACCCGAATCTAGGTAAACTTGTCCCCCGTGTCCATCTGGTAACCTAAGGTGATGTCCCTTTGTCATACAAATCTATGTACATCCACCGCATTGTTGTTAGGTACATCGCGGAACACCATCGACAGCTAGCGCCGACAGGTGGGAGCCTCAAGCTACTAGATCGATCTACGGATCTATCCGATCTTCAAACTTCCTCTCCATCATCTCCGCCAACAGAATCATCTTTTCGACCTTTATCGATATCATCGGCTCCGTCGGGCCAGTGCGTCAACCCAACCATGCCGTTTTACCAGCCGACACATCTAATCTTCCCAATGTGGTCATCGCAGTCCACTTTGACCAAGCCATCGCCCATCTATTTGCTAGCTTAATATTTGTCTTTAAGAAAGTTCTAACAACTGCAAGTTCTGCACCTACCCCAAACACTGCAAGTGCATCCACAACGGCCTTCGACGGTTTCCCCTGAACTGCAAAATTCAAATAAAACAAACAGTCAGAATGTGAGCCCTTACTCAGAAGAATGGTTGCCCTGGATCAAAGCAGGGAACTCACACAAGATTACTGGGAGGAGGATGAGGCAGACGAGCGACGCCATGCTAACCAGCAGCGAGCACCCCATCGCTCTCAACCACACACCTGCCAAATCCCCGAAATTATCAGTCGTGGCGTGGCGTAGCACGCCTAGAAATCGCACATTCCGCAGAAAGTATACAGAACAGGTGAAAATCCTGACCCATGGGTGTTGACTCGGGCTGGAAATCGCGGTGGATGTGGTCGTGGTGGTGATCATGGTGGTGATGGTGGTCGTGGTCGAAGCCCTCGAGCTCGAGATCCGCCTCCTCGGCCAGTTCCTCCGGAAGCAGCCGCTGGATCTCGTCGCGGTGATGGTGGCTGTGGTGGTGGTGATGCTCGTGATTGGAATCATCGAGGGCGCCCCCGCAGCTGTGCCCGTGGTCATGGTGTTCGTGGGGCTCCTCGTCGTGGCCGCCGTGGAAGGGGCATGAGGACGCGGAGGAATCCCCGTGTCCAGCCGCGGCGGCGAGAAGGGCGGCCAGGAGCAGCAGGGAGAGGAGACGGCATAGCATTGTGACTAGTGCGTTGGGGCCTCGCGGAGGCTTCTCTTTTGCCGCTGCTTGGGCCTTTGCTGGGCATGTACGCGGGATAACGTATCCAGTGAACCATGATTCTCAACAAAAAAAAACATATCCAGTGCACCAGCCCAACTGGTGCACCAGATGCACCAACAGCTTTTCAGCCGTTGGATACAGAACGGGGGGTAAATATCTGTTTCTCCAGGAGCATCTAAGCTCAGGTGCTCCTGTGCGAGCTCCATCGTTAGATCTTGATCCAGCGGAGCCCTTGGACTTGCACCTAATTAAGAGACTTCTGAAAGGATTTTTGCAACTTTTCCGAAGCACCTCTGATGTCCGCAGGATGAAGATCCAACGGTCGAGCTCCTGCAGGAGCACTTGAGCTTAGGTGCTCCTGGAGCATCATGACCCACAAGTATATGGGATCAATCGTAGTCCTTTCGATAAGTAAGAGTGTCAAACCCAACGAGGAGCAGAAGGAAATGACAAGTAGTTTTCAGCAAGGTATTCTCTGCAAGTACTGAAATTATAAGTAACGAGTAGTTTGATAGCAAGATAATTTGTAATGAGCGAGTAACGGTAACGGTAACAAAAGTACAGCAAGGTAGCCCGATCCTTTTGAGGCAAAGGACAGGCCAAAATGGTCTCTTATAATAAGCAAAGTGTTCTTGAGGGTACACGGGAATTTCATCTAGTCACTTTCATCATGTTGGTTTGATTTGTGTTCGCTACTTTGATAATTTGATATGTGGGTGGACCGGTGCTTAGGTGCTGTTCTTACTTGAACAAACCTCCTACTTATGATTAACCCCCTCGCAAGCATCCGCAACTACGAGAAAAGTATTAAGATAAAATCTAACCATAACATTAAACTTTTGGATCCAAATCGGTCCCTTATGAAGTAACGCATAAACTTGGGTTTAAGCTTCTGTCACTCTCGCAACCCATCATCTAATAACTACTCCACAATGCATTCCCTTAGGCCCTAATAAGGTCAAGTGCCATGTAGTCGACGTTCACATGACACCACTAAGGGAATCACAACATACATACCATTAAAATATCGAACACATATCAAGTTCAAATGATTACTTGTAACAAGATTTCTCCCGTAACCTCAAGAACAAAAGTAACTACTCACAAATGATAATCATGCTCAAGATCAGAGGGGTATTAAATAGCACAATGGATCTGAACATATAATCTTTCACCAAATAAACCATATAGTAATCAACTACAAGATGTAATCAACACTACTAGTCACCCACAAGCACCAATCTCAAGTTCCGGTACAAAGATTGAACACAAGAGATGAACTAGGGTTTGAGAGGAGATGGTGCTATTGAAGATGTTGATGGAGATTGCCCACCCCAAGATGGGAGAGTTGTTGGTGATGACGATGACAATGATTTCCCCCTCCGGGAGGGAAGTTCCCCCGGCGGAATCGCTCCGCCGGAGGACAAAAGTGCTCCTGCCCAAGTTCCGCCTCGAGACGGCGGCGCTTCGTCCCGAAAGTCCTCTGCTTTTTTTTTCTAGGTCAAAATGAATTATATACCAGAAGAGGGGCACCGAAGGTGGGCCGAGGAGGGCACAACCCACCAGGGCGCGCCTGGGGGCCCTGGCATGCCCAGGTGGGTTGTGCCCATCTGGTGGGCCCCCTCTGGTAGTTATTTGCTCCAATAATTCTTAAATATTCCATAAAAAATCTCCGTGAAGTTTCAACTTATTTGGAGTTGTGCAGAATAGGTAGCTCTGACGTGCTTTTTCAGGTCCAGAATTTCAGCTGCCGGTATTCTCCCTCTTTGTGTAAACCTTATAAATTATGAGAGAGAAGGCATTAGAATTACTCCCAACAGCATTATTATGCATAAAAACATTATAAATAACAGTAGGAAAACATGATGCAAAATGGACCTATCAACTCCCCCAAGGTTAGACCTCGCTTGTCCTCAAGCGAAAACCAAAATCGAAAAACATGTCCACATGCTTAGAGAGAGAGGTGTCGATAAAAATAAAATACGGACATAGAATCATCATGCATATTATTATAACAGCAAAGAACTTAAACATAAAACTTTATCATAGAACTTCTATCATATAACTTCTCATGAGTAAGTAACAATTCATCACAACATCGAAGTATAAAGCATAAACTCTATTGAAAACCAACAAACTATGTTCTCAGTCAACTTTGCAACTACAATTCTGAAGGAAATATGCCCTAGAGGCAATAATAAAGTTGTTATTTATATTTCCTTATATCATGATAAATGTTTATTATTCATGCTAGAATTGTATTAACCGGAAACTTAGTACATGTGTGAATACATAGACAAAACAGAGTGTCCCTAGTAAGCCTCTACTAGACTAGCTCGTTGATCAAAGATGGTTAAGTTTCCTAACCATAGACATGTGTTGTCATTTGATGAACGGGATCACATCATTAGGAGAATGATGTGATGGACAAGACCCATCCGTTAGCTTAGCATAATGATCGTTAAGTTTTATTGCTATTGCTTTCTTCATGACTTATACATATTCCTCTGACTATGAGATTATGCAACTCCCGAATACCGGAGGAACACCTTGTGTGCTATCAAACGTCACAACGTAACTGGGTGATTATAAAGATGCTCTACAGATGTCTCCGAAGGTGTTTGTTGGGTTGGCATAGATCGAGATTAGGATTTGTCACTCCGAGTATCGGAGAGGTATCTCTGGGCCCTCTCGGTAATGCACATCACTATAAGCCTTGCAAGCAATGTGACTAATGAGTTAGTTACGGGATGATGCATTACGGAACGAGTAAAGAGACTTGCCGGTAACGAGATTGAACTAGGTATGAAGATACCGACAATCGAATCTCGGGCAAGTAACATACCGATGACAAAGGGAATAACGTATGTTGTCATTGCGGTTTGACCGATAAAGATCTTCGTAGAATATGTGGGAACCAATATGAGCATCCAGGTTCCGCTATTGGTTATTGATCAGAGATATGTCTCGGTCATGTCTACATAGTTCTCGAACCCGTAGGGTTCACACGCTTAACATTCGATGACGATTTGTATTATGAGTTATGTGTTTTGGTGACCGAAGATTGTTCAGAGTCCCGGATGAGATCACGGACATGACGAGGAGTCTCGAAATGGTCGAGAGGTAAAGATTGATATATTGGAAGGTAGTAGGGTTCCGGAGTGTATCGGGTACATACCGGAGTATCGGAGGGGTTACCGGAACCCCCCAGTGGAAGATATGGGCCATATGGGCCATAGGAGGGAGGCTAACCAGCCCACAAGGGGCTGGTGCGCCCCCCACAAGGGAGGAGGCTGAATTGGACTAGGGAAGTGGGTGGCGCCCCCCTTTCCTTCTCCCTCTCCTTCCCTATTTCCACCTCTGGAGAAAGGAAAAGTGGGGGGGGGGCGAATCCTACTAGGAGTGGAGTCCTAGTAGGACTCCCCCCCATGGCGCGCCCCCTTGGTGGCCGGCCTCCTCCTCCCCTCCTTTATATACGGGGAAAAGGGGGCACCCTAGAACACAACAGATATTCTCTTAGCCGTGTGCGGTGCCCCCCTCCACAGTTTACTCCTCCAGTCATATTTTCGTAGTGCTTAGGCGAAGCCCTGCGCGGATCACATCAACATCACCGTCACCACACCGTCGTGATGACGAAACTCTCCCTCGACACTTTCCTGGATCAAGAGTTCGAGGGACGTCATTGAACTAAACGTGTGCAGAACTCGGAGGTGTCGTACGTTCGGTGCTTGATCGGTTGGATCACGAAGACGTTCGACTACATCAACTGCGTTAAGCTAACGCTTCCGCTTTCGGTCTATGAGGGTACGTGGACACACTCTCCCCCTCTCGTTGCTATGCATCTCCTAGATAGATCTTGCGTGAGCATAGAATTTTTTTGAAATTGCATGCTACGTTACCCATCAGTGGCATCCGAGCCAGGTCTATGCGTAGATGATATGCATGAGTAGAACACAAAGAGTTGTGGGCGATAATAGTCATACTGCTTACCACCAACGTCTTACTTTGATTCGGTGGTATTGTTGGATGAAGCGGCCCGGACCGACATTACATGACCGCGTTCATGAGACTGGTTCTACCGACGTGTTTTGCACACAGGTGGCTGGCGGGTGTCTGTTTCTTCAACTTTAGTTGAATCGAGTTTGACTACGGCTGGTCCTTGTTGAAGGTTAAAATAGCACACTTGACGAAAAATCGTTGTGGTTTTGATGCGTAGGTAAGAGCGGTTCTTGCTAGAAGCCCGTAGTAGCCACGTAAAACTTGCAACAACAAAGTAGAGGACGTCTAACTTGTTTTTGCAGGGCATGTTGTGATGTGATATGGTCAAGACATGATGTGATATACGTTATTGTATGAGATGATCATGTTTTGTAAAAGTTATCGGCAACTGGCAGGAGCCTTATGGTTGTCGCTTTATTGTATGAAATGCAATCGCCATGTAATTGCTTTACTTTATCACTATGCGGTAGCGATAGTCGTAGAAGCAATAGTTGGCGAGACGACAACGACGCTACGATGGAGATCAAGGTGTCAAGCCGGTGACGATGGAGATCATGACGGTGCTTTGGAGATGGAGATCAAAGGCACAAGATGATGATGGCCATATCATGTCACATATTTTGATTGCATGTGATGTTTATCTTTTATGCATCTTATTTTGCTTAGTACGGCGGTAGCATTATAAGATGATCCCTCACTAAATTTCAAGGTATAAGTGTTCTCCCTGAGTATGCACCGTTGCGACAGTTCGTCGTGCCGAGACACCACGTGATGATCGGGTGTGATAAGCTCTACGTTCACATACAACGGGTGCAAGCCAGTTTTGCACGTGCAGAATACTTGGGTTAAACTTGACGAGCCTAGCATATGCAGATATGGCCTCGGAACACTGAGACCGAAAGGTCGAACGTGAATCATATAGTAGATATGATCAACATAGAGATGTTCACCATTGAAAACTACTCCATCTCACGTGATGATCGAACATGGTTTAGTTGATATGGATCACGTGATCATTTAGATGACTAGAGGGATGTCTATCTAAGTAGGAGTTCTTAAGTAATATGATTAATTGAACTTAATTTATCATGAACTTAGTCCTGGTAGTATTTGCAAATTATGTTGTAGATCAATAGCTCGCGTATAGCTCCCTTGTTTTATTTTTGATATGTTCCTAGAGAAAACTAAGTTGAAAGATGATAGTAGCAATGATGCGGACTGGGTCCGTGATCTGAGGAATATCCTCGTTGCTGCACAGAAGATTTATGTCCTTGATGCACCGCTAGGTGACAGACCTATTGCAGGAGTAGATGCAGACGTTACGAACGTTTGGCAAGCTCGATATGATGACTACTTGATAGTTTAGTGCACCATGCTTTACGGCTTAGAACTGGGACTTCAAAAACGTTTTGAACGCCACGGAGCATATGAGATGTTCCAAAGAGATGAAATTGGTATTTTAGACTCATGCCCGTGTCGAGAGGTATGAGACCTCTGACAAGTACTTTGCCTACAAGATGGAGGAGAATAGCTCAGCTAGTGAGCATGTGCTCAGAATGTCTGGGTACTACAATCGCTTGAATCAAGTGGGAGTTAATCTTCCAGATAAGATAGTGATTGACAGATTTCTCTAGTCACTATCACCAAGTTACTAGAACTTCGTGATGAACTATAATATGCAAGGGATGACGAAAACGATTCCCAAGCTCTTCGCGATGCTGAAATCGGCGAAGGTAGAAATCAAGAAATTAAATCAAGTGTTGATGGTTGACAAGACCACTAGTTTCAAGAAAAAGGGCGAGGGCAAGAAAGGGAACTTCAAGAAGAATAGCAAGCTAAGTTGCTACTCCCGGGAAGAAACCCAAGTCTGGACCTAAGCCTGAAACTGAGTGCTTCTACTGCAAAGGAAATGGTCACTGGAAGCGGAACTGCCCCAAATACTTGGCGGATAAGAAGGATGGCAAAGTGAACAAAGGTATATTTGATATACATGTTATTGATGTGTATTTTACTAGTGTTCATAGTAGCCCCTGGGTATTTGATACCGGTTCAGTTGCTAACATTAGTAACTCAAAACAGGAGTTGCAAAATGAACAGAGACTAGTTAATGACGAGGTGACGATGTGTGTTGGAAGTGATTCCAAGGTTGATAAGATCACCATCGCACACTCCCTCTACCTTCGGGATTAGTGTTGGACCTAAATAAATGTTATTTGGTGTTTGCGTTGAGCATGAATATGATTGGATCATGTTTATTGCGATACGGTTATTCATTTAAGTCAGAGAAAATTGTTGTTCTGTTTACATGAATAAAACCTTCTATGGTCATACACTCAATATAAATGGTTTATTGAATCTCGATCGTAGTGATACACATATTCATAATATTGATGCCAAAAGATGCAAAGTTGATAATGATAGTGCAACATATTTGTGGCACTGCCGTTTAGGTCATATTGGTGTAAAGCGCATGAAGAAACTCCATGCAGATGGGATTTTGGAATCACTTGATTATGAATCATTTGATACTTGCGAACCATGCCTCATGGGCAAGATGACTAAAACTCCGTTCTCCGAAACAATGGAGCGAGCCAATGACTTATTGGAAATAATACATACTGATGTATGCGGTCCGATGAGTGTTGAGGCTCGCGGCGGGTATCGTTATTTTCTGACCTTCACAGATGATTTAAGCAGATATGGGTATATCTACTTAATGAAACACAAGTCTGAAACGTTTGAAAAGTTCAAAGAATTTTAGAGTGAAGTGGAAAATCATCGTAACAAGAAAATAAAGTTTCTACGATCTGATCGCGGAGGCGAATATTTGATTTACGAGTTTGGTCTTCATTTAAAACAATGTGGAATAGTTTCGCAACTCACGCCACCTGGAACACCACAGCATAATGGTGTGTCCGAACGTCGTAACCGTACTTTATTAGATATGGTGCGATCTATGATGTCTCTTACCGATTTACCACTATCGTTTTGGGGTTATGCATTAGAGACAGCTACATTCACGTTAAATAGGGCACCATCTAAATCCGTTGAGACGACACCGTATGAACTGTGGTTTGGCAAGAAACCTAAGCTGTCGTTCCTTAAAGTTTGGGGTTGTGATACTTATGTGAAAAAGCTTCAGCCTGATAAGCTCGAACCCAAATCGGAGAAGTGCGTCTTCATAGGATACCCAAAAGAAACTGTTGGGTACACCTTCTATCACAGATCCGAAGGCAAGATCTTTGTTGCTAAGAATGGATCCTTTCTAGAGAAGGAGTTTCTCTCGAAAGAAGTAAGTGGGAGGAAAGTAGAACTTGATGAGGTAATTGTACCTTCTCTCGAATTGGAGAATAACTCATCACAGAAAACAATTCCCGTGATGCCTACACCAATTAGTGAGGAAGCTAATGATGATGATCATGAAACGTCAGATCAAGTTACTACCGAACATCGTAGGTCAACCAGAGTACGTTCCGCACCAGAGTGGTACGGTAATCCTGTTCTGGAAGTCATGTTACTAGACCATGACGAACCTACGAACTATGAAGAAGCTATGATGAACCCAGATTCCGACAGATGGCTTGAGGCCATGAAATCTGAGATAGGATCCATGTATCAGAACAAAGTGTGGACTTTGGTGGATTTGCCCGATGATCGGCAAGCCATTAAGAATAAATGGATCTTCAAGAGGAAGACGGACGCTGATAGTAGTGTTACTATCTACAAAGCTCGACTTGTCACAAAAGGTTTTTGACAAGTTCAAAGTGTTGACTACGATGAGATTTTCTCACTCGTAGCGATGCTTAAGTCTGTCCGAATCATGTTAGCAATTGCCGCATTTTATGAAATCTGGCAAATAGATGTCAAAACTGCATTCCTTAATGGATTTCTTAAAGAAGAGTTGTATATGATGCAACCAGAAGGTTTTGTCGATCCTAAAAGTGCTGACAAAGTGCGCAAACTCCAGTGATCCATCTATGGACTGGTGCAGACATCTCGGAGTTGGAATATACGCTTTGATAAGGTGATCAATGCATATGGTTTTATACAGACTTATGGTGAAGCCTGTATTTACAAGAAAGTGAGTGGGAGCTCTGTAGCATTTCTGATATTATATGTGGATGACATATTGCTGATTGGAAATGATATAGAATTTCTGGATAGCATAAAAGGATACTTGAATAAGAATTTTTCAATAAAAAGACCTCAGTGAAGTTGCTTAAGTATTGAGCATCAAGATCTATAGGGATAGATCGAGACGCTTAATAGGACTTTCACAAAGCATATACCTTGACAAAGTTTTGAAGGAGTTCAAAACGGATCAGTCAAAGAAAGAGTTCTTGCCTGTATTCAAGGTATAAAGTTGAGTAAGACTCAAAGCATGACCACGGCAGAAGATAGAGAGAGAATGAAGGTCATTCCCTATGCCTCAGCCATAGGTTCTATAAAGTATGCCATGCTGTGTACCAGACCTATTGTATACCTTGCCATGAGTTTGGCAAGGGGGTACGATAGTGATCCAGGAGTGGATCACTGGACAGCGGTCAAAGTTACCCTTAGTTACCTAAGAATACTAAGGAAATATTTCTCGGTTATGGAGGTGATAAAGAGTTCGTCGTAAAGAGTTACGTCGATGCAAGCTTTTACACCAATCCAGATGACTCTGAGTCTCAATCTGGATACGTATTGAAAGTGGGAGCAATTAGCTAGAGTAGCTCCATGCAGAGCATTGTAGACATAGGAATTTGCAAAATACATACGGATCTGATTATGGCAAACCCGTTGACTAAACTTCTCTCACAAGCAAAACATGATCACACCTTAGTATTCTTTGGGTGTTAATCACATAGTGATGTGAACTAGATTATTGACTCTAGTAAACCCTTTGGGTGTTGGTCACATGGCGATGTGAACTATGGGTGTTAATCACATAAAGATGTGAAATATTGGTGTTAAATCACATGCCGATGTGAACTAGATTATTGACTCTAGTGCAAGTGGGAGACTGAAGGAAATATGCCCTAGAGGCAATAATAAAGTTGTTATTTATATTTCCTTATATCATGATAAATGTTTATTATTCATGCTAGAATTGTATTAACCGGAAACTTAGTACATGTGTGAATACATAGACAAAACAGAGTGTCCCTAGTAAGCCTCTACTAGACTAGCTCGTTGATCAAAGATGGTTAAGTTTCCTAACCATAGACATGTGTTGTCATTTGATGAACGGGATCACATCATTAGGATAATGATGTGATGGACAAGACCCATCCGTTAGCTTAGCATAATGATCGTTAAGTTTTATTGCTATTGCTTTCTTCATGACTTATACATATTCCTCTGACTATGAGATTATGCAACTCCCGAATACCGGAGGAACACCTTGTGTGCTATCAAACGTCACAACGTAACTGGGTGATTATAAAGATGCTCTACAAATGTCTCCAAAGGTGTTTGTTGGGTTGGCATAGATCGAGATTAGGATTTGTCATTCCGAGTATCGGAGAGGTATCTCTGGGCCCTCTCGGTAATGCACATCACTATAAGCCTTGCAAGCAATGTGACTAATGAGTTAGTTACGGGATGATGCATTACAGAACGAGTAAAGAGACTTGCCGGTAACGAGATTGAACTAGGTATGAAGATACCGACGATCGAATCTCGGGCAAGTAACCTACCGATGACAAAGGGAATAATGTATGTTGTCATTGCGGTTTGACCGATAAAGATCTTCGTAGAATATGTGGGAACCAATATGAGCATCCAGGTTCCACTATTGGTTATTGATCGGAGATATGTCTCGGTCATGTCTACATAGTTCTCGAACCCGTAGGGTCCGCACGTGTGACGACCCCGGCTTAATCGTGCACTAACCATACACGCAAATGCACACGATCAAGCCTAAGGACTCACTTGAAGATATCACAACACAACTCTAAAACATAAATAAAGTCATACAAGCTTTATATTACAAGCCAGGGCCTCGAGGGCTCGAATACATAGCTCGATGGCATACAAGCGTCAGCGGAAGCATCAGATATCTGAGTACAGATATATTACACAGAGAGAGAGAGAGATAAGCCTTCACAGAGGCGGGGTAAAATAAAATACTACGATCGAAAGGCGTAGGCCTCCTGCCCTGGACCCTCCGATCCTACTCCTGGTCGTCAAACGACTCCTCGTAGTAGTAGTACTCGCCAGGCGGGTAGTAGTACTGGTCGTCGGCTGGGGCGTCTGGCTCAGGGGCTCCATCGTCTGGTGGCATCAAATGGAAAATGGGGGAAAAAGAAAGTAAAGCAAACGTGAGTACTCATCCGAAGTACTCAGCAAGCAAGGATCTACACTACATATGCAACATTGTCAAAGGAATGGCTGTATATGTGGACTGGGCTGCAGAAATGCCAGAATAGAGGAGGAAGCCTAGTCCTATCGAAGACTAGCATCTTCAACAATCTTCGACAGTCTTGCAGCAATAGAAGAGATTGGATGAACATAATGTAAAGTAGTAGTAGTAGTAGTATAATCAACCTCGACCTGAGATCCTTTCTCGACTCCCTGCGAGAAAGCAATCCCAGAGCCGTACTATCCAGTTCTCATATCAAGTTCTAGTTGTACCGATCGGGATACAACTCCGAGTGTCCGTTACCGTAGGACAGGCTATCGATAGAAGTTTCTTCCCTGCAGGGGTGCACCAACTTACCCACCACGCTCGCTTAACTCCGGCCGGACACACTTTTCTGGGTCATGCCCGGCCTCGGCTAAGCAACACGCCGCAACCCGACCGAATACCTAACAGAGAGGTCAGCACGCCGGACTAAACCTATGCGCCCAGGGGTCTTGGGCCTTCGCCCCGGGAACTCCTGCATGTTGCGTACGCGGCTGAAAGCAGACCTAGCAACCCCTTATACAAGTGCGATTGCGTTCCCAGTCCAATTCAGCGCGCGCCGCTCAGTCGCTGACGTCTATTAAGCTCCGGCTGAAGTATACGACGCATAACGCCCATACTATGCCCACGTGATGGTTAGTGCTATCAGGCCAGAGGCCCCTCGGATCAAATATCCAAACCGTAGTGGATTAGGAGCGCGCGGAAACGATCAGAGACTCACGATCGATGTGACCCCGTCACCCCGTCTCGAGGACTTGCGGCAAGGGCTAAGAATGCCCGACCACGCCTCGTAGTTATCTCGCGGGCACCATCCAGGTCAACCCGACTCCACATCACTTCGCATTAAGCTCGCGCGGGTACCCCTCAGGGCCGACCCGTCTTTAGTATCATGGTTTAGTGTAAGTCAACTCAACAACAGTATCTGTGTGTCTGACACCAGGGGAGCCCTGAGGAATCACCCTCGATGGAACCCCACCTGATGTTAAAGTCAAGGTGAACGAAGGAGGAATCACCCTCGAGGTCCACACTTGAGGAGTTGCACGACGATGTCGTTATCGGGGGTGGTGTAGGAGGAATCACCCTCGCTTACCACGACCGAGTAACTAACCTACAAGGTTAACATCAGAAATGCTGACGAGGTATCACCCTCGGCACTCGACGGTAGCCCAGCAGTGTCGGCAATTAAGGGGAAGTGATGTGCGGTGCCAGGGTCTGGTCTTCAATCCCGATGATCGGGTCTTTTGATATCCAGCAGGGCAGTCGGGATCAAGTGGGGGTCTCTGTCGTGTCTCTACCCAGCCTATACTAAGCAGTCTAGGATAACCAGTAAGGTAGCAAGGCAGGTTACAATAAACAGGCTATGCAACAGATATAGGAAACAGTAGCAGCAGCAGTTCTAATGCAAGCATAAGAGAGAAGAGAATAGGCGATATAGGCATGCTCAAAATGGGGGTGCTTGCCTGTTTGCTCCGGGGCAAGGGCAAGGTCGCCTGTGGTGTCGTCGGGGACGTAGTCGTACTCCTGAGTTGCGTCTGCCTCGGGAGCTACGTCAACGTCGGGGTCTACCGAGAGAGAAGAGGGGGAAGAAACAGGTAAACATAATGCAAACAAATGCAATATGGTGCGTGTGATGCTATGATGCAGTGCAGGGTTGCCTAAATATGCATCTAAGTCATTTTAGTTATTTTTAGAATTAATCTGGGATTTATTTACCCAAGTGCATGCACTATTCATCTGCCGGATACGGGTCTGGAGTTACGAGTTCTTCTACGTAGGGGGTTCCGACAAAGAAACGGACGGCACGATCAGACTCGTCTCGTCGTTCTGAGCAACTTTCATGTTTTAACTTTTTCGATCCGAGCTACGGTTTAAAAGTTATTAATTTTCAAAGTTTATTTGAATTTCTGGAATTTATTTATTTACAGAAAAGTGAATTATGACGTCAGCATGACGTCACTGTGACGTCAGCGGTCAACAGCGTCGCTGACCAGTCAAACATGACATGTGGGTCCAGTGGGACCCACATGTCAGTCTCTGTTAAGACTAACAGTGGATTATTTCAGTTAACAGAGCGATTAGAGGGGTGGGCCCCACATGTCAGTGAGACATTAGCCTAATTAATCAGTTTTATATTTATTTAAATGTTTTTCTTAATCTAAAAAGTGGTGGGGCCCGTGTGTCAGCCTCACTGTACGACCACGTCAGCACGTTGACCACGGTCAGCGTGGTCAACTAGGCCCGTGGGACCCACTAGGAGTGACCCAGGGGTGACCCACGTGGCAGCCACGTCGGCGGCCGGCGCCGGAGTTGCGCCGGTGACCAAAAACGCGGCGGCGCGTCACCGGAGTTGCTCGGATTCGCGCTGTGGGGCTCGGTTTGAGCTGCGGTTGGGTGCGTTCGAAAGCTAGGAGACTCGCGCGTCGAGTGGTGGCACTTGCTGGACCAGGGGATGGCCGGAATCACGCCGGCGACTAGCAAAGGCGGCAGCGCGTTCGGGACCTCGTCGGGAGTCAGGTTAGGAGGCACGGGGAGAGGTGCTGGAGGCCTTGCTGGACTCGTACGAGCTCCAGGAGCTTGAGGCAGGGCTCGGCTGAGCACGACAGTGACTGAGGTCACGGCGGCGAGGTGCTCTGCGGCGGCGAGCTCACGGCGTCGTCGGCTGCTAGCTACAGGCGACGGCGGGCAGGGCAAAGAGTAGGAGAGGAAGGCTGGAAGCTCACCGAGCGGCTACGGAAAGCCCTTGGTGGCTTAGGAGCAGCAGACGGCGTCGGGGACGACGAAGCTCGCCGGAAGCAGAGAGATGCGGGGCGGCTCGATTCGCTTGTAGCCGGGCTCCCTGGCTCCTTCCAATGGCGCCAGGGGTTGGGGAAGACGACGGCGGAGCTGGCCGGCACGATGGGCGAGCGCGGGGCCGCCGGTGGCCACGGCAAATGGCGAAGTGCGGCGTCGACGGCGCTCGGACGCCTCGGATCTGGCAGGAGAGGGAGAGGCGAGGCGAGCGTGGGAGAAAGGGGGAGAATGACGGAGAGGCCGGGGAGGAGTGGAGGGGCGTCGGCCTTATCCCCTCCGTCTCCTGTATCGTCGGTGGCGGCGACGTGTCGGCGCCGCGCCGGCGCGCGCGCGCTCGACCAGCGAGAGGATGACAGCGCGAGGGAGAGAGGTGAGGTGGGCCTGCTGGGCCGGGGTTCGGGGCACTGTGCACTAAGGCCCAGTGCACAGTGCCTCGTTTTTATTTTTCTGTTTTTATTTCTCTTTTTCTTTATTTCATTTCCTGTTTCGAAATAGTTAGAGCACTTTTGCATTTTTGTAAAATGTGGGACTTAGTCCAAATATTACAGTGCCATTTTAGCCCTCACCAAAAAGTGAATTGGACAGAGTTGGAAACCATTTGTGTTCGAAATGATTTAAAATGGATTTAAATATCCTGTTTTGGTGTTGTTTCATGTTGTTTGAGTCACTTGTCCAACTCCAATTATTTTGATGTTGATTTTAGAAATGTTCCTGGATTATTTGCCATTTAATGAACATTTTCCCAACAGAGTTTGTTCAACTTCATATTTCACTTTTGATTTTGAGTTGCTTTTCAGATGTGAATTTGAATTGGATCATTAACCCATATGTCTTGGCACTGCAAATGATCATGACTTGGCTGTGTGGCTTACGGGCCCACGTCGCCAACTGGGTGGTATTAGGATCTTTTATTCCTCGTCTTTACTCTGGGATTCTAATCTCTCATCTATTCAGGTTTAATAAAATTTACTAACACCGACATTTAGGTTCTCGTTAATTCTATCCACCCGGAGAGCTGGATTCAGTGCGATTTCCCTGTCTTTGATCTAATTAGTCTGATAATCATTTTCCTTTCCATTGTTTTGTTTAACCTTTCCTTCTGAGATCGGTTATATTTCTCATTGTCTTATGACAACCATGAACCTCTCTCTTTCAGATGGATCGACTGTTTCCACCGCGGCCTACGACCCAGCTTGTGCTTCGCACTTGGGCTCGTGATGCCCCTGGATTTCCAGCTGTTCTGATCGCCCTCCTGACTAGACTGGGTTACCGCTGGTATCCCGAGTACATGGTCTATGAGGTTTACCGCGAGTTCAACCAGGAGCAGTACTATGATGAAGTTCGTATCTATGATCAGCAGAATGACTCGGACACCGAGCTACACCTTTTTCACGGAATAGGCGTGACGATTGAGATGGCAGTACATGATGCCGCCTACTCTGCTGTCGCACGTCTCCGAGGAGAGCACAATGCTAGCTTGGATGACTCTGTGTTTCGGTACATTCCGTATGCACCTGTTGGAGATGCTACTGGATTCTACACAGCTATCTGTGCCCCGTACGAGTCTCGACGCTACGACCCGCAGATTCTGATTCAGTGCACTCAGGCTCTGGATCGCACTGTTCGGGCTCTTGCCGTCGAGTTGTTCGCCACTCGAGCACGTTACTACGAGGCTATGACACAGTTGCTACCAGCTGTTCGTGCAGGGATACATCCGGAGTATATCCTTTACCCACACAGGACCGAGATGCCGCCAGGTATTGATTGGCCTGCAGTGGGAGGTCACACGCCTGCACGTGGACCTCTTCTTACAGTTCGAGACCGGGTTCTGCATCAGAGTGCACATGGAGCACAGGATCCTGCCGCGACGAACATTCGTCGTCCGCACTTGCAGTTACCCCGTTTCAGTGGGTTTCTCCGACGCTGATGTAGCCTTTGCTATGTCACGTTGTGTACTTCCTTACCGCGTGCCTGCGTGCCGCCTAGTGTGTCTAGCTTTTCAATTTGCGCCGTTATGCTGCCCGATTGTAACCGACTGTGTATGGATCTGTATGTCTTAATGACTACTTTTAGCATCTATTGCACTCTTTCCATAATGTCGAGTTACATCATGTTTATTGTTAAACACTTGCATAAGCTATTGCTGAAATACCCCTGTTGGAATAGCAGGATGGCTGACAACAACCCGCCACCGCCGCCACCACCTGATTACATGGCAGCGATGATGCAACAATTTGAACTCAACCGCCAGTTTATGACGGGGATTATGTAGCAATTCCCTCGTCCTGATGCTAATCAGCAGCCACCATCCATTACCTTGCCAGAGTTCATGAGGCTCAGTCCATCGTTTTTCCGCAACACAGTCAACCCACTAGATGCAGATGACTGGCTGCGTGACATCTCCCATGAGATGGAGTCTGCTGGTGTCGCCCAAGTTAACTATGTCACTTTTGCGACTTATCTTCTGAAGGGTCCCGCAGCCCAATGGTGGGCCACTCACCGACAGACTCTGCCGCCTGGTACTGTCGTCACTTGGGCAGAGTTCAAGATTGCTTTCCGTGCCCGCTACATTCCTCTAGCTGTCATAGCTAGGAAGAAGGCCGAGTTCCGTAGCCTTGTTCAAGGAAACAAGACTGTGGAAGTCTATCAGCGCGAATTTCTAGACTTATCTCGCTACGCTGAAGAGGACATTCCTACTGATGAACGAAGGCAAGAGAAGTTCCGCGAAGGACTGCATCATGATATACAGTTGGCCCTGCTTGTTCAAGATTACCCTGATTTCGCCACCTTGGTGAATAAGGCTATTATGGTTGAAACTGGACTGAAGAAACATAAAGAAGCGTCCAGACGCACCCGAGAAGCAGGCTCATCTTCGGGCTCGTCTTCCCAGAAGCGACGCATCTGGTTCCCTCAAGGCATGTTCCATTCAGCAGCTCCTGCGAACAGGCCCTCTTATGTTGCACCACGCCTGCCACCTCCACCACCGAGGCAGCCTCTGCCAGCTCCAGCACCTCGAGCTCCAGCACCTCGTCCTGACAGCGGACTATGTTTCAAGTGTGGCAAGCCAGGTCACCGTGCTAGAGATTGTTCTCAGAATCAGAATCAACTGGCTCTTCCTTCTGCTGGCCATGGTATTGGCCGTGGTATTCCTCAACAACGCAACAATAATGCCAGACCTTCTTATGGTCGTGGGCAGTACTACCACGTCAACATGTCCGAAGCTCCAGATCAACCAGACACTGTGATGGGTACACTTCTCATTAATTCAGTACCAGCCTCTGTTTTATTTGATTCAGGAGCATTGCATTCCTTCATGTCAGAACATTTTGCGCGCATGCATGACATTAAATGCGAATACATGAACACACCCTTATTGGTACACACTCCCGCGGGTGGTTGCCGAACCTCTGCGGTTAGCTATAATGTTCCCGTTGAAATCGAAGGGTTGGAGTTCAGTGCATCTCCCATTATTCTGAAATTGTCCAAGATTGACCTTATTCTGGGAATGGATTGGTTGAAGGCCCATTACGCCTCAATCAATTGTGCCACCAAAGTTGTTCACCTCTTGCACCCCTCGAATGAGATAGTGAACTATCAAGCTCACCTTACCCAGAACGCTGAGGCTCAAATTTATGCCTTGAACGCGTTGAATGCTTCTCCACTTGATGGGATTGAGAACATCCCAGTGGTCTGTGACTTCCCGGATGTTTTTCCAGAAGAACTTCCAGGAATACCCCCTGCTAGAGCTGTCGAGTTCGTCATCGACTTGAAGCCTGGCACCACTCCTATTGCGAAGCGTCCCTACAAGATGCCTCCGCACCATCTTATTGAGCTTAAGAAGGAAATTGATAAATCCTTAAGAAAGGGTTTCATTCGCCCCAGTTCCTCTGCATGGGGAGCACCTTCTCTCTTTGTTAAGAAGAAGGATGGAACTAACCGTTTGGTCCAAGATTATCGCCCCATCAACCAGGCAACTATCCAGAATAAATATCCGCTTCCCCGGATCAACGATTTATATGATCAACTCGCAGGATCTTCGGTGTTTTCTAAACTCGACTTGAGGTTGGGTTATCACCAGATCCGTGTCCGCGAAGAGGATATTCCGAAGACTGCATTCGTTACTCGCTATGGTTCATACGAGTACACCGTCATGTCGTTTGGCTTAACAAACGCTCCAGCTACCTTCTCCCGCTTAATGAATTACATATTCATGGATTACCTCGACAAATTCGTCGTGGTACATCTGGATGATATTCTGGTCTATTCAAAGAATAAAGAAGAACATGCTGAGCACCTTCGTCTTGTTCTGGAGAGACTTCGAGAGCACAAGTTATATGCCAAGTACTCTAAGTGCGAATTCTGGCTTTCTGAGGTAACCTACCTTGGACATGTGATTTCCAAGGATGGTATCGCAGTTAACCCGGAGCGCGTTTAGGCTATTCTTGACTGGACCCCTCCGAAGAATGTCAAGCAAGTCAGAAGTTTTCTCGGGCTTGCAAGTTATTGTCGCCGTTTCATCGAGAATTTCTCCAAGATTGCCAAGCCCCTGACTAATCTGCTTCACAAAGGCGTTAAGTTTGAGTGGACAGAAAAATGTCAGGAAAGCTTCCAGACCCTCAAAGACAAGCTGACATCTACTCCAGTCCTTGCTCCTCCAGACTCTCGCAAAGATTTTGTGATCTTCTGCGACGCCTCTCACCAAGGACTAGGTTGTGTCCTAATGCAAGAGTGAAGAGTAATTGCTTATGCTTCGCGACAATTGCGTCCACATGAAGAGAATTACCCAGTGCATGACCTTGAACTTGCTGCTGTGATTTATGCTTTGAAGCAGTGGCGTTATTACCTCCTTGGTAATCGGTGTGAGATTTACACCGATCATCAGAGCTTGAAGTACTTATTCACTCAACCGGAACTTAATCTTCGTCAGCAGCGTTGGTTGGAAACAATCATCGATTATGACTGTGGTATTTCCTACACTCCTGGCAAAGCTAATGTGATGGCTGATGCCTTGAGCCGCAAGTCTTATTGCAACAACCTCATGGTTAAACAAGCTCAACCCCAGCTGTATGAAGAATTGCGCAAGCTGAATCTCTGCATCATCTCGCAAGGTTCTCTTAATAACCTTCTGATACAACCAGATCTTGAGAAAGCTGTCAAAATTGCGCAAGCTAAAGATGCCGAAATTGGTCTAATGAAGAAAGAGCTTCACCTTCAAAAGTACAGGGATTTCTCGATTGCTGAAGATGGAACCTTGTACTTCCGAGACCGCATTGTAGTACCTCGCTTCGAGCTGATGACTGACAAAGTCATGAAGGAGGCCCATGATACACCGCTATCTATCCATCCGGGTAGTACCAAGATGTATCGAGATCTTCGTCAAAGGTACTGGTGGTCTAGGATGAAGCAAGATATTGCTCGTTATGTTGCCGAGTGTGACGTTTGTCGTCGCGTGAAGGCAGAACATCAGAAACCTGCTGGAATTCTGCAACCGCTCCCTATTCCTCTATGGAAATGGGATAAAGTGCAAATGGACTTCATTACTGGTCTTCCCAAGTCTCAGAAGGGTCACGATGCTATTCTTGTCGTCGTCGACCAACTCTCCAAGGTTGCACACTTTCTGCCAGTTAAGGAGACTATTACTGCTAGTCAGTTAGCAGAGCTATATATCTCCAGAATTGTTTCACTCCATGGTATTCCCAAGGAAATCAGTTCAGACCGTGGCAGCATTTTTACTGGCCATTTCTGGGAAAGTTTCCAGAAAGCAATGGGAACTCATATTACCTGGAGTTCAGCTTATCACCCACAATCTCAAGGCCAAGTTGAGCGCGTTAATCAAGTGCTTGAAGATATGCTTCGAGCTTGTGTTATATCCTTCGGTAAGAAATGGGAGGAATCTCTCCCGTATGCCGAGTTCTCTTATAACAACAGCTATCAAGCCAGCTTGAAAATGGCCCCCTTTGAGGTTCTTTATGGTCGTAAATGTCGAACCCCTCTGAATTGGTCAGAAACTGGGGAACGACCTCTTGTTGGACCGGACATTATTCAGCATGCCGAAGAACAAGTCCGAATTGTCCGGGAGAATCTCAAAGCAGCTCAAGACCGTCAGAAGAGTAATTATGATCGCAAGCGATGGGGTGTGATCTATCAACCTGGTGATCAAGCTTATCTTCGTGTCACTCCGATGAAGGGCACCCGTCGTTTCGGAATCAAGGGCAAGCTAGCTCCTCGCTATATTGGTCCTTTCCACATCGTGGCTAGACGTGGGCAGGTGGCATATAAATTGGAGTTGCCACCGCAATTCTCCCATATTCATGATGTCTTCCACGTGTCGCAACTTCGTAAGTGCTTCAAGGAATCTCCTCACCGTGCAGTGGATCATGAGATGCTCGAGCTACAAGATGATCTTTCCTATAAGGAGCATCCGATCCGCATCCTCGACGAAGCTGAACGTCGAACTCGTCAGAAGACGACCAAGTTCCTAAAAGTGCAGTGGTCGAATCACACTGAAGATGAAGCCACTTGGGAACGCGAGGATCATCTTCGGGAAGAATATCCCGGACTCTTTCCTTCTACCTCCTGAATTCTCGGGACGAGAATTTCTTTTAGAGGAGGAGAACTTGTAACACCCCCTTGTAATAAGCTCTGTGACACTCTGTTAAATTTGCCAAGTCATGATCATTTGCAGTGCCAAGACATATGGGTTAATGATCCAATTCAAATTCACATCTGAAAAGCAACTCAAAATCAAAAGTGAAATATGAAGTTGAACAAACTCTGTTGGGAAAATGTTCATTAAATGGCAAATAATCCAGGAACATTTCTAAAATCAACATCAAAATAATTGGAGTTGGACAAGTGACTCAAACAAGATGAAACAGCACCAAAACAGGATATTTAAATCCATTTTAAATCATTTCGAACACAAATGGTTTCCAACTCTGTCCAATTCACTTTTTGGTGAGGGCTAAAATGGCACTGTAATATTTGGACTAAGTCCCACATTTTACAAAAATGCAAAAGTGCTCTAACTATTTCGAAACAGGAAATGAAATAAAGAAAAAGAGAAACAAAAACAGAAAAATAAAAATGAGGCACTGTGCACTGGGCCTTAGTGCACAGTGCCCCGAACCCCGGCCCAGCAGGCCCACCTCACCTCTCTCCCTCGCGCTGTCATCCTCCCGCTGGTCGAGCGCGCGCGCGCCGGCGCGGCGCCGACACGTCGTCGCCACCGACGATACAGGAGACGGAGGGGATAAGGCCGACGCCCCTCCACTCCTCCCCGGCCTCTCCGTCATTCTCCCCCTTTCTCCCATGCTCGCCTCGCCTCTCCCTCTCCTGCCAGATCCGAGGCGTCCGAGCGCCATCGACGCAGCACTTCGCCATTTGCCGTGGCCACCGGCGGCCCCGCGCTCGCCCACCGTGCCGGCTAGCTCCGCCGTCGTCTTCCCCAACCCCTGGCGCCATTGGAAGGAGCCAGGGAGCCCGGCTACAAGCGAATCGAGCCGCCCCGCATCTCTCTGCTTCCGGCGAGCTTCGTCGTCCCCGGCGCCGTCTGCTGCTCCTAAGCCACCAAGGGCTTTCCGTAGCCGCTCGGTGAGCTTCCAGCCTTCCTCTCCTACTCTTTGCGCTGCCCGCCGTCACCTGTAGCTAGCAGCCGACGACGCCGTGAGCTCGCCGCCGCAGAGCACCTCGCCGCCGTGACCTCAGTCACTGTCGTGCTCAGCCGAGCCCTGCCTCGAGCTCCTGGAGCTCGTACGAGTCCAGCAAGGCCTCCAGCACCTCTCCCCGTGCCTCCTAACCTGACTCCCGACGAGGTCCCAAATGCGCTGCCGCCTTTGCTAGTCGCCGGCGTGATTCCGGCCATCCCCTGGTCCGGCAAGTGCCACCACTCAACGCGCGAGTCTCCTAGCTTTCGAACGCACCAAACCGGAGCTCAAACCGAGCCCCACAACGCGAATCCGAGCAACTCCGGCGACGCGCCACCGCGTTTTTGGTCGCCGGCGCAACTCCGGCGCCGGCCGCCGACGTGGCTGCCACGTGGGTCACCCCTGGGTCACTGCCAGTGGGTCCCACGGGCCCAGTTGACCACGCTGACCGTGGTCAACGTGCTGACGTGGCCGTACAGTGAGGCTGACACGCGGGCCCCACCACTTTTTAGATTAAGAAAAACATTTAAATAAATATAAAACTGATTAATTAGGCTAATGTCTCACTGACATGTGGGGCCCACCCCTCTAATCACTCTGTTAACTGAAATAATCCACTGTTAGTCTTAACAGAGACTGACATGTGGGTCCCACTGGACCCACATGTCATGTTTGACTGGTCAGCGACGCTGTTGACCGCTGACGTCACAGTGACGTCATGCTGACGTCATAATTCACTTTTCTGTAAATAAATAAATTCCAGAAATTCAAATAAACTTTGAAAATTAATAACTTTTAAACCGTAGCTCAGATCGAAAAAGTTAAAACATGAAAGTTGCTCAGAACGACGAGACGAGTCTGATCGTGCCGTCCGTTTCTTTGTCGGAACCCCCTACGTAGAAGAACTCGTAACTCCGGACCCGTATCCGGTAGATGAATAGTGCATGCACTTCGGTAAATAAATCCCAGATTAATTCTAAAAATAACTAAAATGACTTAGATGCATATTTAGGCAACCCTGCACTGCATCATAGCATCACACGCACCATATTGCATTTGTTTGCATTATGTTTACCTATTTCTTCCCCCTCTTCTCTCTCGGTAGACCCTGACATTGACGTAGCTCCCGAGGCAGACGCAACTCAGGAGTACGACTACGTCCCCGACGACACCACAGGCGACCTTGCCCTTGCCCCGGAGCAAACAGGCAAGCACCCCCATTTTGAGCATGCCTATATTGCCTATTCTCTTCTCTCTTATGCTTGCATTAGAACTGCTGCTGCTACTGTTTCCTATATCTGTTGCATAGCCTGTTTATTGTAACCTGCCTTGCTACCTTACTGGTTATCCTAGACTGCTTAGTATAGGCTGGGTAGAGACACGACAGAGACCCCCACTTGATCCCGACTGCCCTGCTGGATATCAAAAGACCCGATCATCAGGATTGAAGACCAGACCCTGGCACCGCACATCACTTCCCCTTAGTTGCCAACACTGCTGGGCTACCGTCGAGTGCCGAGGGTGATACCTCGTCAGCACTTCTGATGTTAACCTTGTAGGTTAGTTACTCGGTCGTGGTAAGCGAGGGTGATTCCTCCTACACCACCCCCGATAACGACATCGTCGCGCAACTCCTCAAGTGTGGACCTCGAGGGTGATTCCTCCTTCGTTCACCTTGACTTTAACATCAGGTGGGGTTCCATCGAGGGTGATTCCTCAGGGCTCCCCTGGTGTCAGACACACAGATACTGTTGTTGAGTTGACTTACACTAAACCATGATACTAAAGACGGGTCGGCCCTGAGGGGTACCCGCGCGAGCTTAATGCGAAGTGATGTGGAGTCGGGTTGACCTGGATGGTGCCCGCGAGATAACTACGAGGCGTGGCCGGGCATTCTTAGCCCTTGCCGCAAGTCCTCGAGACGGGGCAACGGGGTCACATCGATCGTGAGTCTCTGATCGTTTCTGCGCGCTCCTAATCCACTACGGTTTGGATATTTGATCCGAGGGGCCTCTGGCCTGATAGCACTAACCATCACGTGGGCATAGTATGGGTGTTCTGCGTCGTATACTTGAGCCGGAGCTTAATAGACGTCAGCGACTGAGCGGCGCGCGCTGAATTGGACTGGGAACGCAATCGCACTTGTATAAGGGGTTGCTAGGTCTGCTTTCAGCCGCGTACGCAACGTGCAGGAGTTCCCGGGGCGAAGGCCCAAGACCCCTGTGCGCATAGGTTTAGTCCGGCGTGCTGACCTCTTTGTTAGGTATTCGGTCGGGTTGCGGCGTGTTGCTTAGCCGAGGCCGGGCATGACCCAGAAAAGTGTGTCCGGCCGGAGTTAAGCGAGCGTGGTGGGTAAGTTGGTGCACCCCTGCAGGGAAGAAACTTCTATCGATAGCCTGTCCTACGGTAACGGACACTCGAAGTTGTATCCCGATCGGTACAACTAGAACTTGATATGAGAACTGGATAGTACGGCTCTGGGATTGCTTTCTCGCAGGGAGTCGAGAAAGGATCTCAGGTCGAGGTTGATGATACTACTACTACTACTTTACATTATGTTCATCCGATCTCTTGTATTGCTGCAAGACTGTCGAAGATTGTTGAAGATGCTAGTCTTCGATAGGACTAGGCTTCCTCCTCTATTCTGGCATTTCTGCAGCCCAGTCCACATATACAGCCATTCCTTTGACAATGTTGCATATGTAGTGTAGATCCTTGCTTGCTGAGTACTTCGGATGAGTACTCACGTTTGCTTTACTTTCTTTTTCCCCCATTTTCCATTTGATGCCACCAGACGACGGAACCCCTGAGCCAGACGCCCCAGTCGACGAACAGTACTACTACCCGCCTGGCGAGTACTACTACTACGAGGAGCCGTTTGACGACCAGGAGTAGGATCGGAGGGTCCAGGGCAGGAGGCCTACGCCTTTCGATCGTAGTATTTTATTTTACCCCGCCTCTGTGAAGGCTTATCTCTCTCTCTCTCTCTGTAATATATCTGTACCCAGATATCTGATGCTTCCGCTGACGCTTGTATGCCAACGAGCTATGTATTCGAGCCCTCGAGGCCCTGGCTTGTAATATAAGCTTGTATGACTTTATTTATGTTTTTAGAGTTGTGTTGTGATATCTTCAAGTGAGTCCTTAGGCTTGATCGTGTGCATTTGCGTGTATGATTAGTGCACGATTAAGCCGGGGTCGTCACAGCACGCTTAACGTTCGATGATGATTTGTATTATGAGTTATGTGTTTTGGTGACCGAAGATTGTTCGGAGTCCCGGATGAGATCACGGACATGACGAGGAGTCTCGAAATGGTCGAGAGGTAAAGATTGACATATTGGAAGGTAGTATTCGGACACCGGAAGGGTTCCGGAGTGTATCGGGTACATACCGGAGTACCGGAGGGGTTACCGGAACCCCCCGGTGGAAGATATGGGCCATATGGGCCATAGGAGGGAGGCTAACCAGCCCACAAGGGGCTGGTGCGCCCCCCACAAGGGTGGAGGCTGAATTGGACTAGGGAAGTGGATGGCGCCCCCCTTTCCTTCTCCCTCTCCTTCCCTATTTCCACCTCTGGAGAAAGGAAAAGTGGGGGGGGGCGAATCCTACTAGGAGTGGAGTCCTAGTAGGATTCCCCCCCCCCCATGGCGCGCCCCCTTGGTGGCCGGCCTCCTCCTCCCCTCCTTTATATACGGGGGCAAGGGGGCACCCTAGAACACAACAGATATTCTCTTAGCCGTGTGCGGTGCCCCCCTCCACAGTTTACTCCTCCGGTCATATTTTCGTAGTGCTTAGGCGAAGCCCTACGCGGATCACATCACCATCACCGTCACCACGCCGTCGTGATAACGAAACTCTCCCTCGACACTTTCCTGGATCAAGAGTTCGAGGGACGTCATTGAGCTGAACATGTGCAGAGCTCGGAGGTGCCGTACGTTCGGTGCTTGATCGGTTGGATCGCGAAGACGTTCGACTACATCAACCGCGTTAAGCTAACGCTTCCGCTTTCGGTCTACGAGGGTACGTGGACACACTCTCCCCCTCTCGTTGCTATGCATCTCCTAGATAGATGTTGCTTGAGCGTAGATTTTTTTTGAAATTGCATGCTACGTTACCCATCAAATTCATCATCTTTTCAGGAAGGGTCACGTATCGGAGCCTTTAGGCAAGTCCACATACTCAACCATCATACAGTCTTCTATGATTGCTAACACTTACCGCATACACATGAGCAAAAAGTTTCAACCGGACACATAGGAAAATAGGGGCTTATAGTTCTGCCTCCCAACGTATTCACCTCAAGGGTGATGTCAACAATAATAACTCATGCCCACTCATATTCAACTGGATATATGTGCCTAGATCTTTCCTCACCACATGGTGCTTGCCAAAAGAGAAAATGAAAAGGAATAGAGAGAAATATTTTGACTCTTGCATAAAAGTAAATACATAAAAGTAAAAGATAGGCCCTTCGCAGAGGGAAGCAGAGGTTACTATGCGCTTTTTATTTGTATGCTCAATCTCTTAGTGCAAAAGAACGTCACGTTATATTGCCCCTTATGATAGTAACCTTTATTATGCAGTCTGTCACTTTTATTCTTTGCCATCACAAGTTCGTACAACGCTCAATTTTCTCTTACACTAAATGATCCAACACTTTTAGAAGCAATTTTTATTGCCTTATTGCACCGGTGACAACTTACTTGAAGGATATTACTCAATCCATAGGTAGGTATGGTGGACTCTCAAAGCAAGATTTGGGTTTAAGGGTTCTTGGATGCACAAGTAGTATCTCTACTTAGTGCGGAATTTTTGGCTAGCAAAGATGGGGGACAAGCACTACATGTTAAAGGATCTATGACAATATAACTTCTATGTGAATATGGGCAAACATAAATCATTACGTTGTCTTCCTTGTCCAACGTCAACAATTTTGGCATATAATATTTTGATGGGGGCTCACAATCACAAAAGATGTCCAAGATAGTGTATTTGCATGTGAATCTTCTCTTCCCTTATTAATTCTTTCATGAATTGCATCATTGACCAATGCTATGTTTGTAAATCTCCAGTAAAATTTTCTACTTATACTCTTCCTTATGTGATGTCATTACTTACCATAAGATTAGCATATGATCTTTTTTATTTATTTCCTTTCTTTTTATTGAACATGAAAGTAAAGAAAACAAAACTCAAACTAAACTTTATTATATATCTCGCACGCGATTATAAGGGTAGATCACTAAGCAAACATTCATGCCACAATAAAGAAAATTACATGGATAAGTATGTTAGGTAGCATTCCACATCAAAAATTCTGTTTTTATCATTTACCTACTCGAGGACGAGCAGGAATTAAGCTTGGGGATGCTTGATACGTCTCCAACGTATCTATAATTTTTGATTATTCCATGCTATTATATTATCTGTTTTGGATGTTTTATATGCATTAATATGCTATTTTATATTATTTTTGGGACTAACTTATTAACCTAGAGCCCAGTGCTAGTTTCTGTTTTTTCTTGTTTTTAAGCCTCGCAGAAAAGGAATATCAAACGGAATAAAACTTCACGATGATTTTTCTTGGACCAGAAGACACCCAGGGGACTTGGAGTCCAAGTCAGAAGAGCCACGAGGCGGCGACAAGGGTGGAGGGCGCGCCCCCCTACCTTGTGGGCCCCTCGTGACCTTCCTGACCTAGCTATTCGTCCTATATATTCACAAATATTCCCAAACCATCAGAAGCATCCACGAAAACACTTTTCCACCGCCGCAACCTTTTGTTCCCGTGAGATCCCATCTTGGGGCCTTTTCCGGCATCCTGCCGGAGGGGGAATCGATCACGGAGGGCTTCTACATCAACACCATTGCCCTTCCGATGAAGCGTGAGTAGTTTACCTCAGACCTACGGGTCCATAGCTAGTATCTAGATGACTTCTTCTCTCTCTTTGATTCTCAATACAACATTCTCCTTGATGTTCTTGGAGATCTATCCAATGTAATCTTCTTTTGCGGTGTGTTTATCGAGATCCGATGAATTGTGGATTTATGATCAGCTTATCTACGAATATTATTTGAATCTTCTCTGAATTCTTTTATGCATGATTTAATATCTTTGTATTTCTCTTCGAAATATCAGTTTGGTTTGGCCACCTAGATTGGTTTTTCTTGCAATGGGAGAGGTGCTTAGCTTTGGGTTCAATCTTGCGTGATTTCACCCAGTGACAAAGTAGGGGTAGCGACACACGTATTGCATTGTTGCCATCAAGGATAAAAAGATGGGGTTTTCGTCATATTGTTTGAGTTAATTCCTCTACATCATGTCATCTTACTTAAGGCGTTACTCCGTTCTTTATGAACTTAATACTCTAGATGCATGCTGGATAGCGGTCGATGTGTGGAGTAATAGTAGTATATGCAGGCAGGAGTCGGTCTACTTGACACGGACGTGATGCCTATATGCATAATCATTGCCTTGGATATCGTCATAACTTTGTGCTTTTCTATCAATTGCTCGACAGTAATTTGTTCACCCACCGTGTTATTTGCCTTCATGAGAGAAGCCTCTAGTGAAACCTATGGCCCCCGGGTCTATTTTCCATCATATTACTTTCCGATCTACTGTTTTGCAATCTTTTATTTTCAGATCTATATACCAAAAAACCCAAAAATATTTTATCTTTTGTTTATCTATCTCTATCAGATCTCACCTTTGCAAGTGACCGTGAAGGGATTGATAACCCCTTTATCGCGTTGGGTGCAAGTGTTTGATTGTTTGTGCAGGTGTTGGTGATTTGTGCGTTCTTCTCCTACTGGATTGATACCTTGGTTCTTAACTGAGGAAATACTTACCTCTACTGTGCTGCATCACCCTTTCCTCTTCAAGGGAAAAACCAAAGCAAGCTCAAGAAGTAGCAAATATGGGCAAACATAAATCATTATGTTGTCTTCCTTGTCCAACGTCAATAATTTTGGCATATAATATTTTGATGGGGGCTCACAATTACAAAAGATGTCCAAGATAGTGTATTTGCATGTGAATCTTCTCTTCCCTTATTAATTCTTTCATGGATTGCATCATTGACCAATGATATGTTTGTAAATCTCCAATAAAATTTTCTACTTATACTCTTCCTTATGTGATGTCATTACTTACCATAAGATTAGCATATGATCTTTTTCATTTATTTCCTTTCTTTTTATTGAACATGAAAGTAAAGAAAACAAAACTCAAACAAAACTTTATTATATATCTCGCACGCGATTATAAGGATAGATCACTAAGCAAACACTCGAAAAGAAAGGATCGAACTAAACTTTTATTCAACTAAAGCAAAAGATAACTGAGGATCAAACTAAAATAAGTAAAGGCTAAAGATAGTGGAGGTGATACGATACCGGGGCACCTCCCCCAAGCTTGGCACAAGCCAAGGGGAGTGCCCATACCCGATACTCAAGTTTCCTTCAATATAAGCAGTAGGAACAACTGGATCAACATTATAAATAATGGTTTCATCTTTAGCTATTACCGGTTCTTTAATTTCTCCTTTAATAGGTGGGTGATATTTAAACCACTTCTCCTTAGGGAGTTCAACATGAGTAGCAAATGATTCACAAAAGGAGGCTACTATCTCAGAGTCTAGTCCATATTTAGTGCTAAACTTTTGAAAATCATCGGTATTCATAAAAGATTTAACACAATCATACTTAAGCTTAATACCTGACTCTTTACCTTCGTCGAGTTCCCAATCTTCAGAGTTGCGTTTAATTCTTTCTAAAAGATCCCACCTGAATTCAATAGTGTTCTTCATAAAGGAACCAGTACAAGAAGTATCAAGCATGGATTGATCATCACGAGAAAGCCGAGCATAAAAATTCTGAATAATAACTCCCCCAAGCTAGAGCGATACTTTCTCCTTCAGGAGGCCAAAAATTATATATGTAATTCCGATCACGATGAACTAGATGCATAGGATATTTTTTTGATGAAATTCCAATTTCAATTGATTCCAATTCCAAAATCCAATATCATCGCATAGCCTATACCATGCCAATGCTTTTCCCTTCAAAGATAAAGGGAAAACTTTCTTCTTAGCTTCATCTCCGGGTAAACCTGCAAGCTTAAATAATCCATAAATTTCATGCACATAGATCAAGTGCATATCCGGATGTTTGGTTCCATCTCCTGCATAAGGATTAGCTAGCAGTTGTTCTATCATACCCGAAGGAATTTCATAACCAATATTTTCAGTAGGTGGAGTAGGTTGAGGGGCAACTAATTGTGGTTCCGGTCGAGGCGAAGATGCCCCTAACAAACCCCTCAAAGGATTGTTCTCCATAGTAACAAGTGACAATAAATTTCAGCACGTAGTAATAATTTTTCCTTACCGATTTCCACTTACCAAGAGCGCTTCACTCCCCGGCAATGGCGCCAGAAAAGAGCCTTGATGACCCACAAGTATATGGGATCAATCGTAGTCCTTTCGATAAGTAAGAGTGTCAAACCCAACGAGGAGCAGAAGGAAATGACAAGTAGTTTTCAGCAAGGTATTCTCTGCAAGCACTGAAATTATAAGTAACAAGTAGTTTGATAGCAAGATAATTTGTAATGAGCGAGTAACGGTAACGGTAACAAAAGTGCAGCAAGGTAGCCCAACCTTTTTGAGGCAAAGGACAGGCCAAAACGGTCTCTTATAATAAGCAAAGAGTTCTTGAGGGTACACGGGAATTTCATCTAGCCACTTTCATCATGTTGGTTTGATTTGTGTTCGCTACTTTGATAATTTGATATGTGGGTGGACCGGTGCTTAGGTGCTATTCTTACTTGAACAAACCTCCTACTTATGATTAACCCCCTCGCAAGCATCTGCAACTACGAGAAAAGTATTAAGATAAAATCTAACCATAGCATTAAATTTTTGGATCCAAATCAGCCCCTTACGAAGTAGCGCATAAACTAGGGTTTAAACTTTTGTCACTCTCGCAACCCATCATCTAATAACTACTCCACAATGCATTCCCTTAGGCCCTAATAAGGTGAAGTGCCATGTAGTCGATGTTCACATGGCACCACTAAGGGAATCACAACATACATACCATCAAAATATCGAACACATATCAAGTTCAAATGATTACTTGTAACAAGATTTCTCCCGTGACCTCAAGAACAAAAGTAACTACTCACAAATGATAATCATGCTAAAGATCAGAGGGGTATTAAATAGCATAATGGATCTGAACATATAATCTTCCACCAAATAAACCATATAGTAATCAACTACAAGATGTAATCAACACTACTAGTCACCCACAAGCACCAATCTAAGGTTTCGGTACAAAGATTGAACACAAGAGATGAACTAGGGTTTGAGAGGAGATGGTGTTGTTGAAGATGTTGATGGAGATTGCCCTCCCCAAGATGGGAGAGTTGTTGGTGATGACGATGGCAATGATTTCCCGCTCCGGGAGGGAAGTTCCCCCGGCGGAATCGCTCCGCCGGAGGGCAAAAGTGCTCCTGCCCAAGTTCCGCCTCGAGACAGCGGCGCTTCGTCCCGAAAGTCCTCTGCTTTTTTTTCTAGGTCAAAATGACTTATATACCAGAAGAGGGGCACCGGAGGTGGGCCGAGGAGGGCACAACCCACCAGGGCGTGCCCAGGTGGGTTGTGCCCACCTGGTGGGCCCCCTCTGGTAGTTATTTGCTCCAATAATTCTTAAATATTCCATAAAAAATCTCCGTGAAGTTTCAGCTTATTTGGAGTTGTGCAAAATAGGTAGCTCTGACGTGCTTTTTCAGGTCCAGAATTCCAGCTGCCGGTATTCTCCCTCTTTGTGTAAACCTTGCAAATTATGAGAGAGAAGGCATTAGAATTACTCCCAAAAGTATTATTATGCATAAAAGCATTATAAATAACAGTAGGAAAACATGATGCAAAATGGACGTATCAGAGCACCCGATATTTTCCCTACAAAACAGGGAGTTGGTTGAAAGTATGCCCGAAGATGGATTGGTAGAACATTCGCAATAAAACTCTCATTACTATAATATGAAAATGTTCCCAAATATGCAAAAAGAAATTTGCTGACTCAGAAAATGTTCACGAATTCAAAAATATTCATGAATTTGAAAAAAAAATGTTCATGAATTAAGAAAAGTGTTCCTCAAATTTTAAAAGATGTTCATGAATTGAAAAAGTGTTCCTCAAATTTTAAAAGATGTTCATGAATTGAAAAAGTGTTCCCCAAATTTCAACATAGTTCATGAATTTGATAAAAATTTCCCATATTTCAAAAAATATGTGATATGCTTCAATCTAATTCACCCTTTTTATTTTCAGAAACAATCAATTATGTGATATGTTCACGGATCACGCCTTTCAACTTCATTTCAGTAATCCCAGAGCATTAAAAATGAAATACACATGATAAAATTTACAATCAGACAGATAAATGTGAAACTGAAATATGTGTTTCACATATCTCACAATCATGCCGATCAAAGAAATGCTCCTTTTGAACGGTCATTCGCGTCTGAGTCCAGGCTCATATACACCTGATGAACATTAAATTCAAAACAAATAGTAAAAAAAATAAAAACATATGGATTTTTTTGGCATCGAAGATGCTCCAACGCGCTAGGTCCATGTGAATTTTCAGGACGAAATGACAATCGGGGCTCTAAAAAACAACTCCAGACATTGTTGTTTTTCGAAATTTCTCTAACACAAGAATTTTGTTAATATTTTCCGGTAGCTCCTCGAATGTCATTTTACCACAAATTTTTGTATGCACCTAGGATCATCTTCGATGCCAACAAATTCTAGATTGTTTTGATTTTTTTCTGCTATTTTATGTGAATTTAGTTCATGCCCAGGTGCTGATGCACCTGGGCATCGGATCGTCGCACTCTCTTTGGAAGTCAAGACATCCTTTTCTAATTTGAGTGCCATATTTCATAGAGAGAACTACTAGATATGCCTCCTAATCATATTCCACAAAGTTCATCCTCATCATATATCAAAAATTTGAGTGAATCTCACTCATGTACCAAATATCATATCACATGTTTTACAGAAAGAGTTGGTGTTGTTTGGAGACAAAGACTGTCAGGGTGAGGAGGTAGTCAGCGTGAGATGGGGAGGACACGCTCATTGGGCATCATTCTAGGACGTAACCGTTGCGGATATATATGTTGTAAGAAGGAGCCATCGGTCCCTCGCTCGCGTGTGCGGCACGACCCATCGAGGTCACCTGTTGTGCTTCAACATGAATGTTCGTCGTATCCGTGGGGGGGTCACCGAACAAAACTAGTGAGCATTCAGTTCGGCGGTGTTGGAAATATGCCCTAGAGGCAATAATAAAGTGGTTATTATTATATTTCCTTGTTCATGATAATTGTCTATTGTTCATGCTATAATTGTGTTATCCGGAAATCGTAATACATGTGTGAATACATAGACCACAACATGTCCCCAGTAAGCCTCTAGTTGACTAGCTCGTTGATCAATAGATGGTTACGGTTTCCTGACCATGGACATTGGATGTCGTTGATAACGGGATCACATCATTAGGAGAATGATGTGATGGACAAGACCCAATCCTAAGCATAACACTAGATCGTGTAGTTCGTCTGCTAAAGCTTTTCTAATGTCAAGTATCATTTCCTTAGACCATGAGATTGTGCAACTCCCGGATACCGTAGGAATTCGTTGGGTGTATCAAACGTCACAACGTAACTGGGTGACCATAAAGGTGCACTACAGGTATCTCCGAAAGTGTCTGTTGGGTTGGCACGAATCGAGACTGGGATTTGTCACTCCGTATGACGGAGAGGTATCTCTGGGCCCACTCGGTAATGCATCATCATAATAAGCTCAAAGTGACTAAAGAGTTAGCCACGGGATCATGCGTTACGGAACGAGTAAAGAGACTTGCCGGTAACGAGATTGAACAAGGTATAGGGATACCGACGATCGAATCTCGGGCAAGTATCATACCGGTAGACAAAGGGAATTGTATACGGGATTGATTGAATCCTCGACATCGTGGTTCATCCAATGAGATCATCGTGGAACATGTGGGAGCCAACATGGGTATCCAGATCCCGCTGTTGGTTATTGGCTGGAGAGATGTCTCGGTCATGTCTGCATAGTTCCCGAACCCGTAGGGTCTACACACTTAAGGTTCGGTGACACTAGAGTTGTTATGGGAAATAGTATGTGGTTACCGAATGTTGTTCGGAGTCCCGGATGAGATCCCGGATGTCACGAGGAGTTCCGGAATGGTCCGGAGGTGAAGATTTATATATGGGAAGTCATCATACGGTCACCGGAAGTGTTCGGGAGTTTTCCGGTATTGTACCGGGACCACCGAAGGGGTTCCGGGGGTCCACCGGGAGGGTCCACCTGCCCCGGAGGGCCCTATGGGCTGTATGGGGGAGGGAACCAGCCCCTAAGTGGGCTGGGCGCCATCCCCCCTTAGGGCCCATGCGCCTAGGGTTGGGGGAAACCCTAAAGGGGGGCGCCCCCCTTGGCTTGGGGGCAAGCCTCCTCCCCCTGGCCGCCGCCCCCCCTCTAGATCTGATCTAGAGGGGCCGGCCCCTTCCCCCTTGGCCCTATAAATAGAGGGGAGGAGGTAGGGCAGCAACACCTCATCCAAGGCGCAGCCCTTCCCCTCTCCAACACCCCCTCCTCCTCCGTTGAGCTTGGCGAAGCCCTGCCGGAGAACTGCCAACTCCACCACCACGCCGTCGTGCTGCCGGAGTTGTCTTCCCCAACCTCTCCCTCCTCCTTGCTGGATCAAGGCACGGGAGACGTCACCGGGCTGCACGTGTGTTGAACGCGGAGGCACCGTTGTTCGGTGCTTAGATCGGAATCGACCGCGATCTGAATCGCTGCGTGTACGACTCCTCCAACCGCGTTCTTGCAACGCTTCCGCATCGCGATCTTCAAGGGTATGAAGATGCACTCATCTCTCTCTTGTTGCTAGTCTCTCCATAGATTGATCTTGGTGATGCGTAGAAAAAAATTTGATTTACTACTACGTTCCCCAACAGTGGTATCAGAGCTAGGTCTATGCGTAGTTTCTTGCACGAGTAGAACACAAGTTGTCGTGGGCGTCGATTTTTGTCAATTTACTTGCCGTTACTAGTCTTATCTTGATTCGGCGGCATCGTGGGATGAAGCGGCCCGGACCGACCTTACACGTACGCTTACGTGAGACAGGTTCCACCGACTGACATGCACTAGTTGCATAAGGTGGCTAGCGGGTGTCTGTCTCTCCCACTTTAGTCGGATCGGATTCGATGAAAAGGGTCCTTATGAAGGGTAAATAGAAATTGGCATATCACGTTGTGGTTGTGGCGTAGGTAAGAAACGTTCTTGCTAGAAACTTATAGCAGCCACGTAAAATTTTTTGCAACAACAATTAGAGGACGTCTAACTTGTTCTTGCAGCATATGCCGTGTGATGTGATATGGCCAAAAGGATGTGATGAATGATATATGTGATGTATGAGATTGATCATGTTCTTGTAATAGGAATCACGACTTGCATGTCGATGAGTATGACAACCGGCAGGAGCCATAGGAGTTGTCTTAATTTATTGTATGACCTGCGTGTCAATGAAAAACGCCATGTAATTACTTTACTTTATTGCTAACCGTTAGCCATAGTAGTAGAAGTAATAGTTGGCGAGGCAACTTCATGAAGACACGATGATGGAGATCATGATGATGGAGATCATGGTGTCATGCCGGTGACGATGATGATCATGGTGCCCCGAAGATGGAGATCAAAAGGAGCAAAATGATATTGGCCATATCATGTCACTATTTGATTGCATGTGATGTTTATCATCTTTTTACATCTTATTTGCTTAGAACGACGGTAGCATAAATAAGATGATCCCTCGCTAAAATTTCAAGAAAGTGTTCCCCCTAACTGTGCACCGTTGCGAAGGTTCGTTGTTTTGAAGCACCACGTGATGATCGGGTGTGATAGATTCTAACGTTCGAATACAACGGGTGTAAGCCAGATTTACACATGCAAAACACTTAGGTTGACTTGACGAGCCTAGCATGTACAGACATGGCCTCGGAACACGGAAGACCGAAAGGTCGAACATGAGTCGTATAGAAGATACGATCAACATGGAGATGTTCACCGTTGATGACTAGTCCGTCTCACATGATGATCGGACACGGCCTAGTCGATTCGGATCATGTATCACTTAGATGACTAGAGGGATGTCTATCTGAGTGGGAGTTCATTGAATAATTTGATTAGATGAACTTAATTATCATGAACTTAGTCTAAAATCTTTACAATATGTCTTGTAGATCAAATGGCCCACGCTAATGTTGCCCTCAACTTCAACGCGTTCCTAGAGAAAACCAAGCTGAAAGACGATGGTAGCAACTACACGGACTGGGTCCGTAACCTGAGGATTATCCTCATAGCTGCCAAGAAAGCATATGTCCTTGAAGCACCGCTAGGTGACGCACCTGTTTTCCCAGCAACTCAAGACGTTATGAATGCCTGGCAGTCGCGTAGTGATGATTACTCCCTGGTTCAGTGCGGCATGCTTTACAGCTTAGAACCGGGGCTCCAAAAGCGTTTTGAGCAACACGAAGCATATGAGATGTTCCAAGAGCTAAAAATGGTTTTCCAAGCTCATGCCTGAGTCGAGAGATATGAAGTCTCCGACAAGTTCTACAGTTGTAAGATGGAGGAGAATAGTTCTGTCAGCGAGCATATACTCAAAATGTTTGGGTTGCACAACCGCTTGTCTCAGCTGGGAGTTAATCTCCCGGATGACGCGGTCGTTGACAGAATCCTTCAGTCGCTTCCACCTAGCTACAAGAGCTTTGTGATGAACTTCAATATGCAGGGGATGGAAAAAACCATTCCTGAGGTATATTCAATGCTGAAATCAGCGGAGGTGGAGATCAAAAAGGAACATCAAGTGTTGATGGTGAATAAAACCACTAAGTTCAAGAAAGGCAAGGGTAAAAAGAACTTCAAGAAGGACGACAAGGGAGTTGCCGCGCCCGGTAAGCAAGCTACCGGGAAGAAGCCAAAGAATGGACCCAAGCCTGAGACTGAATGCTTTTATTGCAAGGGAAACGGTCACTGGAAGCGGAACTGCCCCAAGTACTTAGCGGATAAGAAGGCCGGCAATACCAAAGGTATATGTGATATACATGTTATTGATGTGTACCTTACCAGCGCTCGTAGTAGCTCCTGGGTATTTGATACCGGTGCGGTTGCTCATATTTGTAACTCAAAACAGGAGCTGCTGAATAAGCGGAGACTGGCGAAGGACGAGGTGACGATGTGCGTCGGGAATGGTTCCAAGGTCGATGTGATCGCCGTCGGCACACTACCTCTACATCTGCCTACGGGATTAGTTTTAAACCTCAATAATTGTTATTTAGTACCAGCTTTGAGCATGAACATTGTATCAGGATCTCGTTTGATGCGAGATGGCTACTCATTTAAATCCGAGAATAATGGTTGTTCTATTTATATGAGAGATATGTTTTATGGTCATGCCCCACTGGTCAATGGTTTATTTTTATTGAATCTCGAACGTGATGTTACACATATTCATAGTGTGAATGCCAAAAGATGTAAGGTTGATAATGATAGTCCCACATACTTGTGGCACTGCCGCCTTGGTCACATTGGTGTCAAACGCATGAAGAAACTCCATGCAGATGGACTTTTGGAGTCTCTTGATTATGAATCATTTGACACGTGCGAACCGTGCCTCATGGGCAAGATGACCAAGACTCCGTTCTCTGGAACAATGGAGCGAGCAACCAACTTATTGGAAATCATACATACTGATGTGTGCGGTCCAATGAGCGTTGAGGCTCGCGGTGGTTATCGTTATGTTCTCACCCTCACTGATGACTTAAGTAGATATGGGTATGTCTACTTAATGAAACACAAGTCTGAGACCTTCGAAAAGTTCAAGGAATTTCAGAGTGAGGTTGAGAATCAACGTGACAGGAAAATAAAGTTCTTACGATCAGATCGTGGAGGGGAATATTTGAGTCACGAGTTTGGCACGCACTTAAGGAAATGTGGAATTGTTTCACAACTCACGCTGCCTGGCACACCTCAGCATAATGGTGTGTCTGAACGTCGTAATCGCACTCTATTGGATATGGTGCGATCTATGATGTCTCTTACCGATCTACCGCTATCATTTTGGGGTTATGCTTTAGAGACTGCCGCATTCACTTTAAATAGGGCTCCGTCGAAATCCGTTGAGATGACACCGTATGAATTATGGTTTGGGAAGAAACCTAAGCTGTCGTTTCTGAAAGTTTGGGGATGCGATGCTTATGTCAAGAAACTTCAACCTGAAAAGCTCGAACCCAAATCGGAAAAATGCGTCTTCATAGGATACCCTAAGGAAACTATTGGGTATACCTTCTACCTCAGATCCGAAGGCAAGATCTTTGTTGCCAAGAATGGATCCTTTCTAGAGAAAGAGTTTCTCTCGAAAGAAGTAAGTGGGAGGAAAGTAGAGCTTGATGAGGTAACCCCTCTTGAACCGGAGAGTAGCGCAGCTCAGGAAGATGTTTCTGTGGTGCCTGCACCGACTAGAGAGGAAGTTAATGATGATGATCATGAAACTTCGGATCAAGTTGCTACTGAAATTCGTAGGTCCACGAGGACACGTTCCGCACCAGAGTGGTACGGCAACCCTGTCCTGGAAATCATGTTGTTAGACAACGGTGAACCTTCGAACTATGAAGAAGCGATGGCGGGCCCGGATTCCAACAAATGGCTAGAAGCCATGAAATCCGAGATAGGATCCATGTATGAAAACGAAGTTTGGACTTTGACAGACTTGCCTGATGATCGGCAAGCCATAGAGAACAAATGGATCTTTAAGAAGAAGACAGACGCGGATGGTAATGTGACCATCTATAAGGCTCGACTTGTCGCTAAGGGTTATCGACAAGTTCAAGGGGTTGGCTACGATGAGACCTTCTCACCCGTAGCGAAGCTGAAGTCCGTCCGAATCATGTTAGCAATTGCCGCATTCTATGATTATGAGATATGGCAAATGGACGTCAAAACGGCATTCCTTAATGGTTTCCTTAAGGAAGAGTTGTATATGATGCAGCCGGAAGGTTTTGTCGATCCTAATAATGCTGACAAGGTATGCAAGCTCCAGCGCTCAATTTATGGGCTGGTGCAAGCATCTCGAAGTTGGAACATTCGCTTTGATGAGATGATCAAAGCGTTTGGGTTTACACAGACTTATGGAGAAGCCTGTGTTTACAAGAAAGTGAGTGGGAGCTCTGTAGCATTTCTCATATTATATGTGGATGACATACTATTAATGGGAAATGATATAGAATTCTTGGAAAGCATAAAGGCCTACTTGAATAAGTGTTTTTCAATGAAGGACCTTGAAGGGGTTCTTGCCTGTATTGCAAGGTGTGAGATTGAGCACGGCTCAATGCCCGACCTCGGCAGAAGATAGAGAAAAGATGAGTGTCATCCCCTATGCCTCAGCCATAGGGTCTATTATGTATGCCATGCTGTGTACCAGACCTGATGTGAACCTCGCCGTAAGTTTGGTAGGAAGGTACCAAAGTAATCCCGGCATGAAACACTGGACAGCGGTCAAGAACATCCTGAAGTACCTGAAAAGGACTAAGGATATGTTTCTCGTTTATGGAGGTGACGAAGAGCTCATCGTAAAGGGTTACGTCGATGCTAGCTTCGACACAGATCTGGATGACTCTAAGTCACAAACCGGATACGTGTATATTTTGAATGGTGGGGCAGTCAGCTGGTGTAGTTGCAAGCAAAGCGTCGTGGCGGGATCTACATGTGAAGCGGAGTACATAGCAGCCTCGGAGGCAGCACAGGAAGCAGTCTGGATGAAGGAGTTCATCACCGACCTAGGAGTTATTCCCAATGCGTCGGGCCCAATGACTCTCTTCTGTGACAACACTGGAGCTATTGCCCTTGCCAAGGAGCCCAGGTTTCACAAGAAGACCAGGCATATCAAGCGTCGCTTCAACTCCATTCGTGAACATGTTCAAGATGGAGACATAGATATTTGTAAAGTGCATACGGATCTGAATGTCGCAGATCCGTTGACTAAACCTCTTCCACGAGCAAAACATGATCAACACCAGAACTCTATGGGTGTTCGATTCATCACAATGTAACTAGATTATTGACTCTAGTGCAAGTGGGAGACTGTTGGAAATATGCCCTAGAGGCAATAATAAAGTGGTTATTATTATATTTCCTTGTTCATGATAATTGTCTATTGTTCATGCTATAATTGTGTTAGCCGGAAATCGTAATACATGTGTGAATACATAGACCACAACATGTCCCTAGTGAGCCTCTAGTTGACTAGCTCGTTGATCAATAGATGGTTACGATTTCCTGACCATGGACATTGGATGTCGTTGATAACGGGATCACATCATTAGGAGAATGATGTGATGGACAAGACCCAATCCTAAGCATAGCACTAGATCGTGTAGTTCGTCTGCTAAAGCTTTTCTAATGTCAAGTATCATTTCCTTAGACCATGAGATTGTGCAACTCCCGGATATCGTAGGAATGCTTTGGGTGTATCAAACGTCACAACGTAACTGGGTGACCATAAAGGTGCACTACAGGTATCTCCGAAAGTGTCTGTTGGGTTGGCACGAATCGAGACTGGGATTTGTCACTCCGTATGACGGAGAGGTATCTCTGGGCCCACTCGGTAATGCATCATCATAATGAGCTCAAAGTGACTAAAGAGTTAGCCACAGGATCATGCGTTACGGAACGAGTAAAGAGACTTGCCGGTAACGAGATTGAACAAGGTATAGGGATACCGACGATCGAATCTCGGGCAAGTATCATACCGGTAGACAAAGGGAATTGTATACGGGATTGATTGAATCCTCGACATCGTGGTTCATCCGATGAGATCATCGTGGAACATGTGGGAGCCAACATGGGTATCCAGATCCCGCTGTTGGTTATTGGCCGGAGAGATGTCTCGGTCATGTCTGCATAGTTCCCGAACCCGTAGGGTCTACACACTTAAGGTTCGATGACGCTAGAGTTGTTATGGGAAATAGTATGTGGTTACCGAATGTTGTTCGGAGTCCCGGATGAGATCCCGGATGTCACGAGGAGTTCCGGAATGGTCCGGAGGTGAAGATTTATATATGGGAAGTCATCATACGGTCACCGGAAGTGTTCGGGAGTTTTCCGGTATTGTACCGGGATCACCGAAGGGGTTCCGGGGGTCCACCGGGAGGGTCCACCTGCCCCGGAGGGCCCTATGGGCTGTATGGGGGAGGGAACCAGCCCCTAAGTGGGCTGGGCGCCATCCCCCCCTAGGGCCCATGCGCCTAGGGTTGGGGGAAACCCTAAAGGGGGCCGCCCCCCTTGGCTTGGGGGGCAAGCCTCCTCCCCCTGGCCGCCGCCCCCCCTCTAGATCTGATCTAGAGGGGCCGGCCCCCTTCCCCCTTGGCCCTATAAATAGAGGGGAGGAGGTAGGGCAGCAACACCTCATCCAAGGCGCAGCCCTCCCCCTCTCCAACACCCCCTCCTCCTCCGTTGAGCTTGGCGAAGCCCTGCCGGAGAACTGCCAACTCCACCACCACGCCGTCGTGCTGCCGGAGTTGTCTTCCCCAACCTCTCCCTCCTCCTTGCTGGATCAAGGCACGGGAGACGTCACCGGGCTGCACGTGTGTTGAACGCGGAGGCACCGTTGTTCGGTGCTTAGATCGGAATCGACCGCGATCTGAATCGCTGCATGTACGACTCCTCCAACCGCGTTCTTGCAACGCTTCCGCATCGCGATCTTCAAGGGTATGAAGATGCACTCCTCTCTCTCTCTTGTTGCTAGTCTCTCCATAGATTGATCTTGGTGATGCGTAGAATTTTTTTTGATTTACTACTACGTTCCCCAACAGGCAGACCAGTGTGTGATGCGCGTTCACGTTTACTCTAGAGAAGCCAGATCCTGTGGGCCCATAATTGGAGAAGGTGGATCTGTTTTGTGGTAATGCTTGGATAAGCGAGATCATGGGTTGACCGTGCTTGGACAAGAGGGTCCAGTGGTGGTCATGGTTGAGGGGGAGGGGTGGGGTCCGGTGGTGGTGGTGCTTGAACAGGGGGGGTCCGATAGTGGTCATGCTTGGAGATGTCGGATCTGGAGTCCATCATGCATGGAAAAGGTGTATCCGACGACATGCATTCTTGGAGATGGGGAATCCGATGACTTCAACCGAAGTTGCGAGAGCTCGACACATGTATGCTTTGTGGGATGGACCTAGCGAGAGATCGAGGTGGGTGGGTTAGATATTTCCAACAGTGCAGGGTCCACAACTATATATCTTGTTGTATATATTTTGTATCCCATAAATGAAAAAAGAAATCAAGTGGTGTCCACCAATCACATTAATTTTAAAGTAATGGTTGAGGTTGGATCTTTACCCAAAGGCTATCTTTAGCTTTAGAATACGAAAAAACTAACGCCCACACGTGTGGCATCTTGCACATCGCCCACACGCCTCCCGCACCACTCATTTTGCCACGTATGAACAGATGACATCAGCAGGAATCTTTTTGGTTTTCGGCTTAAAAATGTTTTATCTCCTAATTAAAAAATCGAATTAAAAATCCGTTTTCACCATTAAATTCGTCTCGACGAGATTTTCAAAACTAGATCCCATGTTGATATGTTTCGACGAAATTTTTTTTGCCCAGTAGTTGCCATGATGTTTACACTGTACTTGCCATAGTGCTTAAACTAAAGTTGCCATGTGGCAATTTTAGTTTGTAGAGCATGGCAATTTTAGTTTGTAGAGCATGGCAATTACAGTACTTTGACCATGAAAATTATTTCTTGTATGAACCATGGCAATTTTAAGTGCATGTATCATGGCAATTTTAGTTTATGGTTCATGGCAAGTCTAGTTTCTTAATTTCCCGTTTTATAATATGTCAAAAATTACTTTTAAATGTAAAAGAAATAGCTGAAACATATCATGGCAATTCATATGCAATAGACATGGCAACTTTTAACTCAAAAAAAATTCGTCGAAATATATTGATATGAGATTTAGTTTCGAAGATCTCGTTGCGAGGGATTTAATGGTGAAAACGGGTCTTCAATCGGATTTTTCATTTAAGAGATAAAATATTTTAAAAACTGAAAATTCAAAAAGATTCTCACATGCATGCATGCGGTGACGTGGCGCAGTCTGTGTGTTATAGGGCGTTTGGAAGGGTTTGGCTCCCACCACACGTGTGGGCGTTAGCGTTGTCCTTAGAATATCAAAATCCAATTTTACTAATTTTTATCTCGATATTTTTTAGTTATGCCACGTCTAAATGGACTATCATATGATCAGAGTTGTAGGATTCATGCAAAGACTGCTTTTGATCGGGTGTCGCAGTGTCTCGCATCACGTTGAAATGAGCCATTTTTTCGTGTTGACCTGGTGGTCGTTTCCCTGTTGAACGTGTGTGTGCCGATATGGTGTGAGTACATGTGCCATTGTTTATATGGGTTGTGAGTTCTTTTTTTTTTTCAAGCCTGTGCGGAACTAAAAGTGCCTCTCTCTCAGGTAAATTCGTTGAGCCTTTTTCTCTTGTTATTTCCACCAACCCGTCCCAGTTGCATGTACACCCTTGATACCCCAGACCCCGTCCCAGTTGCATGTCAGACACCGACACGCAACTTGCGCCCCCTCCCCCCATCCTGACCCAGACCCAATTGCATGTCCATCCTCAACATACAACTTGTCCTTGACATGATCAAGTTGCATGTCAAATTTTGACATGTAACATGAAGCTTGCCCCAACCCCAACCCTATTGCATGTCAAACTTTGACACACAACTCCACCCTGACCATGTTACATGTCCACCCTCGACACATAACTCTTCACACCCACTTGAACCAGTTGTATGTTCATCCTCGACGCGAAACTACCCCCCTATACCCGACCCAGTTTCATGTCTATCCTTGACACAAACTTGCCACTGATATGAACTAGTTGCATATAAACCCTCGACATGCAACTTGCTCTGACCCGACCCATTTGCATGTCCACCATCAACATGCAACTCGCCCGATCAAACCTAGTTGCATATCAAACCTTGGCACACAACTCCACCCGACCTAGCTGCATGTCCATTCTTAACACGCAATTTGCTCATTGACATGGCCCAGTTGCATGTCCATGCTTTGCGCGCAACTTGTCCCCGAACCCAATCTAGTTGCATGTCCACACTCGAAGCATAACTCCCCTCTCCTGATCCTGACTCGGTTGCATGTACAATGTGACTGCTACTGCAAACACGACCAACTTAAACAGTTTAGTTATGCAATAAACAATTTTCAAACATCGTTGAACTCATTTTAAATTCATGATGAATTATTTTGAAATGCATGATTAACATTTTTGGAATACTACTAAAAAAATTGGAAGTACGGGATGAACAATTTTTTTGGAAAATGTTAAATACTTCTTAATGCATGTTGGGCCTTAAAAAGACCCAGTTTAGCCAAACCTTCATACTCCCTCTGATTATTTTTAGTTTGCGTATAGGAGCTGACCCGCGTACCAAGACGTGTTGTACTACATGCCTTGTACTACCTCCGTCCCGGTGTATAAGTCCCGGGGTGAGCTAGCAGCTGTAAATGTGCCCCTCCGTGCATGACGGGGTGAGCTAGCAGCTGTAAATGTGCAAGCAGTCCATTGGTTCTTCGCCCCGTCTCCTCGTTCTCTCACCCACGTGTGCTTGCATGCGGTTGGCTCTCTCTGCATGCGAGAGTCACGGCTGAGAGCAAGGTTAATAGTAAAGCCTGCTGCCGGCTCTATAGCAGCGCCATGTCATCTATAGCCCGTATTTGAAAAGCCTCATATAGTAGAACGGCTGTAGTATTAGCTATACATTTAATGTATGCATGCTGTGCTGAGGCAAAGGAAAGTCAAAGGATTGGCTGGGAGGAGCTAAACGCCGGCCATAGCGCTCGCACAGGCTGCATGTAGGCTCCATTCCCTCGTTTCCTGTGCTATCACTCGGCTACTGATGAAGCGCCGGCTTGGTTCTCTCTCCTTACTTCTCTCTCCTCCAGCTATGATTTTGCTGATGTGGAAGATGTTATAGCCTGCGGACTAGTCTTTATTGTACTTGCTCTGAAGCGAAAGTGCAGGGGTATAGCGGGAAAGAACTGGCAAAAGATCACAACGCGCAGAGCATTGCGGAATTTTTGGTAAAAAGTTAACGCGGACTAAAACGGATCGGAGGGAGTATTTTGGACCTAACTTAGATTAGCAACTCAAAAACAAATATTGTCATTACATACACAATAAAAATGACATCATGTTCACAACATGGATCATATACAACACCTTGAAAAGAATGAATTTACATGCCTTATACGAATACAAAATGAGCAGATAGTGAGGGTCTATTTATACACACATTTGCCCACATCTAAATTTAAAAAATCTTATGCACACAAAAAGGTGCCCCGTGATGTTTGTACCTTAAAATGTCATACAAGAATAAATTACTATTAAAATGTCATACAAGAATAAATTACCATGATATGCTAAACAAATGCCATGCTATACAAAATATAAAAATGACATTTTCTTAGCAATAAAAACTGCCTTGCTCTTACAAACTTACCGTGCTCTAAAAAAAATGACATGTTTATTAATAATAAAAATGGCATGCTCTTACTAACAAAATTGCTATGATCTACAAAAAATAAAAATGGCATGCTCTATAAAAAAATGGCAGGCGATTTGTAATAAAAAACGCCATGCTCTTTAAAACAATAGGGCCATGATTGTACAAAAAAAACCATGCTCTGCAAAAAAAATCATACTATTTAAAATAAACATACCATGCTCTACAAAAAATGACATGTTCTTTAAAATAAAAAACGGCATGCTCTGCAAAAAAAGTGTCATGCTCTTTAAAATAAAAATGTGATGTTATTTATAATAAAAATGCATGCTCTACAAAAAAATGTCATTCTCTTTAAATAAAAACGCCATGCTCTTGAAAATTAAAATGCCATGCTCTTTAAAGTAAAAATGCAAGAATCTAATGAATAAAAGTTCCCCTGCTAGCATGGCAAATTTATATAAAACATTAAAAAAAACAATGCTCCCTAAAACAACGATGCAAAAAGAAAGAATTTTGGCATGGTATAAACACAAAATGCCATGGTATGTGAGCACTACAAACAAACAAAATGCCACGGCAAATTTGTTTTAAGTTAAAACAAATTTTGGTAGAACAATTGCAACAATCTATTAATACAGAAAATGAAATGGTCTAACTAAAAATAATTTTTGTGGCCCAAATAATAAAAGTGCCATGGCACACACAATGAAACTTCCATGGGCAAAAAAATGAATTATGCCAGGATAATAATAATAATAATTGCCATGGCCTAAATTATATAATTGCCATGCTACCTATGATGAAACTACCATGTTCTATTTAATAAAAGGTGCCATGATACCCACCAAAAAACTACCCCAGACTAACAACTTAGTTTAAGAAAAATGGCACCCGCTTGAATACATTTGTCAAAATAAAAAAAAAACACAAATGTGCCATATTCTATAACATTAGTATATATGCCATGTCCATAGAACATTTTGTTCTTAAGAAATAAAACATCGTCTAGATAACATTTTCCAATAGAAATGAGCCTTATCTGGTAAGAATGTGGAGGGGGAGGGGGGGGGGGGGGGGTTATTGGTTAAAAATATTATGCCAAAATCTATGGAATATTAAAAAAATGGCATGTTTCTACTCATATTCTATATTTAAAAAAATGCCATGTGCAAAACAGTGGTGTAAATGCCAAGTTATAGAACAATTTGTTCTTTAAAAAAATGACATGGACCAAGAAACAAAACATTTGAAATAAAGCAGTAATATATCAGAAAAATGTCATGACACTTTTCGGGTTTTGCCATGCTCTAGATAACATTTGGAGTAAGCAATAAAAAATCAGAAAAAAAATGGCATGACACTTTTTGAAAATGTGCCATGTAACTATACAAAAAATGTGAGGGGTTTGTTAGAACAGTTTCTCTTAATTTGACATGCACAAGACTAACAAAATTCATTCAAAAAACGGACTTCCCTTGTTAAAGATGAACTACACCATTTCAATATTCTCAACCAGCGCTCTTGGAGTAAGTAGTAAACATCTGAAAAATGGCATGCCACTTTTTGAAAAGGTGCCATGTAACTATACAAAACAACTAATTGCCATGATGTTACTAAACATAACATGGTAATTATTTGTGAAAATGCCAAGGACTCAACTACAAATCTGACATCAGATTTTTTACCATGGCAAATCAAACATTTTTTTATGATAATTTATGTTTGTCGAGGATGGCCAGTTTAGTTGGTAATCATGGAAAATCCATCCCAGTTCATTTTTTTGCCAGAAAATTACCGTGGTAGCAAATTAAATTTGCCACCCTCGCGCCAACATAAATTGCCATAAAAAGGTTCGATTTGCCATGCTTAAAAAATCCGACGTCATATTTTTAACATTATAGCAGAAAACATGCATGAGAAACTAAAGTTTTTGAAATTATGGCAATTGTTTGTGAAAAAATGTCATGGCAAATATTTACACACTATTCATCAGGACCACATCAGTGTCTCTAGCTCCAGCAAAATCAACATCCTTGGCAAGCGTGTCATCCCTAGTTTTTGACGTTCAATCTGTACTCCGCAGCAAACAATATGGATGCTACATAACCAATGAAAATCCTCCACTCAACAACAAACAACACCGTAAAAATCCCCCACTCCATAGCAAACAACACGCACTGAGAGGAAAAATTGAGAAACGTCCATGAAATTATCAAAACATGGATGCTACATCTTCTCTACTCCTAAAGGAGCAGTGGTATCCCCAGCCCACCAGGGTTCAAGTTTTTTTTCGTAAAGGTGCATCCAGGTTTTTTTCTAAATTAATTAATCTTACCTTAAATCGCTCAATCTCTACTCCTAATGGAGCTTTTATTTCCGTCCGATTCTATTACTCCCATCTCCCACCTCCCACCATCCCCGTAGCACTGGTTTTATCTCCTTATACACAAATAATCACCGAAGGAAAAAAAATCACTCCGCACTCCTCCCACCACTGATCTTTTCTCTAGGATCCTCGGGGACGCCGCCGCCGCCGCCGTCGCGGAAATTTCTTTGCGCCGCTGCCGCTCAGGAGCTCCTCCACCAGCCCCGCCTCTTGCGTCGGCCGCCACCGGTGCGCCTCCTCCCCTGCCTTCCCCATCCACCCTCGAGCACCTCCTCGCCGTTACGCCCCTACGCGTGCCCCTGCGGCTAACCCTAGCCGCCGAGTTGTGCTGCAGGCAATGAGGAGCGAAGCGAGGCGGGCGCGTCGCTGAGTGGGTGGAGCGGCTGGGGCGTCGCGGCGTGGGTGGAGAAGCAGGGGCAGCGGTGGCGCCGTGCTGGGGCGGAGAAGGAAACCGTCCTTCGTGGCACCATACTGCTGTCCGGGTGCCGCGCAAGAGGTTAGGGGCCGCCTCCACCATAAGCCAGACCAAATGGGACGCTCTTGGTGAGCCTCTTGGCAGGAAGCCGACGGCGAGCATGCTGTCAACAAGCCGCCGGGGGGACCTACCGGTCGGTCCGGTGTCGTGGAGCAAGGGCCACTGCTTGCGCCGTCGTGGGTGGAGGTGAACCATCGAGGAGCAGCAGGGGAGGAGGTGCACCATCGAGGAGCAGCAGGGGACGAGGTTTGTGATAGATGCGTGGGCGGCGGGCGGATTCAGGACTGGATTTTTACCTTTTGAGATGGAAATACATAAATTCTTAGGTCACTAACAATAGATCTAATGGTTGCATGCATCTCACTATATGATCGTTAAGTTAATAGTACTCCAGAGAGAATTTCATTCGTATGTTCTTCAGAGTAGAGGTTGATTCATGAAACATTTGTGTAAGCCACACATATGCTATTTCACGGCCATTGATTGTAGGTACTTTGGCTTTAGAAGAGACACTTGCCCCTTTGGCGGAGGATGTTATTACAAGGTATACATATGCTGATCTCGTTTCAGGTTCAAATCTATCATCACATATACATCTTATATAATGTGTGAATTCTCAACTGAAACTTGACCAGTGCCGAGGGTGATATTTTGCCTGCTGTTACCTTCTCATACTTAATGTGCAGCAGCAGTTCTAATGAAGCCTAAGTATAAAATACTAAAGGCAGTAGCTTCATAACTGCTGATGATAGGCCATGCAAATAATTCGTCATAGTTTGAACTAGCACCTCTAAATAATATTGTAAGTTTTCTGCAATCAGTGCTAGCTTGGGTGATGTGGAACGTTAAGAGTAGCTGATTGGTATGTTCATCAAAGCCATGCTTTGTAAAATAGGGACTATCAGATGGCCTTGGGATATAACCATTGTAATTTGACTCATGTAATGAACTGTGCAAAATAACATATATGGTGGTTATCTTCTCCTTTCTTTCAGTATTCAATTGTCTATTTTCCTACGCTCTTTGCTTCTTCGGTTTGACTCAGGCAGTGTTGTATGTTCTCCAGCATGCCTACACTGATGGGCATTTGGAGGAACCAGCAACGGTGGCCGTGCTTCATTTTCATGCCGACAATGGAAGTATGGACCATGCAAGAGATATCGGGTTCGTACTCTCTATTAGTCTCCTCTATATAATGTATAACCTCTGCTTGCTTCTCATAAAAAATTCTGATGTATAACCTCTGCTTGCTCTCTGATAGAAAATTCTGTTCGAACATGCAGATTGGCATACTTGCGCAACAGGTTACAACTGTAGGTAAGGCATCAAACTATATGTCTCAAATTAAGGTTTGTTTTTCGTTGGATGCAATTCTTTCAATAACATTTTTCTATAAATAAACTGAGGTTGCAATTATCTGACCATGCATTTCTGAATTTTGTTTTCCATTGAACATTCAAAACATCCAGAAGGAAGCAGTTGAGAAGAGAAGCACTTAGGGGATGCCGTCGATCTTGCACATTCAACTTTCTGTATGTAGTCTCACTCTCATCTTATTTAGTTTATTTATAGCAGTTGAATAAAGAAATATAGCCTCTTGGAATCTAAATCAGCAATTGTAAAACTGATCGATACTTGTGCTCACTCACAACAGATGTGGATGTCGGAGTTCGTTGCAATACCACAAAATCATCATTTGAAAGCTTGATTTTGTCATTGAATTTAATGTATATGTCCTTATAATATTTTCACCCACACTGGCCTTTTACCTATTCAGTAAGACTAAAAAGCTGAAAAAGATATTAATGCCTTCAGGTAAATGCTTCTTCGTATACCATATATGGCAGTTTGGTAAAAAATAATAAGAAAACAACGGAGCAAATTAAAATATAATTATGTTTATAAAAAAGGCAGAAGGTAATCGATGAGCAAACATGTTTACTTTCTAATGTTTTTTGTTTTCTTTTCTTGATATGTTATTTCCTTTGCTGATCCTTCTCTTCTTCATATGAACAGGCTCCCAGCTTGATTGATGAGAAAATTTATTTTGTTGCGGCAATTTATTTTTTGTTTTCATTGTCATGGTTTCTTCAGTTATTCTCCTCTATGGTTATATGGATGATGGCGTGACATCTTCCTGTCAGTATGCATCAGAATCGTAGTGTAAGTTGGAAACCCAATATACCTGGATAACTTTGTGTATGAATCAGAGTTAGTACTTGGTCGATGCTTGCATTGTTGCATTGTGATCATGCCACTTTTCGTTTACCTTCAGTTGCTTTTGATTTAATTAGCGTTTTGGTAGTGAAAATATGGAGACACATTTTCTAAACCACTTTAGGATATGTTCGAAAAAATGTGCTAGTTTGGTCCTATTGTATTTTCTCAATTCCTATATCATCTCTCACATGGCTATATGGTCTTTCCTGGTTTTGCCCTTGTAGCAAGAAGTACTTTTTTATAACAATATCAGCTTTGCTCTGGTGTGTGCAATGATTTCATTCAGGTACAGACCCCTCCCCCTTCATGGAAGTTACTTCTTTTCAGACAGAGTGATCATTAGTTTTTATATGGATTTAGAGCACATAAATAAGTAGCTTGCATTTTAAGCTTGATTTTAGAATTAGCCTTCCAGTTCTGTGCATATTTTTCTTGCTGCCCATATTAATGACCACATATTTTTCAGTCATTGTAGTTGCCCATATGGACGATGGTTTATTTCAGCGTCGAGGACCTTGCTGGTACCAGATCCAACGGGGAGGAGATTGCTGAGGCGGTTGATTCCTATGGGCTATGTGAAATTGATGGTTGACTTAATTGAGGAGTTATGAGCTTTCTCAAATCCTTAAGAGGTTTGCACATCCCTTTCGCTTGTTTTGCCACTGGCTTTTTCTTCTGAAATTGTCGTGAGATTACTTGCTACCTTGCAGCATAATTGTCCAATGTTTTCATAAAGAATTTTTTTAGCGTATACTTTGGTATTTCTACAAGCACCTGCCTCTGTAGTGTGGAAAAATAAATAAAGTAATTCAATTGTTAGGTGCCTCCGTATCTACAATTTCAGCATATCCATTACCCTATACTATCAGACGATAGCATACTGCATTATTTGCCAGTACTTCTAACTAAATTGGGTGTAAATGAAGAATATAACTGAGTTTATTAAGGGGTCAAGATTGACTCAGCTACCGCCCTACAAGGACACTTCTTTTGTGAATATTAAAGAATTCTAGGTATACAACGCGGCTGCCCTTGATCTATCTATTTGCTAGGTCGATCGTGGAGCCACTCGCCCGCTGCCGAGGTACGAGATCGCCGCCGCTGACATCTGAGAGGAGCCGCCGTCGCCTTATGTGAATGTTACTATACATTTTTTTAGGAACAAAATAATTACTATACATGTGAGCTACATTTTATGAAGGCGGCCCACTGGGTTGGCTCCGCCCCTGCATGGATGGGTACCATCAGTATCATTACCATTCAACTACTGGTTGTTTTGCGAACCAACTTGTAGTTGGATGGTTAGAGGGACAGTGGTATCCCCAGCCCACCAGGGTTCAACTCCTGGTGCTCGCATTATTCTTGGATTTATTTCAGGATTTCCGGCGATGCGCTTTCAGTGGAAGGAGACGTTCCTGTTGACGACGAGGCGCCTACGACGACTTCGTAAATTTCAAGATGATATGCCTGCTCAGTCTCTCGGAGGTGCTCATAGGGGTAGGGTGTGCATGTGTGCGTTTATAGGGATGCGTGTATGTATGAGCGCTTGCGTTTGTACTAATGTTAAAAAAAAAACTACTGGTTGTTTTCAGTAACATTTTTTTATTTGTCAATAATATATTATTGTGTTTTTGTTAGGGAATGCTATCACGCTGATTGTAAAAAAAAAGATGTGTATTAGTCGAAATGACATTGTTCTATATTATTTTAGCTTCGTGAATAGTGTTTTTAATTTTTATAAAGCCCGTGACAATGCAACCTTCTACTAGTGTTAAAAAAAGAGCAGTCTGCGGTCGCGATGGTAAGTACGTCGTCGTTCGTCTCAGCACGCTGCCTTGATTTCTTAGCGCGAGCGCCGACTGGTGGGCCACACCCGTTGCTCGCCGTTCTCTTGGGTTGGGCTGGCTTCCTACCCGACTCCCAGATCTCGATCTCCCCCCTCCCATCCCCAAACATCCACGCGCTCCTCCTCCCCTGCCGTAACCCCACGCCGCCATGGCCTCACGCCCACACCCCTTCGCACCGTCTCCACCTCCTCCTCTGCCTTCGCCGACCCCGTCCCCGATCGGGCTCACCCAGTCATTCCCCTACACTGCAGCCACCAATCCCCACAGATCCTCTCCACTTGTGCCGCGTCTGTAGCCCATCCACTGCTCCTCGAGTTCCCTGGAACCGATGAGGGGGGTCTAGGGCTTAGGGGATGTGATAAGATGCTGGGGAGCAAGGGCGACGGGGCTTCAATGTGGTGGCGACTTGAGGCAGACTGCAGATTTTGGCCGCACTGCAGGTGAGGTCGTCTTCAACTAACAAGCCGCCCAAAAATTACTTGCAGGTTTTGGACTGCAGGTTTCAACGGCGGTGGCGGACAAATGCCGGTCCAACTATCAAGCCGACCAAAAATACTTGCAACTGTCAAGCCGCCCAGCGCCCACAAATCAGTTTTCAACTTTTGATTACTATAACTCTTCCTTTCTTGGATTTAGATTGAAAGACAATACATCATTCATCTCCGATGGAATCAATATGTATTCTGCTTTGTGTTCCATGGGCAAAGCTGCATACATGTGATGAAGGTTCTAAACTGGTCAGGACCAACAAATGACCTGCGGAGCTTCATATTCAGTTTTTTTATTAGCTGCGTGCTTGCTTCAAATGGCTACATTCTGCAGGAATTAAGGTTTTGTTGTCTCTGTTTCATAGATTTTACTGTATACGTGCAGATAATTTCAGCATGAGAATTAGAGGTTGGATGCAGATGCAAAACATTCAGTTGCTCCTGCGTTGTATAGATGCATGTTTTTGTAGGCGATTACTCACCTTTTAGTCAACTTCCTTATAGATGTAGTTCAGACACAATTTTCCTATGTTGTCAACTAAAAATATCAATTTATTGAAACCATTAGATTTCTACAGGGGATGAACTGAAGCATTGAAACCCCTATCCCTTTTAATTCATGTAAAGTTCATGTATGTAATGAAGTGGCACTTTTAAAAGGTGAAAAATATGCAATATTATCCCCTTTCTTCTGTCTGTTTTAAATAAATTTGTGGTTCTGTACTTTGCCAATGAATCTCATATTCCAATACTTGGCTATAATCATTGTTGCTACACTCACATGAATGGTTTGAAAATTACTTGCTGATTTCTCGGCCCAATTGTTCTTTTTACTTACCAGAATTAATATGTTGATGGAAGGGGAAAGCATAAATTTTGGGGACATTGCTCGGACAACACTGTCATGGTCCCATATGTTCTTCAGTGCTGTTACATATTCAAAAATTGTTTTGGCACCATTGCTGGAAGTTTAGCTATCATGGATTTTCTTAAATTTTGGCGCATCATGTCTGGAAGTTTAGCTACAAGGGGGACAATTGTTGAGGTATGTAAAGCATTTTGCTTGTATGAAAATAATTTATGCTTCCTTTTACGTACTGGAGATTACAAACTCTCAGTATATGGGCCTTGTTATTATGCATTCATCGATTGCTCGTATTAATATATCTTCACTCAGGTGAATGTTACTCCCTCCGTCCCATGATGTAAGACGTTATTACATCCAATATGTGACAAAGAGAGGGAGTACCTAAGACGGTTTACCGCCGACATCGCGGTGCCGATTGTAGTATTAGTATAGATGTGAAGGATGGCAGATTTTGCAATTTTGTGATCCGATAGATTTTTGCTAGAGAGATAGATGTCTGTGGACTGTCTGCAATTTTTTCATGCTGCTAGATGTGTACGGTGCAGCTACCATTGTGTTTTTTGTTGTTGTTTGTTTTTGTGTTATAGAAAATATTAAAAAAATCATTTGGTTGTTTGTTTCATGTGTTATTTTGGTACAGTAGCAATAATCTAATCACTGAATTTGGTTCCCCAACATTAGTAAAATATATGAGACTAAACTAGCGGTTGAGATTTTGGGGAGAGATTTAGGCTACTGGACTTGCTCTGACTCCCATCCATGTCCGTCGTTTGAGTGAGTGAGTGAGAGGGGGGAGGGGATATTAATTGACGATAGTTCTTTTGAGTAGCATTCGGTAGATTAGTTGTACGATAGTTGTTTATACTAGCATTCAGTAAATTAGCTCGGGAAGTCCCATCTAGATCCAATCCCGTAAAACCAATCCCAGGGGCAAATGGCGAATACAAGGCAATAATTGTACTACACAACCCTAAATGCTAATTGATAGAGACTGTCACATAAGGGAACAAGAATTTATTGGTTGTGGAAATTGAGATCTAGAACGCGGTCGACATGTGCTTCCAAGGTGGGACTATAGCGAATAACATCTGAACGTTGTTGCTGCCCTTATCCCTTGCCGCTGGCCTGCCAAGTTGGCATCGATCACTGGCTCACATAGAATACGAGTTAGTCTATTTTAAGACTGAGAATGAGCGGATGGGGGTCGAGGTTAGTCTGCTCGGTTACGTCTGTCTGAGTGTAATAATTTCTCTACTTTAGAAAATGTGGTAAATTGCATTTCATCTCTACTCCTAAAGGAGGAGTTTGCGGTCGTGATGGTTGGTTTAGTCGCCGTTCGTTCGTTCGCCTCGTTCGTTTTGTCCACCTCTCTACTCGCGAATGAAAAAAGGAAATGCCTCTCTCCTTCCGTTCCAGATTTTGCTCTACCAAACCAGCGATAAATCCCCTGCTCAAATAAAAAGTAAACGCACCCACCTCTTTCCAGGCTCCTGAGTGAGGGCTAGGTCTCCTGATCGCGTGCACGTCGCCGTTTTCCCATCCAGGTCGCACGCCACCGCCGTCCTCCCGCTCGAAAGCCCCGGTATCCTCGCCGTTGGCCGCCTTCCTCGGCACCTTCTGACAGAACCAAACCTCGCCGTCTCAGCTTGCTGCCTCCCATGGACCCAGTAACCGATGACGCCTAGGTTCCATGGATGGAGATTTCGATGTCCAGGTCCGCGTCGGTGCCTTGTTTGTCCGGGCTGTCAGGTGAATCGACCTTGTCATGGCCCGTGCCGTAAATCGGGCAGTGCTGAAAGGAGCCAAGGGAGCAGTTGCTGTTAGCGAACACTGAGGCTATGAGGAATCAGAATCGGCTGTTGCGTAAGTCTACTCCAAGTCATGGTAGAGTAACTATCTGGATTTTTTTTTAAATCATCCTCATCTTGCTTTTGCATTGGGATGCAACTATTGCCTAACTGGGTGACTTGAAACTGATTTGTGGTTGCATGCACTAAACTGAAATAGCTTCATAGTTTTGGCGAACTACAGGTTCAGCAAACATGCAGTTGCATACCTTGAGAAGTGTCACTGCCGCTTGCCTGCAGGAATTGCATGTGTTAGCACAACCATCCGGCCAAAACTATGTGCTTGTTTGGAAAAGGCGGCTGCTCTCAAATATGAGGATAATCTTAGCTGATTTATCGTGTAGTGTGTTAATTTAGCAGACGTTATGTTAAAATTTAGCGGATGCAAGACAACTCCTCAATACCATGTTTACTGTTTTGATAAAGTTAGAGAAACTACCAGGAAAGCAATGCCTTGCTTGGTGTTGATTTCCTAAAATTAGCAAAAGTAAACACAAAATCTGGATGCGGACATAAAAAGGAAGACATACTCAGCGTTGGAGCGAGCAGAGACCTAGAAGCAATCAATCGAGCACCTGGGCCTCCGCGACCTCTACGATACCCCATATATGTGCTCCCTTTCAGACGTCCCTGCCCAGCTATTTTTTTTTAGCTCCGCCACTTCTCAGAGATGGTCAGGTTCACATTCTTAGAAGTGACGTTACAGCTGACAAAAACTTCTTGCATTTACTAATATCAGTGATGATAGGATACATTCTCTCTACCATGTGGAGATAAGGAAAGCGTATGAGGAAAGGAAAATATCAATTTCCCATCAAGCTTCCATTATATTTCACTTCAATGGTTGCAGATCCATTGTTGATTTCTATCTAAGTTCCGTGAGGAGTTTATTCTTCTGGATCATTACTACTTGGAGATGTAATTGTTGCTAAGAGTTTAGTAAATATTGGAGGAGTGATTAAGAAGCTACATGGTATACTGAGGTTTTGCTTTTCTAACACACTGTTGCACAATTTAGATTTTATTGCTTGTTGTATATTAAAATGAGTGCAGCCCAGTGGGATTTATATGTCTCTTGTACAGATGAATTGTTTGTTAAAACACATGCACAAAAGTGGAGCTCCTTCAAATGTAAGTACTTGATAGTGTTCCCAAGTTATGTTAGTGTAAGGGCAGATGAAGAGATATGTCAATTTATTTCCTTGCAATGAGATGGTGGTTAAGGAGACACCATGACCGCTGGGAGAAAATATGCAAGGAAGAGAAACTATGAGTTTATTTATTACAGTATTAGAATGTCTCCTCATAACACAGAGGGTCAACCCAACTTTTTCATAAAATAGAGTTTAGTATCAGCAACAAATGGTTGAACTGTTGGAGGTATAACGTAAGTGCTTGCAAGTTCACGTGTATATAAGTTTCGTCCTTTGTCTCCATATATTATTTATTGTGGCAGAATTTCTGCAACTTCTAGACATGACATCACTGTTAAATGGTCTTCTCACTTGAGGTGTCTTTGCATATAGAAAGAGAGATTTGAAGTGCTCTAGAGTCTAGACTCTGGTAGCTTTAACCAAAAGTTTAAAGTTTTAACTGTCATTAGTGTCATCTTGACAATATAACAATGGTGTAAAAACACTCAATTCTCTTGAGGTGAAATAGTCCAAGCCTGTGCAGAATGGTTACATACGCCACTTGAACTTTGAAGGACAAACTGATGGATCGTTTGCCTGGGATACATATACATATGGAGCGTATTTTGTTCATGAGAAGCAAATGCAAACAGACACGGAATTAGATTACATTGTTAATGTAAACATTATGGAGGAAAATGACTACTTGGAGCGTAACGTAATTGTTGAGAAGTAAATCGAGAGACAAACGAGAGAGACAGCAAATGTCGTTCCAGGGAACCATCGTGACGGTTGCTAAAACCTGGGATGAGACGCACGGGGAAAAAGGAGCGGGGATTATCCCTATAACCACAAGGGTTATATTTTTAACACTCCTCCTAATCACCGCTTGATTTTATGATAGTTCATCATCTTATTAAGTCTCCTCAAAAACCTTGTGGAAAAAAATGTGAGGAGAATAGTGTTTAATATGTTGCCAAAACTCCTGCAAACCCGCTGGGAAAAATAAGGAGAAAATGATGCAACATATAATGGTTATTGTCTCTTTTAACTCAATACGAGAAAACCCATAGAGTTCAGAGGACAATAAATATGTCGTATATACTTTCCCAAAAACCTCGGTGGGGAAAACAGAAAGTATGACATATGATCTCATGTTGATATTACCTCATTAAAAATCTTTATGAGAACCTGTATAGTAAACTCATGAAGGGAAAAAGAGTATAATATGATGCATTGAACAGGAACAATTTAGGAAGATACCCCCCCTGATTCTTGCAAATTCCAAAGCAGTCACGTACCAATTCCATGAACATGTTTCTGGAATGTAAAAGTTGATAAAGACTGTAATGTAAAAGTTGGTAGAGACTTGGTGAACAAATCAGTTACATGATTTGACTTGCAAGATATGCAATATAAAGATATTGCTTATTAGTAACCTGTTCGCATCCGGGCAACACAAGCAATATTATCTTTGAGATAATGGTTGGTGGATGTAGCCATGAGGTCTGTTTTAAAGACTCTTCATGAGAGGGTTACCACACCTAGTAGGAATACTAAGCTTGTCTACGATCTGACATAGTGGGGATCTGATCGATGTATCCAATGATATCGGTGTTCACATTTCTGTGAAACTGAAGAAAAACCAGGACAAGATGTTTGATGCCTTGGAGATATCGAAAGATATTCTTGAGTACCAACCAATTGTGTTTGGTGGATCCAATGGCATTTATTTTGGTTTACCCAAATCCTTCATTTTAAACTCCGTCATTTAGATGATTACATGTGTCGTCATTGCAGACACACAAACATGGATAATCATCGTTGTAGGAGTAATCCTTGTGAGTAAGGAACTCACTACGTCGGTTGTACCTAATGTACCGACGATAATAATAAGTCATATGGTGACTTATTGATTTTATACAATGTATGTTGCATTTTGTACTTCGATTCAGAATTGAGGTTCCGCCGGGAACCATCTATATCTGAATAACTCCCCATTAGGTGTCTGTCAACGTGAAGTTGACTTGCATTTATTGAGTCACAGGCCTTGATATCCTTACTTGCGAGAAGCTGAATCCTGATGTACTTCTGCCATACATCTCCCCCTGTTGCTTTGAACGGAGAGTGGAGTGAATTTTGTTGGTACCTCCACTCTTTCAGGCGTACTTTTGTAGGATTGTAGGATTGTGTGACACCTTTATAGTCAGTAAATGAATCTGGCAGGTTATTTGCAATGTGTTGCAAATCTTCTGAACGCATGGTTAAGATCTTTGAGTACGTGGAATTGAGGCAGGAATGTGTTGAACATTCCACTAATTTCCTGGCATTCTTTATGGTACTTGAATTCTCCCCCTAATGCCTGGAAATATTTCTCATTGAATCAACATACTGGCCTTGAATAACTCCTCATTCGAGGGGCTTAAGGTATTGACGGAAATACAGTTATTCCTCACATAGATCCCAACTATATGTTGAGGGGTCAATGATGTATGCTGGGTGGTGATATCGGTGTGCAACCGAATTATTGCAGATGGGAAATACTTGGTAGATTTCCACGTATCAAAGATACAGGGGAATAACATTATGCAGTTTGGTCATGAGCGTGTAAGACTGCATGACTCCAACGTAAAGTTGGTAAGTTACAATTTCAAAGTAAAGATCATGCAATGAGCTCAATTCTTTGTAAGGGATTCTACCAAACCATTTTGAGTCTAGACGTTAGGACAAATTGCTAAGCTTCAATCCGAGAGCCATAGAGAAGGCACTCAAGGAGAATTCTGCAATGCTATCCATTCGATTTGCTTGAAATCGATGTCAGGATAATGAGCCAATGATTTCGTGTGAATAAAGCACACACTTAAGACCATCATGTAGATATGTCTTTTAGAACCATGGAATACCTGAATAGTCTACTCAATGGTTGGGAAGAGCCACTTACCTCGACTTGATGCATTCAAGGAGTCTGAGTGGTTCAGCATACACTTTAAGGTGTGCGAGCCTTAAAATTTGCCTCCCTGTGTCACATGTAGTGCACACAAAATTCAAATATTGTTAGAATTTAGCATCATAATAATCATAAACCATTGGAATTGCTGATACTTTCGGTTTCAACCCAATGTCAATGATGACCAAAGTTGGAATGCCAAGTTTGTCATGCAAAAGACACTCTGGAAAACTATCTCGTACGCAACATGTGCTACGGGTTTTGTAGTATGTGTAGTACAACCATGATGATACAAAGAGAATGTGCTTGCCATATCCGTTGCATATGGTAAAGAGAATGTATTCATCTTTCTTGCCAGCATAAGTTTCGCTATGGAAACTATTTTGACGGATATCTCTATAGCTTAGTAGTGTACGAGTTAAACCTGGGAAGCAATAAAGCATCCCGACATTACTCGAGTACCCACAGGGATAGTAAATATGACTCGAGTTGAGCCAACAAATACCTCATCGCGTCTAGCGATTTTAAAATATCTCCTTTCTCCCAATAAGAGTGGAAACATTGGACGTCCCTGAGTACAGAGTTTGTGGTTCATATGTCCACAAGTCACATATCATCTTTCATCGGATTGACCCTCGTAGAAATCTATATATAGACATGAAGATTTTCAGTATGAGAATCACTGTCAGATATATAGAATACATACAAATGTATTTGTACCAAAGTGCTGATACAATATGTTGTGATGTACAATATATGATGACAACAATATTTATGTTATTGTTACAACATCATGAATGGACATAAATTATGTTGACCACTCAGGAGACTGGGAGACTATTCATAGTCTCCAAACATGTCGGTTGAGGCATATTCAACCACACGTTCTCCGTGCCCATAGGATCCTGTCATCACTGGTGATGTCGGGTTGTAGGATGAAGTGAGCTTCAAACCTTTGCCATTGAGTTCATTGTATCCCAGGAATTGCTAATACAAAATAACCAGATGCTGAGATCTGAATCTAATGCCTTATAATATATAAGACACCATTTTCTGTTAGCGGTGTGATCCTGACCAGAGGTGAATCCTGGATTGCACACTTTATCCCACGAGAGACAAGAGCGATCATGATGTCCATGGCCCAGATAGGGCAGTGGTGGCCATTGAGGGCGAGTGCCTCAAATTCTATAGCCATATGCTACCGCTATGGGTAAACCAGAGATAATCAATTTACGGTCAGTAAATTAAAGACCATCATGGTTGATGTTGTAATGAACTTAGCAAAAACAATGGGTATTTCAAGAAGTTATCTTGAAACCATTAGTGTGAATCTCAAATTGTTAAATATGACACCTTGAAGATAATCTCCAAAATGGAGTAGATCTCGCAGCACTAGAGAGTATAATCTGATGAAATCAGTAGATACTCACTCGTAATGCCTTATGTCATGACTTAGTAAAATGTGTGAGAGAGCACTTTGTAAAGCAATCATAATGTCAAAATGACAAAATGTAGGCTTTAACAGTAATGGTGGTAATCTACAAGCAGTAGATCTACACACTATCTTGTGATCCCAAGCATCAATTTGAAGAAATCAATTTGCATTTTGCATCAATATTTGCACGAAATTGAAAATCTCAATTGCAAATAGACGCATTAATCTTGACATGTAGCGAACATGGAGATACATACATTCCGGAATACATCATACTCAACAGAAACACACTACTATTGTAATGAATAGTAATGATGCTGTAAACTTGATGTTCAAGTGAAAACTTGAATTGTATAGACCTCAAATTAAATGAGATGATGTTGTATCAAGTTGCAAGATAATTCAGCAAAGTGAATTAATATTTTGCGAGAGAAAATTAATCTCAATCGCAATGAGATTGTTTTGCTAGAGAAGAAAATTCTCAATCGCAAATCAGTACTCTAGAGGTACTGAATTTATCTTTGCAAGAGATAAAAAAATCTCAATTGCAAATAATAGATGTAATTAATCTCGACATGTGTTTAACATGGAAATATTACATCACATTCTGGAATACAAGGCACTCTACAGAAATCAGAATTTAAGACAAACACTGTAATTAACAGGCTAAAACATGCGAATACTAATAAATAGTATTAATATTAATAAAACTGAGAGAAAAAGAAGAAGAAGAAAAAATCCTGCTCGGGCCGGTCCACAGCCGAGCAGAGGAGGCAGCCAAGCGCCTGGGCCTGGGCCGCCACGGCCTTTAGTCGGCCCAGTCCAGCCACCACCGCATAAGTGGATGGAGGGGATGGAGCGGTTACTGGATAAGGTCGGAGAAACTGACATCCATGTGCAGGTAAACATATATGCTATCGGAGATTGGCGACATGCCGGCGATTTGGCGATTTGCCGTCTTCCTCTTCCTCCTGATCTCCACCTCCAACTGATTCCCCTTTGGATCCATCCTTTGCCAAGGTCTTCCCCTTCCAGCTCTGCCTCCTCCCCCTCGGTCTCTTCTTCTCCCACCCTCGAAGCTCTGCTCAGCCGTTTCTTTTGGCGGCTCAGTCCAGATCCCCTTCTTCCACAATTTCCTCTCCCCTGGATCCTTCTTCTTACCTTTTCCCTCTTTTATTCCTCCAATCCCCCTTCCTAGTCAGCATCTCTGTCCTTAAATTTTTCTCTTTTCCCCAGCTATTTGCCTCATCTCTGTCAGCTTGAGGCGTTCATATGGGTTCTGATGCTGCTTCCAGTGGTCCTCTCGGCTCCACGCGGATGGCGCTTGGGAGCTGTGGACTAGATTCGTCGGTCTTTCATCAACTGAGGACGCGGGCGTTGCATTTGGTCCGCAGCTCGCGCGACCCATAGCGATGCTTGCAAATTATGCGGGCTCGAGCTGCAGCTTTCTTTGATTCCGGCGGCCTGAGTGTTATTGGCAAGAAAGAATCCATGGAGGGGCGCAGTTTGGTCAGTTGGATGGACTCTCTGCCTCCTGCCTCGATGGCTGTCGCCGGTAAGGATGCAATATCTGAATCGGTTCAGCAATCCCCTGTTGAAGATAAGGTGAATGCGGAAAATTGTAGGGGATTTATGAGTGTGGTGGAAATTGTTCCTCATTCGAGGGTGGAGTCCAAGGCATCTATGATTATTGAATGTGCGGAAGGTGATGTCAAGGATCTGATCACTGGTCAGGATAATCCTCTGGTGCTGATGGACATTGAAAGTGAGCAAAAAGGAAGGCAAGCAGAGGAATTTAGGTGGCAGTTTCTGTATCCTATTCTTATTTTTATCTTTGATCCTGGTGAGTTGACATTCAAAGCAACGCTTTCATCGGTGTCACTGGATATGAGGAATGAAAAATTTAGTAATCTTTTGGGTAACTGGCTGGGGGAAGTGTTTAAAGTTGATGTTCAACAAGATAATATGGCGTGGAGTAAACATCTGAGGGTAAGAGATAAGATACGTTGGCATATATCGCTGGTCCGAGGATTCTATACAAAATTTGCACCGGAAGATCTCTTCGGCACTTGGTATGACTTCCAATATGAAAAGATGGCTATTGATGTCACTGCCGATGGAAAGGGGGCACATGAAGGTATGGAAAATTCAAATGAAAATGCAAAGAGGCACAAAGGGGATGGTGAGGTCTTAAACTCAGCTAACTATAGATCGGCGGGCTCTCTTGGAGAGTACCGCCGGGGACAATGAATCTTCTCAGCATGAACTGTCGGGGCTGCGGGCGGCCCGAGACAATTCAGGAAATTTGTAGCTTGGTACAGCTGCATCGCCCGTGTTTGGTCTTTCTCTCGGAGACCAAACTGTCTGCTACGAGAGCTCAAGGTATGAGGTTTCGTTTGGGGTTTCGGCATGCATTTGCTGTTAAATCTGAAGGGCTTAGTGGAGGCCTAGTACTTTTTTGGAACGATGACTCCGTGGTCAGTCTTAAATCATTCAGTAGATTACATATTGATGTTCTTGTCAGAAATATTAACATGGAAACAGAGAATGGAGGTTTACTGGATTTTATGGGGAACCAGCCAGAGCAAGAAGGAAGAATAGTTGGAAGTTGTTGCAGTTTCTTCGACGACAATTTGATAGTCCGTGGATTTATGCTGGTGATTTTAATGAGGTGCTTGATGCTAATGAACAATATGGTGGAGTACTCAGGGAGGAGTGGATGATGGAAGGTTTTCGTCAAACGGTGGATTTCTGTCGGTTTTCAGATTTGGGATACATGGGTCTTCCTTACACATGGGATAACCGGCAGCAGGGGATCAGAAATATAAAAGTCAGGCTTGACCGAGCACTAGGGGATGATAGGTTCATGGACCAGTTTGGCAACACCATGGTCCGCCACCTTCAGACCACAGAGTCTGACCATTGTGCACTACTTGTGAACATTAGGCAGTCTAACTGGCTGGATGATGGAGGTGGGCATCGACCTTTCCGTTTTGAGAATGCTTGGACGAGGCATGAGAACTATACAGAAGTTGTCGAGAAAGCTTGGGTGCATTGCGATGGCGATCTGGGGAGCATCAGTGATGCTTTAGGTGTTGTGCGAACCAGGTTGCAGGCCTGGAGTAAAAATGAGTTCGGCTCGGTCCGTAAGAAGTTAAAAGCTATGAGAGATCACTTGGAGCACTTGCGCTCACAATCGTTGTGGACAGGACCATCAGCAGAAGAGAAAAGATTGATGAGTAACATCTCAGAACTTCTGGCAAGAGAGGAAATGATTGCAAAGCAACGATCGCGGGTGCAATGGTTGACTGAGGGGGATAGAAACACAGGCTTTTTCCAAGCAAAGGCTAAGGAGAGAGCAAGGGTTAACAAGATTAAATCCCTCAAGACCGAGTCTGGTCAGATTATCACAGATCAGTCAGAATTGGAAACAACTGCCAAGAGCTTCTATCAAACATTGTTCACAGCGCAGGAGGAGTCAAGGCCGGAGGTAGTCACCGCATGTGTGCGACAAAAGGTAAATGACCAGATGAATGAGCATCTTTGTTCACCAATCACAGATATGGAGGTGCAGAAGGCATTATTCATGATGCATCCTAATAAATCGCCGGGGCCAGATGGCTTTACCGTTGGTTTCTACATCAGACACTGGCATTTGATCAAACATGCAGTTTGTCAGGCGGTTCGGATATTTTTTGAAACTGGGGTAATGCCGGAGAATGTGAACAGTACAATATTGGTGCTCATCCCGAAAGTTAAAGATCCCCAAGACTTGACTCAGTACAGGCCAATTTCGTTATGTAATGTTCTTTATAAAATAGCTTCCAAGGTGCTGGCTCTTAGGCTGAGACCTGTTCTTGAGGAAATAATTGCAGAAGAACAAAGCGCTTTTGTTCCCGGCAGGCTCATTACGGACAATGTAATCACCGCGTATGAGTGCATCCATTACTTAAAGCGCAAAAAGGGGAAGACGGGAGAATGCGCTATCAAGTTGGACATGGCAAAAGCCTATGACCGGGTCGAATGGGAATATCTGAGACAGATGATGCACAAACTCGGTTTTGCAGAGTTGTGGATCAGTAGAGTGATGGCTTGTGTTGAGTCCGCCTCATTCTCAGTTCGCGTTAATGGAGTTTTTTCTGAAACTTTTAAACCCTCGAGAGGTATAAGGCAAGGGGATCCCATTTCCCCGTACTTATTTCTAATTTGCGCCGAAGGACTAACAAGTCTGCTTAAGTGTATTGGCACAGGTTATTTATCCAGGGGAATTCGTGTGGGCATTCATGCTCCATGGATTTCCCATCTACTTTTTGCAGATGACTGTATTGTATTTACCCAAGCATCTGAAGAGGGAGCATGTAGGTTACATAATATTTTGGAGCTGTATCGCCTGGGCTCAGGACAACTAGTGAATAGAGCGAAGTCTGCAATATTTTTCAGCCAGAATTGCACCCCGGAAGTGAAGCAATCAGTGCATGATGCCTCGGGAATAGCTACTGAAGCGCTAATGGAGAAATATCTGGGGCTCCCGACCGCATTAGGAAGATCCACGGATTCACAGTTTGAAGGGATTCCTTCTAAAATCAAGAAATTAGTGAATGGGTGGACACCACAGCTCCTGAACAGTGCGGGTAGGGAAGTGCTTGTTAAATCAGTTTGTCAAGCAATCCCGACATACTCGATGAGTTGTTTTAGACTGTCCAAAAATATGTGCAAGAGAGTTACGAATTTGGTAGCCCGTTTTTGGTGGGGAGGAGATGAAAAGTCGAGGAAAATGCATTGGCGAAAGTGGGCTGACATTGCTACGCCAAAGTACGAGGGAGGAATGGGGTTCCGAGACCTTCAACTTTTCAATCAAGCGATGTTGGCAAAGCAGGGGTGGAGGTTGCTCACAAATCCAGAGTCATTGTGTGCCAAAGTACTCAAGGGGAAGTATTACCATGATAGTGATTTCATGTCTGCACGCAAGAAGAAACATGCCTCACACATCTGGCGTGCAATCTTGTATGGCCGAGAGGCGCTCAATCAAGGCTTAATCAAGCGTGTGGGTGATGGCAGCACGATCCGAATATGGGAGGATCCGTGGATACAAGATAATCATAGTAGCACACCACTTGTTAGACCATCAACAGCCACTGCTACGCGAGTAGAGGAGCTGATTGACAATGATAACATATGTTGGAATCTGGAAGCAGTGCATAACAACTTTGTTGCACCAGATATAGATGCTATTATCAGGATTCCTTTAGGAAGGGCAGCGGAGGATATCTGGGCTTGGAAGCCAGAAAAACTTGGTCATTTTTCCGTCAGGTCGGCCTATAAACTGCTCGTGGCAAACCGAAGTCAGGGGCTGCAACCTTCAGGTTCTAGGGGAGATGAAAAAATATTCTGGAAGAAGCTATGGCGTCTGGCAGTCCCTCCCAAGGTTAAGAATTTTTGGTGGCGTGTCATTCACAATTTTGTGCCCACCAAATCTATTCTAAAAAGTAGACACATAGAAAAGATTGACTTCTGTCACGATTGCGGCCAGAGGGAAACAATCAAACATGCTTTATTTGAGTGTACGTGGGCCAAACTTTTCTGGGCAGATATCAAGCAGAGTGCATCAATTAAGGTGCCTGAGTTGCACCCGGAATCCTGGGCTATGGATCTAATTGATGGAAGTAAGCTGGAAGCTAGAGATGCATGTGTTGTTTTGTGTGGAGCTTGGGCAGTTTGGAGCGAGAGAAATGCCAGGAAATATGGGGAGACAAGCCGATCTATTGTGCAGTTTGTGAAATGGACACTTAGTACTGCCATGGACCTTTCAGCCATTGCCAAGGAGCAGAAGGTGATAAAACAGAAAGTTAATTCGAGGTGGAAACCACCTAATGCAGGTACTATAAAGATGAATGTCGATGCAGCTTTCTATGATGACACGTATCAGGGCAGCAGTGCACTGGGAATTCGTGACCATGAAGGCAAGCTGATACGGGCACAAGCTCTGTGGTACGACATCGCGACGAGTACAGCAGCGATGGAAGCTATTGCGATCAGGGATGGTGTGCAGCTTGCCTGTGATCTTGGTCTTCGTCGTGTGATTCTAGAAACAGATGCTCAGCAAATTGTGACCATGTGAAACTCAAATAATTTTGATCGCTCGGAGATAGCGGCAACTCTTCATGAAGCTCAAGAGCTAAGCGGGACCTCGAGTCTTTCCAGCTTTATCTTTGTGCGTAGGGAAGCTAATGAGCTTGCACACCTCTGTGCCAAGCAAACCAACTCGTCTAGGCGTCGATGCATGTGGATTAATTATGTTCCTGCTTTCTTAGCTGATTGTATCACGAAAGACTGTAATCCTGGGTGATGATCAATATAGCTCTTGTTTCGAAAAAAAAAAAGGATATGGTCGGAGACCTCCCCACCACCCCGATCCCCACTCCCACCCAGCGTAGCCGACGGGAGGAGTGGCCGCCGCTGCCTGCCCTTGCATCTCCGGGGATCACCGGCGCAGCACCGACGAGGTCTCCTCTCCAAGAGGAGACGACGACGACAGCGCCCCCATGGGGTCCCTGCGGCGGAGAACGGGGAGTGCGCCCACGGCCACGCGAGAGCGCAGCGGGCCTGGGTGGGCGCGACGCGAGCCGGCGCGGCGGCTGGGCGGAGCGGACGGGCTGGTGCGGCCAGGTGCGACGACCTGGCGCTGCCGGCCACGGCGCGAGCCAGGCCACCGGAGGTGGAGGGGGTGGAGGCGGCAGGCGCGGCTGCGGCCCAGGGGCGCTCGGGCCGGCCACCAGCCAGGGGTCAAACCCCATCGGCGTATGGCCACGGGCGCGAGGAGCACCGCGGTGGCCGCATCCGGCGGCGCGGCGGCTGCGTCCAAAGGCGTGGTGACCTCCACGCGCGACCCTCGCAGCGCCATGGTGGCCGCGTCCAACGGCATCGCGGCCGAAGCGGCGGATGGCCTGCATCCGGCGACGTAAACGCCGGAGTCCACCCACTCCATGGCGGCGACGAGCGATGAGGCGGTAGCCGCGACCGTACTCGCGGATGAGGCGAAAGAAAAAGGAGACGAGGCCTGGCATCTCACCGGCGGCGTGTCCTCCTTTCCTTCTCACTTTCTCTTTTCTCTTTTGCTCTTCTCTGGTAGGCAAGTGCTGATAACGTGTTGAGAAGTAAATCGAGAGACAAACGAGAGAGACAGCAAATGAATCGAACCAACTCTTTATTGATGATGATGTACAATTATATACAGTCAGAAGGGTCGTCTCCGAGAGACGCAACGGTTAGAGTCGTCGTTCCAGGGAACCATCGTGACGGTTGCTAGAAGCCTGGGATGAGACGCACGAGGAAAAAGGAGCGGGGATTATCCCTATAACCACAAGGGTTATATTTTTAACAGTAATCGACTCTAGTTTAGAGCTGCCTCTGCTGTGTCGATGGAGAGCTTGAGGTCGATGGCGTGTCAGTGGCGATGTGGTAGGGCTGACCGACTGGGCATCCCTGCCGTTGCTACAGGATGGCTTCGCCCAATTTGGAGAGTCGCGTGGTGATCACTGATCCACAGCTGCAGCCGGGGGCGGTGTCCATAGGCGAAGCAGCCACCTGCCATTCGTGAGCCATTCGGAGCTGCTACGTAGCTGCTACGTCGCGCCACCGCCGGCATGGTGGCCAGAGTGCTCGTTATCGTCGTTTGCCAGAGCATAGCCATGTTTGTTCCGCGCATCTCGCTGGAGTAAAGCCACGGCTGTAGGCAGACACGCCTGACGACGGTGCTATGAGAAATTAAGGACAACCTGGACGTTGGACGTCAGGGCAGGGTTGAAAGTTGAAACAGAGGAATTTCGGGGTGAATGTAACATCGACCAGGACGGTGGGCACTCGGTTCGGCCTGGGTGCTGAGTCGACCCTCTCGTGTGCAGCAGCTGTAGGATGAGGTGGAACTTCAAGATGGAGCGATAGCAGGATGTTGCGGAGCTTGGTGGGATCGAGGCCATGTTGTGGAGGCAGGCTGGACAGCGACGGGACGGGCTAGACCAGAGGGACGGCGTGGGCGACACGGCAAGTTGTAGGGGTAGTGGGGTGACTCTCGATGGCATCATGGCCGGCTTTTGCGGGATGTTAGGCTCAAATGAAGACCAGTTAGTGCAAAATAAATAAATAAATGAATAATTAAGAACAGAGACGCACGTGCTTCATGGGCATTGGATCATTTCCAAGGTTCTGGGGAGAGGGTTTATGAGTGGCGATAGATATGCCTTTGTAAATTTCAGTTGGTTGACAACAACTGAATGCGTGTGTCAGACCGAGTTACCAAGAGGTGGTACAGAAAAAACACTTTCTTTTACATCAAAGTTTTTTTTTGTTTTGTTCGCCTCCCTTTATATATCCGTCGACCCAGCCTCCCTCCCGCTAGAGATGTCATATACTCGTATAATACATGGAAATCGGCTTGGAATGACCTTGTCATGGTGATCGACGGTGAGACAATGCGACTATGCTTGTTGGGCTCAGTTGGGGTAGAAGACGGGGCCCGATGACGAAGGCATCGTCCCTCCTCCTCGCCATGCCACACTATTGTGCCAGAGGTCGTCCAACCCACATATGAACGGTTTAGCTACGTGCTAGCACTAACGGAGAGCTGCGAGCCCTTCTAAACCTCCCGACCGGATTCGACTCCCTAGGATGCTAGACAGGCGGGCGCGCTGAATCGTTGCCGAGGCGGCGACACGAGAGGTTGTCGGGGAGAGAAGGAGGTGGGCCACACCGTGAATGGGAGAAGAGTAGGCGAGCGACTCCGTGGAAGGGAGGGGAGGCGATGGGAAAAGGAAGGGGAAAGGTTCACCATGGCATGGTGGGGAGGTGCCAGGGAGATATGGCGGCGATGATGTCGTGGCGGGGATATGAGATGCGGCGACATCTGGTAATAGGCTAGCTATGGAGGGAGAGCGGGAGGCGGTTGTGCAGTTATTGCGTGACAGGAGTGGGTGCTTTTTTCCTTAAAAAAAAGGTGAACTGAAACAGTTGGTATGTGGTCACATGAATGCCACATAGTCTAATAAGTCATTTTTACAGAAAATACCAACCAAGCGATTTATAGGTAGCCTACAATTTATAGCTCACAAAAATCAGGATGCGACTTACATTGTACCATGTAAATGAAGCTGAAGAAAACATTCCTCACACTATATGGAAATATCTTAGACATATCAAGCATATCTTAGGTTGTACTCCCTCTTATTTCTTTACGGAGGGAGTAACAAATAATTGTTTGGATCATTGCTCTCTATGCACACATTATTCTGTTAGATTTTTTTATCTACTTACTCCTTCCGTTCCTTTATGTAAGGTGTATTATTTTCGGCATGGTGATTAAGGCACATAATTATAAGGCACATAATTATAGACATGTTAGGACGACATCACTATTAGCAAATTTGTTGATTTGTGACAAGTAAATCAATTAGTCCAGTAAGAGATACATGAAATCGAGAAAGAGTGATACTTTTCTTTTTTTGCTACAAGAAGAGATACATGCAATTAGGAAAGAGATACTTTACTTGTTCTGGAGGGCTAAAAAGGGAATTACGAGGAATTAGAAAGACTGCACCTTACGTTGTAGAATTTCATTAGAAAACGAATACACCTTATATAAAGATACTTTCCTTGTTCTGGAGTACATCATAAGTGAAGTAAATTTCAATTACTTCTTCATTGTTACGTGCATGTAAAATTTGACATGCATTATATTTATATATGTCACTGATAAGAAATATATTCATGGCTCGTAGCAACGCACGGGCATTCTACTAGTACTATAATGGTGCACGAATTACACAGTTGCTCCCTGATTCCTACAAGAGATTAATTCGTGACTTCAAAGACAATTAACTCAAATTTCAAGGAGCAGACCGACAAGCAAACAGTCACAAGAGGCGCTTGCCGGGCCTACGGCAAACACCTTCGTGCTTGGTATCCGGACACTACACTCGGGCGCGGTAGTGGTCTTCCCCACACCGCCCTTGCCCCCCCACCTCACCCACCTCCTCCAGCACCATGCGCTCGCCGTCAGGCATCCCACCGAGGTCGAACGGGTGCGAGGAGTCGTCGGAGGGGGCGAGGAGTCGTCCGCGACCGCCACCAGCGCCATGTGTCGCCCGTCCCCACGACCTTGCTGAGATGCATCAAGGAGGAGCCCCCTTAGCCGGCACGAAATCTGGCATGGTCCGGCAGCGCAGGCGTCGGCACGGTCCCTAACGCGGTCGTTGTCGCAAGGTCGCCAAACCCCCCCCCCCTCTCTCTCTCTCTCTCTCACACACACACACACACACACACACACACACACACACTTTCTGTGGTTACCCAAGAAATGGATAATGATTGATGATGTCGGTAAGGAAAGGGAGTAGACGTGGAGGCGTTTGCAACCGACACATTCCCAGCGAGCGAGTTGAACTACCTGACACAGTGATGTAGGCACGACCTCGGTGTGACGACCCCGGCTTAATCGTGCACTATCCATACACATAAATGCACACGATCAAGCCTAAGGACTCACTTGAAGATATCACAACACAACTCTAAAACATAAATAAAGTCATACAAGCTTTATATTACAAGCCAGGGCCTCGAGGGCTCGAATACATAGCTCGATGGCATACAAGTGTCAGCGGAAGCATCAGATATCTGGGTACAGATATATTACAGAAAGAGAGATAAGCCTTCATAGAGGCAGGGCAAAATAAAAACTCTACGATCGAAAGGCGTAGGCCTCCTGCCTAGGACCCTCCGAATTCCTACTCCTGGTCGTCAGTCGGCTCCTCGTAGTAGTACTCGCCGGGAGGGTAGTAGTAGTAGCTGTAGTCGTCGACGGGGGCAGCTAACTCAGGGGCTCCGTCATCTGGCGGCGTCAATTGGATATGGGAAAAAAAGTAAAGCAAACGTGAGTACTCATCCGAAGTACTCAACAAGCAAGGATCTACACTACATATGCAACATTTTCAAAGGAGGCTGTATATGTGGACTGGGCTGCAGAAATGCCAGAATAGAGGGGGAAAGCCTAGTCCTATCGAAGACTAGCATCTTCAATCTTCTTCATCGGTCTTGTAGCATAAGAAGAGTGCAGAGTAACATAATGTAAAGTAGTTGTAGTATCATCAACCTCGGCCAGAGATTCTTCCTCGACTCCCTGCGAGAAAGCAATCCCAGAGCCATACTATCCAGTATCATCTCAGTTCTAGTTGTACCGATCGGGATACAACTCCGAGTGTCCGTTACCGTAGGACAGGCTATCGATAGATTAGTTCTTCCCTGCAGGGGTGCACCAACTTACCCACCACGCTCACTTAACTCCGGCCGGACACACTTTACTGGGTCATGCCCGACCTTGGCTAAGCAACACGCCGCAACCCGACCAAATACTTAACAGAGAGGTCAGCACGCCGGACTAAACCTATGCCCCCAGGGGTCTTGGGCCATCGCCCCGGGAACTCCTGCACGTTGCGAGGGCGGCCGAGAGCAGACCTAGCAACCCCTTAATACAAGCGCAGTTGCTTAATCAGTCCAACTCGGCGCGCGCCGCTCAGTCGCTGACGTCCATTAAGCTTTGGCTGAAGTATACGACGCAGAACGCCCATACTATGCCCACGTGATGGTTAGTGCTATCAGGCCAGAGGCCCCTCGGATCAAATATCCAAACCGTTTAGTGGTTTTGGAGCGCGCGGAAACAAGCAGAGACTCACGATCGATGTGACCCCGTCGCCCCGTCTCGAGGACTTGCGGCAAGGGCTAAGAATGCCCGGTGACGCCTCGTAGTTATCTCGCGGGCACCTCTTAGGTCAACCCGACTCCACATCACTTCGCATTCATGCTCGCGCGGGTACCCCTCAGGGCCGACCCGTCTTTAGTATCATGTTTCAGTGTAAGTCACAGTAACAACAGTAACCGTGTGTCTAACACCAAGGGAACCCTGAGGAATCACCCTCGATGGAGTCCCACCGGATGTTCTCGTCAAGGTGAACGAAGGAGGTATCACCCTCAAGGTCCACACTTGAACAGTTGCACGACGATGTCGTTATCGGGGGTGGTGTAGGAGGAATCACCCTCGCTTACCACGACCGATTAACTAACCTACAAGGTTATCATCAGAAGTGCTGACGAGGTATCACCCTCGGCACTCGATAGTAACCTAGTAGTGTCGAGCAATTTAAGGGGGAAGTGACGTGCGGTGCCAGGGTCTGATCTTCGATCCCGTTGCTCGGGTCTTCTGAGAGTCCAGCGGGGTAGTCGGGACAAGTGGGTCTCTGATAAGGCTCTACCCATCCTATACTAAACAGTTTAGGAGAATAGGCAGGTATCAAAAGTAGGCTACAATAAAACAGGCTATGCAGCAGATATAGGACAACAGTAGCAGCAGTACTTCTAATGCAAGCATAAGAGAGAAGAGAGTGGGCGATATCGGAATGCTCAAAATGGGGGTGCTTGCCTGTCTGCTCGACGGCAAGGGCAGGGTCGTCGGGGACGTAGTCGTACTTCGGAGCGGCGTCTGCCTCAGGAGCTACGTCGACGTCGGGGTCTACTGAGAGAGAAGAGGGGGAGGAAACAAGTAAATACAATGCAATCAAATGCAACACGGTGCGTGCTATGCTATGATGTAGTGCAGAGTTGACTAAATATGCATCTAAGTCATTTTGGTTATCTTTAGGATTAACCGGGGATTTATTAATCGGCATGTGTGCACTATTCATCTACCGGATTCGGGCTCGGAGTTACGAGTTCTCCTACGTAGGAGGTTCCGACAGGAAAACAGACGACAAGATCAAACTCGTCTCGTCGTTCTGAGCAACTTTCATGTTTTAACTTTTTCGATCTGAGCTACGGTTTAAAAGTTATTAATTTTCGAAATTTAAATGATTTTCTGAAATTTATTTATTTTAACAGAAAAGGGAATTATGATGTCAGCATAAGGTAATGCTGACATCAACAAGTCAACAGGTCGGCTGACCAGTCAAACCTGACATGTGGGTCCAGTGGGACCCACATGTCAGTCTCTGTTAAGACTAACAGAGTGTTAACTTAATTATCAGGGTTAATAAGGGGGTGTGGCCCACATGTCAGTGAGTGATTAGTATAACTAATCTATTTTTATTTAATTAATCGTTTATCAGTTAATTAGCAGAGGGGGGGTCCCGCATGTCAGCGACTGGGCTCGGCCCAGTCAGCAAGTTGACCCAAGTCAACGGGGTCAACGGGACCCATCGGGCCCACCCGTCGGTCTCACAGAGAAGGCCACGCGGGCGCCACATCGGAGCGGCCGGCGGCGAGGCTCCGGCGACCAGAACAACGGCGGTGCGTCGCCGGAGCTCGTCGGGATCGCGCTAGGGGGCTTCATTTCACACGCGGTTTGCTGCGTTCGACAGCTGAAGGAGCGCCGCGTCGAATGGTGTCCTTGGTTCGACCGGAGACGAGCTAGGTCGACGGCGGCGAGCGGCGAAGCGGGCGCTGGGGTTCGGCCCCGATCGGAAATGGCACTTTGGTGCATGGCAAGCTCGGCGGAGCGGTTCTACGGGGCCTTAGAGACACGTGGAGTACGACGGTGAGCTTGGTTGAGCACGACAACGTTGGAAGCGACGGCGGCGAAGCTGGGTTCGGGCTCCCGTGGAGCAGCTGCTACGGGCACGGCGGAACAGAAAAGAAGGATGCGGGAAGGAGCTGTGGCTCACCTTGCGGCACGCACGAATGGCCGTTGGGAGATTAGTAGCTGCAGCGGCTCGCCGGAGACGAAGAAGATCGACGACGTCCGAGGAAAAAGATGAGGTCGATCCAGCTCCTCAGTGCTCCCCCGCTCCAACTGAGACCACCGTTCGATGGAGTAGTCGATGGCGGAGCTCCTTGACAAGCCGGCGGAGCGAGGTAGCAGCTGTGGCCGCGGAGACGGGCGACGCACGGCGGCGATCTCGTCGGGCGCCGATGGGGAAAAGGAGGAGAGCGCGAGAGGAGAGGGGAGAAGTGATCGAGGAGGGCTAGGGGAGATGCACGAGCTCACCCTGTGACGCCCCGGCCCAATCGTGCACTAATCATACACGCAAAAGCACACGATCAAGCCTAAGGACTCACGGGAAGATATCACAACACAACTCTAAAACATAAATAAAGTCATACAAGCTTTATATTATAAGCCAGGGGCCTCGAGGGCTCGAATACAAAAGCTTGCGAACAAGCGTCAGCGGAAGCATCAGATATCTGAGTACAGATATTAAAAGAGAAACAGAAAGGCCTTTAGAAAGGAGGGGCAAAATAAAACACTACGATCGAAAGGCGAAGGCCTCCTGCCTGGGACCCTCCGATCCTACTCCTGGTCGACAGTCAACTCGTAGTAGTATCCATCCTCTGGGTAGTAGTAGTAGTCGATCGACGGGGCATCTGTCTCAGGGGGCTCCGTCCTCTGGTCACGACAAACTGATAAGGGGAGAAAAGAAAAACAAAGCAACCGTGAGTACTCAGAAGTACTCAGCAAACAAGAATCTACACTACATATGCAACATTTTCAAAGGGAGGATGTATATATGGACTGGGCTGCAGAAATGCCAGAATAGAGAGAAGGCCTAGTCCTATCGAAGACTAGCATCTTCAGCGGTCTTGCAGCAGTAGAAGAGAGTAGAACAGTTCAATATAATGTAGCAGTATCATTAAGTCTCATCCTCACCCAGAGATCCTTTCTCGACTCCCTGCGAGAAAGCAATCCCAGAGCCATACAGTCATCAACCTCGTCCTGAGATCCCTTCTCGACTCCCTGCGAGAAAGCAATCCCAGAGCCATAGTATCCAAGTATCCAGTTCTAAAATTGTATCAATCAGGATACAACTCCGAGTGTCCTTTACCGTAGGACAGGCTATCGATAGAAGTTTTCTTCCCTGCAGGGGTGCACCAACTTACCCAACACGCTCGATTAACTTCGGCCGGACACACTTTCCTGGGTCATGCCCGGCCTCGGCCAAACGACACATTGCAACCCTACCTACAGCTCAGCAGAGAGGTCCCCGCCAGTCTACATCCTAAGCGCAAGGGGGTCTTGGCCATCGCCCCTCGCCCTCCGGGTCGTTGCGCACATGGCCCAGATCCAAGCACCACCGCAATGGCGCCAATCACTCCATGCCGCACTGCTAAACTGGACGTCTGACAGAGCTTTCGGCTGATGCATACGATGCAGAACGCCCATACTATGCCCACGTGATGGTTAGTGCTATCAGGCCAGAGACCTGCTCGGATCAAATATCCAAATCGTTAATGGACTAGGGCTTGCGGTAACGAGCAGAGACTCACGAAAGATGTGACCCCATCGCCCCGTCTCGAGGACTTGCTGCAAGGGTTAAGAATGCCCGGCCGTGCCTCGTATTCAGCACTCGGGCACCATACAGGAACCCGTCTTCACAACACTCGCCTCTCAGGCGCACGCGGGTACCCCTCAGGGTCGACCCGCCTATCCAAGTAACAGTGTAAAGTCCAAGTATCCGTGTGTCCATAACATCAGGGGAATCCGAGGTATCACCCTCGATGGATACCCACTCGATGTAACTGCCAAGGTGAACGTAGGAGGAATCACCCTCGATGAGTTCACACTTGATGTGTTGTACGACAGGGTCGTATCGGAAGTGGAGAAGGAGGAATCACCCTCGATGACCACGACCAAATAGCTTCTCTACAGAGTTAACATCAGAAGTGCTACAAGAGGTTTCACCCTCGGCACTCGATAGTAACGCTGCAGTGTCGTTACAACTAAGGGGGGGGGTGTGATGTGCGGTGTCGGGGCCTGATCTTCAATCCCGTTGATCGGGTCTTCTGATAATCCAGCGGGGCGGTCGGGACTAGTGGGGTCACTGATAGGTCTCTACCCCGCCTAAACTAAGCAGTTTAGGATATGCAGGTAATTATTAACAGCAGGATACAATAAACAGGCTATGCATCAGAATAGGTAAAGCAGTAGCAGCAGCAATTCTAATGCAAGCATGAGAAATAGAATGGGCGATATCGGGATGATCAAAGGGGGGCTTGCCTGGTTGCTCGGCGGCAAGGGCAAGGTCGTCAATGGTGTCTTCGGTCTCCGGAGCTGCGTCGGTCTCGGGGACGACGTCGGTGTCGGGGGTTACCGAGAGAGAAGAGGGGGAGGAAACAGTATAAATACACAGCGAACAAGTGCAGCACAAAGCATAACATGGCAATACGCGGTGACGGAGGTGACCTAACGCAGTGCCGGGTGATATTGGCGAAGGTGGGATTCATCCGGGAATATTTTCCCGTCTCCGGACATTTGTCAGACACATGACCGGAGGGGAACGGTTGCATGTTCGGATAGTTAGGGACGTGTGACGGACGAACGGATCGCGTATTCGGATTCGTCTCGTCGTTCTGAGCAACTTTCATGTATAAAGTTTTTCGATCGGAGTTACGGATTAAAAGATATGATTTTCTAAAGTTTTTATTGATTTTCTGGAATTTATTTAATTATTTAAATCAACATTATCCGAAACAGTACGAGGGTGACGTCATCGTGACGTATTGCTGACGTCAGCAGTCAGCAGGGGGTTGACCAAAGTCAAACCTGACAGTGGGGCCCACATGTCAGTGTCACATTAGTTAATCCAGTGTTTAGTTTAAACTAAGCAGGATTAATTAGGGGTGGGCCCCCTTATTCAGTGTCTAATTAGGGTTTAATTAACTAATTAATTAATTAACAATTTTATTAACAATTTAATTATTTTTAAAATTGAATTAAACGAGCGGGACCCACATGTCAGTGGGCCACTGTGCCCAGTCAGCAGCGCTGACCAGTCAACTGGGCTCGCGGGGCCCATGGCCAGCCACACAGGGGCGGGGCCCACGGCGCCACGTCGGCGACTGCCGGTGACTCGCCAGAATCACGCCGACGAGCGCGTTCGCGGCGGCGCAGCGTCGGGATGGGTTCGGGATTCGTCCACAGGGGGTCCCAGGGGCTGTGGCTAGGCGCGTTCGACGCGGCTCGACGCTGCGCGTCGAACGGTGGCGGTGCGAGGGGCTGAGGTGGCCGGAGCTGAGCGGCAGGAGCTCATCGGCGGCGAGGCGTATCGGGCGTGCGACGAAATCGGGGCTACGGTGCGCAACCAAACGAGGCGAGGTGCTAGCGAGGCCCAACGCGGCACGGGGAACACGATGCGCACGGGCACGGGGCCCAAGGGTCGCCGGGAGCACGCCGGCGACGAGCGAGGCGGATGCGCGTTCGGTGACGAAGGGGGCGGCGCCCACGGCTAGCTAGCGGCGACGAGAGAGAGCGGGGAGGAAGCAGAGGCTCACGGTGAGCCGTAGGGGAGTGGCAGCGGGCTCGGGGAGGTGTCGACGGCGGCGAATCGGCGGCGGCGATGCGGGCACCCGAAGGTTGAAGACGACGGCGTAGGAGGCGAAGCAGAGGCGCTCGGCTTCGGCTCGATGGCGCAGTCGAAGGAGGCGACTATGGCGGGCACCGTGGACACGTCGGGGAGGCAAGAGGGGCACGGTGGCCGCGCCTGTTACGGCGGCAGCGCCATGGTCGCGCTCGGGCTTGCGGGAGAGGAGAGGGACGAGGCAGGGAGAGGGGGAAGTGAGGCAAGGGAGTGCCGGGGGGGCTTAGGAGCTGCTCTTATCCTCACGCGGCGCGGGAGCGCGCTGTCGATCGGGGGAGAGGGGGGGCCAGGGTGTGCGCGCGGGGTGCTCGACAGCGGCTCGGGGTGAGCAGTGGCACGAGGTGGGAGGAGGCGCCAGGCGGGCTGGGCCGGCCACTGTGCTGACTTAGGCCCAGCACAGTGGGCCTTTTCCCCTTTTTTTTCTTTTTCTTTTTCTGCTTTTCTTTATTCCTTTTTCTGTTTTGTAAATAGTTAGGCACCCAATATGAATTTTCTAAAACATGGCACTTATTCCATTAAATGCTAGACATTATCTGCTACTATCAAAAATTGGTTAGGTGTCCACATCTTTTTATTTGGGTTTTATTTAATTAAAAAGGTATTAGCCAACCCTGTTTTTCTACTGTTAGTGTCAATTTGGTAATTTATTAACTGCTGGTTATAATTTTAGAATGGTCTCTGGAATATTTGCCATTTAATGAACAATTTAGTTTTTATGTTGGACAACTTTTATTTTCCACTTTCATTTAAATTTGGATTTTGAGTTAGGAGTTGAAGTGCATTATGATGCAAATGATGATCATGCACTGTTAAACATGATGACATGGCATAATCAAAATGGTGATTACTGTAGTTAACCACTGGGGGTGTTACACACCCTTATCCCCTCAGCCTCCTTGTATCGTCGGTGGCGTCGGCGTGTCGCGCGCCTGCTGGTGCGCGCGCGCCCGGCCATGGGGGAGGCGACACGCGAGGGAGAGAGAGAGATTGGGCCAGGTGGGCCGGCGGTCGGGGCACTGTGCACTTAGGCCCAGTGCACAGTGCCTCGTTTTATTTTCCTGTTTTCTGTATTGATTTTTCTTTATTTATTTTCTGTTTCGAAATAGTTAGCACACTTTAGCACTTTTGTAAAATGTGAGAGTTGACCCAAATATTGATGTGTAGTATTAGCCTTTACCAAAAAATTGGTTTGAGCCAAGTTGGGTTTCATTTGAAATTGATATGATTTTAAATGGATTGAATATTGCTGTTTTGGTGCTGTTTCAACTTGTTGGAGTCATTTAGCTAATCCCAGTAGCATTAGGTTTAATTTTAAGAGTGCTTCTGGAATATTTGCTATTTAGTGAACATTTTTTCCAAAGGTGTTTGAGCAAATTTTATTTTGCACTTTTGAATTGAGTTGATTTTTTGGAATGGAGTTGAATTGCTTTGGTTATCCACTATGTTTAAGCACTGCAAATGATATGACTTGGCATCATCATCAGCTGATCATCGTGGCAATTACATAGGGGTGTTACACTCGGACGGCCGCTAATTTGGAAAGATCTTTTACGATGCAATAACTTTCTAGATCCACCGATAAAAAATACTCCCAATTACACGAGCAGTACGCGTAACCTGAAGCAGGGGTGACGACGACCAACGGACAATCCCTCGACACACGAGAAACCTCCCGCCGAAGTAGATGTAACCAGCATGCAACCCGTCCAGAACGACGGACCTCCAGCCAAGTGCAACTTTCATGCAGAAAGATCACACAAAATAAATAATAGCGACACCCAAAAAGGGCCGCTTAATATTCGATACACATGTTGTCTAACCTGTAGAAAATAACCTAGTTTTACAATGGACTCAATTGGCTTTATATAATAGCCGCACCTCCTAACTAACTTGGAAAACAAGAACTTGATATATGTATAAACCGATTTGATCTATCTAAAGAAACAAAAACTACTAATTTTGGTACGTACACATCTCTACGATGTAAACCATTGACCTGCGGAAAAGTTTTATCGACATTGGGAACACTGGCATTAATCGTGGCCGTATCATCCTCTCCTTCTTCAAACAAAACCGTCCTCGGTTTTGGGTCCTCCTCCCGAACAGTTGCATCAATAATGATTTTTGAGGCTAAAAATTTAGCAGTCTCGGCCTCCCTTTGCTTTTCTTCTTCTAACTCTTTCATCTTCTCTTGGTGTTTCTTTGCATCAATTACAGCCTGTGCATGGTCTCGCCTCTTACGATTCTCCAAATATTATTTGGACTCTTACGATTCTCCAAATATTATTCGGACGAGTATGCTTCAAAATAAGCCCACTGACCTTGACAAACAAACTTAAATTTTCTCCAAGAAAAAGTTCATGATTTATCAACCTGCAGCAACCTCTTTTTTGTCCAAGGCTGACCAAGTATCAAGGTACACACATGCATATGATGAGGAAGAACATCACACAAACTGAATCGGTATGTCCACAAAATCTGAAACACACCTCTACTTGATGTTGTACAGTCACAAATTTTCCGTGCCATGAAAGTCTATATGGTTCTGGATGTTCAATCATTGGTAGCTTCAGCACATCAACCATTGTTTTACTCACAAAATTTATGCTTGAAGAACGATCCAACATTGTAGCACAAGCAGTTGGTCCCACCTCCAACCTTGTGTAGATCTGAAACCATGAAAGTGCACGGGATGGATCCTTCTCACTTTGCGACATCTCACCGTCAAAGTAGTGCTCCGTCATCATCGCACTTTTATTATCTGTACCAAACAATTATAGGAAAAAATTGCACCGTAATAAACCTAGTAATCTGATACCAACTGATGTAGGCACGACCTCGGACGCGCCACTGATTTGGCCCGATCTTTTACGATGCAATAACTTTCTAGATCCACCGATAAAAAATACTCCCAATTACACGAGCAGTACGCGTAACCTGAAGCAGGGGTGACGACGACCAACGGACAATCCCTCGACACACGAGGAACCTCCCGCCGAAGTAGATGTAACCAGCATGCAACCCGTCCAGAACGACGGACCTCCAGCCAAATGCAACTTTCATGCAGAAAGATCACACAAAATAAATAATAGCGACACTCAAAGAGGGCCGCTTAATATTCGATACACATGTTGTCTAACCTGTAGAAAATAACCTACTTTTACAATGGACTCAATTGGCTTAGCCGCACCTCCTAACTAACTTGGAAAACAAGAATTTGATATACGTATAAGTGGGTGTGACTATATCTCATCTAAATGTGAGATAGTATCTCACGTCTAAATTATGACATAAGCACAAATCAGCGCATGTCCAACACACCATGTCGTTCTCTTCTTCTTCTTTTTTTATCTGGCGAGTTGCACAGCGGTTATCATGCGACTGGGTCGGCTGACTTGAGCGCGAAAAAAATAACAACACTGCGTGTCCCACATTTTGAACTCACGACGCCAGCAGTAGGGAACACCAGCTCCTACCACTACAACGAATAGCTAGTGTTGATTAGGAAGCGGGAAACTTTAATAAGGGCATAGTACAGGGCGAGATTAGAAGACATTCTTGATATTTTCTGAAACCATCTTTGCAAATTATAAACAATTTTGAATGCCGAATATTTTTGAAAACACAAACAATTTTAAAATTACAAAAGGTGTTTTTCAAATGTGAATAAACTTTGTAATTCCGATCATTTTTTGAAAAATATGAACACATTTTGGTATTCGAACAATTTCTTCAAGAACAAATTTTCTTGTTGTTGTTTTATTAGTCACACATGAAAAAGTAACGCGCTCATTATGTCGCTACTCAGACAAAAAAAGATCGGACCCCAAGTTATGAGTCGAGAGTTGACTTACAATTGAGACACAAAAAGTCAGGATGGAGTTGCGAGTTGATGATGGACTTACAACTGGGACAAAAAGAAGGTCGGCCTTTAGTTGTGGGTTGTGGGTGGGATTGCAACTGGGACAAAAAAAAGGTTGGTCCCCATTTGTGAGTCGAGTGTGGACTTGCAACTGAAAAAGAAAGATTAGGCCCCAGTTGCAAGTCGATGATGGACTTGCAACTGAGACAAAAAAAAGGTCGAGACCCAGCTGCGAGTCAAGGGTGGACTTACAACTGGGGCAAAAAAAAAGATTATGCCCCAGTTGTGAGTCAAGAGTGGACTTGCAACTAGGACACAAACTGTTTGGCTCAGTTGCGAGTCGAGGGTGGACTTGCAATTGGGACAAAAAAAGGGCGGGGCCAAGCTGCGAGTAAAGGGTGGACTTACAACTGGGACAAAAAAAGACTGCGCCCCAGTTGCGAGTCAAGAGTGAACTTCCAACTAAGAAAAAACATGTTGGGCTCAGTTGCGAGTCGAGGGTGGACATGCAACTAGGACACAAAATGTTAGGCTCAGTTGCGAGTCGAGGATGGGCTTGCAACTGGGACAAAATAAAATGGCGGGGCCCAGCTGCGAGTCAAGGGTGGACTTGCAAGTGGGACAAAAAAATATCGCGCCCCAGTTACGAGTCGAGGGTGGACTTGCAATTAGGACAAAAAAATGTTGGGCTCAGTTGCGAGTCGAGGGTGAACTTGCAACCGAGACAAAAAAAAGGTTGGGCCCCAGTTGCGAGTCAATGGGTGGACTTGCAACTAGTACAAAAAGAAAAATTGAGACTAAGTTGCGAGTCGAGGGTGGACTTGCAACTAACACAAAAAAAGTTTCGGGCCCTAGTTGCGAGTTGATGGTGAACTTGCAACTGATAAAAAAAATGTCGAAGCTCAGTCGCAAGTCAAGGGTAGGATTACAACTGTGACAAAAGAAGGTCGGGCCCCAGTTGCATGTTGATGCGGAGCATCCTTTGGTCATCCCCATGGACCTATCTTCGTCTCACCAAGTGCCAAGAGGACCCATGACACGAGCACGAACTAGAGCTCTCGAGACCGAGGTGACATCTCTCCTTAATGAACTTCCATATGAATCATGTGAGACATGGCTACTACCTCAAACGGAAATGCTATGCGTGCTCAGATACTTAGAAGACCCTCTCGGAGACGCTCGTGAAGACGGACAAGTCTCCAAGTTCACGGACGAAGAGGAACAACAGAAGGAACCGGAGAAGTCTCCAGGGCCCGGACATCCGGCCCCAGGCCCCGGACATCTGGCCCCTGGAAGTGTCATCAGCAGCAAGGAGCCAGCGGCCAGGTCTACAGGGCCCGGACATCCGGCGACCAGCCCGAACATCCGGCCTCCGGCCTTCTTCCCGGATATCCGGCGCCCCCATCATCCGAACCTGAAAAACGGCCTCCGACAGCCCGGACATCCGGCGCCAGCCCGGACATCCAGCGTCCCGGGAATGCCCGGACATCCGGCCCGACGCCCGGATGTCCGGCTCCGCCTGCCTGCGCGCAGTAACGGGCTTAGACACATGTATCCCCCCTCTCTCCCTAGACTATAAATACCCCTTCACTTGGACAAGCTAGGGTCAGCGATGTGATAGCTCATTTTACATGTGAGAGCTTCGCTCATCCACTTGGTTACCTTCTCCTCGGAGAGTGCGCCTCTTCGGAGAAGATCCCCCAAGCGGATTCAAGACCCCATCACGGGAAGAACCTCAAGACCTCCTCACGGAGAAGATCGTGCTACTTGTATCGTCCTTAGTTGATTGTGGATCATGTATCTCTTTGTGTTTTCGAGGATCTAGCATATGTGTGACCTAATCTTGTTGGTTTGAGTGATTTCTCTTGTGTTTTCCCTCGTTTCCCCTCGTGTTGCCCCTCGTGTTCCTCGTAGGATCCCTCCAAACATGAAAGATCAGGCCCTAGGGTTCTACCCTACATCATATGTTAAAGGTAGACTTGCAACTCGAACAAAGAAAAAAGAGACCCCTCTATTGGGTGGTGGACACTCAACAAACAACGATGGAAAAAATTCTTGAATTTCAAAAAATAAAAAAATGAAAAATAGAAAAAAGACATGAATTTTAAAAGTTTACAAATTTGAAACAAATAAATGAAAAAAGAAACAGAAAAAGAAAATAAAAAACAATTGTGACTGCAGCCCACGCCCGCACAACGTACGAGGGGTCGAGGGCTGTGAAAAAATAAAACATAGGAGATGTATACACAATGTATCTATACACAAAGATAGAGCCGCGGAGAAAAAAAAAGTAAAAGGCAAAGGCACTCATAAGTGCAGCTGCTGCAGCGAACAAATACTAGTCAAACTAACAGACAAAAGGTGAAAACCACAAAATGGCCCAGGCACATGGCTGCAGGAAACGCTCACTGTCCGGTACGAATCTCAGGTCAACCGCGCCGTTGCGCGAGCGCGTGTTACAAAAACACGAATCTTGAACAATGTATCCTATGGTTTATAACTTAGATGTGAGATAACTATTTCACATCTAAATGTGAAATTGCAAATCTGTACGTATAAACCGATTTGATCTATCTAAAAAAACAAAAACTACTAATTTTGGTACGTACACATCTCTGCCATGTAAACCATTGACCCGCAGAAAAGTTTTATCAACATTGGGAACACAGGCATTAATCGTGGCCGTATCACATAGCAACCTAGAGCGCTTTAAGATTTGTGTTTTTCATCCAACGGTTGTCGAGTAGTTCGTTAGGAAACCTTAAAAATCTGATGTTCCCCAGATAACATTTTCGTTTTATTATTTGGTTTCACAATGTTGACGCATGCGATGGCAAGCAAATAAATACCCTTTTGACTTTTTTTGTTTTGCATGTTAGATTTGTCTTATGTCAAACTTTGTAAACATATTGACATGTACAATACCATTAAATTTACCATTGAATAGATTTTTCATATTGTTTATAAACTTGATCAAACTTTATATAGTTTGACTCGGCATAATAACAGAGGGAATACCAACTAGTAATGGTGATAAGATATATAGCTACCGCAAACTCATTTTGCGCGGTACCATTACATGCCGATATATCTGAGACCACTCACTTTTTTTCTATGATTCATGTGAAGTTATGACCCACCTAAATGTCTAGTACTAGTATATTTCTTGTATCTTTCTTTTTAGTCATATAGCTACCGTGAAGTCATTTTGCGCCTTACCATTACATGCCGGTATATCTGAGACCACTCACATTTTCCGAGATCCGTGTGAAGTTATGGCTCACCTAAATGTATAGTACTTGTATATTTCTTGTATTTTTCTTTTTAGACAAATCAGTGTCAGCTTAATGGGCCCAAAATACACCTTTTGTCAGGGAAGATACACATGCAGCTCTCTCTCTCTCTCTCAACCTCCAAAATGAATCCATAGACTTACTTCATTTTCTCAAAAATAGACTTTGTTTCATCTTAGAAAATTTAATCAACCATATCTTTCAAACTATAGACTCTTTTTGGGAACTTTTTATATATTTGGACTCCTCGCGTCAAGACAACTAGACCAAATTTGGATACATTTCAAACACATTTAAATTTTTACATTTCACATTCCATATGTGAAAAAACCTATTTCATTAGAAAAATGGGAAACAAACCAGTGAAAATGAAATGTAGGTTCTGAAAGTGAAAACAATATGAAACTAAAATGTCAACATGTGAAACTGATTATTTTAAAATGTGTAGCAGTTTGTTATAAGAGAGTGAAATATGTTCTTTCAAGAATAGATGTGATTTATCTGAAACAAGCCAATGAAAAGTGAAATGTAAGTACTAAAAGTGAAAAACAATATGAAAATGACATGTCAACTTATGAAGCTGATTGAAATCATTCTATTCAAAAGATTTTAAGTGGGTGAAATATGTTTAATGAACTTTAAACTCATTTAAAATGTATACAAAATCAGCCTTTTTTAAAGGTCTTTGCGACATGAGTTCAAATATACAAAAAGTTTTAAAATCAAAATATTGGTTTGAAAGATGTGAATGATTTAAGTTAGTAAAAGTAAAATAAATGAGTGCATTTGTTTGGGACAGAGAAGGGCAGCGCATGCATGCAACCGTACTATACCATGATTGAAAAGAGTTATGTTGGACGCGGCGTTTCGGTGCCCTGGCTCATCTGCACCCGGTTAGAAAAAATTCGTAAAACTTCAAAAAAATTCAAAAAAATCCAATTTTTTTGTGCGGTAGAAACTTTGATGCGTGAGGCCCGCTTCAATTTTCAAATCATTTGGACATCTGAGCAGCTCTCAGAAAAAAAGACAAATCAGGCCAAAACAATACATGAATAGTAAACTTTTTTACAGACCCCCAATTTGTCTTTTTCGTCGAGAGCTGCTCAGATGTCCAAGTGGTTTGAAAATTGGAGCAGGCCTCACGCATCAAATTTTCTACCGCAAAAAAAAAGAAATTGGATTTTTTTGAATTTTTCTGGTATTTGTTTTGAATTTTTTTTTGTGAGCGCGGGGGCAGATGAGCTCGGGTACAGAGATGGATTTTCGCATCTACAAAGGTTAATGATTGGTAATAGGTGGATGAAGGGGCTCACCCCAATTGAATTCATAAGGAGGGGATTAGATTGGAAATTAATTTTTTTTTTGAGAACTGAAAATTTAAGTAAAGCTGGTTGTAATGCTAGTATCATAGCTAGTATCATGCATGCCAACTAGGCAATTTTGATAAGATGTCATAGAATTAAATGAAGAAAGAGAGTGTTGAGTATCATATCATGATACCGTATCATAATAAATCCTATGTTACTATGTGTCATGCATGACAATAAATAAAGTACTACATAATACTACTATATGATACTATGCATTAGGAAGGTAGTATTATACACTAGTATCATATGCATGATACTAGTATATGATACTCCCCATTACAACTCAGCCTAAGATGTTTGTAGATTTTTGTAGGGCCATCATTATATTGGACTTAAAAATATGAGACCTATTGTACCACGTGAAGAATATATATATATTGCAGTGTATTTCATTTGGGTTACAGTGCACGAGTTATACATTATTCTGCCCACGAATCCTCGATTAACGGTCCGGGATCTGCCTGCACCTAGCGGAACCTCAGTTTTCCGCTTTCATAAGCTACACAGAGCCGGAGGGTGAGGGGGCGGGGTAGGAACGCGCGCAGTACTCTGCTGGAGCGAAGGTCACGGTGCCCTTGTCGAGATCGTACCCAACGTGCATGTTCTGCTGGGCGATGTTCCCGATGATCGACGTCGGTAACTGCTCCGACATCGCCGCCACCGCCAAGCACAGGGTCCCCTCCTGCACCTCCACGAACGTGTTCTCCGCCTTCAGCGTGACCGCAGCGCTGCCGCCCAGTCCCAGCGTCACGTCAGGGATCATGGCCGCAACCTGCCCCTCCCGCACCCCGCTCACGTCGAAGCACAGTGGCAGGAACTTTTCTGGCGACTGCGCAGGCGGGAGTTTGATCCGCCGTGTCAGCTCCTTCACCAGTGGGTCTAAAAGCGCCTCCGGGAGGTATGTGAGCGTTGTGCCGGAGTCGACGATGACGGGGGACTGGTCCAGCGCCGCGAAGGTCTTGTTCCCGACCTTGACGGACCGGAGCTCGACGATGTAGTATGCCTTCACTTGGGATGGGATCAGCGGCGTCGTCGCCGCGCCCGGATCCGTGACGGCAGCCCTGGAGCCGAAGTTGAGCACGGAGGAGGCCTTGACGGAGTAGGGCACGAGGCAGTAGGAGAACCTCCGGCCCAGCGAGGTGTCTGCACCGAGCTGACTGACGAGGGAGAGGTCGCCGCCGCCGAGGCCGACGAGGCCGTCCCCGATGAACGTGCCGACGAAGGTCGTGGAGCAGCCGAAGTTGACTTTGGCCACGCGCGTCGTCCCATCGCCGCGGGCGCCCGGGGCGTCGGCGAAGGTGAAGGTCTCTGTGGAGAGGAGGCCGCTCGTGTAGGAGCCGTCGCCGTAGGAGTAGATGTACGTGCACTTGGAGTTGGCGTCGCTGGAATGGGATTCCTCGGGGAGCTCGCTGCACGTGCTGGAGTTACAGTCCACGAGGCCGAACGTCATCGATTTGGAGGGGTCGAACAGGACGCCCGGCGGCTGCGCGTCCGCGTCACGGGCGGCCGCCAGACCAGGACCGTCGCCTCCGTAGCTGCAATTGAGCTAGGTGAGGTCGCTGCCGGTGTCGGCGATGGCGACCATACGAGTGGGCGGCGTGCCAATGTTCACGGCCATCAGGTACTCGGTCGTCCTGGAGGTGACCTCGGACACGACGCCGTCAGCTGATGGCGCATCGGCGCGGACGTAGGAACGCGAGAGCGCCGCGGCGCGGGCCGCGGACCGCCGCGCCGCCTCCAGCGCGCGGGCGGGCGCGGTGAGCGTCGGGTCGTGGAACGGCGACCTGACGGAGTCACGGTGGATGAACTCCACGCTAAACCCATCGCCGCCACTGCCGGCGTACGCCGTGCACGCGCACAGCTGCGCCGTCAGGGCGACGCCGACGAGCAGGAGAGCGCGGGATACCATCGTCCCATGCATTATGTGTCCCAGCTTAACTCCCAAGGATTAGCTCTACTGGGGTTGCTTTGCTGCCGCTGCTTCTATGCAGAGAGCGGTATTTATAGGCGAATTTGCATAAGATTATAACGGTAGATGGTTAATGGGGAGACGAGTGTGGTAAGTCGGGATATGATATGGAGTACTAGTCATGATTCATGAACTGTTGAGTGCCATTTAGCAGCTCGTTGCGTTATCGTGTCATACGTATTGCACATCTATGTCATTAACCTTACGCGGAGATTTATCCGAGTATTTTCTCTTCTATTTTTTCTTTTCTTTTTATGCTTATTAAGTCACTTAGATGTGTGATAATTACGTGTTGTGTCAATGCTATCACTTTTATGCTTCATTAAGTCATCTGAGTAATTAAGTCACCTAGGCAGACCCGATGGTAATTACGTGTTGCGCACTACGCATGGAATCAAGGGTTGATAGTGCGGTTTGCACTGCTCTTTTTGCGTATGAAATTGAAGACTTTTGAAGGTAGCCATTAATTCGTGCCAAACAGGACGATGAGTAATTAGCAATTTCTAATCTTGTAGCTAATTTGTAGAAGGAGGATTGTCTCCGGAAGATCAGCCACTCGAGTGGCAAGAAGAGGCAGTGTTTGATTGCTTGGTGCCACCGGCCACCTGGAAAATTTGTAGTAACCGTTCTCCCGTTTAAGCTTCCTTTTGTTCTACGTCTCGCTCTTCATGTCAGGCTCATTGAGCAATTCCATTCCGCACTTTTCTGCGGCAAATATGCAATCCGTTACACTTTCACTTTAGCTACATGTTAGCCAGCTGAATTTCGAATTTGGATCAATTGATTTTGAACGCTTTAGCTAAACTTCAGTTGCCTGAAAACCTAATTAGGGTCAGTCGATTTTTTCCCCAAACTATGGGCATACATACTGACACACACATAACTAGAGGAGGACTGCTGCATGCATGCAACATGCAGCCATTGCGTGCAGGACGGGTGACGGGTGGCCGAGAGGCATTAATGGCCGTGTTAGTCTAGCCAGATCAAACAGCAAGTTTGTTTTAGTTTGAATTTATTGATGTTTTTGTATGAATTCTCTATGGTGTCAACGCACAAGTCCAAATTTGTTTTCTACATCTTTTCTTTGTGTCTTCTTTTATTTTTATTTTCAGTTTTTTTCAGTTTTTCATTGTGTGTGCGCGTCACTTTTTTTTGTGTGTGAGTGCGTCGGTGTGCGGGTTTCTTTTTGATATGTTGAGAGAGCATTAATCTCCAACGTTGGTGTTCTGTTATTTGAACACGAAGTATAATATGAATGTATACATGCAAATTACTTGTAATTGGTGTGCGTATTGTGAAAAAACACACTATCTTTGTGCACGTCCTTATTTCTTTTTCTTTATCTTTTTCTTAAAGGATAATATTAATGTTTATTCTTCCTTTGAAAACATCATTATTATGATTTAGTTTTAGTTTTATTTTATTTTCTTTACTTTGTAAGGGTAATACCAATATCACCAATTCATTCCTTCTTAGAAAACTTTACTTTTTTTTAGAAAATTTCACTATTATATGATTATTCTTGCATGTCGTAAAAATGTGTATTTTTGTGTAAATTGTGTGCATTGTTTTACATTATTTTTATTTTTATTTCATTACTTCTTAAAGGTATACCAATGCCACTAATTTATTTTTTCTTAAAAAAAATCATTATTTTAAATTTTTAGTATTTTTTATTTTTTTATAATTTAAGATTAATACCCATGCCACTAATTCATTCTTTCTTAGGAAACTCCTCACTTCTAATTCCACCATTATATGCTTAGAGCATCTCTAGCAGACCCCGTATAATGCCGACAAACAAAATGCATTTACAGTTTCGTGGAAAATCGAATTTGCGGGCCGACGCGGGCGGCGGCCGAGCAGACCCCGCAAAGCGGACCCGTAAAATTCAGAATTTCCATTATTTGTTTTACATTATTTTTATTTTTACAGTTCTTAGAATATCCTTTTTTATGGGTCCGCTTTGCGTGGTCTGCTTGGCCGCCGTTTATGGGTCCGCTTTGCGGGGTCTGCTCGGCCGCCGCCCGTGTCGGCCCGCAAATCCGGAATTTGCATTTCAATTTCAAACATGAAAACATATTTCTTTGCTTTTTTTATTTTCTTCAACGACATTGGATGCATAGTAATTCACCAAATCTTTGCTAGAACAGCAAGACCAAAGAATGGAAACAACAACATACCTTGTCGTTTTCGCATTTGAAGAATACCCATCCGGGGTGGTTCGGCGTGCTAGAAGTTAGCCGCAGCACTGTCCGCGTGCAGTCGTCGCACTGTATGAGCGGCATCGGCGAGCCGCTGCGCGAGCGCCGAGCCCGGGCGACGGCCGGCCGAATCCTTCCCGGCAAACCGACGACGGCGGCTACAGGACGAACAAGTACCTGCATGCGGCGCTGGGGCTTTGCCGGGGCTGCGCGGGGTGCTCCCCGACCAATCCATGGCTTGGCGCAGCCACCGGTGGCCGAAAACGCCAAATCCGGCCGCCGCGACGAACAGCCGCCGATCAGCAACTTTCCGGCCCGCCGACGCGGGAGGAAGTGGCAGAGGGCAAGCTCGGGCGTGTGGCGGCCCTCCGGCGTGATCCCGTTGGCTAGTTTGGCCGGAATCGTAGGCGGCGGCCCGGCGGCGGGGGGTGGGGAAAAGCGCGGGCTGAAATGCCCCCCCCCCCCCCCCCCCCCCCGCCGCCAACTGCTACCACTATATACAGGGCGCCGACGGGGCAAGGGAGGAATACGCGTTTTCGCGGGTTGGGATGCGAATTATGCCGCGCCCCGCAAAAAGTTTTATGGGTCGGACGCATTTGCGGGGTCTGATCGGGCAGCATTTTCCGCACGGACCCGTATTTTGGTGGTTATTTTGCGGGTCGGGGCATTATACGGGGGTCTGCTAGAGATGCTCTTACTCTTGCATATTATAAAAACATGCTATTTATGTGTAAATTGTGTGCAAATTGTGTCCTTATCTATTTCCATTATCCTCTTTAATAAAGGGTAATATTAATGTCACTAAATCATTTCTTTTTTAGGAAACTTCTTTTTTGTGAAAATCCACTATTATATGCTCATTCTTGCATATAAATAAAACAACACAATTTTTTTGTAAATTGTGTGCAACTTTTGTCATTATTTATTTTGTTTGTTTTAATAGGGTAATACCAATGCCACTAACTAATTATTTCTTATAAAATTTCATTATTTTGATTTTGATTTATTTTTTATTTTATTTTGTTTGTTTTTAAGGGTAATACCAATGCCACTAATTCATTCATTCGTACTTAGTTTTGTGAAATTTCACTATTATATGCTTATTATTGTATATTATATAAAACACATTATTTGTGTAAATTATGTGTAAATTTTGTAATTATTTTGTTTTATATTTTCATTTTCTTTCATCTTAAATGGTAATACAAATTCCACTAATTTATTTCTTCATAGACAACTTTTGTTTTTGCGAAAATTCCACTACTATATGCTTATTCTTGCGTATTATAAACAAGTGCAATTTTTGTGCAAATTGTGTGCAATTTTTCATTTTCTTTGTTTTTAAAGGGTAATTCCAATGCCACTAATTAATTCCTGCCTCGAAAGCTTCCTTTGTTTGTTTTAATTTATTTTTATTTTAGTATGTAAGTATACGGGGAATAAGAAGCATAGAGAAAGTATACATTTTTATGTTTCATTATGTTACTTATAGTTGCAAGATATTATTTTTATTTTTTAATCTGTGTTTGTTTAATTTAGGGTTAGTCCACTCCCATGATTCATTTTTATTTACAAATAAATTAGTTATTCTTTGTTTTTTCTTTGTTCAAATTTTCTACTCCCTCCATTTTTATATACAAGGCCACAAACTCAAATTACAGGTATCAAGATAAAATTTAATATATGTCTTGCAACCTAGCTTTTCTTTTCGTTTACTCTGATCATTAATACATCACATGCATGCAAGAAAGCTGAGTGGAGGAAGTAGCTAAGTGTCATTATGACTGCATACATGCAAGTATTAAACAAGTTGCTAGTACGAGAAAACATCATTAATTTTTGCCTCGATTACTGTTAGTGCCTTTGTATAGATGCAAAATGTATATTCCATAGTGGACTTGTATAATTAAATGGAGGGAGTACCAGGTAACGCCATTCCTAGAGTTCTTTCTTCTTTTGAAAGAAATGTGTTCTTATTTTTTTGTTCATTTATTATTTAACTGTATAATAGATTTATTCTTGCATTCTCTAAAAGGTGTGTGCAAATTTTTGTTTTAAGTTTTAGCTCCAACACCACGATAGGAGAAACGCATGCACACACACATGTGTGTGTTTTTGTGCGTGGGCGTGTGTGTGTATGTGTGTTTTCTGCATGTGTATGCTCTCATGTCACGGCTTAGCCTAGTCTTAGTTGGCATGCATGTATTGAGATGATACGTGTGGCTACAAGATGGCGCAGTAGCGATAAAAGTGACTGACCCCAAAATAAAATTCAGTCGCCTGAGCTATAGCCAGTCCCGATTTTGAATGAAGGAAGAAGAAGGAAGGGCCTCGCCGGAGAGAAGAAGGGGGCCCGCGTCATCGGGGGTGTATCTGGTGCACCGGGGCAATTGGTGCTACCGGTGCACATTAAAAAATATTCTAAAAATCCAAAAAACAAATCAGTGCATTAACACAACATCAATGTATGTTGTGACAGAAATTTAAATCAAAATTCGAAACATTGCTCGAGATACAAAAATGATGAATTTGACACTGAATAGTATATAACACAAGTTGGCTTCAATTTTGGCTTATTAGCACATTGATGTCAAATTTGTTATTTTTGTATCTCAAGCAATATTTCAAATTTTGATTTGAATTTTTGTGACAACATACATTGATGTTGTGTCAATGCACTTTTTTTTACGGATTTTTTCAAACATTTTGGAATGTGCAGCGGGGCCCGGTGCACCGTTAGCACCAATTGCCCCGGTGCACCAGATACATTCCCCGCCGGCATCACCCCATTATCTATCTTAGGGTTCAGGGTGGGGGCGGTGGTGGTGGGGCGGCGAGGCTGGCGCGGGAGCGTTGCCGGCCGTGGGCAGTGGTGGTTGGCGGTCCGGCCTGTGGTCCGTGGCGGTAGGAAGAAGAAATCGTCGGGAGGAAGAAGATGCACTATGATATGTTTTCAGAAAACTGTTGTAGGTGGAAGATGACTGCTGACCGTTAGATTAGATATCAAGGGTAGAGAACCATCGACTGACTCAAATTGGGATTTCAGTCGACTAGCACTTAGCCAGTCCCTTACACTTTTTTTAGCTGTAAGAGTGGTCATTCTTGATCAATTTTCAAAGGTACAATTGATACATCCCAAGGCTTGCTGAGCCAAATAAAATGACAGCTATCGAGTGATAAAATGCTCCGAACTAAATTATGGGCATCTGCATTTGAAGCTCAGTTTTCGTGGACGTAGATCACCTCCCGGAATCCATTCTTCCTTTCTTGAATCTCCCTGATCACCGAGCTATAATGGCCAAGTTCGCCTTTGTTGAGAGCATCACAACCGAGCTAGAGATTACTCTTCCAATGCATGGTGTGAGGTCTGCACCAGTGAGAGCAGCTCGTGTTGGATCCTGCCTCCTGCTGGTTACATGAAATTCAATGTGGACGCGTAGGAGGTGTCCAAACCTTCTAGATGGTCTTGTTCATGGTAGTCAACGTGGACCCGAAGAATTGGATCCTATAAGCAGAGGCCGCCGAATACTTTCCATTTGCCTCAAATTTCCAAGAGATGACGTCATCAACGTCCAATTAAAGTTCAAACTACTCGAGACGAACCCAAGGATCATTCCACGCAACCCAAGGCCATCTTAGTGTGAGAGCTCTCACAAATTTTCCTAAGTGGAGGATCCCAAGCCCACCGATGTGGGCGAGGCAGCAGGCAGACTCCCAGTTGACCTTGCATTTTGCGCCTGAAGTTTTATCTTTTTTTTTTTGAAAAGATGGAACACCCTCAGCTCCGCATCTAGTGATGCACATATCCATTTTTATTAAAAAATGCAAGGTTCAACATTCGAGTTCAATAGAGTTCAACAAATAAAATGCCACAAATGGCTGCCCTAAGGGCAATAAAAAGACATAGAAAAATGAGCCTCATACCTGAAGTTTATCCTTAGCTGACGAGAGGAAGGCACACTCAATCTTGTTGTTGTTGTGTAACACAACAGGGGGCGTCGAGGGGGTGATGTGGTAAACGACTTGTGAAGTAAGGACCAATTTAACCAAAGCCGTCCGACCGACCGTGGTGATGTTTCTCCCTTGCCAGGGAGGAAGGTTCCCATAATGCTAGAGTCTTCAAGAAGAAATCAACGCTGTCCTACTACATTCTCGAGCTTATCCAAGATGCGACCAGACTTTGGATCACCGCAGCGGCTAGGCACCTGAGTATCATCATGCCGTGAGAGTAGTGGAGCTGATATGCTGTACTCTAAACCCTTCTCCTTAATTAATGAATAAGGCATGCCTTTTGCCTCTGTTTAAAAAAGAAAGTGAACGACGGTGCGGCGAAGGTGCAAGCGGAGAGAGCGTCAGTGGTTGTTTGCAGAAATGTTGAATGGACGTTTCAGGGCCCATAAGCTCGTGTGTTTGATAATCCGACTCATCCTGCAACGTTAGAGGCATAGCCGTGTTGTGAAGCTTTGGCACTTGAAAAGGATCTTCAGGCACAGAAAAATTGCTACCGTTACATAGAAGATGGATCATGAACATCATGTGTAAATGGGCAATACTTAGGTGATGGTTTTTATGGCTAGTAGTTTACATACTGGACGACCCATGTAGGGAGGCGCTACTGAACTCCCTTTTAGCCGGTTTTGTAAACATTTTAGAATGTTCCGCGCAAGGTTTGTTCTTTTTGTTTTAGTTCTTGTTTTGACTTTGATTTCAAAATTTTATTTTTCTTTGTTTCCTTTTTCCATTCATGAATATTTATAATTTTTTGCTCTCTTTAAAAAAATCAAAATTTTCAAATTTGTGAATATTTTTAAATTCATGATTTTTTCAAATTCATGGACTTTGTAAAATTCACAATTTTCTTTCAAAACCAATGTACTTTTTATTATGCCATTTTATGAATTAACAGGAAAAGGCGGACGTTTTTCAAAAGCTAGTTTTTTTACACAATTTTCCGCCTTCTACGCTGTTTAATTTGATTCTTGTAGACAACACGCGCGGCGGGGGGGGGGGGGGGGGGGGGGGGGGGGAGGGGTGGGGGTGGTGGGGGGGGTGGGGGGGGGTTGGGGTGGGGGGGGGGGGGGGGTGGTATGAATTATCAGGTTTAAAAGATGTGAACGATTTATGTTAGTGAAGGTCAAATAAATGAGTGCATTTGTTTGGGAGAGAGAAGGGCAACGCATGCATGCAACCGTACTGTAACTTGATTGAAAAGAGTAATGCTATCGACAAAGGTTAATAATAGGTAATAGGTGGATGAAGGGGCTCACCTCAATTGAATTCAGGGAGAGGGAGATGATTAGTTTGTAAAGTTAAGTACTAAAATGTTTGTAAAATTTTGTAGGAGCATTATATTGGACTAAAAAACATGTGACCTATTGTATCATCTATCACGTTAAGAGTGTGTATTGCAGTTATTTCATTTGAGTAACAGTTCCACTTATACATTATTCTGGCCAGCAATCTTGAGCACTCGATTAAGGGTCCGGGATCTGCCGGCACCCAGCGGAACCTCAATTTTCCGCTTTCATAAGCTACACAGAGCCGGAGGGTGAGGGGGCGGGGCAGGAACTCGCGCAGTCTGCTGGGGCGAAGGTCACGGTGCCCTTGTCGAGATCATACCCAACGTGCATGTTCTGCTGGGCGATGTTCCCGATGATCGACGCCGGTAACTGCTCCGACATCGCCGCCACCGCCAAGCACAGGGTCCCCTCCTGCACCTCCACGAACGTGTTCTCCGCCTTAAGCGTGACCGCAGCGCCGCCGCCCAGCCCCAGCGCCACGTCAGGGATCATGGCCGCAACCTGCCCCTCCCGCACCCCGCTCACGTCGAAGCACAGCGGCAGGAACTTTTCTGGCGACTGGGCAGGCGGGAGCTTGATCCGCCGTGTCAGCTCCTTCACCAGTGGGTCTAAAAGCGCCTCCGGGAGGTATGTGAGCGTCGTGCCGGAGTCGACGATAACGGGGGACTGGTCCGGCGCCGCGAAGGTCTTGTTCCCGACCTTGACGGACCGGAGCTCGACGGTGTAGTATGCCATCACTTGGGATGGGATCAGCGGCGTCGTCGCCGCGCCCGGATCCGTGACAGCAGCCCGGGAGCCGAAGTTGAGCACGGAGGAGGCCTTGACGGAGTAGGGCACGAGGCAGTAGGAGAACCTCCGGCCCAGCGAGGTGTCTGCACCGAGCTGACTGACGAGGGAGAGGTCGCCGCCGCCGAGGCCGACGAGGCCGTCCCCGATGAACGTGCCGACGAAGGTCGTGGAGCAGCCGAAGTTGACGTTGGCCACGCGCGTCGTCCCATCGCCGCGGGCGCCCGGGGCGTCGGCGAAGGTGAAGGTCTCTGTGGACAGGAGGCCGCTCGTGTGGGAGCCATCGCCGTAGGAGTATGAGTACCTGCACTTGGAGTCGGTGCCGCAGGCTGCGTCGGGCAGCTCGCTGCACGCGCCGGAGTCACAGTCCACGAGACCGAACGTCGTCGATTTGGAGGGGTCGAACTGGACGCCCGGCGGCTGCGCGTCCGCGTCACGGGCGGCCGCCAGACCAGGACCGTCGCCTCCGTAGCTGCAATTGAGCCAGATGAGGTCGCTGCCGGTGTCGGCGATGGCGACCATACGAGTGGGCGGCGTGCCTATGTTCACGGCCATCAGGTACTCGGACGACCTGGACGTGACCTCGGACACGACGCCGTCAGCTGAGGGCGCGTCGGCGCGGACGTAGGAGCGCGAGAGCGCCGCGGCGCGGGCCGCGGACCGCCGCGCGGCCTCCAGCAAGCGGGCGGGCGCGGTGAGCGTCGGGTCGTGGAACGGCGACCTGACCGAGTCACGGTGGATGAACTCCACGCTAAACCCATCGCCGCCGCTGCCGGCGTACGCCGTGCACGCGCACAGCTGCGCCGTCAGGACGACGGCGACGAGCAGGAGAGCGCGGGATACCATCGTCCGAGGCATTCTGTGCTAGCTTAACTCCCAAGGATTAGCTCTACTGGGGTTGCTTTGCTGCTGCTGCTATGCAGAGGGCAGTATTTATAGGCGAATTTGCGGAAGATTATAATGGTAGATGGTTAATGGGGAGACGAATGTGGTAAGTCGGGATATGATATGAAGTAGTCATGAACTGTTGAGTGCCATTTGGCAGCTCATTGCGTATGAATGTGGTAATAACGTACTGCGCACTACGCATGGAATCAAGGGTTCATAATGCGGTTTGCACTGCTCTTTTTGCGTATGAAACTGGAGAATTTTGAAGGGCAGCCATTAATTCGCGCCAAAAGATGACGATGAGTAATTAGCAATTTTTAATCTTGTAGAAGAAGGATTGTCTCCGGAAGATCGGCCACTCGAGTGGCAAGAAGAGGCAGTGCTTGATTGCTTGGTGCCCCCGGCCACCTGGAAAAATTGTAGTGATCGTTCTCCCGTTTAAGCTTCCTTTTGTTCTATTCTACGTCTCCCTCTTCATGTCGGGCTCATTCAGCGATTCCATTCCGCACTTTTCTGCAGCAAATGTGCAATCCGTTACACTTTTTTTAGCGGTACTATGTAATTGCCCATGCATTAAACCGGAGGCATAGATATTCAATTGGTTTCACGTCAATCGTGCTCTGTTTAGGATCCTCATGCACATCAAATAGCACTGTCGATTTTTTTAACCTTGAAAGCATCCTCCTTCTTTGTCCTCCCGTATTATTTGTCTCCCCAATCCATCCTCAGCATTGTCGTCAGTGGTACATCCGGCTGACAATCATCCATCCCTTCGACAATACCAAGGTATGTCGCGAATGGACAAGCGCCAAGTCAACATGCTGATTACTGTAAAAATACATCGGATTAACGTTCCTTAAAATTTGGCATCAAATGAAAAAATGTAGAAATACTTATTGATTCATAGCTAATAAAAATGTAGAAAAAATATAAATGTAAAAAAATAAACCTTCTAAAATGTGTGGTACGTGGTTTGCTTCCAGACACTCTTATATGTCTAAGTTTTCCAACATATGGAAGATTCATTGTGCATGATGCATCAGACATATCAAAACTGAAGTTAGATCGATGGATGTGTAATTGATCCAGTGTTGCATAGATCGAAAATTTTCGACGAAGTGTCCGCTCACGGGCCGTGTTATTTAGACCGTTCACATCCATCAACCGCATGGGGAAAATATTGTAGTGAAGCCATCTATGTTGAACCCCGCATTTCTGAATCTACATCTTATATGCCCATCACCTTGGCACTCAATAGTGAAGCCGACGACTGAATTCGCATAGTAGAAAACAACATCATTGACTAACCTTTCTCCCTAAAAGAACATTCGAATTCAACCATAAAAACTCTTGCAGCAGCCCAATCTAAGTTAATTTGTGTGGTGGAGAAGTACCTTATGCCGGGGACAGGAGTTTTTTTTCTCTTGAATGTGTGCGTATTATATTATAAAGAGAGGAGTGGGGTAAAGAGCCCCTCCACGTCAGTTACACATTACATGTACACGACACCACCCTTACTTCCACCTCTCGCATTACCTAAATTGTTGTTGCTGTTCTAGCCCACATTTCTACTGCATCAAAGAATTCGTCCGTGTCTCCTTTTAGTAACCCCGCTTGCTTCCACGCTCGTCCCTCCTTGCCTGTCCGAAGTATGACGTAGTTCTTAGATGGCGATGCTCCATAAAAAACTATGGCGTTGCGATGCTTCCATATCTCCCACATGGCGAGAGTGAAAACTGCCGCTCGGTTTCTGTTTTGCCTCGTTGTACCTCCCTTGTCCGCGCACCACTCTGCAATATTTTGCCCACCTGTTGGGATCCATTCCAGCTTGCCCAGTGAATGCATGATTGCCGCCCAGACCTCTCTTGCAAACACATAGTGCAGCATAATGTGGTCTATGGTCTCTTCCTCTTGATCACATAGAGGGCATCGATCTTTATGGTCCAATCCGCGTCTTGCTAGCCGGTTGGACGTCCAGCACCTGTTTCGGGCGGCCAGCCATATAAAGAATCGGCATTGTATTGGCGCCTTGGACCTCCAGGTGAACTTTGCTGTTGGCACGACTTGACGCCCCCAGAACTTGGCGTCGTAGGCCGATTTTGTGGTGAACTCTCCATTCCTTCCCCAAGCCCAGAGCTACAGCTTGGCCTAACCACTTTAGTGAGCAAGCTGTCCAAGGCGAGCGTTTGATCGGGCAACACTAATGTGCTGATGATTTAAGGCAGCACCCATTCATCAATCATATACTTGCATCTAACTAATTATGACCATGTGTTCACGCCTGCACTGGTAGGGCATATGATAGGTGTGTTCCTGTAATTAATTCAGTGAAAACAACAAGAAAAATTGAAACCTGAAAAACCTCAGAAATACAATACTGGCTGGACAATTCCAACGGAGAAGAAATCAATATGGAAATATTACCAGCCACCACATCCGTACCCACACGCGTCAGCCACCAGGACTTGCCCTCGTCCTTCCTGTACAAGACCGTGGAGGAGGGGTCGCACACTACTAGGGAAATGCTTATAGGTAGGACATCTGTAGTAGCGCTGGAAAATAACAAGCGCTGCTGCTAGTTAGCAGTAGCGCTGGTCTCGGGCATCGCTACAAGCCATGCTTTAGCAGTAGCGCTGGAAATGAAAAAAGCGCTACTGATAAGTGGGACCCAACGAGCCCACTGACGCTAGTTGTAGTAGCAGCGCGGCCCAAAATAAAGCGCTACTGCTAAGATTTTAGCAGTAGCGCTTGCTTTGAGAGCACCGCTACAGCTAATGGGCCCCACTTAGTAGTAGCGCTGCTCCTGATAGCGCTGCTCCTGACAAGCGCTACTACTAAGCACCATAGTAGTAGCGCTTTCGAGAAAACAGCGCTACTGCTAGGCGTGGCTGGTGCCACCTTTTCACCCCCCCTCTCCCCCTCCCCCTTCCCCTCCTCCCCCCTTTGCCCTCTCCCCCTCCTTTCCCCTCTCCCCTCTCTAAGTTAGTTCTTCATCATTGTTGCCCTTCTTTTCTCTTCCTTCTACCTCTCTTCTCTCCCCATTAATGCCCCCCTCCACCATAATTCTCCTTCATAAATGGCCTCTCTTCTCTATCTACCTCATTTATTTGGCTCTCCCTCCTTCCATACATATAGATCTAGCTAGCTCATCTCTCTCCCTCTCCATTAGTTAGCTAGAGTCATCTCTCCTCCCAACAACTAGATCTAGCTAGCTATTTAGCCATCCACACTTTCGATCGTCCCTATAGGTAAGCGAAGGCCTCATCTAACCGTGCTCGATCTCTCTCGGGAGATAGGTGAGTAAAAAGTTGTGCATTTCAAGAATGGGAATATGTGTGTTTGAGATATGGAGGCATTTGTGTGAGTGACATGTCCTCGAGTTGCTTATGTTTTGCCGAAATATCGATTTATTTCCGTTTCGGTGAATTTCGAGCAAACTCGATATGTCCTATTTTTAGGCAAGGTCATGCCAAATTTTTATATGACTTTGATGCATGCATGCATTTTGTTTATAACCCTTTTGCTTGTTATACCATGCAGTCGGTCATGAAGGTGAGTGGATGGAAGGTGGAGCGATACTTGCAATCTGCGGTGATGGACATGTATGCAAATAATCGGACTAGGATTAGATGTCCGTGTACAAGATGCAAAGAAGGAGTCCTTTTGGACCCTTTTGATCGCGGCAGTTTGAAGGCGCACCTGCTGATGAATGGTTTCATGGATGGCTATACTCGGTGGATAAGTGAAGATGATGACGAGGACGTCCACATGGCAGGGAATAACGACATGGGGCTAGACGAAGAGATGACCGATCGACACGAAGACGATGTCGCCGGACATGGCGGCGGGGAAGAGTCCGGACATGGTGGCGGCGGAGAAGATTCCGGACACGGCGAAGAAGAGTCCGGACATGGCGGAGAAGAGGCGGCGAACTACACGCCGCAGTCTTCGACGCTACTAAGTTCAGTCGTGCAGGACCCTCATGTTCGAGACCTCCTTCGCAAGAGTACGAGTAGCGACAGAGCTGCTTCTAGAGAGGAGGGCAAGCTGGCGCAACTTGAAGTAGACTCGAAGACTCCATTGTATGATGGTTGCGATCCCGAGGTGACCCGCTTGAGTTTCACGCTCGAACTTCTAAAGACGAAGGTAAAAAACAAATGGACAGACAAAAGCCTCGATGAGCATTTGAAGTATCTACATAATAAAGTTCTTCCCGCGGGGAACCTGTGTCCTACTAGTGTCGAGGAGGCCAAGAAAATCGTTTGCCCTCTTGATCTGCCGCACATTAGATACCACGCATGCATCAACGATTGCATCATTTATCGGGGGGAGCACACTGAAAAAACCAGCTGTCCAGTGTGCAATGCTTCTTGATACAAGAAGGCAGGAAAGAAAGCTCCTTAGAAAGTTGTATGGTACTTTCCGATCACTCCCCGCCTGCAGCGGTATTTCGTAGATCCTAAGGAAGCAAAGCTCATGCGCTGGCACGCGGAGAGGAATAAGCCCAATGATGGAGATGATCCGAAGCTGAGACACCTCGCAGATGCTAGCCAGTGGAGAGCATTCAACGCCGAATATCGATTTTTCGCAGAAGATGCAAGGAACGTCGTGCTTGGTGCGAGTACTGATGGCATGAATCCGTTTGGAAACCAGAACACCAACCACAGCACAAGGCCCGTCTTTGTATGGATGTACAACCTCCCCCCATGGAAGTGCATGAAGACAAAGTACATACACATGAGCATGCTGATTCAAGGGCCGAAACAACCGGGAAATAATATTAACCTGTATATGGGGTGACGATGACATGTACCTAGGGTAGGGTCCTAGGCCTGCTCCACATGCCCTACCCAAGGACACTACACAAGGAATCCAAGACTTACAAAGTTACAAAGGAGGTGCCGACTGGAACGACCACAGCACGCAAGTCACTCGACAGAAGATCCACTCGGTTACTCCACCCCCACTCGACCATCATTATTCACTCGGAGTATCTGATTTCACTCGAAGGTAGAAGATCTAGAGTCACTCCGGGATGACAACGGTCAGGCCATCAGTCCGTCACTGTAAAGACCATTAAATATAGGCGTTACCAGTAACACTCGCACCTTTTACTGTCTCATTGAACCCTTGCATAACGGAGGACGTGAGGGGTCAGCGAACTCTATATAAGCCACCCCTCTCCTCCTGCACAAGGGTTCGCACCCCCTGTAACTCAACACTCCATACAACAAAGCTCCCGCAGCACCAAGACGTAGGGCTATTACCTCCTCCGAGAGGGGCCTGAACTCGTAAATCCGAGTGTACAACTTCGCCGTAGCTAGGCTCTGCCCTCTCCTACGTACCCCTAATCTCTACTGTCAGATATGTTCCCACGACAGTTCAGTCGGCACACAGCCATTTCCCAATCGCGCAACATGATTCATAGCAGGTCAGTAAGGGCAGACACAGTTCAGTCGGCACACAGCCCAAGATCGCCCCCGCAGCGCGTCGATCGCGGTCACCACCAGGATCAGTACCTGGATCAAGGCCGTGGTCCATTTGTTCCTCGACATCACCGTGATGACCGCTATCGAATGCCGATGCCCCCTCCGAGGGGCGGGTCGTACGCGCCCCGGCGGTATGACGACAGGCGTCTGTATGGCGACGAGCGAAGAAATCCAGTCGACCCCCGAGAGCCTGGGTTCGATGCAAGGTCAGTCCTCGTGTAGGGCCTAGTTGACAGGGGCAAGGCTCACCGAGAGGGTCTGGATAGAGATTGTCCGAGTGGAAGTGGTGCGTTTGTCTCAGGGCCCGAGTGTTTCAGCAGGGCCATACGAGCTGCTGAGATACCACCCAATTTCAGATTGGCCACAGGCGTAAACAAATTCACTGGTGAGTCGATGCCAGACACGTGGTTGGAGGATTACCGAGTGGCTGTACAGATTGGTGGAGGAAATGATGATGTTGCCATGAAACACCTGCCCTTGATGCTAGAAGGATCGGCCCGGGCGTGGTTGAACCAGTTGGCTCCTGCCAGCATTTACTGCTGGGAAGACTTGGCCCGAGTGTTTATCAAAACATTCGAAGGCACTTGCAAGCGGCCTGCTGGACTGACTGAATTGCAGCACTGCGTCCAGAAGCCGAATGAAACTTTGAGGGATTACATACAGCGCTGGACCACGCTTCACCATGTGGTGGAGAATGTTACGGAGCATCAAGCAGTCTGCGCTTTCAAGGAAGGTGTCCGGTACAAAGAGCTCATCCTGAAATTTGGACGGTCTGGGACCTTGTCCATGAACCGAATGATGGAGATTGCCACACGGTTCGTGATACGTCTCCAACGTATCTATAATTTATGAAGTATTCATGCCATGTTTACAACAATTTTATATGGTTTTGGTATGATTTTATTAGAACTAACCCGGACTGACGCTGTTTTTAGCAGAACTACCATGGTGTCGTTTTTTTGCAGAAATAAAAGTTCTCGGAATGGGCTGAAAATTTACGGTGATTTTTTATGGACCAGAAGAAGCCCCCGAAGCACAAGACTTGGGCCAAAAGAGTCCCGAGGCAACGACAAGGGTGGAGGGCGCCCCCCCTAGGGCGCGCCCCCTACCTTGCCGCCGCCTCGTGGACCCCCTTGACGTGAGACCGACGCCAAAAATTCCTATAAATCACGAAACCCCCAGAAATAAACCTAGATCGGGAGTTCCGCCGCCACAAGCCTCTGTAGCCACCAAAAACCAAGCGGGAGCCCGTTTCGGCACCCTGCCGAAGGGGGAAACCATCACCGGTGGCCGTCTTCATCATCCCGGCGGTCTCCATGACGAGGAGGGAGTAGTTCACCCTCGGGGCTGAGGGTATGTACCAGTAGCTATGTGTTTGATCTCTCTCTCATGTTCTTGATTTGGCACGATCTTGATTTACCGCGAGCTTTGTTATTATAGTTGGATCATATGGTGTTTCTCCCCCTCTACCTTCTTGTGATGAATTGAGTCTTGCTCTTTGAGGTTTTGTTATGTTGGATTGAGTATTGGATTTGAGAACACTTGATGTATGTCTTGCGATGGGATATCTGTGGTGATAATGGGATGTTCTATTGATTCACTTGATGTATGTTTTGGCACTCAACTCGTGGATTCCCGTGGTGACATTGGGGTAATCTATGCATAGGGGTTGATGCACGTTTTCGTCCTACGTTCTCCGATAGAAACTTTGGAGTGATTCTTTGTTGCATGTTGAGGGATTGTTATGTGATCCGATTATGTTATCATTGTTGAGAGAACTTGCACTAGTGAAAGTATGAACCCTAGGCCTTTTTTTCAAGCATTGCAATACCGTTTTTGCTCCGTTTTACTACTAGTTACCTTGCTGTTTTTATATTTTCAGATTACAAAAACCTATATCTACTATCCATATTACACTTGTATCACCATCTCTTCGCCGAACTAGTGCACCTATACAATTTACCATTGTACTGGGTGTGTTGGGGACACAAGGGACTCTTTGTTATTTGGTTGCAGGGTTGTTTGAGAGACACCATCTTCATCCTACGCCTCCCACGGATTGATAAACCTTAGGTCATTCACTTGAGGGAAAATTGCTACTGTCCTACAAAACTCTGCGCTTGGAGGCCCAACACGAATCTACAAGAAGAAGGTTGCGTAGTAGACATCAAGCTCTTTTCTGGCGCCGTTGCCGGGGAGGTTAGTGCTTGAAGGTATATCTTTAGATCTTGCAATCGAATCTTTTAGTTTCTTGTTTTATCACTAGTTTAGTTTACAAAAGAAAACTACAAAAAATGGAATTTAGGTTGCCTCATTTAATTCATCTTTATAATGTCTTTCGTGAAAATGATGGAAAGGAAAATTGTGCTCAATTGATAGAAGAAGAATGCAATAAAATGTTTGGCACTAAATCTTTGAATGATGAGCATGATTGCAATGTTGTTAGTATGAATTCTCTGAATATCCATGATGCTAATGATATGCAAAGCCATAAGCTTGGGGATGCTATGTTTGATGGAGATGATATTTTTAGTCCCCCAAGTTTTGATGGGAATATTTATTATGATGATAGCATGCCTCCTATTTATGATGATTATATTGATGAAAGTGGGTTTGGAAGAGTGTCAACTCTAGATAGTATTGATCCCACTATTTTGGAGGGTATTGAATCTTATTACAATATTGATAAAAGTGGATTTGGAGAGGTCATGACTTTATTTAGTGATGAATCCACTATTTCGGAAGAGGTTCCAATTGATTATGAGAACAAAGTTGCTATCTATGATGATTATTGTGATGACATGTATGCTATAAAGAATAATTATAACCATGGAACTTGTCATCATGATTTTAATTTTCAATTGGATTATACCTCATATGATAGTTATGTTGTTGAGTTTGCTCCCACTACTATTCATGAGAATAAATTTGCTTGTGTGGAGAGTAATAAAATTTCTATGCTTGTGGATCATGAAAAGAATGCTTTATGTGATAGTTATATTGTTGAATTCATTCATGATGCCATTGAAAATTACTATGAAAGAGGAACATATGCTTTTACATATTGCAATAATATCAAGTTTCCTCTCTATGTGTTGAAAATCTTGAAGTTTTGCTTGTTTTGCCTTCCTGTGCTAGTTGATTCTTGCTCCCATAAATTGTTTTCTCACAAAATCCCTATGCATAGGAAGTGGGTTAAACTTAAATGTGTTAGTCATATGCTTCATGATGCTTCCATTATGTTTCAATCCTTATCTTTTATGCGAGCATCATTGAAATCATCATGCCTAGCTAAAAAGGCATTAAAGAAAAGCGCTTGTTGGGAGACAACCCAATATTTATACCTACTGTTTTTGTGTGTTCACATGATTAAGCTACTGTAGTAATCATGTTTTATAGCTTTTGTTTGAATAAAGTGCCAAGTAAAGCCTTTGGGATAGTGTGGATGATAGTTGACTTGATTCTGTGCAAAAACAGAAACTTTTGAGTCCAGTACAGAAATTCCCATCTTTTGCTGAAACGTGGAAAAACTCTGAATTTTTTACAGAGAATTTATATACAAATTGTATATGTTGTCCTAATGTTTCAGAATTTTTGGAGAAACAGAAGTATGAGCTTAATTCAGATCTTTACAGGCTGTTCTGTTTTTGACAGTTTCTGTTTTCGATGCATAGTTTGCTTGTTTCCTAGTTTCTATGGCTTACATTGCTCAATATAAATTGTAGAAATGATAGGGTACAGTAGGTATCATGTGATAAATTTTTTGAATCTTGTCTTGAAAGTACCATATTCAATGATTTGTTTTATCATACTAACCCATCTCACGAAGTTCCGTTAAGTTTTGTGTGATTGAAGTTTTCAAGTTTTGGGTGAGATATCGATATGAGGAGAATAAGGAGTGACAAGACCCTAAGCTTGGGGATGCCCAAGGCTCCCCAAGGTAATATTTGTAACACCCCTGTGTAATAAGCACTGTGACTTTGTGTTAATTCTGCCAAGTCATCTTCATTTACATTGCATGATCACAGTGGTTAATCGCGCCAAACTCAAATTCTTCTCTGAATCCAATTCAAATTCAAAGTGCAAAATGAAGTTGCTCAAAACTTGCTGGAAAAATGTTCACCTTCTAGCAAATATTCCAAAACAAATGGTGGTTAATGAAAACAACATCACCATTAACCTATATTGGGGTAGAGCATTTACAACAGTGCCAAAACAGCACTATGAATGCCTTTTCCATTTTTGAAAAATCCAAATGAATTCCATAATTGCCCAAACTTTTTGTGGCATTGCACAGTATTCACGAGTATTTGTTTTTTGCCAGGTACACATTTTTGCAAGGTCATTCAGTGGTTAAAATAAATGCAAAATGCTGCTGAGAAAAGAAAGAGAAAAGAAAAAGGAAAAAGGCCTAAACTGGATTGGGCCTAAGTGCACAGTGCCTGAGGCCCAGCCCAGCCGGCCTCTTTCTCCCTCCTCTCTTCTCTCTCCCTCACGTGTCAGCCGCGCCGTGGCCGCAGCTCGCCGCTCCGGCCGTTCGGCGACACGGCGACGCCACCGACAGTCAAGGGGATAAGGACCCCCCTCGTCCACTCCCCCTGGACACCCTCGCCACTTTCCCCCTCCTCTCCCTCGCTCTCTCGCCCGCGTGCGAGATCGCCCGAGCACTGCCGACGCCGCTCGCTGTTGCAGCCGCGGCCATCGACCTCGCCTTGCCTCATCGCCGTGCCCGTCGTCTCTGCCTTGTTCGACCACATCGTCCACCGCCTGCCATTTTGCCCGGAGAGGACCCCACGGGCGGGATCGAGCCCGGCGCCGATATCTCTGTCGCCGGCGAGCTTCACCGATTCCGGCCACCTCTGCTGCTACAAAACCCCCGCAGGCCTTTCGTGAGCCGCACTGTGAGCTCCTCCCCTTCCTTTACTCTCCGTTCGCCCGCGCGAGCTCGCTAGCCAGCAGATCCGCCATGACCGTACTCGCCGCCGCTGTTTGCTTCGTCGTCGCGGCAACACCCGAGGAACTGTTCACCCCTGATGCTGACATGTGGGCCCCTTCTGTAATTAGCCTAATTAAATAGCTTTTAATTAAAACCTAATCAGATTAACCTAACTAGTCACTGACACCTGGGGCCCACCCCTCTAATTAGCTCTGTTAGTTTAGTTTAACCCACTTTTAAACCCACAGAGGCTGACAGGTGGGTCCCACCTGTCGGTTTGACCTGGTCAGCGAGTCATCCGACTGCTGACATCATCCCCACGTCATGCTGACATCATATATCATTTATGTTAATTTGAATAAATCCAGAAAATGTTTAATCTTTTAAAATCAATAGAAATTAAACCGAAGCTCAGATCGAAAAACTTTATATATGAAAGTTGCTCAGAACGATGAGACGAATCCGACCGTGCCATCTGTTTCCGTGTCGGGACCCTCTACGGAGGTGAACCCGCAACTTTTAGCCTGTTTCCGGTAGATGAATAGTGCATATATACCGGTTAATAAATCCAACTTTAATCCTAAAATAACTAAAATGATTTAGACATGTCTTTAGGCAACCCTGCACTGCACGTTAGCATAGCATGCTCTGTGTTGCATAAGTTTGTTGTGTATTTATCTGTTTCTTCCCCCTTTTCTCTCTCGGTAGATCCCAGTACAGACGTAGTCCCCGAGACCGACGCAGCTCCAGAGTTCGGCTACACTGTTGACGACCTTTCTCTTACCGCAGAGCTTCCAGGCAAGCACCCCCCCCCCCTTGAACATGCCTATATCGCCTATTCTCTTCTCTCTTGTGCTTGCATTAGAATTGCTGCTGTTACTGCTTTACCTATTCTGATGCATGACCTGATTTTGTAACCTGCTTTTGATAATTACCTGCTTATCCTAAACTGCTTAGAATAGGCTGGTTAATGAACCCCAGTGACCCCACTTGTCCCAGTTGCCCCGCTGGATCATCGGAAGACTTGACGACCAGGCCACAACACCGCACATCACATCCCCTTTCTCTGTACGACACTGCAGCGTTACTATCGAGTGCCGAGGGTGATACCTCGTTTAGCACTTCTGATGTTAACTCTGTAGGGTAGCTATTCGGTCGTGGTCATCGAGGGTGATTCCTCCTTCACCACTTCCGATAACGACGCCGTCGTGCAACACCTCAAGTGTGAACCTCGAGGGTGATTCCTCCTAAGTTCACCTTGACGGATACATCGAGTAGGAATCTAACGAGGGTGATACCTCGGATTTCCTGATGTTATGGACACACAGATACTTGGACTTTACAACTGTTACTTGGAAAGGCGGGTCGACCCTGAGGGGTACCCACGAGTGATGGGAAGTCGGGTTGACCTGGAGGGTACCCGAGAGATAATTACGAGGCGTAGCCGGGCATTCTTAGCCCTTGCCGCAAGTCCTCGAGACGGGGCGATGGGGTCACATCGATCGTGAGTCTCTGCTCGTTACCGTACGCTACCAATGCACTAATGATTTGGATATTTGGTCTGAGTGGGCCTTTGGCCCGATAGCACTAACCATCACGCGAGAATAAATATGGGTACTCTGCGTCATATGCATCAGCCGAATGCTCTGTCATACGTCCAGTTCAGCATCGCGGCCGGGACGGACCGGCACCCTCCTGGTGCCTGGCTTCTCCCTGCACGCAACGACCCGGAGTGCACAGGGCGATGGCCCAAGACCCCTGAGCGCTTAGGATATAGACCGACGGGGACCTCTCTGCTGAGCTCTAGGTAGGGTTGTGGTGTGTCGTTTGGCTGAGGCCGGGCATGACCCAGAAAAGTGTGTCCGACCGGAGTTAATCGAGCGTGGTGGGTAAGTTGGTGCACTCCTGCAGGGAAGAACTAATCTATGCATAGCCGGATCCTCGGTAACAGACGCTCGGAGTTGTATCCCGATCGATACAACTAGAACTGGATACTTGTGATGAGAAATGGATAGTATGGCTCTGGGATTGCTTTCTCGTAGGGAGTCGAGAAAGGATCTCTGGCCGAGGTTGATACTTAATGCTACTACTACTTTATACTGAACTAATCTACACTCTTCTAATGCTGCAAGACTGTTGAAGATGCTAGTCTTCGATAGGACTAGGCCCCCTCTCTATTCTGTCATTTCTGCAGCCCAGTCCACATATACATCCTTTCTTTGATAATGTTGCATATGTAGTGTAGATCCTTGCTTGCTGAGTACTTCGGATGAGTACTCACAGTTGCTTTGCTTCCTCTTTTTCCCCATACATGTTTGATGCAACCAGATGACGGAGCCACGGAGCCAGCTGCCCCTGTCGACGATCACTACCACTACCCCGAGGATGGCTACTAATACGAGTTGGCTGACGACCAGGAGTAGGTTCGGAGGGTCCCAGGCAGGAGGTCTGCGCCTTTTCAATCGTAGTGTTTTCTTTTGCCCCGCCTTTTAAAGGCCTATCTATTTTTTATTTTATATATGTACTCAGATAACTGATGCTTCTGCTGACGCTTGTATGCAAGCTTATGTATTCGAGCCCTCGAGGCCCCAGGCTTGTAATATAAAGCTTGTATTATTTTAATTTGAGTTTTAGAGTTGTGTTGTGATATCTTCAATTGAGTCCTTAGGCTTGATCATGTGCATTTGCGTGTATGGTTAGTGCATGATTAAGACGGGGGTGTCACAATATTCAAGGAAGATCCAAGCAACTAAGCTTGGGGATGCCCCGGAAGGCATCCCCTCTTTCGTCTTCAACATTATCGGTAACCTCACTTGGGGCTATATTTTTATTCGTCACATGATATGAGTTTTGTTTGGTGCGTCATTTTCTTTTACTAGTATTTGCTTGCTGTTATTTAGATTAATGTTTTGTATCTTTTATTTCAATAAAAGTGGCAAGTATAGCCTTTACCATGCTTATTTTGCAAGTCTATATGTTGCTGTTTTGAAAACAGAAAGTTTTCTATCATTGTCTGAATTGTTCTGGAAAGTCAGAATGTGATAAAATCTTGAAATTTTTACACAATGAGTAACAACAAATTTTCTACAGTCTGGTTATTTTTCAGAATTTTTGGAGTTAGGTAAGTATGAGTACAATTGAACTCTTTACAGACTGTCCTGTTTAGACAGATTGCTGTTATGTTTGCATTGTTTGCATATGTTTGCTTGTTTAATGATTCTATTTGAGAATAGGAGTATTAAATATGCAGAGGAATTTAGTATGCAATGTTAAATAATAATTTTAGTGATTTGCTACAGTAGAGAATGATAAGATTTTGCGTTTGATTTATACTAACTTATCTCACGAGTTCTTGTTGAGTTTTGTGTGGATGAAGTTTTTAAGAATTAGGGAAACCGTGACATAAAAGGAATTAAGGAGACACAAAAACTCAAGCTTGGGGATGCCCAAGGCATCCCAAGATAATATTTCAAGAAGTCTCAAGCATCTATGCTTGGGGATGCCCCGGTAGGCATCCCACCTTTCTTCATCAAGAATTATCGGTTAGTATCGGTTGAGACTAAGTTTTTGCTTCTTCACATGATGTGTGTTATTTTTAGAATGTCATTTTATTTTTGTTTTGCTTACTGTTTGAATAAAGTACTTAAGATCTGAAATTTTATTTATGAGAGAGAGTCTTCCTGCATAATTATTCAACTACTCATTGATCTTCACATATATCTTTTTGGAGTAGTTTGTCATTTACTCGTGTGCTTCACTTATATCCTATGAGTAAATGGTTGAATGAATTGAATATCATAAATCTGAAATTATATATGTTTCATATGCTTATCCCATGGGGAGTAATGACTTCACATATAAGAAGTGGAGGTGGTAAATTTATTGAAAGTTAGCAAACATAGTATTGGTCACTTGAACAATTCATGAAAGAATATTGAAGGAAGAGAGAGTTCACATATAAATATACTATCTTGGACATCTTCTATGATTGTGAGCCCCATTAATTATTTTCAAACTTGATCAAATTAGTTGAAGTTGGACAAGGAAGACAACGTAATGAGTTATGCTTGGGTATATTTGTATAGAAGTTATGGATCCTCCAACATGTGGTGCTTGCTATTTAGAATCTTTTGCTAGCCAAAATTTCTATACTAAGCGGGAATACTGCTTGTGCATCCAAAACCCTTGAACCAAGTTTCTTCCATGAGTGTCCACAATATCTACCTATATGCGGTATTTACCTGCCGTTCCAAGTAAATTTGCATGTGCCAAACTCTAAACCTTCAAATAATAATCTCTTTTGTATGCCTGAATCGCTCATGTAGCGACTAGGGGCTGTCAGTATCTTCCATGCTAGGTGGGTTATTCTCACGATGAGTGTTTATTCACTTGTCCTTCATGAGAGAGTGGCTGGTAATTGGGATGCCCAGTCCTATGATCAAAAGATCAAAAACAAAATTGCAAATAATTAAACAAAACTCCCCCAGGAAAGTTGTTGGTATGGACGGCACCCGTGAATTCGGCTAGCCGTGGAGTGTGATTGTTGGTGGAGGGGGAGTAAAAACTTTACCATTCTGTTTGGGAACCGCCTATAATGTGTCTAGCATGGAAGATAGTGAGAACTCTTGGTTGTTATGTTGACAATGAAAGCATACCTCTCAAAATTATGTTCATCTCTGTTTTAAAAGCTTCGAGCTCTGGCACCTCTGCAAATCCCTGCTTCCCTCTGCGAAGGGCCTATCTTTTACTTTTATTTTTGTTGAGTCAATTTCTTATTCCAACCTATTCTTTAGTTGGCAAGCATCATGTGGTGGGGAAAGATCTAAGCATATATGGCCATTCAAATATATTTGATCATGAATTATTATTGTTGACAATTATCTATATGATAATTAAGTTGGGAGGCGAAACACTAAGCCCCTATCTTTCTCTGTGTTCGATGGATGCTATTTGTTCTAAAAATATGCTTTGAGTGGTAGCAATCATGGAAGACTATATGATAGTTGAGTATGTGGAATTTGCTAAATCAAAGCTCTTACATAGACCCTTCCTGAAAATAAGATGAATTGCAATTGTTTGATGACTGAGAACATAGTTTGTTAGTTTTCAATAAAGTTTATGGTCTATGCTTTAACATGTGAATAGCTTGCTACTTGATCATGAGAAGTTTTATGATATGAACTACTGTTATGATATATAATGATGCTAGAAAAAGTGGTTGAAATTATTATTGATCAAACTTGTGCACTTGCTAGCATTCACACTTCATAAATTATTTCTTTTATCATTTACCTACTCGAGGACGAGCATGAATAAAGCTTGGGGATGCTGATACGTCTCCAACGTATCTATAATTTATGAAGTATTCATGCCATGTTTACAACAATTTTATATGGTTTTGGTATGATTTTATTAGAACTAACCTGGACTGACGCTGTTTTTAGCAGAACTACCATGGTGTCGTTTTTTGTGCAGAAATAAAAGTTCTCGGAATGGGCTGAAAATTTACGGTGATTTTTTATGGACCAGAAGAAGCCCCCAAAGCACAAGAGTTGGGCCAGAAGAGTCTCGAGGCAACGACAAGGGTGGAGGGAGCCCCCCCCCTAGGGCGCGCCCCCCTACCTTGCCGCCGCCTCATGGACCCCCTTGACGTGAGACCGACGCCAAAAATTCCTATAAATCACGAAACCCCCAGAAATAAGCCTAGATCGGTAGTTCCGCCACCGCAAGCCTCTGTAGCCACCAAAAACCAAGCGGGAGCCCGTTCCGGCACCCTGCCGGAGGGGAAAACCATCACCGGTGGCCATCTTCATCATCCCGGCGGTCTCCATGACGAGGAGGGAGTAGTTCACCCTCGGGGCTGAGGGTATGTACCAGTAGCTATGTGTTTGATCTCTCTCTCTCTCGTGTTCTTGATTTGGTACGATCTTGATGTACCGCGAGCTTTGTTATTATAGTTGGATCATATGGTGTTTCTCCCCCTCTACCTTCTTGTGATGAATTGAGTCTTGCTCTTTGAGGTTTCGTTATGTTGGATTGAGTATTGGATTTGAGAACACTTGATGTATGTCTTGCGATGGGATATCTGTGGTGACAATGGGATGTTCTATTGATTCACTTGATGTATGTTTTGGCACTCAACTCGTGGATTCCCGTGGTGACATTGGGGTAATCTATGCATAGTGGTTAATGCACGTTTTCGTCCTACGTTCTCCGATAGAAACTTTGGAGTGATTCTTTGTTGCACGTTGAGGGATTGTTATGTGATCCGATTATGTTATCATTGTTGAGAGAACTTGCACTAGTGAAAGTATGAACCCTAGGCCTTGTTTCCAAGCATTGCAATACCGTTTTTGCTCCGTTTTACTACTAGTTACCTTGCTGTTTTTATATTTTCAGATTACAAAAACCTATATCTACTATCCATATTACACTTGTATCACCATCTCTTCGCCAAACTAGTGCACCTATACAATTTACCATTGTACTGGGTGTGTTGGGGACACAAGAAACTCTTTGTTATTTGGTTGCAGGGTTGTTTGAGAGAGACCATCTTCATCCTACGCCTCCCACGGATTGATAAACCTTAGGTCATCCACTTGAGGGAAAATTGCTACTGTCCTACAAAACTCTGCGCTTGGAGGCCCAACACGAGTCTACAAGAAGAAGGTTGCGTAGTAGACATCAAGCTCTTTTCTGGCGCCGTTGCCGGGGAGGTTAGTGCTTGAAGGTATATCTTTAGATCTTGCAATCGAATCTTTTAGTTTCTTATTTTATCAATAGTTTAATTTACAAAAGAAAACTACAAAAAATGGAATTTAGGTTGCCTCATTTAATTCATCTTTATAATGTCTTTCATGAAAATGATGGAAAGGAAAATTGTGCTCAATTGATAGAAGAAGAATGCAATAAAATGTTTGGCACTAAATCTTTGAATGATGAGCATGATTGCAATGTTGTTAGTATGAATTCTCTGAATATCCATGATGCTAATGATATGCAAAGCCATAAGCTTGGGGATGCTATGTTTGATGAAGATGATATTTTTAGTCCCCCAAGTTTTGATGGGAATATTTATTATGATGATAGCATGCCTCCTATTTATGATGATTATATTGATGAAAGTGGGTTTGGAAGAGTGTCAACTCTAGGTAGTATTGATCCCACTATTTTGGAGGGTGTTGAATCTTATTACAATATTGATAAAAGTGGATTTGGAGAGGTCATGACTTTATTTAGTGATGAATCCACTATTTCGGAAGAGGTTTCAATTGATTATGAGAACAAAGTTGCTATCTATGATGATTATTGTGATGACATGTATGCTATAAAGAATAATTATAACCATGGAACTTGTCATCATGATTTTAATTTTCAATTGCATTATACCTCATATGATAGTTATGTTGTTGAGTTTGCTCCCACTACTATTCATGAGAATAAATTTGCTTGTGTGGAGAGTAATAAAATTTCTATGCTTGTGGATCATGAAAAGAATGCTTTGTGTGATAGTTATATTATTGAATTCATTCATGATGCCGCTGAAAATTACTATGAGAGAGGAATATATGCTTTTACATATTGCAATAATATCAAGTTTCCTCTCTATGTGTTGAAAATCTTGAAGTTTTGCTTGTTTTGCCTTCCTATGCTAGTTGATTCTTGCTCCCATAAATTATTTTCTCACAAAATCCCTATGCATAGGAATTGGGTTAGACTTAAATGTGTTAGTCATATGCTTCATGATGCTCCCATTATGTTTCAATCCTTATCTTTTATGTGAGCATCATTGAAATCATCATGCCTAGCTAAAAAGGCATTAAAGAAAAGCGCTTGTTGGGAGACAACCCAATATTTATACCTACTGTTTTTGTGTGTTCACATGATTAATCTACTGTAGTAATCATGTTTTATAGCTTTTGTTTGAATAAAGTGCCAAGTAAAGCCTTTGGGATAGTGTGGATGATAGTTGACTTGATTCTGTGCAAAAACAGAAACTTTTGCGTCCAGTACAGAAATTCGCATATTTTGATGAAACGTGGAAAAACTCTGAATTTTTTAAAGAGGATTTATGTACAAATTTTCTACGTTGTCCTAATTTTTTAGAATTTTTGGAGTAACATAAGTAGGAGCTTAATTCAGATCTTTACAGACTGTTCTGTTTTTGACAGTTTCTGTTTTTGATGCATAGTTTGCTTGTTTCCTAGTTTCTATGGCTTATATTGCTCAATATAAATTGTAGAAATGATAGGGTACAGTAGGTATCATTTGATAAAAATTTTGAATCTTGTCTTGACAGTACCATAGTGAATGATTTGTTTTATCATACTAACCCATCTCACGAAGTTCCGTTAAGTTTTGTGAGATTGAAGTTTTCAAGTTTTGGGTGAGATATCGATATGAGGAGAATAAGGAGTGACAAGACCCTAAGCTTGGGGATGCCCAAGGCTCCCCAAGGTAATATTTGTAACACCCCTGTGTAATAAGCACTGTGACTTTGTGTTAATTCTGCCAAGTCATCTTCATTTACAGTGCATGATCACAGTGGTTAATCACTCCAAACTCAAAATCTTCTTTGAATCCAATTCAAATTCAAAGTGCAAAATGAAGTTGCTCAAAACTTGCTGGAAAAATGTTCACCTTCTAGCAAATATTACAAAACAAATGGTGGTTAAGGAAAACAACATCACCATTAACCTATATTGCGGTAGAGCATTTACAACAGTGCAAAAACAACACTATGAATGCCTTTTCCATTTTTGAAAAATCCAAATGAATTCCATAATTGCCCAAACTTTTTGTGGCATTGCACATTATTCACGAGTATTTGTTTTTTTCTAGCTACACATTTTTGCAAGGTCATTCAGTGGTTAAAATAAATGCAAAATGCTGCTGAGAAAAGAAACAGAAAAGAAAAAGGAAAAAGGCCTAAACTGGACTGGGCCTAAGTGCACAGTGCCTGAGGCCCAGCCCAGCCGACCTCTTTCTCCCTCCTCTCTTCTCTCTCCCTCACATGTCAGCCGCGCCATGGCCGCAGCTCGCCGCTTCGGCCGTTCGGCGACACGGCGACGCCACCGACAGTCGAGGGGATAAGGACCCCCTTCGTCCACTCCCCCTGGACACCCTCGCCACTTTCCCCCTCCTCTCCCTCGCTCTCTCACCCGCATGTGAGATCGCCCAAGCGCTACCGACGCCGCTCGCCATCGCAGCCGCGGCCATCGACCTCGCCTTGCCTCATCGACGTGCCCGTCGTCTCCGCCTCGTTCGACCACGTCGTCCACCGCCCGCCATTTTGCCCGGAAAGCCCAAAGGTCTATGGATCCCTAATAAAGTGAAAGATCAGTCGGGACAGGACGTCCTTGATTTGCCGTGTGCCATTCACACCAAGAAAGACGAAGAGGGTAACTTGATATTACCCAAGCATACCACTCGACAATGCAGATTTCTGATTCAGCAGTTCTGTGAAGGTCAGCCGAGTGAAAAGGGCTCTGACAAGGACAATGATGAAGAAAAGGCAGAGGATTACTCGAAGGTCAATGCCACTCTGGTGATTTTTGCTGACGTCGAGAGCAAAAGTCGACTGAAAGTCATCAACCGTGAGGTGAACATGGTTGCTCCGGCGACTACAACGTACCTCAAATGGTCAAAGACTCCCATTACCTTCGACCAGTCGGACCACCCAGGTCATGTTGCTACCTCCGGGCGGCAAGCTCTGGTAGTGGATCCAGTCATAGGAGGCACTCGGTTGCGCAAAGTTCTCATGGATGGCGGCAGTGGTTTGAACATTCTCTATGCTGAAACCCTCAAGGGGATGGGCATTCCGATGTCCCGACTCAGTGAGAGCAACATGCAGTTTCACAGAGTCATCCCAAGGAAAAAAGCAAAGTCACTCGGCCAGATTGCTTTGGATGTGGTTTTTGGCGACTCAAAGAATTTTCGGAAGGAAAAGTTGACGTTTGAAGTGGTGGATTTTCATAGTGCCTATCATGCTATTCTGGCCGACTGGCTTATGCTCGCTTCATGGCCCGTCCATGTTACGTGTACCTTAAGCTGAAGATGCCCGAACCCAAGGGCATGATCACCATCACAGGGAATAGGCAGAGAGCCGAGTAATGTCTTCAGTAGGGATCCAAAATTGCTGACGAGCAGATGGCAGTAGTGGAATTGGAAGAATACCAAAAGAACGCCGATCCGAGTGATCTGCTCCGCTCTAAGAAGCCAGCTTCCGAGTCCGCTTTTCAGTCGGCAGGAGAGACCAAGCAAGTTCACGTTCACCCGGAAGACCCTACCGCCGCTCCAACCAATATCTCAATGACACTCGACAGTAAATAGGAAGCCGCGCTCATCCAGTTCCTCCGTGAGAACTGGGACATCTTTGCATGGAAACCATCCGACATGCCGGGTGTACCCAGCGGAATGGCTGAGCACCGTTTGAGAGTCGACTTGAAGGCCAAACCTGTCAAAGAGCATCTCTGCCGCTCTGTTGTGGAGAAGAGGAAGGCGATTGGTGAAGAAGTGGCTCGGCTCCTGGTGGCTGAGTTCATACGCGAAATATGCCACTCCGAGTGGCTCACCAACGTCGTCATGGTCCTCAAGAAGGACAAGTCACTCCGTATGTACATTGATTTCAAGAATATCAATCGGGCCTGCCCGAAAGATCATTTTCCGCTCCCTCGCATCGACCAAATTGTGGATTCCACTGCGGGATGTGAGCGTTTGTCTTTTCTTGATGCGTATTCTGGATACCATCAGACCCGACTGTATGGGCCAGATGAAATAAAAACTGCCTTCATCACCCCTTTCGGGTGTTTTTGCTATGTCACCATGCCATTCGGTCTCAAAAATGCTGGTGCCACATTCATGCGCATGATTCAAAAGTGCCTGCTCACTCAGATCAGTCAGAATGTCGAGGCTTACATGGATGATATCATGGTCAAGTCACGCAAAGGTTCCGACCTGCTGACTGATCTCGCCGAAACCTTTGCCAACCTGAGAAGGTATGACATCAAGCTGAACCCGTCCAAGTGCAGCTTCGGAGTGCCAGGAGGCAAGTTACTCGGTTTTCTCATTTCCGAATGAGGAATAGATGCCAATCCCGAGAAAATCAATGCGATTGTCTGAATGAAGCGCCCCGTGCGTGTGCACGATGTCCAGAAGCTCACAGGTTGTCTTGCAGCTCTTAGTCGGTTCATTTCTCACCTCGGAGAAAAAGCATTGCCTCTGTACCGACTGATGAAGAAATCTGACACGTTCGAGTGGACTCCAGAAGCAGAAGTAGCGTTTGTTGAGCTCAAAGCCCTGCTCTCCACCCAGCCGGTGCTTGCTGCTCCTAACAGCAAAGAACCTCTGCTTTTGTACATAGCGTCCACTAGCCAAGTCGTCAGTATGGTCCTCATAGTGGAACGAGAGGAAGAGGGCAAGGCTTATAGGGTTCAGCGACCAGTATATTACATTTCTGAAGTCCTGACTCCGTCAAAGCAGAGGTATCCTCACTATCAGAAGCTTGTCTATGGCATTTACCTGACAGCGAAGAAAGTTGCACATTATTTCCAAGAACACTCGGTCTCGGTCGTCAGTGATGCCCCGCTGTCTGAAATCATGAACAATCGGGATGCAACTGGTCGAGTGGCTAAATGGGCCATCGAGCTCCTCCCTTTTGACATTAAATTTGAAGTGAAGAAGGCAATCAAGTCTCAAGCACTCGCAGATTTCTTGGCTGAGTGGATAGAACAGCAACAGCCGACTCAGATTCACTCAGAGCACTGGACTATGTTCTTCGATGGATCCAAAATGCTGAATGATTCTGGTGCCGGAGTGGTCCTGGTGTCTCCAAGAGGTGATCGACTCAGTTATGTCGTCCAGATTCACTTCGATTCCTCCAATAACGAGGCCGAGTACGAAGCACTCCTCTACGGGTTGCGTATGGCCATCTCACTCGGCGTCCGTCGCCTGATGGTCTATGGTGACTCGGATTTGGTGGTCAATCAAGTGATGAAGGAGTGGGACGTCAGAAACCCTGCTATGACAGGATACTACAATGCAGTGAGGAAGCTAGAGAAAAAGTTCGAGGGTTTGGAGCTTCACCACATTCCCCAAATCAAAAATCAAGCAGCCGACGATCTGGCAAAAATTGGTTCCACTCGAAAGCCTATCCCCAGCAATGTGTTTCTTGAGCACCTCCATCCCCCGTCAGTGCAGGAGGATCCTTTCACTGAAGAGCCTCCTTAAGCGATAAGTCCCTCTGATCCGACTGAAATCGAGATCCCTGCAGTCATTGACTTGGTTATGGAGATTCTGGTAATTACCCCCGACTGGACAGTGCCATACATTGCATATTTGCTCAGGCAAGAACTCCCAAAAGATGAAGTTGAGGCACGTCAGATTGTCCGCAGATCCAAAGCTTTCACTGTGATGAACGGACAGCTTTACAGAGAGAGTGTCACTGGTGTAGCCCAACGATGTATTTCTCCTGAGGAAGGTCGACTGATCTTAGAAGAGATCCATTCGGGGACCTGTGGTCATCACGCATCCTCTCGGACAATTGTGGCTAAAGCATACCAAGCTGGATTTTACTGGCACAAGCCAACAAAGCCGCCAAAGAGATTGTTCAACACTGCTAGGGGTGTCAGTTCTATGCAAACTTGTCCCACAAACCTGCATCTGCTTTGAAGACCATTCCACTCGTCTGGCCGTTTGCTGTGTGGGGATTGGACATGGTTGGACCACTCAGGACCGGCAGGAGCGGTTTCACTCATCTGCTCGTAGCAGTCGACAAATTCACCAAGTGGATTGAGGCTAAACCTATTAAGAAGCTAGACTCACGAATAGCCATCAAGTTCATGAGGGAGTCGATATTCAGATATGGAGTCGCATACAGTATCATTACAGATAATTGTTCAAACTTCGATTCAGAAGAATTCAGAAACTTCTGCGCCACCCAAGGCACTCGGGTAGATTACGCATCCGTTGCGCACCCGCAGTCGAATGGTCAAGCTGAGAGGGCGAATGGTCTTATCCTTCAGGGGTTGAAGCCACGACTCATGCATGACCTCGAGCATGCAGCTGGAGCCTGGGTGACCGAACTGCCATCTGTCCTGTGGGGTTTAAGGACGACTCCTAACTGGTCCATTGACCGCACCCCTTTCTTCATGGTGTATGGAGCCGAAGCCGTGCTGCCCAGTGATCTCCTCCACAATTCACCCCGAGTGGAACTCTACTCAGAAGCTGAGGCGGAACAGGCACGGCAAGATGCCGTCGATCTTTTGGAAGGAGAACGAGAGATGGCCCTGATACGGTCGACTGTTTATCAGCAAGATCTTCGTCGATTCCATGCCAAGAACGTCAGAGGTCGAGCGTTTCAAGAAGGAGATCTCGTGCTCTGAGTGGATCAGCAGCGACCACACAAACTCGCCCCCGCGTGGGAAGGCCCCTTCATCGTCACCAAGGTGTTACATAACAGGGCCTACCACCTCTACAACCTCGCAAAGAAGATTGACGAGCCGCGCGCCTGGAACGCAGATCTTCTTTGTCGATTCTATACTTAACAATCGGATTGTCGAGATATAATAAGAGTACTTTTAGATTGTTTATCAAAGACATGACTCTTGTAGTCCTATGATGATTTCTCTCGCATAAGCGCATGTTCAAAACCCCAATGGGTGGCTTAGCCGCGAGCCAGTCCTCGCCTAAGTTAAAAAAGTACTCCGAGTGGGAGCATCACTCTCACTCGAGGGCTTAGCCGCGAGCAAGTCCTCGCCTAAGTTAAAAAACTACTTCGAGTGAGAGCATCCCTCTCACTCGGGGGCTTAGCCGCGAGCCAGTCCTCGCCTAAGTTAAAAAACTACTCTGAGTGAGAGCATCCCTCTCACTCGGCGGCTTAGCCGCGAGCGAGTCCTCGCCTAAATTAAAAAAAATTTACTCCGTGTGAGAGCATCCCTCCCACTCGGGGGCTTAGCAGTGAGCTAGTCCTCGCCTAAGTTAAAAAACTACTTCAAGTGAGAGCATCCCTCTCACTCGGGGGCTTAGCCGCGAGCCAGTCCTCGCCTAAGTTAAAAAACTACTCCGAGTGAGAGCATCCCTCTCACTCGGGGTCTTAGCCGCGAGCCATTCCTCGCCTAAGTTAAAAAGCTACTCCGAGCGAGAGCATCCCTCTCACTCGGGGGCTTAGCCGTGAGCCAGTCCTCGCCTAAGTTAAAAAACTACTCCGAGTGAGAGCATCCCTCTCACTCGGGGGCTTAGCCGCGAGCCAGTCCTCGCCTAAGTTAAAAAAATTACTCCGAGTGAGAGCATCTCTCCCACTCGGGGGCTTAGCCGTGAGCCAGTCCTCGCCTAAGTGGAAAAACTACTCCGAGTGAGAGCATCCCTCTCACTCGGGGGCTTAGCCGCGAGCCAGTCCTCGCCTAAGTTAAAAAAATTACTCCGAGTGAGAGCATCCCTCCCACTCGGGGGCTTAGCCACGAGCCAGTCATCGCCTAAGTTAAAAAACTACTGGCTTAGCCACGAGCCAGTCCTCGCCTAAGTTAAAAAAATTACTCCGAGTGAGAGCATCCCTCCCACTCGGGGGCTTAGCCGCGAGCCAGTCCTCGCCTAAGTTAAAAAAAACTACTTCGAGTGAGAGCATCCCTCTCACTCGGGGACTTAGCCGCGAGCCAGTCCTCGCCTAAGTTAAAAAAACTACTCCGAGTGAGAGCATCCCTCCCACTCGGGGGCTTAGCCGCGAGCCAGTCCTCGCCTAAGTTAAAAAAACTACTTCGAGTGAGAGCATCCCTCTCACTCGGGGGCTTAGCCGCGAGCCAGTCCTCGCCTAAGTTAAAAAAACTACTTCGAGTGAGAGCATCCCTCTCACTCGGGGGCTTAGCCGCGATCCAGTCCTCGCCTAAGTTAAAAAACTACTCCGAGTGAGAGCATCCCTCTCACTCGGGGGCTTAGCCGCGAGCCAATCCTCGCCTAAGTTAAAAATCTACTCCGAGTGAGTGCATCCCTCGCACTCGGGGGCTTAGCCGCGAGCCAGTCCTTGCCTAAGTTAAAAATCTACTCCGAGTGAGAGCATCCCTCCCACTCGGGGACTTAGCCGCGAGCCAGTCCTCGCCTAAGTTAAAAAACTACTCCGAGTGAGAGCATCCCTCTCACTCGCGGGCTTAGCCACGAGCCAGTCCTCGCCTAAGTTAACAAAACTACTCCGAGTGAGAGCATCCCTCTCACTCGGAGGCTTAGCCGCGAGCCAGTCCTAGCCTAAGTTAAAAAATTACTCCGAGTGAGAGCATCCCTCTCACTCGGGGGCTTAGCCGTGAGCCAGCCCTCGCCTAAGTTAAAAATCTACTCCGAGTGAGAGCATCCCTCTCACTCGGGGGCTTAGCCGTGAGCCAGTCCTCGCCTAAGTTTAAAAATCCGTTCACTCGGAATATGCAGTAAACTGGAAACCTACGGTACAGATAAATTCGCAACCTCTAGTTCGGAAACGCAGGCAAAAGTACTCGGGCAGAAAGCCCGAACGAGTTTAACGGTTACAAGACCACTCGGCATTCCGAAGCAAATGAGTTGGAATCGTAAAGTTTTTCTTCACGCGCCGAGAGGACTCGCTGGCTCGATGAAGGTGTCCAGGTCAATGCCGTCAGCTATCCGAGTGGCAGCTTTGATGAAAGTCTCCATGAAATCTTCAAACTGGAGCTTCTTCGTGTTGGCCACCTAAAGAGCCTTCAGCTTGTCCTCCTTGGCATCTTTACAATGGACACGAACAAGTGAGAGCGCCACGTCGACTCCGCAGCGAGCAGCAGATTTCTTCCATTCCTGCACTCGACTAGGGATCTCGTCGAGTCGAGTCATCATGGACTGGAGGTCGTTCTGAAGTGTATCCTCAGCCCACAGTTCCTTATCTATCTTCGCCAGCGCGGCCCTCAGATGAGTGATGTACCCACGGACATCTTCGAGACGAGCTTTGAGTCGCAGCATGTTCAGAGCCACCGCGTCCTTTACAAGCGACTTGGTGGGATCTAGATCCGTCTCGATCCAATCAGTTTCCTCCTCAAAGTTCTGACAGAATTCTGCACAAGGGAGGAAGAAATGATTAGTTATGCCATTATTTTCAAAGCCCGCGGGGATTCACTCGACCAGAGAGAGGTACCTTCAAGCATGCCATACATCTTCTTCGCAAAACCCCCCAGATATTTCTCCAGCGCATCCCTCTTCTGGGTAAGCTGGTCCACCTTGTCGTCCAGAGCCATCTTCTCCATCTCAAAAGCACTCGCTTGATCTTCCATCTTCTTGGCCCACTCGGTACGTTCCTTCTTAAGCTCTTCGACAGCGGTTTTCAGAGATACATTTTCTTCTTCTAGCTTTCTGACTGAAGCCAACTTTGCCTCAGCGGCTTCAGTCTTCTCCTTAGCCACCTTCTGAGCTCCTGCGAGTTCTTCATCCTTCTTTTCCAAGGCCTGCTTCATGGTGTCTAAACAAACAACATTCCTGAGTCACGCTTGAAGTTGACGGTTTTCATTACACACATCTGTTTGAGTGAAACTACTCGGCTCAAAGGACGGAAGGAAAGAACAACAGTGCACTCAGTCGACAGGATTTACCTCCCATGGTCTTCGCCTCCATCTGAGCACGCTCCAAGTTCCTTTTGGTCACTTCCAAGTCCAATTGGAGTTGGGACTTCTCCTTCTCCAGGGCAGCATACTGAGTCCCGAGCTCGCAAGTTTTCTGAGATCAACGAAGAAATGATTCAGTCGACGATGATAAAGAGTTTCAGATATTCCCCTAATTCCGAGTGGAGAAGAGCAAATCCAGTTGCTACAAACAAAAGCATTCTAAGACCCCCGCCGAATCAAACATTCGACGGCAGTCTCGCGGACTACACCCAGTGGGTGCACTCAGCGTGCCCCCACTGGATCAATTTCCCATTCGGCATGACCTGACCGGTCCGAGTAGAGAGCTACAGGAAAAAGCATTCTCAGAACCCCGCTGAATCAGACATTCAACGGCGGTCTCGGGGACTACACCCAGTGGGTGCACTCAGCGTGCCCCCACTGGATCAATTTCCCACTCGGCACGGCCTGACCGGCTCGAGTGGGGAGCTACAGATTGAAAAACTATGAGCAAAGCAATTCTGACGTCATGAGTCAAAGGAAACACCCAGTGGGTGTACAGAGTCAAGATAAAAGAAAAACTCAATCGGAAATCAACTTACAATCGCACTTACTCGGACATTTGCCTGAAGAGCCGCACTAGCGTCATAAGCCATCTTGTTGGCCTCGTACACTCCCTTCAGCCGCTGCATCATCAAGTCAGCTTGAATCATAGCTTCCTTGCTGGCTCCAGTCTGGTCCTCTGGGACATGATGCAGAGTGAACACGCTTGACGCAAGAGTCGGCGACGCAGCTGGAGGGATCAGCACTTGAGGTTGTCCAGTCGGACCCGAAGCAGGAGCAGTCGACACTCAAGGCGAAGCACTTGACAGAGGAGTAGCAAAGATAGCACCATCTCGAGACGAACCACCTTGCTCTTGAAGAACAACTTCAGGTGGCGCATGAGACGTTTGGCCCGACGGCACTCTCCTAGTGAAGCTTCGGGAGGCGGTCGAGGTTCTACCTTCTCCTCCAGCGCCCTTCTGAGGCTCGTCTTCATCATCATCTGCGAGGAGGATGACGTCCGTTGGTGCTGCAGTCACTCGACGGCGAAAACTCAGTCGACCATCAGGTCAATTAGTGAGACAAAGTGGAATATAAGTTGGTCATACCTGGCCGAGAAGTGGCTGTGTCTGCGGTATCAATGTCCGCATGTTCTTCGTCGATCTGCATGGGAGACGTCGCAAAAGTAGCAGCTCTGGCATTCAAATTTCACTCGATCAGTAAAGCAATGGAGGTCTACAACAATAAAGAAAGGAAAGATGCAAAGAACACTCACGTTGAAGCAACGGGCACGACAACCTTAATCCTGGGTAAGGCCTTCTGAGGCTTCGGTGGAATGGTCTTCGGCTGCTTTGCAGTCTTCTCAATCGGGTCAGGGGTTGCCGTCCGAGTGCGCTTGGGGTTCCTGACACTCGACTCTGGGGCCTTGCTCTGGCTAGCGATCGGGTCTTGGTTCGCCTTGGTACGACGCTCGGTGCGAGGAGGTGACTCGACTTCATCGCTGCCATCAGAGTCATCGCTGCCATCTTCACTATCGTCAGCGTACTCGAAATCAGCACTCCCGCCCTCGCTCTCCGCTCCTTCAATGAGCTGTTCTCCATTCGGCAAAGGCGAATACATCTTCGTGAACGCCTGCGGAGCACAAGTATCAAAGTCAGTCGGTACTCAATACAGTCGCATATTGAAAACAGAAGGCAATACATTCGACGAGTTATGTCTCACCTCTCCTGGAAGATGCTCGACGTCGAAAGGCTGAATTCGTTTGGATCCACGCGGGTTGTCACGGGCTCCAGTGATGCTCCAGATCCACTGTGCCACGGTCTCCTCCTTAACTTCCTCTGGATGGGTTCGAGCGGTGTCATCTGCGCCTGAATACAGCCACATAGGGTGGTCGTGTGCTTGCAGAGGCTGGATGCGTCAACTGAGGAACACCTCCAACAGATCCAAGCCTGTCACCCCGCCCTGAATCAACTCAACTACAGCTTCAACCAAGATCCCCACCTCAGCTTTCTCCTCCTCTTCCACAGTCAGCGAGCGGGGAGCACTGAGTCTAGCTAATGAGAAAGGGGGAAGGCCAGTCGACGAACCAGGGGTCGGAACGTCTTTGCAGTAAAACCAGGTCGACTGCCAACCCCTAACCGACTCGGGAAAGGTCATGGAAGGGAAAGCACTTCTACCTCTCATCTGGACACCTAAGCCCCCACACAACTGGATCATGTGGGTCTTCGCATCACTCGAATTCACTTTCTTAACCGACTGGGAGCGGCATGTGAAGATGTGTTTGAACAATCCCCAGTGGGGGCGACAACCCAAGAAATTTTCACACATTGAGACGAATGCAGCAAGGTACGCTATGGCATTTGGGGGGAGATGGTGGATTTGCGCATCGAAGAAATTCAGGAAACCACGGAAAAATGGGTGAGGGGGCAAGGAAAAACCTCTCTCCACGTGGGTGAGGAGGAGGACCCGTTCCTCAGGGCGTGGTGTAGGCTCGACTTCCCCCTCCGGCAGCCTCCAAGATCCGGGGGCCAGCAGGCCGTCGGCGGTGAGCCCCTCGAGATCCTCCGTCATGACCGTCGAGCGCAGCCAGTCACCCTGGATCCATCCGGGCGGCAGTGCGGCTCGAGAGCTCGACGCTTTCTTCCCCGCGGCCGCCTTCTTGACGCGCTCCAGCTTCGCCGTCTCCGCGGTGGTCGACGGAGCCGAACAGGGCGGCGGGGCGCAGGGGTGGATGAGGCGGAGAGGTGAGGAGGAAAGGGGAAAAGTGGAAAGTACTGTTGCGCCCCTCAGCCGCGTCGCTCTTTGTACCTTCACGACCGAGTGACTGACCTGTGGGCCAACACGATCCCAGTGCATCCCGCAACCGGCGCCTGCCCGATACATGGCGATAAAGGGGGAGAGAATATCAAGGAGTCCCTTCCCACTTACCCCACTTACCGCACCGCAGCCGGCCCGCGCGCTTCTCCAAATTTTCGAATCCCGCGAAATCCGGATCCAGCAAATCAATCGATTGCATCAGAGGTATCCATGTTCATTCGGGTCGAATCCAACGTTCGACATTCTGCTACTTGTTTCACTCGAACACTCAAGAAGCCAGAATCGATCAAGGTGATTGACGAAGGATTTAGCAGCTCACGTACCTTCAGACTCCTAAAAAATGTCTCCGAGACATTGAGTCGGGTCGAAATCAACTCCAATCCCTCCTCACTCGAACCTCGATCCATTTGGGGGCTAATGACGATGACATGTAACTAGGGTAGGGTCCTAGGCCTGCTCCACATGCCCTACCCAAGGAAACTACACAAGGAATCCAAGACCTACAAAGTTAGAAAGGAGGTGCCGACTGGAACGACCGCAGCGCGCAAGTCACTCGACAGAAGATCCACTTGGTTACTCCACCCCCACTCGACCATCATTATTCACTTGAAGTATCTGATTTCACTCGAAGGCAGAAGATCTAGAGTCACTCCGGGGTGACAACGGTCAGGCCATCAGTCCGTCGCTGTAAAGGCCATTAAATATAGGCGTTACCAGTAACGCTCTCACCTTTTACTGTCTCATTGAACCCTTGCATAACGGAGGACGTGAGGGGTCAGCGAACTCTATATAAGCCACCCCTCTCCTCCTGCACAAGGGTTCGCACCCCCTGTAACTCAATACTCCATACAACAAAGCTCCCGCAGCACCGAGACGTAGGGCTATTACCTCCTCCGAGAGGGGCCTGAACTCGTAAATCTGAGTGTACAACTTCGCCGTAGCTAGGCTCTGCCCTCTCCTACGTACCCCTAATCTCTACTGTTAGATATGTTCCCACGACATGGGGCTTCTGAAAGAGGAGCTAGACACGTTATGGAAAACACCGGCATGGACATGGGACGCCAGCAAAGGAGATTATTTCTATATGAGAGCCGCGCTGATGACGATGGTGCACGGCTATCTCGGTTACGGGTACACCTCAGGCCAGGTGTGCCACGGATACTGCGAATGCACAAGGTGCATGGATGATACAACATCTCAGCAGCTTACGTCAACGAAAGATGGTGGGTCTGGGAAAATCGTGTACATGGGGCATCGTAGATGGCTCGAGAAGGATGACCCGTGGAGAAAACATGGAGATCTATTCAATGGTTTGGATGAGCATCGAGGACCTCCACTTAAGAGGAGCGGCGCCAAAATCAACGAGTTGTTGAAAAACTGGGAACAGTGCCCCGCGCCGGGAAAGATGAAAAAGGCGCCGGAGCCGCTGCTGAAGGTATGGAAAACGAGGTCTGTTTTCTAGGACTTGCAGTACTGGCCCAATCACGACACGCCTCATTGCCTTGATCAGATGCATATCACGAAGAATGTCCTCGAGAGCTTGCTTGGCACACTGATGAACATGCCGGAGAAGACCGAGGATGGGCCGAAGGCAAGGAAAGACTTGGAAGATTTGGTGATCAGGATAGATCTCCACCGTAAAAAGTCGACGGAGGAGACGGAGACGGAGACGGAGGTAGGGGAAAGGGGCAGAAAAGTCAACAAGAAGGAGGAGAATTATTTTCCCCCTTTTTGCTTCACCTTAAGTGCAAAGGAGATCAATCAATTCATCAAGTGCCTTACGGGAATCAAAGTCAATTCCGGTTACTATGGGAAGAAAAGCAGATTTCTAGACACCAAGAAGAAAAGGTTCAGCGGGATGAAGTCTCATGACTGTCACGTGATGATGATGCAGATACTCCCGGTTGCCATTAGAGGGATAATGGACAAGCACGTCCGTGCCACACTTACTGGTCTCTGCAACTTCTTCGGCATTATCTCTCGAAAGTCCATCAGTGTGAAGCAGCTCCGAAGGCTACAAGAAGAGATCGTTGTCATACTATGTGAGCTTGAGATGTACTTCCCGCCCGCGTTCTTTGACATCATGGTGCATCTGTGTGTCCACATCATGGACGACATCATCGACCTCGGGCCGACATTCCTTCATAGCATGATGCCGTTCGAGAGGATGAATGGGGTCATCAAAGGATTCATTCATAACATGTCCCGTCCCGATGGGAGCATCGTCCAGGGGTATCTGACGCAAGAGTGCATCTCCTTTTGGAAGAATTATATAGGCGTCAGAGACCCTGTTGTTGGTTTGCCCGTCAAGAAGCACCATGGGCGGCTCGGAGGAGAAGGTCACAACAACGGCCGGAGGGAATTGCACGTGGACTACTCGGATCAATGGAATGACTTTGACAGGGCTAACTTAGTAGTGCTACAATACCTAGATGTGGTAGATGATTATGTGACACTACACAAAGAAACCATCGCAAAGAAGTACCGTGATAAGGGGATGCGCAAGATGGACGACGAAGTTATTGTAGAGCACAACGCCACTTTCTTGCGTTGGTTCAAAGAGCAAGTTATTGCTAATCCCCCGGAAGAGGGCAGTTCGGACGGATTGCTCATACACACCTTAGCACATGGCCCCGCGCCCAAACTCGCGACCTATCAGGCATACGATATCAACGGGTACACATTCTAAATGGAGGCTTAAGACATGGACAGTGATTACCAGAACTCAAGGGTGACGATTGAATGCATGACCGACGATGCCAATGGCACAACTGAAAGATTCTACGGAAGGGTCGAAGAGATCTGGGAGCTTGACTACAATGGAATGCACGATGCGACGATGTTCCGTGTCAGATGGGCTAAGGACGTCGTAAGAGAAAACAAGTATTTCACTACCATGTCTATACCCGACGCGAAGAGCGCTACCGTGAACGTTAACGTCATTGCCAAAACTGAGCCATGGGTATACGCTAAGCACGTGACACAATGCTTCTTCATGACCGACCCGACCAATCCCAGCCGTGTTGCCGTGAGAAGAGGCAAAAGGAGCATCGTCGGAATGGATGGAGTCGCCAACGAGGAAGACTACGACCAATACGGCAACCTGGTGAAGGAAGATGACGATGACGATGAAGCATACGTGAAAAGAAGAATCAAGACTACATTACCTAAGAAAGATCGTACTCCATGTTGCCGGAAAAGTCACAACGAGGGGCTCAATTATTTGACAACGAACAAGAAAGGGAAGAAGCTCAATGTGAAACGTCATCGACGCAGCTGAGAAACCATCATTTATATATATGTATCTATTTTGTGTACGCACTTAAGTAACCGTTATCGGTCAAATGATGTATACATCGTATCCCCTTCAATTACCACCACATGCATGGTTTTGGTGATATTCGCGCAGTGTGGGAGGGAGACGTTCTCTCGTCGACTGCGTGCGAGGCCGTCGGGAGAAAAACAAAAAAACAAAAATAAAAGGGAGAATGCAATACAAAAGAAAAAGAAAAGTAAACAGAAAACGAAAGAAAAATAATAAAAAGAAAAGAAAACTAAAAACTAGAAAAGGAAAATAATAAAAAGAAAAGAAAACTAGCAGTAGCGCTGGATTAGGACAAAGCGCTATAGTTAAGTTAGCAATAGCGCTGGATACCAATCCAGCGCTACTGCTATGTGTATTTTAGAATTAAAAAAACTAAAAATTAGAATAGTTAGCAGTAGCGTTGGATTAGGACCCAGCGCTATAGCTACTATTTTTAGTTAACCCGCAGCGCGGGCTCAAAATTTTGCCAAGTCCCTTCCCCCCTCTACCACCTCTCCCCCCTCTATGTCGCGCGCCGTCGTCGATCGCCCCTGTCCGCTGTTGATCGCCCCTGCCCGCCCTCGACGCCGGCTGTCGCCCCTGCCCGCCCTCGACCTCCACGCCGGCCGTCGCCCCTGCCCGCCCTCGACCTCACCGCCGCCGCCGACCTCTCCCTTGCCCGCCCTCGACCACGCCGCCGCCACCCTCTCCCCTGCCCGCCCTCGACCGCCGCCGCCCGAGCCCGAGCCCGTAAGCCTCTCCCTCTCCTCTCCCCTGCCCTCCTCTCTCTCTGTGTGATGAACCCTAGCTACTGATTATGGCATTAGCAAAATTGTTTAATTAGGGCAGTAGGAAATTATTTTTGTTGTAGTTTTAGGGCAGTACCATTTAGGGCAGTAGCAGATTTAGCAAAATTATCATCACATTTTAGGGCAGTACCATTTGTTGATGTTGTTCATGCTTGCTCGGAGCATATTTTAGCAGATTTAGCAAATTTAGGGCAGTAGTAGAGAGAGAGAGCATTTAGCAATTTTTTTAGGAAATTAGCTAGGGCAATTTTTGTGGGTATATAAATTAGCTATAAATAAAAAACAGTAGCTCCTTTCCTAGACTTTTTTAGCTATAAATAAAAAACAGTAGCAAATTTTATTAGGAAATTAGCTAGGCAATTTTTGTAGGTATATAAAATAGCTATAAATAAAAAACAGTAGCTCCCTTCCTAGACTTTTTTAGCTATAAATAAAAAACAGTAGCAAATGTTTAGTGAGGTCATTTTGCAAAGGTTTTTGGTTTTTGAAAATACCACTATTTTGCAATGTTTAGTGAGGTCATTTCACTATGTGTACTTGCTTTATATATGTGCTCCTGTGATGCTCATATGTCATTGATGTTATATGATATATGTCATTGATGTTATATGATTTCGCAATGTTGGTTGAATGTCGAAGAATATTCGAGTGGCCTATGTTTTGCCGGAATGTTGATTCATTTCCGTTCCGGCAAATTTCAGGCGCTCCATATGTCCACTTTTTAGCAAAGGTCATGCCAAAAATTTCTGTGATTTTTGGCATGACTTGTGCTAGAAACTAGGACATATGGAGTGCCCGGGATTTGCCGGAAGGGGAATGAATCAACATTCTGACCAAATATAGGCCCCTTTTTTCTCTTCATTATATCTTTTATTTACAATTGTTGAATAGGAAACATGTCTAGCCACGCCGAAGCCTGATGTCGCTTGAACTACGTCGGTATTTCCCCAAAGAGGAAGGGATGATGCAGTACAGCTACGGTAGGTATTTCCCTCAGTTATGAAACCAAGGTATCAATCCAGTAGAAGAACCAAGCAACACTATGTAAACGGTACCTGCACACAAATAACAAATACTTGCAACAAGACGATTAGGAGGAGTTGTCAATCCCTCTACGGGTAACGGTGCCAGAAATTCGCACGTTGACGGGATAAAAATTATGATAGATTGGATAGATAGATCTCGATAAAACGTGAAATAAAATAAATAGCAAAAAAAGTGCAGCAAGGTATTTTTGGGTTTTTGGTATAATAGATCTAAAAATAAAAGCAGCAAATAATAGATCGGAAAGCAAGTATGAAGAAGAATAGACCCCCGGGCCGTAGATTTTACTAGTGGCTTCTCTCGAGAAAAATAGCATACGGTGGGTAAACAAATTACTGTTGGGCAATTGATAGAACTTCAAATAATTATGACGATATCCAAGCAATGATCATTATATAGGCATCACGTCCAAGATTAGTAGACCAACTCCTGCCTGCATCTACTACTATTACTCCACACATCGACCGCTATCCAGCATGCATCTAGTGTATTAAGTTCATGGAGAAACGGAGTAATGCAATAAGAACGATGACATGATGTAGACAAGATCTATTCATGTAGGAATAGACCCCATTTTTTTATCCTTAATAGCAACGATACATACGTGTCATGTCCCCTTCTGTCACTGGGATTGAGCACCGTAAGATCGAACCCATCACAAAGCACCTCTTCCCATGGCAAGAAAAATCGATCTAGTTGGCCTAACTAAACCAAAGATTCGAAGAAGAAATACGAGGCTATAAGTAATCATGCATAAAAGAGATCAAAAGAAGACTCAAATAACTTTCATGGATAAAATAGATCTGATCATAAACTCAAAGTTCATCGGATCCCAACAAACACACCGCAAAAAGAGTTACATCAAATCGATCTCCAAGAGACCATTGTATTGAGAATCGAAAGAGAGAGAGGAAGCCATCTAGCTACTAACTACGGACCCGAAGGTCTACAATGAACTACTCACGCATCATCGGAGAGGCACCAATGAGGATGATGAACCCCTCCATGATGGTGTCTAGATTGGATCTGGTGTTTCTGGAACTTGCGGTGGCTGGAATTGTGTTTCGTCGACTCCCCTAGGGTTTTTTGGATTTTCGGGGTATTTATAGAGTAAAGAGGCGGTGCGGGAGGCCACCAAGGTGAGCACAACCCACCAGGGCGGGCCTGGGCCCCCAGGCGCGCCCAATTGGGTTGTGCCCCCCTTGGGGCACCCCTCTGGTACTTCTTCAGCCCAAGTTGTTCCTTCTGGTCCATAAAAAATCTCCAGAAAGTTTCGCTGCGTTTGGACTCCATTTGGTATTGATTTTCTGCGAAGTAAAAAACAGGAACTGGCACTATGTCAATAGGTTAGTCCCAAAAAATGATATAAATTTGCTATAAAATGATTGTAAAACATCCAAGAATGATAATATAACAGCATGGAACAAGCAAAAATTATAGATACCTTGGAGACGTATCAGCATCCCCAAGCTTAATTCCTACTCGCCCTCGAGTAGGTAAATGATAAAAACAGAATTTTTGATGTGGAATGCTGCCTAACATGTTCATCACATATTCTTTTCTTTTGTAGCATGAACATTTGGACTTTTATATGATTCAAAGCAATAGTCTAGTTTTGACATGAAGATTTCAATACTCAAGCATATCAACAAGCAACCATGTCTTTCAAAATATCAACACTAAAGCAAGTTATCCCTAGCCCAATATGCTCAATCATTGATCCATTCATGAAACAGACTCGCATATTAGCTACACCCAATGCTCAAGTATGATCATAGTGCCCCTTAGTTGGTGCTTTATAAGAGAAGACGGAGACTCAAATAAAAAAAATTACATAAAGTAAAAGGAAAGGCCCTTCGCAGAGGGAAGTAGGGATTTCTAGAGGTGCTAGAGATCAAAGCGGAAAAAGATAGAGATAAAACATTTTGGGTGGCATGCTTTTCCTGTCAACGAAAACGATCAAGTAGTTCCTAATACTTTCCATGCTAGATATATCATAGGCGGTTTCCAAACAGAAAATAAAGTTTATTCCTTTTTCCACCATACTTTCACATTCCACGGCTAGCCGTATCCACGGGTGCCGTCCATACCAACACTTTCCAAGGAATTTATTATGTGACAACATAAAGTAAATTCATTTTTCATTTCAGGACTGGGCATCCCTAATACCTTTGCCATACTCTCGTGCAATGACAAGTGAATAAACACTCATCTTGAGAATAACACATCTAGCATGGAAAAATATCAGCCACCCCCTACCGTTTCATGAGCGGTACGAGCACACAAAAGGGAAATTTATTTTGAAAATTAGAGATGGCACATACAAATTTGCTTATAATGGCACGGAAATACCATATATAGGTAGGTATAGTGGACTCATGTGGCAAAACTGGGTGTAAGGATTTTGGATGCACAAGTAGTAATCATACTTAGTACAAGTGAAGGCTAGCAAAAGATTGAGAAGCATCCAACCAAGAAACGAAAAATCACATAAGCGAGCATTAAGCATAACTAACACCTAATAATGCACCACAAGTAGGATATAATTTCATTGCATAACTATTGACTTTCGTGCTTGCATAGGGAATCACAAACCTTAACACCAATATTCTTACTAAAGCATAATTACTCATCAACATGACTCATATATTATATCATCATATCGCAAAACTATTACAAAGAATCAAGTTTATTTTGTCCAATGATCTTCATGAAAGTTTTTATTATATCCCTCTTGAATATCTATCACTTTGGGACTAATTTCATATGTTGCTTTTGATAGCTCCAACAAATCTAAGTGAAGAACATGAGCATAAAATTTTCTTATCTCAAAATAATATAAGTGAAGCATGAGAGAATTTCTTCAAAATTACTAACTCTCAAATAAATCTAAGTGAAGCATGAGAGCATTTCTTCAAAAATATTAAAGCACACCATGCTCAAAAAGATATAAGTGAAGCACTAGAGCAATTCCATAGCTCAAAAAAAATTAAGTGAAGCACATAGAGCAATTCTAACAAATCATAGCATAATTTTGGCTCTCTTAAATAGGTGTGTTCAGCAAGGATAGATGACACAAACTAAAAAGCAAAACAAGCAAAGACTCATATAACACAAGTCGCTCCAAGCAAAACTCATGATATGTGACGAATAAAAATATAGCTCCAAGTAAAATACCGATGGTCGTTAGAAGAAAGAGGGGATGCCACTCGAGGGCATCCCCAAGCTTAGTTGCTTGTTTCTCTTTGGATAATGGCTTGGGGTGCCATGGGGCAACCCCAAGCTTAGGCTCTTCTTACTCCTTATTCCTTCATCCATCGTGATCTCACCCAAAACTTGAAAACTTCAATCACACAAAACTCAACAAAACCTTCGTGAGATCCGTTAGTATAGGAAAACCAATCTTTACTTTAAGTACAGTAGAAAACCCATTAAAATTTTGTTATTGCATTATATCTACTGCATTCTAAATTTACCATGCCTTATACCCCCCGATACAAACCATAGATTCATCAAAATAAGCACACAATGCAAAGAAAACAGAATCTGTCAAAGATGCGAATTGTTCTCATACTTATGTAACTCCAAAAATTCTAAAAATTATGACAACAGAGGAAATTTGTATATAAATATTTTGTAAAAAAAATCAGAATTTTTTGGTCCCTTCTGTGATTTTACACAATTATTTTACTGGACACAAAAGTTTCTGTTTTTCAACAAGATCAAATCAACTATCACCAAAGCTATCCCAAAGGCTTTACTTGGCACAAACACTAATTAAAACATAAAAAACACAATCATAATAGAGGCATAATTGTGCAAACACTCAAGAACAGAAAGAAAAAGGCAAAAATAAATTTTATTCATTGGGTTGCCTCCCAACAAGCGCTATAGTTTTACGCCCCTAGCTAGGCATAAAGCATAGATCTAAGTATTGTCATCTTTGTATCTAGATCCATAGGATGCCCTCATGATTGATTCATATGGAGGCTTAATTCTTGTTCTAGGGAAGTGTTCCATACCCTTCCTTAGTGGAAATTGAAATTTAATATTGCCCTCTTTCATACCAATCACGGCACCAATAGTTCATAAAAACGGTCTACCAAGTATAATTGGACAAGACGGATTGCAATCAATATCAAGAACAATAAAATCTATGGGCACATAATTCCTATTTGCAAGAATAATAACATCATTAATTCTTCCCATAGGCTTTTTAATAGTAGAATCCGCCAAGTGCAAGTTTAAAGAACACTCTTCAATATTGGTAAGACCAAGCACATCACATAAAGATTTCGGAATTATGGAAACACTAGCACCCAAGTCACATAAAGCAAAACACTCATAATTTTTAATCTTGAATTTGATAGTAGGTTCCCATTCATCATGTAATTTTCTAGGAATTGAGATCTCTAATTCCAACTTTTCTTCCAAAGCTTTCATCATGGCATCTACGATATGTTTAGTAAAAGCTTTATTTTGTGCATAGGCATGGGGTGAATTAATCATGGATTGCAACAAAGAAATACAATCAATCAAAGAGCAATTATCATAATTAAATTCTCTGTAATCCAAAAGAGTGGGCATATCACTAGTTAAAGTTTTGACTTCTCTAAACCCACTTTTATCAATTTTTTCAACAAGATTTTCACCCTCAAATTATCGGGACGCCTTCTAGCTAAAGTTGACTCTTCTTCAGTCCCTTTATCATCAATCTTAATTTTACTAAACAAGGAATCAATAGAAGAAACACTAATCATTTTAAGATCTCCATGATTTTTGTGAAGGCAATCACTAGAAAACGCTTTTTCTAAAAATTCTCTTTTAGCTCTAAGCATAGCGGTTCTTTTCTTACTTTCATCCATATAAACATATAAAGCTTTAAGTGATTCCTCAACCTTAGGCACAAAAATTTTCAACTTGAGATTTTCTACATCGTGAGAAATTCTATCAATGCTTCTAGACATATCATCAATCTTATTCAACTTTTCTTCTATCGTAGTATTGAAAACCTTTTGAGCATTGATAATTTTTTTAATATTATTCTCAAGATCAGAGGTGTTCCTATTATTATTATAAGAAGGATTACCATAGGAATTACCATAATTATTAGAGGAATTTCTAGGAAAAGGCCTAGGATTAAAATTACCTCTATAAGCATTGTTATTAAAATTGTTTCGAGAGACAAAATTCACATCTACGGCATCACTATTTTGCTCAATCAAAGTAGACAAAGGCACATCATTAAGATCAATAGGAGCATTTTTACTAGAAACCAACTTCATAAGAGCATCAATATTTTCACTCAAAGAATTTATTTCTTCAACTAAATTGACTTTTTTACTAGTAGGAGCTCTTTCAGTATGCCATTGTGAATAATTTGCCATAATATTATCAAGCAATTTAGTAGCTTCACCCAAAGTAATTTCCATAAAAGTACCACCCGCGGCGGAATCTAAAAGATTTCTAGAAACAAAATTCAATCCCACATAAAAATTTTGTATGATCATCCAAAGATTTAAACCATGTGTAGGACAATTTCTTAGCATCAATTTCATTCTTTCCCAAGATTGTGCAACATGTTCATGCTCAAGTTGCTTAAAATTCATGATTTGAGTTCTAAGGGAAATAATTTTCGCGGGCGGAAAATACTTAGTAATGAAAGCAGCTTTGCATTTATCCCAAGAATCGATACTATTGCGAGGCAAAGAAGAAAACCAAATTTTTGCACGATATCGCAAAGAAAACAGAAATAATTTCAACTTCACAATATTATTGCCCACATCCTTTTTCTTTTGCATATCGCATAATTCTACGAATGTGTTTAGATGGGATGCGGCATCCTCATTAGGAGTACCAGAAAACTGATCTTTCATAACAAGATTCAACAAAGCGGCATTAATATCACAAGATTCCGTACTAGTGGCGGGAGGAGCAATCGGAGTGCTAATAAAATCATTATTATTGGTATTGGAAAAATCACACAACTAGGTGTTCTCTTGAGTCATCGTGACTACGCAAACAAGATTGCACACAAAAACAGATCTGACGAGAAAACGGCGAACGAAAAAGAGGGCGAATAAAACGGCAAATTTTTGTGAAGTGGGGAAGATAAAAACGAGAGACAAATGGCAAATAATGTAAATTGCAAGGAGATGAGATTTGTGATTAGGAACCTGATAGATGTTGATGATGTCTCCCCGGCAATGGCGCCAGAAATTCCTTTTGATGTCGCTTGAACTACGTCGGTATTTCCCCAAAGAGGAAGGGATGATGCAGTACAGCTACGATAGGTATTTTCCTCAGTTATGAAATCAAGGTATCAATCCAGTAGGAGAACCAAGCAACACTATGTAAATGGTGCCTGCACACAAATAACAAATACTTGCAACCCAACGATTAGGAGGGGTTGTCAATCCCTCTACGGGTAACGGTGCCAGAAATTCCCACGTTAACGGGATAAAAATTATGATAGATTGGATAGATAGATCTCGATAAAATGCGAAATAAAATAAATAGCAAAAAAAGTGCAGCAAGGTATTTTTTGATTTTTGGTATAATAGATCTAAAAATAAAAGCGGCAAATAATAGATCGGAAAGCAAATATGAAGAAGAATAGACCCGAGGGCCGTAGATTTCACTAGTGGCTTCTCTCGAGAAAAATAGCATACGGTGGGTAAACAAATTACTGTTGGGAAATTGATAGAACTTCAAATAATTATGACAATATCCAGGCAATGATCATTATATAGGCATCACGTCCAAGATTAGTAGACCGACTCCTGCCTGCATCTACTACTATTACTCCACACATCGACCGCTATCCAGCATGCATCTAGTGTATTAAGTTCATGGAGAAACGGAGTAATGCAATAAGAACGATGACATGATGTAGGCAAGATCTATTCATGTAGGAATAGACCCCATCTTGTTATCCTTAATAGCAACGATACATACGTGTCATGTCCCCTTCTGTCACTGGGATTGAGCACCGTACGATCGAACCCATCACAAAGCACCTCTTCCCATGGCAAGAAAAATCGATCTAGTTGGCCTAACTAAACCAAAGATTCGAAGAAGAAATACGAGGCTATAAGTAATCATGCATATAAGAGATCAAAAGAAGACTCAAATAACTTTCATGGATAAAATAGATCTGATCATAAACTCAAAGTTCATCGGATCCCAACAAACACACCGCAAAAAGAGTTACATCAAATAGATCTCCAAGAGACCATTGTATTGAGAATCAAAAGAGAGAGAGGAAGCCATCTAGCTACTAACTACGGACCCGAAGGTCTACAATGAACTACTCACGCATCATCGGAGAGGCACCAATGAGGATGATGAACCCCTCCGTGATGGTGTCTAGATTGGATCTGGTGTTTCTGGAACTTGCGGCGGCTGGAATTGTGTTTCGTCGACTCCCCTAGGGTTTTTGGATTTTCGGGGTATTTATAGAGCAAAGAGGCGGTGCGGGAGGCCACCGAGGTGGGCACAACCCACCATGGCGTGCCTGGGGGCCCAGGCGTGCCCAGGTGGGTTGTGCCCCCCTCGGGGCACCCCTCTGGTACTTCTTCGTCCCAAGTTGTTCCTTCTGGTCCATAAAAAATCTCCAAAAAGTTTTGCTGTGTTTGGACTCCGTTTGGTATTGATTTTCTGTGAAGTAAAAAAACAAGGAAAAAATAGGAACTGGCACTGGGCACTATGTCAATAGGTTAGTCCCAAAAAATGATATAAAGTTGCTATAAAATGATTGTAAAACATCCAAGAATGATAATATAATCTCATGGAACAAGCAAAAAATTATAGATACATTGGAGACGTATCAAAGCCGGGGGTTCTGGTCGCCTCGAAGAAGACCCCGTCAAGGCAGCAAATCATTATTTTGATTACCTGGACGAACACCAGTTGCGGGTGCAGGGTGGCGGCAGTGGCACCAACCCCGACACCGACACCGGCACCGGCACCAACACCACCCCCGAGACCGGCAACGATGTTGTCATAGCCGGCAAAGCACCGAAGCGGAAGAGGACACGAAAACCAAACGAGCTCGGCATCGGACAATTTGTGGTCACGGCGATGCACCCCAAGGAATTAGAGCCAACAGCGCCAGAGGAAGCGCGCTCGTGCTGGGGCAATCAACTAGGATGCATCCTCAGGGAAACCGCCAACATCAACGACGAGAAGTTAAATAAGATACCACATATGGAGTACATGCTCCTAAAGAAGTTGCACAATAGGTTCCTGTTCCCCGGCCGGGATGAAAGCAAAGAGCCGTGGGACGACGAACCCATGACAAAGATAAACAGCAAGGTGATGGTGACGTTCACCAATGACTTGTCCGCCTGGAAAGTTAGGGTGAAAAAAGAGATTGCGAAGAATGAACTGTGGTCCAAGATTCATGCTGACAATCCGTCACTAAAGGAAGAGGACTTTGAAAAATTCAAGGAGACTTGCGCTAAAGAAGAAGTCAAGCAAAGGTCGGAGAAAATGAAGGCACTCCAGGCCAGGAACACGCCTCCCCACCGCCTCGGAAGCCGTGGTTACGAGGGGAAGAGGCACGTATGGGCCAAGGAGGACGCCGAACGTGAAAGTCACGGAATCCCAGACCCCTTGGCGGAGTTCACCGACCCGCAGGAGCATGACTGGATCAGGGCCCGGTACAAGTGGGACCACGTCAATAAGAACTTTCACAAGGACCCGAACACGAGGGAGTTCATGAGACTTCTGGTAATTGTTATATTACCACCTTATTATATTAGCTTCCAATCAATTCGACTACAAGTTTTGTCATATTTGTAAACCATCCACGTTCCTTTTGCAAAAAGAGAAGCACCAAAAGGCAGCCGAAAGCGACGAGTCATCACAGTCATCGGCGAGGCCCAAGTGGGACACCCCTTTCAACCGGGCCCTGAACATACTGAAAAAGGTCCCGGAGGACAAACCGCCGTCGTATGGACGTGTGCATGGCGTCGGAGATGGCGCCTCGTGGAAGACGTGCTACCACGAGAAGCCAGAGGAAAGAAGGCAGAGACGGTTGCTTACTCAACAGACCATCAACGAGAAGGCCGCGATTGCGGTCAATAAGACCAAAGCTAAGACCAAAGAAGAGTTGGTCGGGGTAGTCAATGCAGCGGTCAATGCAGCGGTAGCTGGCGTCACGACTGACTTCCAATCTTCCATTATTACCAGCTTGATTCCGGCAATTATCGATTGGTCGAAGAGCAATCCAGATAAAGGGCCAGCGGACTTTCCCCTTCCCAGCTACGTCGGGAGCAATTCGGTGAACATCAGACCTCCAGCACCTGATCACGCAACCGCACAAGGTCCCCCTCCTGTTCATAGCAGCCCGACCTCCGTCTCTGGCATGCTCGGCGGGGCTTCGTCATTGGCTGAGCTCGACGCCCTCACGGTAATTACGCATCATACCCTTTTTACCAGCATGTCTATAGTCTTCCGTTTCAGTTGCCTTTCGGATGTTTGACATCGCAGACATGTCTTCGTAGGCCGACGAAACCCCGTGCACCCTACTGTATGACATCAATGGCCAGAAGGTGGGCGTGGGAAAGGCAACGATCGTGAAGCCGAAGGACCGCATGTTCCACAACCGAGAGATGCCCCATGGCGTCTTCAAGGTTAACGTGGCCAGTGTCAAAGCGGGCTTCGAGGATTTGCCTCCTCCGGTAGCAGTCGATGACGATGAGACCCCTAAATGGATTGGCACATGCAAGAGCTGGTTCTTGCCTTGGCCGAAGACTCTTCTTCGTGTCGAGGCGCCCGGTAGCACACCAACAACAGCTCCTCAAGAAGGTATGAACACCACCCCACCTACCAAATTACCTGCACCTGTCGTGGCGGGTGATAGCGGACGACGCGAGGGAGAGCCTCCATTAGTGCCAGATGACCTTACCCCCGTCGAAGAAGCAAATGCTGATACTGTCATGGAGGAGGAGGATGATGACCCTCTCAAGTATATCAATACCGCCTATGACGATGGAGGATTGATGGCTCGGGACTATGACTCAGGCTATGAGCGTGGAGATGACTTGATGATGCCTGATTTGCCGGAGCCGGAACGTCCTAAGGCGGAATGCAAAAAGTCTCTCTTCATGCGATCCTCGCAGGAGACGCCTCGCGATGCCGCCTCTACCCAGCAACAACCTGAGGGTCGTCCAGTGATTAGCCCGACGACACTGGGGGTGGTGGTTAGGGAAGGTATGGTGGGCTCACTACCGCCACCCACCAAGAAGCAAAGGAGGAGACCGGACAAGAAAGGCCCTAAAGGCGCCAGAGCTGCTTCAAGCAGCCAGCCGCCTCTGAAGCCCCGGGAGGTAGACAGAATACCTATCGAAGGTGCGGAGCGTTTCCATGTCGCCGGCCACCTGATCCTACCTCCAAAAGCTCTAGAGCACATACTGAACAATGATCTAAGGAGACTTCATGAAGATGTGCTGGCCAGAGAGAAAAGCCTTCTCATCTCGGAAAAACCAGGATACCCGCTTTATGCGGCTCAGGTGCCGGCGGGAAGTTGTACGTCGACAGATGGCCCGCGGATAAGTTCATCCTGCGATTTGACTACATCTATGACATGTTCCACATGACCAAGCTGGATTTTTAGTTCATCCGCATGTATGCGTTGTATCTCAACTACATCATCAGGCGCGAGAACATAAAATATATCTGCGTTGCGGACCCGTACTATATGCACGAGAGCTTCTTGGCAGTCTGCAAAGAGCACCGTGACTATGCGAGCAAGTACATCGGCGAGTTCATGATCGCTAATAAGGACAAGGAAACGATTCTCCTGCCTTATCGTCCCACGTAAGTCATCCGTGGATATCCTTTCATAAGTTTTAATCATTCCTTTGCAAGCATGAAGGCCAATTTGAGGTGTACTTATTTTGCGCAGCGGTGGGGGGGGGGGGTGCCGTCCTCATCTGTCTGTACCCACAATACTCCCATGCTCTGTACTTGGGCTCATCGAAGAACATCAAGAAAAAGGATTACACGCACATAAAGAGTGTTCTCGATAGTGCCATATTTACCTTCAGCCTGTCTGGTGGAGATATCAAGGTGAAAAAGTACAGGAAGAACGGGCTGGGTTTCGGCCATAAGACCGACTTCTGCTGCATCCAGCAACCGTACACCAGTAATGCTGATGGATTCTACCTCATGCATCACATGATCGAGTACAGAAGGGATAATCAACGCCTTCGCATGTCAGCTACTTCCAACGATGCCGAGATTATCAACTAGGCCACAAGCATAGGAAGGACACCGGATCATCGAATCCGAGCTGAGTTTTATCACGTACAGTGTGAACTTGCCCAAGTGATCATGAAGGAGGTCCTCGAACTAACAGTGATGTTCTACCATGGGCCAATCACGCGGGATGATGTCTGAGCACTGCTACTCGCTCAGCGTCTGGACCTGAATCCTTTCACGAAGCTCGGGTGCTTCCTCCCTGACTATGAAGATTGGAGCAGAGACATGGAGGAGTGATTGACGATGACAATGTGTCTGTTTAGTCACTACTGTCTTCCTATGACAAAACTTTGAATTTATGCACGACAAAACTCTATGATGTAATTAAACCGTCGAACTGAACTAGCGTAGATCGCTCTAGTTAATTAGTTTGGGTATGAGAAACTTCGTTATTTATGTTTACTATAGGTTGCTTGTATTTTGCTAACTATGCCTCTTTGTGTTTCTCAAGTACATTATGTTGCATATTATCGTTGAATTCATCAACTGACGATGTAGGTACATAGATCAGAGATGGCGAAGGACTGCTACGCCGTATTCATTGGGAGGCTTCCAGGAGTGTACGGCCACTGGCCAGACGCTCAGGCCCAGGTGGACAGGTACCCAGGCGCAAGCCACAGAGGGTTCGACAGCAGAGCCGAAGCGGAAAATAGTTACTTGAGGTGGACGCTCCGGCAAGAGAGGAAGCGAAACCGGTGCCTCAAGAAGTACCACATAGTCACGCTCTTGCTCATGCTGATCGCTTTTCTCTTCTACATCTTGGTTTAGATAGAGATGATGAAACTTGTGTGTGTGTGCCATGACCATGCAGTTGCATTTTATTCGAGACATGACATGACTTGTGTATCGCTATTTTTCGAGATGTGATGATATTTGTGTTGGATGATGATGATGATGATGATGGTATGTCGAGACTACTGTATGTGTATGATATGATGAGAATAATGTATGTTTATTATGATATGATGAAACTACTGTATAGAGCATGCACAAATACATCACAAATACGTAGAGGGGAAGTAAATTTGTGAAAGCAGGAATATTAGCAGTAGCGCTGGTAGGCGTCTAGCGGCAGCGCTGGTTTAGCAGCAACGTTTGCTCTGGTCAAGCGCTACAGATAGTTAGCAGTATCGCTGGTTGAAGCAGCGCTACTGATAACCATACTTACCAGTAGCGCTGATCCGAGCAGCGCTACTGCTACAACTTAGCTGTAGCGCGTTAGCAGTAGCGCTGTCGCCAGCGCTACTGATATAGATATTTCCAGCGCTACTAGTAGGCTTTCTCCTAGTAGTGGCAGAGCACCCATCCAGCACAACACCATGGGGGCGAGGAGCAGAGTCCATATCGTCGAAGGACGGGATACGGGGAAGCAAGTGTTGGCGAGGCGTGGCCGTGGAGGTCGAGCGGCGGCTGAGCAGCCAAGGAGGGGTTGGGGCTGGGCGACAACGCTAAAACCCTAGCGCCGCTAGTTCGAGGCCGTGAGGAGGAAGGAGTGCGTGTGCCTGTGTTGTAGGCTGGCTCGTTGGGGCTGGGTTTTGGCCTTTGGCCCATGTGCGGACGATCGAGGAGCGACGAGCGAAACGCTGGCGTTGGACAAACGTACGTAATACGGGAAACGGAACGCTCCGTTTCTTTTAGGTAGTAGAGATAAAAGTGGCCTTCATTGATCAATGTTCAAAGGTACTGTACAATAGATACTTCCCAGGGCTCGCGATGAGCCAAACAAAACCATAAGTCTTTAGGCTATGTTTATGTTTGATAGCAAAGTATTGTAAAATCAAAGTATTTAAAAACTGCAGTATTTTTTTATATAGGCGCACGATACCACAATAATAATATACTGGAGTATTTGGAACTAGATGATGTCCCGCGCGTTGCTGCAGGAATCTTGCTAAAAAATTGCTAAAAGAAATGCATAAACATTGCTAAAAACAACTAAAACTAATGGGAAGCAAATGTGAGCTTAAATAATAATAAAATTGTATAAAAAGAGAAAAAATTGAATTAAGAATGTCATTTCTAACCAAAATATGAAGGGTGAACTATGTAGGTATGCTACAAGCGCTCAATATATAGTAGCAATACAAAATCTAACGCAAAACATAACTTATGACTAATATGCATGAACTGATGATGTGACACACTGCTGTATAGAGAGTAATGCAAAAACAATGTAATTTACAACGCATGCATGGCTTGCTTGTGTGGCATGATTGCATGTCTAGAAAAAATAGGCAGTGGGATGTTACTATTTAGGAATATAAGATACTGTAGACCTGTTTGGCCAGAACTTATATGTAATGTACTGCATGCGGCCTGCAACGCTGGGCGGTCTTCCGCGTCGTTAGTGGTGCTGTCCTGGGCATCAGGGGGACGTCGGCCTTTTAAAAAACTCTGGAATGAGCTGTCACCATCGAGAGGTACCAGGAGATGCACGTCGAGAGACAAGGCACGGGATTGTGCATGGAGTCGTTTTTTCAGCAAAAATGCTACACACGGATCTTTACAGCGGGCTTACGGGCTCCTTCCTCCTCACTAAACCTGCCCCCCTGATTTTCAGCTGGGTGGGGCCAGCCCTCCCCCCTTAATCTAATCACAGTGTCCCACCTCTAATCCATCCTGTAATGAGCCAGTAAAGGTTCGTGAATGTAGCATTGCCGTTTTTTCAGCGTGCTCAGTTTTGTAAAAAGGGGTCCGGGTTTTTTTCTAATACAGAGAAAAAACTACGATTTTGCAAATACTACAGTATTGAAACCACAGTTTTTAGAGGTGGCCAAACAGCTCACTATAATTAAAACTGTGGTAATCTAGAAAACTGTAGTATTTATAAAACTAGTAAGGGTGCGTTTGGGAGCCTAAGTATTTTTGTAGTTTTTAAAGAATATTGTGGTTTCTGAAAAAACCTTGGTACTCAATACTTTGAGTCGTTTGGATGAAAAAAATACTGCAGTTTAACAAACCGTGGTATCTCTTAAACTGTGGTCTTTTTGTTGTATATAAAAAAGAGGTCCCGGCCTCTTTTTAAAAAACTGAGAAACGCTGGCTGGGCGCTCTCTGAGCAGTTTTATCGAAACTGAGAAAATATATGTTTTTCATAAACTGAAGTATTTGTTGCCCATCTATTGAAATACTGAAGTTTTGGAATACTATGGTCTTCGAAAACCGGTGTTGCCAAACTAGGCATAAATGCGCACGTGCAACACACGTGTAATCTTAATCCGGCTTGAAGATATACCTGAATTTTCTATACAAAAGTAGCACCAAAAGTAATTGTCTATCTAACACCACACCAGCTAGCATGTCCATCTCTTCCTACAAATGGGTTAAAATTGTACTAAATCCGACGTAATGAATGATACAGGCAAGTAACCAGGGAAGGGGGCACATACCTTGTCCTCAAGCCGCTGAAAGACAAATCCAAAAATCAAAGCACAATCCATTCAAATCAGCTCAACTGATTAACTACCCAGCTGCTATCAAAAGCTCCATATCACTGTGTAACGTAGTCGTTTCATAGCACATCATCCAGAAGATGCCACTAATTGCACAGCCGCCGTCCCCTTCCACGGCCAACTAATTAGGCTAGTACTACATAAGATACGAACTGAGCACACCTCCAGGTCACATCTAGTCAATCAAATAAATATACTACCCAAATAAGCTTGTAGAATAGTTATGCATAAAGCAAAATATTCCACAGAAAGAGATGAAGGGTGAAAAAGGATGGACCTCGATGTAGCCGTGCTGGTTGGGGTCGAGCTCCTCCATGATCAACACCCTGTACTCCTCGACGCACTCGAGGATCTTGGTGAGTTGTTTACAGAGGCCATCAGAGAGAGGACCTGACAACACAAGAGAAATTCAGAAGCATTGAAATGACTGGTTCTGAACAAACAACATACTACGTAGCTTCAACTGTCATGACTCGTGACGGCATTCTTCTAGCTCATTTGTCAACTCTGCAACAAGTTTAGCACAATTGTCAAATTTCGTTCAGATTCCAAATTACAGACAAAAAATGAACTTTGAGATCAGATTTGATTGGAGATGTACAAGCCAAAATCTTGAGCGTTGCCAATCCAGGTCGAGTGGATCAGGCCGGTTAGGCGGCTCGCAACGTCGGAGTGAGGGCGGCGACGTTGGATGGTAGGGCAGCGGCGTTAGATGGTGGGGCGGCGTCCCCGACGGCCGGCCAAACGGTGTTAGTAGGAGGCGGCGTCCCCGACGGCCGGCCAGAAGGTGTAGTAGGAGGCGGCGGCCCACCGGCCGGCTAGGCGATGCAGGAGGAGGCGTCGTCCCCGATGGCCGACGTCCGAGGTGAGGCGATGGGTGGGCGTCCCCGATGGCCGGCCAGGAGGTGTATTAGGAGGCGGCGGCCCGCCGGCCGGCCAGGCGGTGCAGCAGGAGGCGATGGATGGGGCGTCCTTGAAGCTGTGATGGGGGCGACGGCGTGAAGGTGCGGCGGGTGGAGGCGGTTGGGGCGGATCGAGGCAGCGTACCCGATGGTGCGTGCGGCAGTTCCCCTTTCGCGTGCGGCAATTCCTTTTCTTTCGTGGGAAAGGAAGGGACCAGGAGAAAGAATCGTCTAACGCTAAATGTGTTTAGTTACTCACCATTAGAACAATAAGGACTGTTGGATTAACGCGAATGGATTGCTCAAATTTGTTGGAGCTGCCCCTTTGGATCTTTTTATATTGATATAGATACATAGAAAATATTTTATTATCAAACAGGGCCTTAGTGATAAGACGCTCCAAACTAAATTATGTGCATCTGAATTTGAAGCTCGGTTTTCGTGGACGAAGACCGCCTCCTCGAATTCACTCTTCCTTTCTTGTCCTAAGAGCATCTACACATGTTATGGGCAAATCCGGCCCCTCAAACGCCCGCGGACGTGCCCGGGCGCGTCCGTGGACACTGACCGGTCACGCCTTTGATTCTACAACGGAACACCTTAAATTAGAAACCTCAAATCCATATCATTACATGTAACGTGAAACCTAATCTAACTGGAGCTCGCCTGGTTCTGCCGTAGCCATGTCCGGCGGCCGGCTGCGCTTCCCAGAGTGTTGGTCCGGTTGCCGGCAAGGTAGAGTAGGGATGGGACACGAGCCGGCTCACGGGACTCAAGGCGCCGCCGTCTCCCATGCCATACTCTTCCTCGTTGGAGCCCGTAACCCGGACGATGCCGGTGGACGTTAGATCGGTGATGGATCCATCCTGGGACGAGCCGGCGACGTCCACCACGATGTGGTTGCGGCACCCAGACTGCTGCACCATACGTGGCGCCGGAGAATGCGACTCCACCTCGCCGATGTCCTCCTCCGCGAGGGCTGCTGCCACCTCCCGCGCCCGCTTCCTCGCATGGCGGGCACACCCTGCCATGTTCTCATCGGACGAGGCCTATGGTGCGTCTCGATGCTTGGCGCGCCAACGGAGGGGCTGCATCCGCCACCGCGTTCGGAAGCCAGACGGCCCGCACCGCCTCCGGCGAGACAGTGGCGGCACACCTAGCGCCGGATCCATGCGTCATTTGGGCAGACGCAATGGATTCCCGACGGAAGGAGTCCGAGCGTTGCCGGCCACGGGCCTCCTCGCGGGAGTGGCGGAGCGCAAGCCGAACGGCCATCTCCTCCTCGGAGTCGCGTGGGATGAGCTCGGGGTCGATTGATCTGGAGGTGAAGGACTCGGATCCGCTGCCCGCCATGCCGGAGCCGGCCGAAAAATCGTCGAAGGTGAGCTTGAATGGCGGAGGAAGTAGGGGGAGTGGAGTGTGGAGTGGCTAGGGTTTGGTCCGACCAGTGGATGGGGACGAATATATATGGGGTCGGGTGGGCTAGCGTGGGCCGGGTCCGACGTGACGGTCCCACCCGGGCGCCTCCATATCCACCCCATATTTGGGCTGGATATGAGGGGTGCCGGTCAACCCGCGCGTTTGAGGCCCATTTGAGGCCCCCGGTTGGATCGAAATTTCGTGACCGGTCAGTGACCGGGCGGCTCGCACGGACGTTTGAGGAGGGTTTGGAGTGCCCTGCTGTAGATGCTCTAACTAATCACCAAGCTATAATGGTCAAGTTCGTCTTCGTTGGCTAATTGAAATTTAATGTAGACGGAGGTGTAGCGAAGGTGCAAGCGAAGGGAGCGTCGGTGGTTGTGTTGCAGAAAAGTTGAAGGCCGGGAAGTTTCAAGGCCCATCAGCTCGTATGTTTGATAATCTAACTCATCCTGCAACGTTAGAGGCATAGGCGTATTGTGAAGCTTTGGCACTTGCAAAGGATCTTCAGGCACGGAAAAATTGCTACCTTTACATGGATGATGGATCATGAACATCATGTCATGTGTAGTTGGGCAATAATACCCAGGTGATGGTTTTTTTAGCGCGAGTGCTATCTCTCGCATTAAGCGTGACCGAAACACCTCTCGCTGCAAGAGTCTACAGTAACAGGTCGGCCCACTCTCGTACGCTTGAAAGAAAACAGTGTACAAAAAGGAGTGCCAAGGTGATTCGAACCTTGGTATCTTGGAGAGTGCTCTTCATCGGCGCCCTCTGCGCCGCGTAAGGTAGCTGGCGCTCGAAGGAGCGCGGTAGTGGGCCGGCCCAGCAACGATCGCGCTGGATGTTCAAAAAACAAACAGCCAGAAAAATATATAGCACGAGGGATTCGAACCCACATGCTTTTGCTGACGGACCTGGCGCTTCAACCACTGCACCAGGATAACATTGTTGTGTTATGTACGAAAACAGTTCTATTTTACTCATGTTTCAGCCCCAGTACAAATTATTTGGAAAAAGGGAACGAAAATTTGAACAAGAATTCGTGAATTTTAAAACAGTTCATCGATTTTTACAAAAGTTCACGGATTTCAAAGAAATGTTCACAAAAAAAATTCATCAATTTTTTTAAAAAAGTTCACGGATTTGAAAAAAGTTCAGCGATTTTGATAAAGAAAAGTTCACGGATTTGAAATAAGTTCATCACTTTTGATAAAAAAAAAGTTCATGAATTTGAAAGAAGTTCATCGAGTTTGAAAAAAAGTTCATCGAGTTTGAACAAAGTTGAGAAAAAGTTAATCCAGTTTGAAAAAAGTTCATCGAGTTTGAAAAAAGTTCAACAAGATTGAAAAAAAGTTCACCGAGTTTCAGAAAAGTTCATCGAGTTTGAAAAAAAGTTCATCGAGCTGCAAAAAAGTTCATCGAGTTTGAACGAAGTTGAGAAAAAAGTTAATCCAGTTTGAAAAAAGTTCATCGAGTTTCGAAAAAGTTCACCGAGATTGAGAATAAGTTCACGAATTTCAGAAAAGTTCATCGAATTTGAGAAAAAGTTCACCAAATTTGAAATATAAATTTCATCGAAATTGACAAAAAGTTTGTCAATCGAACCAGGAAGAAAGAAAAAGGGAAGGAAAGAAGAAAAATGGAAGATGAAAACAGAAAAAAAAAGAAAAGTACAAGGAAGAAAAGAACGAGAAAGATAAATGTAATCACATTAGGCTTGTGGTGTGGTGGTTACTGTAGTGTATGATGAAGCAGGCGGTTGGCTGTTCGAATCCCAGTGCACCCACTTTTCTTTTGCTTTGCGTTTTCAAAAACAGAAATAAGGTAAAAAGGGCCGGCCCATATAGCATCGATGGAGATGATGGGGTGTGCGCCCGCTACGAACTGGCCTATACTCGGGAGAGCAACTAGTTAACCAGCGCTCCTTCGGGAGCCTCGCAACGATCAGCGCCACTTGGCGCGCTCCCAGCCGCCCCGCCACATGTCGCGCTCCGGACGCTTCCTCCGGATTTTATTTTTTTTATTTTTCCGCACGCGTTTTCGGCTTTTTAAACGTTTTTTTTTATTTTTTTTACGTTTCGGTTTTCCACCGGTCTTCCTAAACTTTTGGACCAAAAAAATTTTTTGCCCGAAAAAACATGTTTACTTTTTTTTCCCTTTCACGAGAGTCACGGTTTTGCTTCCGCGAGAGGCACGGTTTTGCTTTCGCGAGAGTCAAGGTCGTGCCTCTCGGAAACGAAAAAAAATGCGTTTTCTGTTTTTTTTCCTTCCGCGAGAGGCACGGTTTCGCTTCCGAGAGAGGCACGGTTGTGCTTTCATGAGAGTCACGGTCGTGCCTCTCGGAAACGAAAAAAACGTGTTTTTTTTTTTTCCTTTCGCGAGAGGTACGGTTTTGCTTCCGCGAGAGGCACGGTTTTGCTTTCACGAGAGGCACGGCCGTGCCTCTCGGAAATAAAAAAAAATGCGTTTTCTTTTTTTTCGTTCGTGAGAGGCAGAGGCACGGTTTTGCTTCCGCGAGAGCCACGGCCGTGCCTCATCAGAAACGAAAAAAAAAACGCGTTTTCTCTTTTTCTTTTTCCTTCCGCGAGAGGCACGGTTTTGCTTCCGTGAGAGGCACGCTTGTGATTTTGCGAGAGGCACGAGCGTGCCTTTTTCGGAAAGGGAAAAAACCCGTGCTCACGGTTCGGTTTTTTAGTCCGGTTTTTTTCGTCTGGTTTTTTCATGAAAAAAAAGTTCGTCAAAACCTATTAATATGGGATCTAGTTTTGAAGATCTCGATGCGAGGAATCCAACGGTGAAAACGGTTCAAGATTTGGACGCACGGTTTAAGAGATAAAACATTTTGAATAAACGAATCTACGAAAAAAGGGAAAACTCCCAGGTTGCGACAAGTGGCGAACATGCAGCGTGCCACTTGTCGCAACCTGGAAAGGTGGGAGTGATCTTTGCAAGGAGTACTCTTAACTAGTGATTTCGTATATTCGGCGCTTAAGGCGCCGAATAGGATTTGGCTATCTTGGATGAGAGCTCGTATACAAGGAAAATCCTATACGCCGCTCGCTGCGTCGTAATGTCGACGCTTCGCACAGGGGGTGCAGGAGCGAACGACACAGTGTGCCGGCCCAACAGCTACCGAAGCTTTTTGCTTCTTCTTTTCGTTTTTAGTCATTTCTGTTTCTTTTTTCTTTTCTTTTTTCGTTTTTTGTCTTTCTTCTCTTTCTTTGGTTTGTTATTTATTTTTATTTTTCTTTTCTCCTCTTTTTTTTCAAAATATTCAAATTTTGTTTGTGTTTCCATAAAATGTTCAGTTTTAGAAAAAAATTCTCAAAATTCAAAAATTATTCTCGATACACAAAAAAGTTCAAAACTTTCAAAATTTATATAATGTACCAGATTTCAAATTTTTTCTAACATTTTCAAAAAATGTTTGCACCTCCAAATTTGTTTGGGATTTTTCAAATTTGTTTTCTGTTTCAAAAATTGTTCTCAATATTCAAAAAATGTTCGTGCTTTAAGAAATTGTTCACGCTTCCAAATTAGTTCTCCGTTTCAAAATTTGTTCTCAAGATTCAAAAAAATGTTCATGCTTTAAAAAAATATTCTCTCTATCAAAATTTGTTCTCAAGATTAAAAGAATGTTCGTGCTTTAAAAAATGTTCATGTTTAAATTTTGTTCTCAATTTCAAAATTTTGTTCTCTAAATTCAAAAAATGTTCAGGATTTTAAAATTTAGTTAGAAATTTAAAAAATACTTCAGAAATTTTCACAATTTGGTCGTGTTTGTCAAGATTGTTCGCAAATACAATTAAAAAATATTCAAAAAATTTCAAAATGTTCTGGTTTTCAATTTATTTTTCTCTTTTTTAAAAATGTTTGAGATTCCAAAAAATGTTCTAATTTCCTTTCACAAATTTGAAAGTGTTCGCATTTTTCAAAAATTATTCGCAATTTTAAATAATGTTGTTGTTTTCAATTTTGTTCCTTTTTATCTCCAAAAAATGTTTGCATTTTCACACAATGTTCTAATTTTAAATTTTGTTCACAAATTATAAATGGTTGCATTATTAAAAATATTTACTTTTCCCAAACAGAAAGTAACATTTGAATTTTTTTTTAAATTGTGGCCTTTTTCGCGGCTTATATTTCATATATGCCGGGCTCCCTTTTTTGACATGAAATCTCAGGAATTACAGTGGCTAGCTGCTTGTTTGCCTGGAGCAAGGTAGCGTGTTCGATCCCTCACTCACACTTTAGTTCATTGTAGTTTAGCGAACTGGTATTTTTAGTTTTGTCGCTACTGTTAGTTTCTTTTAGGTTTGTGTTGCCAATTTAGCATAAGAACTAGCTAGTCCTAGTGGCTAGCTCGGTGCATACATCAATAGGAAGACGTGGGTTCAATTCCCAGCGGCTGCAATCCTTTCCGTGATTTTTTACCTCGCGCCTTTTTTACCTCGCGGACGTGGTGCTCCCGCAACATGGGCCGGCCCAGGTGAGCTGATCCTGTGCGAAGTGCCGACTCCTTGCTGCAACGAGCGGCGTATAGGAGCTCCCCGTATACAGCACGCTCGGGAGACGCAGTGCCCACCCCTCGCTCGCCCATTTGGGTCGGCCCATGAGCGGCTGTCGGGAGCCCACTATTTTCTTTTTTTTTCTTCCATTTTTGTTTTTTCTTATTTAAAAAATTCGGGATTTCTAAATAGTTCTAAAATTAAAAAAATGCGAAGTTTGAAAAAGTTTGTAGAGCCAAAAAATGTCCCTGAATTTAAATAATGTTCACAAATTTGAAAAAATGTTCATGATTTAAAAAATGGTTGGTGAATTTGGATATTGATGAAGCTTTTTTATCAGCTGAACAATTTTTGAAATTGATGACATTTTTTGTAATTGATGAAAAAATTCTTAATTCAAGAATATTTTTTGAAAAATCAGATGAAATTTTTAAAGAATGAATGAAAATTTCATGAATATGATGAACATTTTCAAAAATAATGCTGAACAAATTTTGAAAATGATGAATATTTTTTTAGTTAGATGAACATTTTTATAAAACAATTGATGAAAATTTTTAAATTCAATGAACATTTTTAGAAATCGAAGAACAAATTTTGAATATGATGAACATTTTTCAAAAATGATGAACAAATTTCAAATTGGTGAACAGTTTTTAATTTGATGAACAAATTTTGAATTTGATGAAAAAAGTTAAATCCCGTTGAACAAAAAATGAATTCGATGAACATTTTCTGAATTCATTCACATTTTTTTACATCGATGAACATTTTTTGAATTCAATGAACAAAAAAATGTTCGCGAATTTGAAAAGAAAGCTCGCAAAAACATTAAAAATATTAAGGATGAGAGAAAAGAAAATGGAAAACGGAAAAAATAAAAATAAAAATGGAAAATGGAAAAAGAAAGAAGGAAAAATGAAGCGAAACAAACGTAAACTGGGCCCAGCCCATACGACATCCAGCGCGCGAGGGGGGGCTGCGGGCGCGGTTGCTCGGCGTCGCCCTACGCGCCGAATAGGAAGCGCCCTCCTGGACGATTTGGCCCAGGTTTAACATTTTTCAAATACAAGATTAACATTTTCTAATACATGGTTAACATTGTTTGATGCACATTTAACATTTTTCAAATATTTGATTAACATTTTAGAAATGCAATTTTAGTATTTTTTAAACACATGGTCAATATTTTTTATAATCACATTTAACATTTGTCAAATGCTTGATTAACATTTTTTATTCACTTGGTCAACATTTTTGTATACATCATCAAATTTTTCCATCAATTTTTAAATACATGGTCAACATTTTTCTATACTCTTTTAACATTTTGCAAATGCTTGATTAACATTTTTCAAATACATGTTCAATTTTTTTTCAAATGCTTGATTAACATTTTTATATACATAATCTAAAAATTCATCATTTTTTTAATACATTGTCCATATTTTTTTACACACATTTAACATTTTTCAAATGCTTGCTTAACATTTTTCAAATGCTTGAATAATTTTTTTTCTTAAATACATGAACAAATTGTTTCATACACATATTTTTCTACACATTTTTCGTATACGTGATAATATTTTCTCTATACACATTTAACATTTTTCAAATGCTTGGTCAAAATTTTTAAAATGTTTATGTAGAGTTATTTTTGTAATATATTTATTTAAAATATTTGGAAGTATAAAGAAAAATGAAAAAAAGAGCAAAAACAAAAACGAAAAACGTGAAAAACAAAACAAAACAAAAAACAGGGTCATTGTTTCCCGCGCTCCTGGGCCGGCCCAACTGGCGCACCCTTCAATGGGTGGTTCCCTCTGTCTCGCTGAATATAAGACATAGGGGCGCCCCAGGGGAAGGTTTTTTAGCGGAAGTTGTGTTTGGTATATCCTATTTGGGCCAAATATAGTACAAATTGTAAAATGCGCACACCCCCTCCAATAGTTTATACTGGGTCGGCCCATATAGGGAGGCACTACTGAACTCCCTTTTAGCAGGTCTTCTCGACTGACTGCCCTATACGTTACTAGCAGTGTCTTTTCCCTCTAGCTGGGGTTTACTTTCTCTCGTCGCCGCCGGCGATGTTGAGAATTTTGTCCTCCTTCGTTTGGGCCAAATATAGTACAATCTGCATACTTGTAGCACTAGTTTGCCGCGACCACAATGGAGTATATATAGGGTCTTCTGCTATGGTCTTTCAGGGTGTTAACGACTTAGTGATATTGGAAACTTTCGCCTGCAGGGAGTCGTTGGCACTTGCGGAGGACCCAACATTCAGAATATCATGGTGAATATCATGGGGGCATCAAACTGTCAGGGAGTGGTGAACGATATTAACCAGGAAATAGGAGGTCCTCACGCAGCTATCATCATACATGAAAAAATAGATTGCAAAGCTACTTTTCAGTTTTGTAATTTTATTCACGAGCGTAGAAACTTCAACTTTGAGGCTCATAATCTCGCCAAATTCTCTTGTAACCTAAGAATAGGTAGACATGTTTGTTTGAGCAATCCTCATGATCCAACTATAGTACCTATGAACATTGTTATGAATCAATAAACTTGGCGAGATTTCTCAAAAGAAAAAGCAGGTATTTTCTCTGGTTTTGCTACAAGGTGTGTATGGGACACCACCTCAATGCGCCAGGCCAAGGTTTCCACCACAGCACAGAATACACACGGTACAATACAATACAGTGTATCCGTGTTTTTTGTTTTATTTTATATTTCGAAAATATTTTAAAGACATATATTCCAAAAATATAATTCTTTAAAAAAATTAAACTATGAATTATACAAAATTTAGTGCAGTGTAAAAAACTTTTAGTGTTTTTTTAAAGTTGATTGCATTCAAGAAAATAGTGATATCTAAACATGTTCACACTTTTTCTTAAATGCACGTGTTATACAATGTAAAAAAGTTGTCGGTGTAATTCAAAAATATGTTTCGTACAATTTGAAAAATATACGTTACATGTTTTAAAACGTTCACAGGTTTCAAATATATGTTTGTTACATTTAAAAAATGTACAATGTAAAAAAGTGTCTGCATATTGTTATTCATGCCATTGAAAGGACTGTATGCTATAATTTTTTAAAATGTTCACAATTTCAAAATTTTGTTTGTGCCATTTAGAAAATACAATTAAAAAAATGTCCTCGTAGCTTTAGAAAATGTTTCGTATCATTCAAAAAATATTTTAAAATGTTTAACATGTATTTCAAAACTTATTAAATATGTATTTTAAAAATGTTCTATGTGTATCAAAATGTTTCGGATGTATAAAAAAATGTACAACATGTGTTGACAAAAGTAGACAGAAATTGAAAAAGAATAAAAAGGTAAAAGAGAAAAACAAAGAAAAAATGATGAAAACCATGATAACCAAGAAGGGAAACACATAGAATAAAATGAAAACAATCAAACAAAACTTTCCAAACCCACCCCTGGCAGCTACAATACTGGGGCAGTCCACTGACATCGCACCAAAGGCGAGACCAAAGCATCTCTCAATGCGGACGAGATATAGCCTCATCCCGAATAGGCGGTCTCGTTATGTTTAACAGATAATGATTCAGTATCAGGCATGTGGGTTGGCGACATTGTTAAACGAACCAATGAAATGGGCCACACAACAAATTGGATAAACCCGGCTAGTCTTCTAGTACACCTTACTTTAAAAAAACTCCCACTACAGACATTGGAAGCAGTTTCTGATAGGCTATCTCACACACTCAGATATGTGGACATGTGCTAGTCCTCCAGTTTACACATTTTCACTAACAAGGACAGGAGGCCCGAATCCTATTTGGTGCCTTCTGCAGCACTTAACGTGTACCCCTCCGTCCGAAAATACTTGTCGGAGAAATGGATAAAAATGGATGTATCTAGAACTAAAATCCGTCTAGATACATTCATTTCTCCGACAAGTATTTCCGGACGAAGGGAGTATTTTGTAGGTGGCGCCTGAAGATGTTTGAAATGGCCCGGCCCATCTAAGGTTGTAGCAGGAGAAGCTGGTCCTGGTTTTAGGAAGCTTCTGGTCAGCTTTTTTTCCTTCCGTTTTTTTTGTTCGGTTTCGAGCGGTTTTTTTATTTTTCACTTTTTTCGTTTCTATTCAAAAGCTCTACTTTTTCTCAAATTTTTTATTTCAAATTAGAGAATTATTTCAAATTTGTGAACTTCTTATTTCACGTTGTTTTTTCAAATTTGCATTTTTTATAATTTTTGAACCTTTTCCAAAATTCATGCATTTTTTAAATTTTATGAATTTTAATTTTTTTTATTTTTTCAACTTTTTAGAACTTTTCCAAATTTATGAAGTTCTAAAAAAATATGAACTTTTCCAAATTCATGAAATTATTCATTTTCACGAATTTTTTCAAACTCATGGTTTTTTTGGGTTTTTGTAAACTTTTTTTTGAAAGTCAACGCTTAATAGGCCATTGGTCAACGGTCGACCGCTTCTTTGTGAACCGATCGACAGGCGAACCATGAACCGAGCGAGCTGTTCGCTCGTTTATTGGGTCGGTCCAAGACCGGGCGGCACGGGAGCACTGTTTGCGCAACTGGCGCAGAAGGCACCATTTAGGAGCATTCGACGGGAGGGCGGGAAGATATTCAGTGACCTCAGTGGCTTATAGCAGTGGACGGATAACTCATCATGCTCGTGTTTATTCTACCAGCCTTTTACTTTTCCTTTTTAAAACCATGCAGGGGAGATGCATGTATTTATTATATGATTAAAAAAAGCTTACATCTCTAAGGATGGCAAGACTACATCCCAAGGAAAGAGGCTCTCGTACCCCTTCATCTGTGACTCTCGTGAGCACATGCCATAGGGCTTCCCTACCTCTCGTCAGTATCGCAGCCGATCTGTCGCGTCGCTTGTGGCCTCAGGGTCATGAATGCATGGTGGATCCCGGCCCTAGCCGGTACAAGGGCTCCGTTTTTAGTTGTTTTTAAAATTTTGATTAGGGTTTGTGTCCTGCTCAGGAAGATGAGGTAGCGGCTCCTTGAAGATGGAATAAGTTCTTCCTGTCTATCTTTCATCTTGGCGGTGCGTTTAGCATCGTCGAAGGGCGTGTAGAGATGTGCCTCCAGCAGATCTCGCGATACTCAGTCGGTGTTTGTTTGGTAGATTCGCTTGGACCTGGTCGTCGTTCGTTTGTGTTCGTGTGTCTGCATGTTGGATCCTTTGTATACGCTTCTCTTCATTGTCGATGGTTGCTATTCTAGTGCGTTGGTCCTGTGGGGTCTTAGCACGAGGACTTCCTGATTGCCTACTACAATAAGGTTTGCCCAGTTTGGTGATGGTGGGCGATGACGGCAACGTGCCTTCGCCATGCTCTAGTGCTTGTAGTCGTCGCTAGGCGGTCTACAGACCTGGATGTAATTTTTGTAATTTCTGATGTTCTTTGTATTGTCTTGACAGTTGATGAGTAGATCAGAAGTCCCCCCTCACCCCAAACAAAGAATGGCATGACTGATCTCGAAGAGGACACAACCAACATCCATAACCACATCTAAAGAGCCACAAAACGACCTTGGAATCATCGACACAAGCGCTAGTGACCAATGACCCGGAAAGAACACCATCAATCCTAGCTAAGAACAAAGCAGTGAAAACAAACAAGCATGGAAGTATCAACTATACACAAAATGATAGAATTAAAGGTACGACCTCATTTAGGTAAGACACATAGGCTTAATTTTTACCACTAGTTCTTCCGAGAATACTGAAATCTCCGCACATAACTAGATTTTTTTTGTTTGCAAATTCAGCTAAAAAACCATCCTTGTCCTCAATCTACGCTGGACCATACACCACAGCAAGATACTAATGAAAATCACTGCATTTCTCTTTAATCAAGGCACAATAAAGTGTTTACCACATTCAAAATTCAACATATAAAAATCCACATCATTGGTACCAAGTAGAAGACCTCCGGATCTTCTAGTAGGAGACAACTGATGCCACTGGTACCAAGTAGAAGACCTCCGGATCTTCTAGTAGGAGGCAGTTGATGTTATTTATAGCATCTATTTTCAGCAAAGCTCTTAAGCGAGGACACTGTAACATCAACAATGAAGTGAATTTCCCTTCTACTTTATTTGAAGACAATATAAAAGTTACAAAAACATATTGAAAGTTGACAGTACTAACATAGCATTTACGTACCACCAGTAGCAGAGCTAGCCCACTAGGCCAAGGTGGGCCAACAGTGAAAATTGTTCTTATAATTATTACTTTTTTCAAAAAAAATAAGCCTTGCAACGAGGGTGGCCCAATCATAGGGTGGGCCGACAGTGGGAATTGTTCTTCTAATTATTACTATTTTCAATAAAAATAAGCCTTGCAACCCAGGGTGGCCCAATCAAAGGGTGGGTCGTGGCCCACTGGGCCACCCCATCCAGGCTATGAAATTTGAAGACCAAATGTGATTCATAGCTCGAGAATAAAAAAGAGAAATCCAATTATGAAAACACAATTCAAATCTGGTGTGAATAGTACATTTATTTAGCATTGACGATCTGATTTCTTTTGCTTTATTTTGTTTCGGGTGATGTGGATCACATTGAGATGAAATCTTGAGACATCTTAACTTTTTAACCATAGTGAGAGCATCTACAGCCGGATAGGACAAATATGCCCCCTCAAACGCCAACGAACGCGCCCGGACACGTCTGCGGGCAGTGATCGGGCACTCCTCAAATCAACACAACTGCATCCAGACATCTCACACAGGATTCTCAAATCTATACAAAAGCATGCAAACTTAAAAACCTACGTACTATGTAGCTACTCCTCGTTGGAGATGTCGACAATCTCCGTGCCCGGCTCCGGGTACATGGGCGGCAGCTGGAGCTCCGACTGCTCCGCTCCGGCCTCCTTCTCCTCTATCTCCGTGTCGAGTTTGGCGAAGGGCGCGTCGGACGCCGCCTGCTCCTGTCATAGGAACTGCTGGTGGCCTCCACATAGTCCTCATTCTGGATGGACTCCAAGATGGCATGCTGCTCCGCCATCTCTGCGGCTTGGGCGACGACGAACTCTGCCTCTGCCTCCGCCATGGTGAACTGATGTCTACTACGCAACCTTCTTCTTGTAGACTCGTGTTGGGCCTCCAAGCGCAGAGTTTTGTAGGACAGTAGCAAATTTTTCTCAAGTGGATGACCTAAGGTTTATCAATCCGTGGGAGGCGTAGGATGAAGATGGTCTCTCTCAAACAACCCTGCAACCAAATAACAAAGAGTCTCTTGTGTCCCCAACACACCCAATACAATGGTAAATTGTATAGGTGCACTAGTTCGGCGAAGAGATGGTGATACAAGTGTAATATGGATGGTAGATATAGGTTTTTGTAATCTGAAAATATAAAAACAGCAAGGTAGCAAGTAACAAAAGTGAGCAAAAACGGTATTGCAATGCTTGAAAACAAGGCCTAGGATTCATACTTTCACTAGTGCAAATTCTCTCAACAATGATAACATAATTGGATCACATAACAATCCCTCAACGTGCAACAAAGAGTCACTCCAAAGTTTCTATCGGAGAACGTAGGACGAAAACGTGCATCAACCCCTATGCATAGATTACCCTAATGTCACCTCGGGAATCTGCGAGTTAAGTGCCAAAACATACATCAAGTGAATCAATATAACATCCCATTGTCACCACAGATATCCCATCGCAAGACATACATCAAGTGTTCTCAAATCCAATACTCAATCCAACATAACAAAACCTCAAAGAGCAAGACTCAATTCATCACAACAAGAGATAGAGAGGGAAGAAACACCATATGATCCAACTATAATAACAAAGCTCGTGGTACATTAAGATCATGCCAAATCAAGAACACGAGAGAGAGATCAAACACATAGCTACTAGTACATACCCTCAGCCCCGAGGGTGAACTACTCCCTCCTCGTCATGGAGACCGCCGGGATGATGAAGGTGGCCACCGGTGATGGTTTCCCCCTCCGGCAGGGTGCCAGAACGGGCTCCCGATTGGTTTTTTCTGGCTACAGAGGCTTGCGGCGGCGGAACTCCCGATCTAGGTTTCTTTCTGTGGGTTTCTGGATTTATAGGAATTTTTGGCGTCGGTTTCAAGTCAGGGGGGTCCACGAGGCAGCGGCAAGGTAGGGGGTGCGCCCGAGGGGGGCGCGCCCTCCACCCTTGTGGATGCCTCGTGGCTCCTCTGGTCCATCTCCGATACTCCGTGGGCTTCTTCTCGTCCATAAAAAATCATCATAAAGTTTCAGCTCGTTTGGACTCCGTTTGGTATTCCTTTTCTGTAAAACTCAAAAACAAGGAAAAAACAGAAACAGGCACTGGGCTCTAGGTTAATAGGTTAGTCCCAAAAATAATATAAAATAGCATATAAATGCATATAAAACATCCAAAACAGACAATATAATAGCATGGAACAATCAAAAATTATAGATACATTGGAGATGTATCAAGCATCCCCAAGCTTAATTCCTGCTCGTCTTCGAGTAGGTAAATGATAAAAACAGAATTTTTGATGTGGAATACTACCTAACATATTTATCCATGTAATTTTCTTTATTGTGGCATGAATGTTCAGATCCATAAGATCCAAAACAAAAGTTTAATATTGACATAAAACAATGATACTTCAAGCATACTAATAAAGCAATCATGTCTTCTCAAAATAACATGGCCAAGGAAAGTTATCCCTACAAAATCATATAGTTTGGCTATGCTCCATCTTCATCACACAAAGTATTAAATCATGCACAACCCCGATGACAAGCCAAGCAATTGTTTCATACTTTTGGTGTTCTCAAACTTTTTCAACTTTCATGCAATACATGAGCATGAGCCATGGATATAGCACTATAGGTGGAATAGAATATGGTGGTTGTGGAGAAGACCAAAAAGAAGGAGATAGTCTCACATCAACTAGGCGTATCAATGGGCTATGAAGATGCCCATCAATAGATATCAATGTGAGTGAGTAGGGATTGCCATGCAACGGATGCACTAGAGCTATAAGTGTATGAAAGCTCAAAAAGAAACTAAGTGGGCATGCATCCAACTCGCTTGCTCATGAAGACCTAGGGCACTTTGAGGAAGCCCATCATTGGAATATACAAGCCAAGTTCTATAATAAAAAATTCCCACTAGTATATGAAAAGTGACAAAATAGGAGATTCTCTATCATGAAGATCATGGTGCTACTTTGAAGCACAAGTGTGGAAAAAGCATAGTAGCATTGCCCATTCTCTCTTTTCTCTCATTTTTTTTATTTTGGGCTCTTTGGCCTTTTTTTTTCTTTTTTTTCTCTTTTTTTTAGTCCGGAGTCTCATCCCGACTTGTGGGGCCATAGTCTTCATCATCCTTTTCTCACATGGGACAATACTCTAATGATGATCATCACACTTTTATTTACTTACAACTCAAGAATCACAACTCGATACTTAGAACAAAAATATGACTCTATATGAATGCCTCCGGCGGTGTACCGGGATGTGCAATGTTCAAGAGAGACATGTATAAAAAATATGAATGGTGGCTTTGCCACAAATACGATGTCAACTACATGATCATGCAAAGCAATATGACAATGATGAAGCGTGTCATAATAAACGGAATGGTGGAAGTTGCATGGCAATATATCTCGGAATGGCTATGGAAATGCCATAATAGGTAGGTATGGTGGCTGTTTTGAGGAAGGTATATGATGGGTTTAATGCACCGGCGAAAGTTGCGCGGTACTAGAGAGGCTAGCAATGGTGGAAGGGTGAGAGTGCGTATAATCCATTGGACTTAACATTAGTCATAAAGAACTCACATACTTATTGCAAAAAATTATTAGCCATCAATACAAAGTACTACACGCATGCTCCTAGGGGGATAGATTGGTAGTAAAAGACCATCGCTCGTCCCCGACCGCCACTCATAAGGAAGACAATCAATAAATAAATCATGCTCCGACTTCATCACATAACGGTTCACCATACGTGCATGCTACGGGAATCACAAACTTTAACACAAGTATTTCTACCAATCCACAATTACTCACTAGCATGACTCTAATATCACCATCTTTATATCTCAAAACAATCATAAGGAATCAAACTTCTTATAGTATTCAATGCACTTTATATGAAAGTTTTTATTATATCCCTCTTGGATGCCCATCATATTAGGACTAAATTCATAACCTAAGCAAATTGCCATACTATTTAAAGACTCTCAAAATAATATAAGTGAAGCATGAGATTTCATCAATTTCTTCAAAATAAAAGCAATGCCGTGCTCTAAAAAGATATAACTGAAGCACTAGAGCAACTGACAAACTACTCCAAAAAGATATAAGTGAAGATCAATGAGTAGTCAAATAATTATGTAGCTGTGTGAGGACTCTCTCTCATTTAAAATTTTAGATCTTAATATTTTATTCAAAAATCAAGCAAAATAAAATGACATTCTAAAAATAGCACACATCATGTGAAGAAGCAAAAACTTAGGCTCAACCGATACTAACCAATGATTCTTGATGAAGAAAGATGGGATGCCTACCGGGGCATCCCCAAGCTTAGATGCTTGAGACTTCTTGAAATATTAACTAGGGATTCCTTGGGCATCCCCAAGCTTGAGCTTTTGTGTCTCCTTAATTCCTTTTATATCACGGTTTCCCTAAATCTTAAAAACTTCATACACACAAAACTCAACAAGAACTTGTGAGAAAAGTTACTATAAATCAAATGCAAAACCTTATCATTCTCTACTGTAGAAAATCACTAAAATTATTATTTAACATTTCATACTAAATGCCTCTTCATATTTAATACTCCTATCCTCAAATAGAATCATTAAACAAGCAAACATAACAGCAATCTGTCTAAACAGGATAGTCTGTAAAGAGTGCAATTGTACTCATACTTCCATAATCCAAAAATTCTGAAAAATTACCACACTGTAGAAAATTTGTTGTTACGCATTGTGTAAAAATTTCAAGATTTTACCACGTTCTGACTTTCCAGAAGAATTCATACAATGATAGAAAACTTTCTATTTTCAAAACAGCAACATATAGACTTGCAAAATAAGCATGGTAGAGACTATACTTGACACTTTTATTGAACTAAAAGATACAAAACATTACTCTAAATAACAGAAATCAAATACTAATAAAATAAAATAACGCTCCAAGCAAAACTCATATCATGTGACGAATAAAAATATAGCTCCAAGTAAGGTTACCGATAATGTTGAGGACGAATGAAGGGATGCCTTCCGGGGCATCCCCAAGCTTATTTGCTTGGATATTCCTTGAATATTACCTTGGGGTTCCTTGGGCATCCCCAAGATTAGTGTCTTGCCACTCCTTGTTCTCCTCATATCGAAATCTCACCCAAAACTTGAAAACTTCAATCACACAAAACTTAACGGAACTTCGTGAGATTGGTTAGTATGATAAAACAAATCATTCACTTTGGTACTTTCAAGACAAGATTCAAAGTTTTTCACACATGATACCTACTGTACCCTATCATCTCTACAATTTATATTGAGCAATATAAGTCATAGAAACTAGAAAACAAGCAAAATATGTATCGAAAACAGAATCTGTCAAAAACATAACAGTCTATGAATATCTGAATTAAGGTCATACTTATGTAACTCCAAATATTCTGAAAATTTAGTATAACGTAGAAAATTTGTATACCAATAAACTGTAAAAATTTCAGAAGTTTTCCACGTTCCAGTAAAAGATAAGAATTTCTGTACTGAACGCAAAAGTTTCTGTTTTTGCACAGAACCAAGTCAACTATCAACCACACTATCCCAAAGGCTTTACTTGGCACTTTATTCAAACTAAAGCTATAAAACATGATTACTACAGTAGCTTAATCATGTGAACACACAAAAACAGTAGGGATAAATATTGGGTTGTCTCCCAACAAGCGCTTTTCTTTAATGCCTTTTTAGCTAGGCATGATGATTTTAATGATGCTCACATAAAAGATAAGAATTGAAACATAACGGGAGCATAATGAAGCATATGACTAGCACATTTAAGTCTAACCCTCTTCCTATGCATAGGGATTTTGTGAGCAAACAATCTATGGGAACAAGAATCAACTAGCATAGGAAAGCAAAACAAGCATGACTTCAAGATTTTCAATACATAGAGAGGAAACTTGATATTATTGCAATTCCTACAAGCATATATTCCTCCCTCATAATAATTTTCAGTAGCATCATGAATGAATTCACCAATATAACCATCACATAAAGCATTATTTTCATGATCCACAAGCATAGAAATTTTACTACTCTCCACATAAGCAAATTTATTCTCATCAATAGTAGTGGGAGGAGCAAATTCAACAACATAGCTATCATGAGAGGCATAATCCAATTGAAAATTAAAATCATGATGACAAGCTCCATGGTTATCATTATTCTTTATAGCATACATGTCATCACAATAATCATCATAGATAGCAACTTTGTTCTCATAATCAATTGAAACCTCTTCCAAAATAGTGGATTCATCACTAAATAAAGTCATGACCTCTCCAAATCCACTTTCATAATTATCATCATAAATAGGAGGCATGCTATCATCATAATAAATATTCTCATCAAAACTTGGGGACTAAAAATATCATCTTCATCAAACATAGCATCCCCAAGCTTATGGCTTTGCATATCATTAGCATCATGGATATTCAAAGAATTCATACCAACAACATTGCAATCATGCTCATCATTCAAAGATTTTATGCCAAACAATTTATAGACTTCTTCTTCTAACACTTGAGCACAATTTTCCTTTCCATCATTTTCACGAAAGATATTAAAAAGATGAAGCAAATGCGGCAACCTCAATTCCATTTTTTGTAGTTTTCTTTTATGGACTAAACTAGTGATAAAACAAGAAACTAAAAGATTCGATTGCAAGATCTAAAGATATACCTTCAAGCACTCACCTCCCCGGCAACGGCGCCAGAAAAGAGCTTGATGTCTACTACGCAACCTTCTTCTCGTAGACTCGTGTTGGGCCTCCAAGCGCAGAGTTTTGTAGGACAGTAGCAAATTTCCCTCAAGTGGATGACCTAAGGTTTATCAATCCGTGGGAGGCGTAGGATGAAGATGTTCTCTCTCAAACAACCCTACAACCAAATAACCAAGAGTCTCTTGTGTCTCCAACACATTCAATACAATGGTAAATTGTATAGGTGCACTAGTCGGCGAATAGATGGTGATACAAGTGTAATATGGACGGTAGATATAGGTTTTTGTAATATGAAAATATAAAAACAGCAAGGTAGCAAGTAACAAAAGTGAGCAAAAACGGTATTGCAATGCTTGAAACAACGCCTAGGGTTCATACTTTCACTAGTGCAAATTCTCTCAACAATGATAACATAATTGGATCACATAACAATCCCTCAACGTGCAACAAAGAGTCACTCCAAAGTTTCTATCGGAGAACGTAGGACGAAAACATGCATCAACCCCTATGCATAGATTACCCCAATGTCACCTCGGGAATCCGCGAGTTGAGTGCCAAAACATACATCAAGTGAATCAATAGAACATCCCATTGTCACCACAGATATCCCATCGCAAGACATACATCAAGTGTTCTCAAATCCAATACTCAATCCAACATAACAAAACCTCAAAGAGCAAGACTCAAATCATCACAAAAAGAGATAGAGAGGGAAGAAACACCATATGATCCAACTATAATAACAAAGCTCGCGGTACATCAAGATCGTGCCAAATCAAGAACACGAGAGAGAGATCAAACACATAGCTACTGGTACATACCCTCAGCCCCGAGGGTGAACTACTCCCTCCTCGTCATGGAGACCGCCGGGATGATGAAGATGGCCACTGGTGATGGTTTCGCCCTCCGGCAGGGTGCCGGAACGGGCTCCTGATTGGTTTTTCATGGCTAGAGAGGCTTGCGGCAGCGGAACTCCCGATCTAGGTTTGTTTCTGGGGGTCTCTGGATTTATAGGAATTTTTGGCGTCGGTTTCAAGTCAGGGGGGTCCACGAGGCAGCGGCAAGGTAGGGGGCGCGCCCTCCACCCTTGTGGATGCCTCGTGGCTCCTCTGGTCCATCTCCGATACTCCGTGGGCTTCTTCTGGTCCATAAAAAATTGTCGTAAAGTTTCAGCTCGTTTGGACTCCATTTGGTATTCCTTTTCTGTAAAACTCAAAAACAAGGAAAAAACATAAACTGGCACTGGGCTCTAGGTTAATAGGTTAGTCCCAAAAATAATATAAAATAGCATATAAATGCATATAAAACATCCAAAATAGATAATATAATAGCATGGAACAATCAAAAATTATAGATACGTTGGAGACGTATCATGAACCCCCCGAAGCAGGCTACTCCGCCTCGTCCTCCTCCGGATCCGCCACCTCCATCGGCTCCGGCAGCGTCTCTCCCTCCTCCTCCTCCTCCTCCTCCTCCGGCTCCGGCGAGTCCGAAGGCAGCCTGGCAGCGCGCGGGCGGCGCGCCTTGCCTGGATCTCCTCCGCGATCTGCCTCCGGTGCTCCGGCGTGAGCATAGCGTACGTGGTGACCAGCCGCCGGACCATGGCGATGCCGGACAGCGTGGAAGAGTGGGGGAGAGGAGGCGGACGGGCTCGGGTGGTGACGCAGAGAGGGAGGAGGTGGAGGGGCTAGGTTGGGGGACACCGGCCGGCTTAAATAGTTGGCTTTGGCCTCAGACGGCGAGCCAGAGCGGCGCCACACAGCGTTCACACCGCGGCGACGGAGGAGGTGTCCGTCGGACCGCCGGGTTCCGAGCGTTTCGACGTGGGACCCCATCATCAGTCCTACATGGCGGGCACGTCCCCATATCCGCCCCATATTTGGGCTGGATATGAGGGATGCCGGTCAGCCCGGGCGTTTGAGGCCCGTTCGAGGCGTCAGTCTGGGTCAGATTTTTGTGACCGGTCAGTGACCAGGTGGGCCGCCCGAGCGTTTGAGGCCGGTTTGGGGCGCCCGGGTGTAGATGCTCTGAGGAAGCGAAGAAAGGAAGCACTGAATATGTCCTCTTCCTGCGGGTGACTGTTCGTGGAAGTTTTTATTTCCACACTTGACCACATCACTTCACACTCAGAGACACAGTGAAAAACGACAAAAGCCATGTGGAAACTATGTCTTGAAGTTCCAAAAAAACTTAATAAATTATATTACTTCCGTACCAAAAAGTTTGTCTTAGATTTGTTAGACTAATATGTCACGTATCGTGACATATCTTCTAATTCCCTAGATTGAGAAGTATCGATATTATGGTGATCTCCCATTTATGGTTAGGGTTGTAAATCTGTCTATATATTAACATGCAATCGAAAAGCCCAAGTGTGGCAAATATTCCTAATGTCTTTCATGGTATCAGCCTAAGCATCCTCATGCTTCTGCCCTTCTCCAACCCGCGCGCCGCCGACCACCATCTCCCTCCCCTCCCATGGCGCTCACTGAGACCCCTCCTCATCCCAACGCTGCTCTTTGGGTGCAGGCCACCGCCATCCAGAGCATCCGCTCCCTCGTCCCCGTCGTCCTTGAGTTCAAGAGCGTTGTCTTCCCCAAGTGGAGGACCTTCTTCACCATCGCTGTCACCACTGCTACTTCTTGAGCTTGCGTTGGTTTTTCCCTTGAAGAGGAAAGGGTGATGCAGTAAAGTAGAGATAAGTATTTCCCTCAGTTAGAGAACCAAGATATCAATCCAGTAGGAGACAACACACAAATCACCAATACCTGCACAAACAATCAAACACTTGCACCCAACGCGATAAAGGGGTTGTCAATCCCTTCACGGTCACTTGCAAAAGTGAGATCTGATAGAGATAGATAAAACTAAACAAAAGATAAAGTAAATATTTTTAGGGTTTTTGGTTTATAGATCTGAAAATAAAAGATTGCAAAATAGTAGATCAAAAAGTAATATGATGGAAAATAGACCCGGGGGCCATAGGTTTCACTAGAGGCTTCTCTCAAGATAGCAAATAATACAGTGGGTGAACAAATTAATGTCGAGCAATTGATAGAAAAGCGCGAAGTTATGACGATATCCAAGGCAATGATTATGAATTATAGGCATCATGTCCGTGTCAAGTAGACCGACTCCTGCCTGCATCTACTACTATTACTCCACACATCGACCGACTCCTGCCTGCATCTAGAGTATTAAGTTCATGAAGAACAGAGTAACGCTTTAAGTAAGATGACATGATGTAGAGGAATAAACTCAAGCAATATGATGTAAACCCCATCTTTTTATCCTCGATGGCAACAATACAATACGTGCCTCGCTGCCCCTACTGTCATTGGGAGAGGACACCGCAAGATTGAACCCAAAGCCAAGCACTTCTCCCCTTGCAAGAAAAACCAATCTAGTTGGCCAAACCAAACCGATAGTTCGAAGAGAATTACAAGGATATCAAATCATGCATAAAAGAATTCAGAGAAGATTCAAATAATATTCATAGATAAGCTGATCATAAATCCACAATTCATCGGATCTCGACAAACACACCGCAAAAAAGATTACATCGGATAGATCTCCAAGAACATCAAGGAGAACGTTGTATTGAGAATCAAAGAGAGAGAAGAAGCCATCTAGCTACTAGCTATGGACCCGTAGGTCCGAGGTAAACTACTCACGCTTCATCGGAAGGGCAATAGAGTTGATGTAGAAGCCCTCCGTGATCGAATCCCCCTCCGGCAGGATGCCGGAAAAGGCCCCAAGATGGGATCTCACGGGAATAGAAGGTTGCGGCGGTGGAAAAGTGTTTTCATGGATGCTTCTGGTGGTTTGGGAATATATGTGAATATATAGGAGGAAGATCTAGGTCAGGGGGTCACCGAGGGGCCCATAAGGCAGGGGGCGCGCCCTACACCCCTGGGCGCGCCCTCCCCCCTTGTGGCCGCCTCGTGGATCTTCTGACTTGCACTCCAAGTCTCTTGGGTGTCTTCTGGTCCGAAAAATCATCGCGAAGGTTTTATTCCGTTTGGTATTCCTTTTCCGTGAAGCTCAAAAACAAGGGAAAACAGAAATTGGCACTGGGCTCTAGGTTAATAAGTTAGTCCCAAAAATAATATAAAATAGCATATTAATGCATATAAAACATCCAAAACAGATAATATAATAGCATGGAACAATAAAAAATTATAGATACGTTGGAGACGTATCAAGCATCCCCAAGCTTAATTCCTGCTCGCCCTCGAGTAGGTAAATGATAAAAACAGAATTTTTGATGTGGAATGATACCTAACATATTTATCCATGTAATTTTCTTTATTGTGGCATGAATGTTCAGATCCATAAGATTCAAAACAAAAGTTTAATATTGACATAAAAACAATAATACTTCAAGCATACTAACAAGGCAATTATGTCTTCTCAAAATAACATGGCCAAAGAAAGTTTATCCCTACAAAATCATATAGTCTGGCTATGCTCCATCTTCATCACACAAAGTATTCAAATCATGCACAACCCCGATGACAAGCCAAGCAATTGTTTCATACTTTTGGTGTTCTCAAACCTTTTCAACTTTCACGCAATACATGAGCATGAGCCATGGACATAGCACTATAAGTGGAATAGAATATGGTGGTTGTGGAGAAGACAAAAAGAGGGAGATAGTCTCACATCAACTAGGCATATTAACGGGCTATGGAGATGCCCATCAATAGATATCAATGTGAGTGAGTAGGGATTGCCATGCAACGGATGCACTAGAGCTATAAGTTTATGAAAGCTCAAAAGAAAACTAAGTGGGTGTGCATCCAACTTGCTTGCTCATGAAGACCTAGGGCAATTTGAGGAAGCCCATCGTTGGAATATACAAGCCAAGTTCTATAATGAAAAATTCCCACTAGCATATGAAAGTGACAACATAGGAGACTCTCTATCATGAAGATCATGGTGCTACTTTGAAGCACAAGTGTGGAAAAAAAGGATAGTAACATTGCCCCTTCTCTCTTTTTCTCTCATTTTTTTTGGCTTCTTTGGTCTCCCTTTTATTTTTTTTCCTCACATGGGACAATGCTCTAATAATGAATATCATCACACTCTTATTTACTTACAACTCAAAAATTACAACTCGATACTTAGAACAAAAATATGACTCTATATGAATGCCTCCGGCGGTGTACCGGGATGTGCAATGACTCAAGAGTGACATGTATGAAAGAATCATGAAAGGTGGCCTTGCCACAAATACGATGTCAACTACATGATCATGCAAAGCAATATGACAATGATGGAACATGTCATAATAAGACGGAACGGTGGAAAGTTGCATGGCAATATATCTCAGAATGGCTATGGAAATGCCATAATAGGTAGGTATGGTGGCTGTTTTGAGGAAGGTATATGGTGGGTTTATGGTACCGGCGAAAGTTGCGCGGCACTAGAGAGGCTAGCAAAGGTGGAAGGGTGAGAGTGCGTATAATCCATGGACTCAACATTAGTCATAAAGAACTCACATACTTATTGCAAAAATCTATTAGTCATCGAAACAAAGTACTACGCACATGCTCCTAGGGGGATAGATTGGTAGGAAAAGACCATCGCTCGTCCCCGACCGCCACTCGTAAGGAAGACAATAAAAAAAATACCTCATGCTCCAACTTCGTTACATAACGGTTCACCATACGTGCATGCTACGGGAATCACAAACCTCAACACAAGTATTTCTTCAATTCACAATTACTCACTAGCATGACTCTAATATCACCATCTCTATATCTCAAAACAATCATAAGGAATCAAACTTCTCATAGTATTCAATGCACTTTATATGAAAGTTTTTATTATATCCCTCTTGGATTCCTATCATATTAGGACTAAATTCATAACCAAAGCAAATTACCGCGCTGTTTAGAGACTCTCAAAATAATATAAGTGAAGCATGAGAGTTCAATAATTTCTACAAAATAAAGCCACCGACGTGCTCTAAAAAGATATAAGTGAAGCACTAGAGCAAAATTGCCTAGCTCAAAAGATATAAGTGAAGCACATAGAGTATTCTAATAAATTGCGATTCATTTGTGTCCCTCTCAAAAGGTGTGTACAGCAAGGATGATTGTGGCAAACTAAAAAACAAAGACTCAAATCATACAAGACGCTCCAAGCAAAACACATATTATGTGGTGAATAAAAATATAGCCTCAAGTAAAGTTACCGATAGACGAAGACGAAAGAGGGGATGCCTTCTGGGGCATACCCAAGCTTAGTCTCTTGCCACTCCTTATTCCATAGTCCATCAAATCCTTACCCAAAACTTGAAAACTTCACAACACAAAACTCAACAGAAAATCTCATAAGCTCCGTTAGTATAAGAAAAATAAATCACCACTTTTGGTACTGTTGTGAACTCATTCTTTATTTATATTGGTGTAATATCTACTGTATTCCAACTTCTCCATGGTTCATACCCCCCGATACTACCCATAGATTCATCAAAATAAGCAAACAACACATAGAAAACAGAATCTGTCAAAAACAGAACAGTCTGCGAAGATCTGAATTGTTCTAATACTTATGTAACTCCAATTTTTTTTAAAAAATTATTAAAACAGAGGAAATTTGTGTATCAATCTTTTGTAAAAAAATCAGGGTTTTTCCATGCTCCAGTGAATCTAAACAATTCTGTGACTGGACGCAAAAGTTTCTGTTTTTCAGCAAGATCAAATCAACTATCACCGTAAGCCATCCCAAAGGTCTTACTTGACACAAACACTAATTAAAACACAAAAACACATCTAACCAGAGGCTAGATGAATTATTTATTGAAAAACAGAACCAAAAATCAAAGAACAAAAATAAAATTGGGTTAGTTCCCAACAAGCGCTATTGTTTAACGCCCTTAGCTAGGCATAAAAACACATAGATCTAGGTATTGTCATCTTTGGTATGCAATTCATAAGTAGCTCTCATAATAAATTCATATGGCAACTTAATTTTCTTTCTAGGAAAGTGTTCCATGCCCTTCCTTAATGGAAATTGAAATCTAATGTTTCCTTCTTTCATATCAATAATTGCACCAATCGTTCTAAGGAAAGGTCTACCAAGAATAATAGGACATGTAGGATTGCAATCTATATCAAGAACGATGAAATCTACGGGCACATAATTCCTATTTGCAACAATAAGAACATCATTAATCCTTCCCATAGGTTTCTTAATAGTGGAATCTGCAAGATGCAAATTTAAAGAACAATCATCAAATTCACGAAAACCTAGCACATCACATAAAGTTTTTGGAATCGTGGAAACGCTAGCACCCAAATCACACAAAGCATGGGACTCATAATCTTTAATCTTAATCTTAATACCAGGTTCCCACTCATCATAAAGTTTTCTAGGGATAGAAACTTCCAATTCAAGCTTTTCTTCAAAAGATTTCATCATGGCATCAACGATATGTTTAGTAAAATCTTTGTTTTGATTATAAGCATGAGGAGAATTCAACATGGATTGCAATAAGGAAATACAATATATCAAAGAACAATTATCATAATTAAAATCCTTGAAATCCAAAAGAGTGGGTTCATTGCTACTTAAAGTTTTGACCTCTCCAATCCCACTTTTATCAATTTTTGCATCTAGATCTATAAACTCCGAATCATTGGGACGCCTTTTAACTAAAGTTGACTCATCTACAGTCCCATCTTTATCAAGATTTATATTGGAAAACAAAGACTCAATAGGAGTCACATCAATCACTTTAAGATCTTCATCATTATTTTCACAAAAACTAGAAGAACACGATTTTACAAACCAATCTCGTTTAGCACGCATCTTAGTGGTTCTTTCTTTGCACTCATCAATGGAGATTCTCATAGCCTTTAGAGATTCATTGATATCATGCTTGGGTGGAATAGATCTAATTTTCAAAGAATCAACATCAAGAGAAATTCTATCCACGTTCCTAGCCAAATCTTCCATCTTAAGCAATTTTTCTTCAACCAAAGCATTAAAATTCTTTTGCGAACTCATAAATTCTTTAACACTATTCTCAAAATCAGAGGGCATCTTATTATAATTTCCATAAGAATTGTTGTAGGAATTACTATAATTATTAGAGGAATTACTAGGAAACGGCCTAGGATTAAAATTACCTCTATACGCGTTATTACCAAAATTGTTCCTACCAACAAAATTCACATCCATAGATTCATTATTATTCTCAATCAAAGTAGACAAAGACATATCATTAGGATCAATAGGAGCACTCTTACTGGCAAATAATTTCATAAGTTCATCCATCTTTCCACTCAAAATATTAATCTCTTCAATCGCATGCACTTTTTTACTAGTGGAAGATCTTTCGGTATGCCATTGAGAATAATTAACCATAATATTATCTAGGAGTTTAGTAGCTTCTCCTAGAGTAATTTCCATAAAAGTACCTCCCGCGGCCGAATCTAAAAGATTTCTAGAAGCAAAATTCAATCCGGCATAAAAAAATTGTATGATCATCCATAAATTTAAACCATGAGTAGGGCAATTTCGTATCATCAATTTCATCCTCTCCCAAGATTGTGCAACATGTTCATGATCAAGTTGCTTAAAAATCATAATATCGTTCCTAAGGGAGATGATCTTAGCGGGAGGAAAATACTTGGAAATAAAAGCATCTTTACACTTATTCCATGAATCAATACTATTTTTAGGCAAAGATGAAAACCAAGTTTTAGCACGACCTCGAAGTGAAAACGGAAATAGCTTCAATTTAACAATATCATTATCCACATATTTTTTATTTTGTATATCACACAACTCAACGAAACTATTCAGATGGGATGCGGCATCTTCACTAGGAAGGCCGGAAAATTAATCTTTGATAACCCACAAGTATAGGGGATCGTTTGTAGCCTTCTTCGATAAATAAGAGTGTCGAACTCAACGAGGAGCTAAAGGCAGAACAAATATTCCCTCAAGTTCTATCGACCACCGATACAACTCTACGCACACTTAACATTTGCTTTACCTAAAACAAGTATGAAACTATTTTGCAAGAATAAAACTACGAGTACTTTGCGAGAATAAAACTACGAATAAATTGCAAGGTAATAAAAGTGGATAGCTTTTGTCAACAAGAAAGTCATTTGTCCCTAGGCAATCTATAACAAGTACCGTTAATCATTCTTGTAATTTTATATGAGGGAGAGGCATGAGCTAACATACTTCCTCTACTTGGATCATATGCACTTATGATTGGACCCCTAGCAAGCATCCACAACTACTAAAGATCATTAAGGTCGTGAAACCCAACCATAGCATTAAGTATCAAGTCCTCTTTATCCCATACGCAACAACCCACTTACTCGGGTTTAAGCTTCTGTCACTCTCGCAACCCACCATAAACGAATCATGAACATATTGCAACACCCTACAGTGGGGATCCCTCATGTTTGCGCGAGACGGAGGGCACCGTAGGACAGCACCATAAATAAAATATACAATCATACCAACCAAGATCACGATTAACCCATAGGACAAAACGGATCTACTCAAACATCATAGGATAACCATAGATCATTGGGAAATAATATATGGAGTTGAGCACCATGTTTAAGTAGAGTTTACAGCGGGGAGAAGGGGTGTTACACCGCTGCATAAAGGGGGAGAAAGTTGGTGTAGACGGTAGCAAGATTATTGACGTAGATCGCCATCACGATCCTAGCCCTAGCGGCACTCCGGCGCCACCGGGAGAGAGGGGGAGAGAGACCCCCCTCCTTCGGCTTCTTCCTTGGCCTCACCCCTAGATGGGAGGAGATTTCCCCCTCTGGTCCATGGCCTCCATGGCAGCAGAGGGGCGGGAGCCCCTCCGAGATTAGATCTCCCTCTCTGTTCTCTTCTGTTTCGCGTTCCCCAGATCTGGCCCTTCACCGTTTCTTAAATTCCTGGAGATCCGTAACTCCGATTGCGCTGAAACTTTTACATGATTTTTTTCCATAAATTATCTTTCTTGCGCCAGAAGAAGGGCCCCAACCGACTTTCAAGGAGGGCACAAGATACCTGGGCGCGCCAGGGGTGCCCGGCGCGCCCTGGTGGGTTGTGGTCACTGTGGGCCCCCGTTTGCGTTGATTCCACCTCCCAAAAATCATAAATATTCCAAAATAATTGTCCGTAAATTTTTATCGCGTTTGAAATTCGTTTGATATGGATTTTCTGCGAAACAAAAAATATGCAACAAACAGGAACTGGCACTGGGCACTGGATCAATAGGTTAGTCCAATAAATCATATAAAAAGTTGCCAAAAATATGTGAAAGTTGTATAATATTGGCATGAAACAATCAAAAATTATAGATACGACGGAGACGTATCCATCTTTCATAACAAAATTCAGCAAAGCGGCATTAATTTCATAAGATTCCGCACTAGTGGTGGGAGCAATCAGAGTACTAATAAAATCATTGTTATTAGTGTTGGAAAAATCACACAATTTGGTATTCTCTTGAGTCATCGTGACAAAGCAAGCAATCTAACACACGAGCAAAAAGCAAACAAAAAAGACGAACGGAAGAAGGGCGAATAAAAAGGCAAATATTTTTGAAAATCGTTTTAGAAGTGGGGGAGAGGAAACCGAGAGGCAAATGGCGAATAATGTAATGCAAGAGAAGAGAGTTTATGATGGGTACTTGGTATGTCTTGACTTGGCGTAGATCTCCCCGGCAACGGCACCAGAAATTCTTCCTGCTATTTCTTGAGCTTGCGTTGGTTTTTCCCTTCAAGAGGAAAGGGTGATGCAGCAAAGTAGAGATAAGTATTTCCCTCAGTTAGAGAACCAAGATATCAATCCAGTAGGAGACAACGCATAAATCACCAATACATGCACAAATAATCAAACACTTGCACCCAACGCGATAAAGGGGTTGTCAATCCCTTCACGGTCACTTGCAAAAGTGAGATCTGATAGAGATAGATAAACTAAACAAAAGATAAAGTAAATATTTTTAGGGTTTTTGGTTTATAGATCTGAAAATAAAAGATTGCAAAATAATAGATCGGAAAGTAATATGATGGAAAATAGACCCGGGGGGCATAGGTTTCACTAGAGGCTTCTCTCAAGATAGCAAATAATACGGTGGGTGAACAAATTACTGTCGAGCAATTGATAGAAAAGCGCGAAGTTATGACGATATCCAAGGCAATGATTATGAAATATAGGCATCACGTCCGTGTCAAGTAGACCGACTCCTGCCTGCATCTACTACTATTACTCCACACATCGACCGACTCCTGCCTGCATCTAGAGTATTAAGTTCATGAAGAACAGAGTAACGCTTTAAGTAAGATGACATGATATAGAGGAATAAACTCAAGCAATATGATGTAAACCCCATCTTTTTATCCTCGATGGCAACAATACAATACGTGCCTCGCTGCCCCTACTGTCACTGGGAGAGGACACCGCAAGATTGAACCCAAAGCCAAGCACTTCTCCCATTGCAAGAAAAACCAATCTAGTTGGCCAAACCAAACCGATAGTTCAAAGAGAATTACAAGGATATCAAATCATGCATAAAAGAATTCAGAGAAGATTCAAATAATATTCATAGATAAGCTGATCATAAATCCACAATTCATCGGATCTCGACAAACACACCGCAAAAAAGATTACATCGGATAGATCTCCAAGAACATCAAGGAGAACGTTGTATTGAGAATCAAAGAGAGAGAAGAAGCCATCTAGCTACTAGCTATGGACCCGTAGGTCTGAGGTAAACTACTCACGCTTCATCGGAAGGGCAATAGATTTAATGTAGAAGCCCTCCGTGATCGAATCCCCCTCCAGCAGGATGCCGGAAAAGGCCCCAAGATGGGATCTCACGCGAACAGAAGATTGCGGCGGTGGAAAAGTGTTTTCGTGGATGCTTCTGGTGGTTTGGGAATATATGTGAATATATAGGAGGAAGATCTAGGCCAGTGGGTCAACAAGGGGCCCACAAGGCAGGGGACGCCCTACCCCCCTCGGCGCGCCCTCCCCCCTTGTGGCCGCCTCGTGGCTCTTCTGACTTGCACTCCAAATCTCCTGGGTGTCTTCTGGTCCAAGAAAAATCATCGCGAAGGTTTTATTCCGTTTGGACTCCGTTTGGTATTCCTTTTCTACGAAGCTCAAAAACAAGGAAAAAACAGAAACTGGCACTGGGCTCTAGGTTAATAACTTAGTCCCAAAAATAATATAAAATAGCATATTAATATATATAAAACATCCAAAATAGATAATATAATAGCATGGAACAATAAAAAATTATAGATACGTTGGAGACGTATCAACCACCTACGCCCTCGAGGACCATCTCACCACCGAGACGGCCTCTACCGACCCCACGTGGCTCCGCCTCGATGTCATGGTGCTTCGCTGGCTCTATGGCTCCATGGCCATGGACATCGTCGACCTCGTCATGCCTACCGACCCTGCCACCGCCATGGCGTACAAGTTATGGACCTCCGTCCTCGAGCTCTTCAACGACAACAAGAAGAGTCGCGAGATTTATCTCGCCGAGGAGTTCCATAGCATCAAGCAGGAGGATCGGTCCATTGCCGATTACCTTCACCTGCAAAAGACGGTGGCGGACGCCCTTGCCGAGGTCGGCGCGCCCGTCTCCGACGCGGAACTCGTCACCAACATCATCAAGGGCCTTCACGAGCGCTTCGACAGTGTCACCGACATCGCTCCACTCCTCACGCCGTTTCCTTCTTTCCTCACCTTCTGCAACATGTTGCTGCTCCAGGAGATGAAGGCATCTCGGCGCTCCAACAACACCTCGGCCTCCGCCTTCTACACCGCCAAGGGGCCCGTCCCCGCTCCTCACAATGGCGGCGGCTCGTCCTCGAGGGCCGGCGGCGGCGCTCCTCCAGGTGCCAGCGGTGGTCAGCCGTGGCAGCCTCCTGCCTCCTCCCACAACCCCCACGTCACCAGCTACGGTAAGGGGAAAGGCAAGAACAAGGGCTACAAGGCCGCCGGTGGTGCTCCTCCCATGCCGACGCCCTTCAACCCTTGGATTGGCGCCATCCAGATGTGGCCCATGCAGTCCCGGTCCAACAGCACCGACAGCATCCTTGGACGAGGTCCGGGATCACGCGCCCATGCCTACATGGCTGCCCCTCCGGCTGCTCCCGGTGTGCCCTGCGGCGGCTATGGTACTGCCCCGTACGTCGCTGCTCCCTACGGCGCCGTCCTGCCCTACGCCGTACCCACGACCCCGGCACCAACATGGGACACCGCTGCTCTCGCTCAGCACTTCACCAACATGACGCTACAGCAGCCCGCCTCTAAGTGGGTCATGGACAGCGGCGCGACTGCCCACCTCTCCTCCGATGCCGGTATCTTATCCTCTCTTTCTCCCCATCCTATATATCGTCACGTTCTTATCGGCGACGGTTCCGCCGTTCCCGTCACCATGTCTGGCCATTCTTCCCTTCATTCTCTCTTTCCTAATAGACCACTTCATTTACGCCATGTCTTAGGGCCAGTTCTTTTGGGCGATTCTCCTAGAATCGCCCCCCCCCTCCCCAGCTTCTCCCAGAATCGTCACTTCATATTTTTTTTTACAATCCTAGCTAATTAGACCTTAACTAGATAGGATTGTAAAAAAAATATGAAGTGGCGATTCTGGGAGAAGCTGGGGAGGGGGGCGATTCTGGGAGAATCACCCAAAAGAACTGGGCCTTAGTCACACCGCGTATCATCAAAAATCTTATTTCAGTTCGTCAATTCACTACTGATAATCATTGCATCGTCGCTTTTAACCCCTTTGGTTTCTGCGTGAAGGACCTTCATTCCCGGGGAGAGATCCTTCGGTGGAATAGTACGGGGGAGCTTTACACGTTCGCATGTCCTTCGCCTCCTCGCGCCCTCGCCACACTCACTGCCCCTCACGACATTTGGCACCGTCGCCTTGATTATCCAGGACATGACGCTTACCGTCGCCTCTCGCAACATATCTCTCTCCCTTGTATTAGACAAATAAATCAAACCACTTTATGTCATGCTTGTCAACTAGGACGTCATGTACGTTTGCCTTTTTCTTCTTCTGCTACTCGTACCACTCGTCCATTCGAGTTAGTGCATTGTGATCTTTGGACTTCACCGATTTTGAGTGTCTCCAGAAATAAATACTTTCTAGTCATTCTTGATGATTTCACACATTTTCTATGGACTGTTCCGCTCCGCCAAAAGTCTGATGCTTACGCCTCGCTCTCCGCTTTTCGCGCGTTCGCTCTTACTCAATTTGGTTTGCCTCTCGTGTCCGTACAATGTGACAATGTTCGTGAGTTCGATAATAACAAACTCCACTCTCTCGCTGCCACGCACGTTATTCATATTCGCTTCTCTTGCCCATACACATCCCAACAAAATGGTAAAGTTGAACGCATTATTCGCACTGTCAATGACATTGTGCGCTCTCTCTTATTTTAGGCTAGCTTACCACCATGTTTTTGGGCCGAAGCCCTTCACACCGCCACTCATGTCCTCAACCGTCTTCCCACAAAAACAATCAACGCCCCTTCTCCATATTTTGCCCTACACAACACCCATCCCGATTACTCGTTGCTAAGCGTTTTCGGTTGCCTATGCTATCCTAACACCGCTTCTACTATGCCACATAAACTGTCGCCGCGTTCGTCTGCTTGTGTTTTTCTCGGCTATTCCTCTCACCATAAGGGGTACCGGTGCATGGATCTTACTACCCAGCGCATCATCATCTCTCGTCATGTTGTTTTTGATGAGATGACTTTTCCCTTTGCCTCCCCACAGCCTACAGTCGATGTCACATACGATTTTCTCGACGCCGATGAAAACTTGGCCGTTGTTGTCCCCCCTTTCCGGTCACCACTCCTACACCCAACGCACCGCCCTCCCCTCCGCCCGTCCCTCCCTCACCGCCCGCCCCTCCTGCACCCACTCATCGCACGCGCAGCACCTCCGGCATACACATGGGCCCCCACAAGCGGCTTAACCTGCATGTTTCCTCTGTCAGCAGGTACTCCCCGGTCCCCACCTCCGCTCGTGCCGCTCTCAAGGATCCCAACTGGCTTGATGCTATGACTGCGGAATATCGCGCTCTCCTCAGCAACAACACTTGGGATCTTGTGCCTCCTCCTCGGGATGCCAACATCGTCTCTGGCAAGTGGGTTTTTCGTCACAAGCTCAAGCCAGATGGCTCCCTCGATCGCTATACTCGTTGGGTACTTCGGGGCTTTTCTCAGGAGCCAGGCGTCGACGAGACGAGACGTTCAGTCCGGTTGTCAAACCGGCCACAGTGCGTGTCATCCTCTCCATCGCGCTCTCTCTTAATTGGGAGACCCGCCAACTCGACGTCAAGAACGCCTTCCTGCATGGTACACTTGCCGAGGTTGTCTACTGTCGTCAACCCACCGGCTTCATCGACTCCACTCGCCCCGAGCATGTCTGTCGGCTGAACCGTTTGCTATATGGTCTCAAGAAGGCTCCTCGTGCGTGGTACCAGCGCTTCGCGACTTTCATCACTTCGACTGGCTTTGTGGGTTCATGCTCGGACACCTCCCTGTTCGTCCTCCGGTGTACGGAAGGCACGGCCTTCCTCCTTCTCTATGTGGACGACATCGTCCTCACCGCCTCCTCGACCGCTTGCTCGACAGGATCACGGCCTCTCTCCGCGCCGAGTTTTCCATGACAGACATGGGCACCCTCCACTACTTCCTCGGCATCGCGGTCACCCGTGACTCCTCCGGCATGCATCTTTCGCAAGCCAAGTACGCCGCAGAGATTCTGGACAGGGCCGGCATGACTGCATGCAAGTCCGCCACAACACCGGTTGACATGTCACCGAAGCTCGCTGCTACTGTCGGCCCTCCCGTGGCCGATCCCACTGAGTATCGGAGTCTCGCCGGGGCTCTATAGTACCTCACTTTTACGTGCCCCGATATCGCGTATGCCGTTCAGCAGGTTTGTCTTCATATGCACGACCCTCGTGAGCAGCATCTGACGGCCATCAAGCGCATCTTGCGCTATGTCAAGGGCATGCTTTCTCATGGCCTTCAGCTCTACTCGTCGTCGCTGTAACACCCCTGTGTATTAGTCACTATGATCAACTGCTAATAATGCCAAGTCATATCATTTGCAGTGCTTAAACATAGTGGTTAACCAAAGTAATTCAAACTCTATTCTGGAAATCAACTCAAATTCAAAAGTGCAAAATAAAATTTCTCAAACACTATGGGAGAAATGTTCACTAATTAGCAAATATTCCAGAAGCACTCATAAAAATATAACCAATGCTACTTGGATTGGTTAAATGACCCAAACCACATGAAAGAGCACCAAAACAGGATTATCTAATCTAATTAAATTCATTTCAAATTCAAATGAAATCCAAATTCACCCAAACCAGTTTTTGGTGACAAGGAATATTACATTGTAATATTTGGGCCTAGTCTCATATTTTACAAAAGTGCAAAAGTGTCCTAACTAATTCAAAACAGAAAATAAATAAAAGAAAAATGTAAACAGAAACAGAAAAAGGAAACGAGGCACTGTGCACTGGGCCTAAGTGCACAGTGCCCCGATCCAGCCCACCAGGCCGCGCCACTCTCTCTCTCCCTCGCGCTGTCACCTTCTCTCTGGCCGCGCTGGCGCGCGTCGACGAGCGACCGACACCGCGGCGCCCCACCGACGGGCGAGGGGATAAGGACGAGGCCAGTGCACTCCCCCTGGCTCTCTCTGTCATTCTCCCCTTCTCCTCTCGGTCACTCCACCCCTCCCTTCTCCTCTCAGATCCAACGTCGAGTGTCGTCGTCGCCGCGTTTCCGTTGATGCCGCGGCCACCGCGATCGCCTCGGACTACCATGATGCCGTAGAGCTCCGTCCTCGCCTTCTTCATCGACCGATGGCCTCAACTGGAGCTAGGAGGCCCTGTAGCTGCCGGACGCCGCCGCCCCTTTCTTCTCCGACTCCGGTGCTCGCCGACGAATTCGAGCTCCTCTGCGGCTACTAATCCGTCGAGGGTTTTCCGTAACCGCTCGGTGAGCCACCTCTCCCCTCCGCTTCTCTCCCGAGCCGCCGAGCTCCTCGATAGCGAGCTCGATGCCTAGCCGCGCTCCGACCGCCGCGGTACCTCGCCATCCGGCCACTTCCGGCCGTCTCCGGGGTCGCGCTTTAGCTCGGTTCGACGCCGCACCTTGCGCTGGTTCGTAATCGACCAAAAACACACGCTAGAACTCTCCATAGCCACGCGCTCGATATCACCCGAAGCTCCTCGCCGCAACGGCTCAACGCCGGCGCATCTCCGGCCATCCCCGAGTCGCCACACTAGCCCAGTTGGATGCGGCTCAGTCTCCGCATTCGAACGCACCTGAAAACGTGCGAAACGGCGCACCACAGCGATTTTCCGACGCTCTCCGGCTAGCGTGCCACCGCGGAGAGCTCGCCGGAGCGATTCCGGCGGCCCCGCCAGCGTGGCAAGGCGTGGGGTCCACCCTGGGACACTGCCAGTGGGCCTCGGACCCCACTTTGACCTCGTTGACCAGGGTCAACGTGGCACTGTTCACCCCCTTTCACTGACATGTGGGCCCCCCTCGGCTGATTAGGCTAATTAAACATTTTTATAAATAAAATAAATTAGTTAGTCTAATATCTCACTGACACCCAGGGCCCACACCCCTAATTAGCTTAGTTAGTTTAGTTTAATGCACTGTTAACTAACACTGGACCCACATGTCAGGTTTGACCAGGTCAGCGTCTCTGTTGACTGTTGACGTCATCTCTGAATCATGCTGACATCATATATATCATTTTCTGTTAAATAAAATAATTCCAGAAAATCATTTAAGCTTTGAAAATTAATAATTTTTAAACCGTAGCTCAGATCGAAAAACTTAAAACATGAAAGTTGCTCAGAACGACGAGACGAATTTGATCATGTCGTCTGTTTCGATGCCGGAACCCCCTGCGTAGGTGTAACCGCAACTTCGAGGCCGAATCCGGTAGATGAATAGTGCATAATCACCAGTTAATAAATCCAACTTAAATCCTAAAATAACCGAAGTGACTTAGATGCATCTTAAGGCAACCCTGCACTGCATCCTAGCATACCATACCCTGTGTTGCATCATTTGCTGTGAATTTATATGTTTCTCCCTCCTCTTCTCTTTCGGTAGACCCTGACGTTGACGTAGCTCCCGAGGCCGACGCTGCTCAGGAGCCCGACGACTCAGTTGACGACCCTGCCCTTGCCGTCGAGCAGACACACAAGCACCCCCCTTTTGAGCATTCCGATATCGCCCATTCTCTTCTCTCTTATGCTTGCATTAGAAGTTACTGCTGCTACTGTTGTCCTATATCTGCTGCATAGCCTGTTTATTGTAACCTGCTTGTTACCTTCCTGCTTATCCTAAACTGATTAGTATAGGCTGGGTAGAGACCCGACAGAGAACCCCACTTTATCCCGACTACCCCGCTGGATGATCAGAAGACCCGATCAACGGGATTGAAGACCAGGCCCCAGCACCACACATCGCTTCCCCCTTAGTTGCCGATACTACTGGGTTACTATCGAGTGCCGAGGGTGATACCTCGTCAGCACTTCTGATGATAACCTTGTAGGTTAGTTAATCGGACATGGTAAGCGAGGGTGATTTCTCCTACACCACCCCCGATAATGACGTCGTCGTGCAACGCTTCAAGTGTGGACCTCGAGGGTGATTCCTACTTCGTTCACCTTGATGATAGCATCGAGTGGGATCCCATCGGGGGTGATTCCTCAGGGTTCCCCCTTGGTGTCAGACACACGGAGACTTTGGTTACTATGACTGAACACTGAACCATGATACTAAAGACGGGTCGGCCCTGAGGGGTACCCGCACGAGCATGAATGCGAAGTGATGTGGAGTCGGGTTGACCTGGGAGGTGCCCGCGAGATAACTACGAGGCATGGTCGGGCATTCTTAGCCCTTGCCGCAAGTCCTCGAGACGGGGCGACGGGGTCACATCGATCGTGAGTCTCTGCTCGTTACCGCGCGCTCCTAAACCACTAAACGGTTTGGATATTTGATCCGAGGGGCCTCTGGCCTGATAGCACTAACCATCACGTGGGCATAGTATGGGCGTTCTGTGTCGTATACTTCAGCCGAAGCTTAATAGACGTCAGCAACTGAGCGGCGCGCGCTGGATTGGACTGGTTACGCAACCGCGCTTGTATTAAGGGGTTGCTAGGTCTGCTTCCGGCCGCCCACGCAACGCGCAGGAGTTCCCGAGGCGAAGGCCCAAGACCCCTGGGGGCATAGGTTTAGTCCGGCGTGCTGGCCTCTCTGTTAAGTACTTGGTCGGGTTGCGGCGTGTTGCTTAGCCGAGGCCGGGCATGACCCAGAAAAGTGTGTCCGGCCGGAGTTAAGCGAGCGTGGTGGGTAAGTTGGTGCACCCCTGCAGGGAAGAAACAATCTATCGATAGCCTGTCCTACGGTAACGGACACTCGGAGTTGTATCCCGATCGGTACATCTAGAACCGGTGACTTGAGATGAAATGGATAGTATGGCTCTGGGATTGCTTTCTCACAGGGAGTCGAGGAAGGATATCTGGCCGAGGTTGATAACATTACTACTACTTTACATTATGTTTCTGCACTCTTCTTATGCTACAAGACTGATGAAGATGATGAAGATGCTAGTCTTCGATAGGACTAGGCTCTCCCCTCTATTATGGCATTTCTGCAGCCCAGTCCACATATACAGCCTCCTTTGAAAATGTTGCATATGTAGTGTAGATCCTTGCTTGCTGAGTACTTCGGATGAGTACTCACGTTTGCTTTCCTTTCTTTTTCCCCCATATCCATATGTCGCCACCAGAAGACGGAGCCCCTGAGATAGCTGCCCCCGTCGACGACTACGGCTACTACTACTACCCTCCCGGCGAGTACTACTACGAGGAGCCGAATGACGACCAGGAGTAGGAATTCGGCGGGTCCTAGGCAGGAGGCCTACGCCTTTCGATTGTAGAGTTTTATTTTACCCCGCCTTTCTAAAGGCTTATCTTCTTTTCTGTAATATATCTGTACCCAGATATCTGATGCTTCCGCTGACACTTGTATGCCATCGAGCTATGTATTCGAGCCCTCGAGGCCCTGGCTTGTAATATAAAGCCTGTATGACTTTATTTATGTTTTAGAGTTGTGTTGTGATATCTTCAAGTGAGTCCTTAGGCTTGATCGTGTGCATTTGCGTGTATGGTTAGTGCACGATTAAGCCGGGGTCGTCACAGTCGCCGCACTCCATGATCGCCTACATAGACGCCGACTGGGCCGGCTGCCCCGACACTCGGCGCTCCACGTCGGGCTTCTGTGTCTACCTCGCTGACAACTTCATCTCTTGGTCGTCCAAGCGGTAACACACGGTCTCTCGCTCTAGCGCTGAGGCCGAGTACCGTGCTGTGGCCAACGCCGTAGCTGAGGCCAGTTGGCTTCGGCAACTTCTCCAAGAGCTTCATCGACCAACCCCTCCTGCTACGGTCGTCTTCTGCGACAACGTCAGCGCCGTCTACATGTCCACAAACCCAGTTCAGCATCAGCGTACCAAACACATCGAGATCGACCTACACTTCGTTCGTGATCGTGTTGCCATGGGTCAGGTCCGCGTGCTCCATGTTCCCTCGTCTCGCAAGTTCGCTGATATCTTGACAAAGGGACTACCGTCGCCGTTGTTTCTGGATTTTCGGTCCAGTCTCAACGTCTGCTCTCCTCCCGTTGTGACTGCGGGGGAGTGTTAGACTAATATGTCACGTATCATGACATATCTCCTAATTCCCTAGATTGAGGAGTATCGATATTATTGTGATCTCCCATTTATGGTTAGGATTGTAAATCTGTCTATATATTAACATGCAATGGAAAAGCCCAAGTGTGGCGAATATTCCTTAAGTCTTTCAAGATTTATCTGGATATGGATGTATTTAACACTAAAACGTGTCGTTTTAGTGTTAGATGCATCCGTATCTAGACAAATTTAAGGCAAGCTTTTTGGGACAGAGGGAGTATTACATTAAGGGGGTGATGCTCTATTAGCATGTAAAATTCCAAGTTCAAACCCCAATCCATTTAGGTGGTATAAAAACAAATTTGGTAATAAATCATGTCGAACAATAAACACCACTATATTCACTGCTGAATTTCTTTCTTTTTTTATAGTAAATGACTCTGTGTTTGAACTTGAAATTTCACATGCTAATAGAACACTACCCTCTTAATATACTGTATTTTTTAATAGATTTTGCGAAAACTTTTGAACGTGGTTTTCACCAAGTATTCACTGGAAACTTCCACCTGACATTCTCTCCGTTGCACTTGCACACTGCTCCTCCTTGCGTTTCCTGCCACACCCCTACCGCCGTGCTGGATCTGTGGTGCACACTCTACGTCCACCATGAGCCGTCGTCCGTCGAAACAAAGAGATAATAGCACCGCAGGTCCTACAACTTATTTTGCATGTGATATTCTAGTCCTAAAACTTGTAAAAGTGGATATAATAGCACCGCAGGTCCTACAACTTATTTTGCATGTGATATTCTAGTCCTAAAACTTGTAAAAGTGGATTATATCGTCCTATAACTTGTCCTACAGGTGCAAATTTGGTCCTGGCTGGAGCCAGCTCGGCCGAGCCGGTCAGCGCCGTGCATTTTGCATTTAGCCCCGAGCCTTCTGTCGATTTCAACCCGCAGTACACCTCATGGCCCTCAAAGGATATCACCTGAATTCATTCTGTCTCTCCGAGCGTCAGGTCAGGCTCCTCGTCGGCTTGCAGCACGATGCTGCCGCTGCTGCCCAGGTTGTGGCCGGAGTGGAGGAGAGGGAGCACGCCAGCGCCCGGCGGTGGTGGCCTGAAGCTGCCGGGGCACCCGAAGCTGACCTCCTTGTCGCCACCCACGAGGAACAGCATCGGGCCCAGCAACGCCCGTGCGCGCGCCGGCGCCACGAGGACGGCGGCGTCCTGCTGCTGCTGCCGCTCCGCCTGCGCCGCCGCGGGATACACCGGCGCGTGCGCCTTGATGCCGATGGGGTACACCCCGGGCGAGCCGTAAAGCGGGAGGGAGGCCACGTTGGCGTAGCCGTAGGGGTAGGCCTCGAGCTGGTGCACCGCATGCCGGGCCAGCGTGCGCTCCCGCCGGTGCGCGTTCTGGTGCCCGCCCAGCGCCTGCGAGCTGAAGAACTTCCTCTGGCAGTAGTTGCACGTGAACGCCCGCGTTGGCTCACACGCGGCCTGCACGCCGCCGTTACTGTCGGTGGTGCTCCACTCGGCGGTCGTGGTGGCGGTGGTGGCGGTGGTGGCCGCAGTGACGGTGAGCGACAGGTCGAGGGCGAGCTTGGGTCCGGAGGAGGTGTTGGACGCCTCGTTGTTGGACGCCGCCTGGCTGCTGATCTCGGACAGCTGATCCTCACACACTTCTTGAACGCTGTTGATCTTCATCTCTGAACAATCTCTCTCTCTCTCTCTCTCTCTCTCTCTCTCTCTCTCTTCTTTCTCTGCACTTTGTTTGCACCTTTATCTTTCTCTCACCTGCATGCATCCAGAGAACAAGCGAAGTCATGTAAGCAAGTGCATGTCTTCTTCTGTACTTGGTGAGATGATTTGATGCATAAACTGAAAAGGATTTCTTGTTTCTAGTCTCAGCTGCACTCATTGACCGACTCACCATACCGAAGTGCAGATGAGTTGTCATGTGGGGCCAGCCCTATAGGCGCAAGGGACCTGCGCGGGCCGGCCCTGCACCTGCCTAAAAATATATCCTAGTTTAATTATAGTCTTTTTAGATTAGGAGTCTGGGTATTAATTGAAAAGGTTTAGTCTCGAAGAAGGTTACCCTGCCAACACCCAATTATCCCAATTATAGTAGGAGTCTGTAATCAGGTCTTGTAATTAGGCTATATATAGCCAGCCCTTGGGATCAATAAACGCAAGCAGAGAATAACCTACGACCTCACCTCCCTTGCTCCTGCGCTACGGCGCCCCTCCTCACCCCCCTTCTCCAACAATAGGCCGGCGAGGGGTTCGCCCTCGTCCTCCTACCTCCCACGACTACAACCTGCGCGGCAATCAGCCGGGCCGTGGCAACTTGGTATCAGATTCCTCGTCGATCCCAGCGCCCATGTCTCCGCCGCCGCCGCCGGCGCCCCTGCCGCAAACCCTAGAAGACCTCGCGACCAAACAGGCACAAGGATCATGAGGCCGTGGTTGCCACGTTGAACAGCCTCTCTGAGGAGAACCACATCGCTTGGACAGAGCGCGCTGAGGACCACGCCACCCTCCAGTCCATCGCCGAGACGCTCAAAACCCTCCAGGGCCAGCTGGCGGACACGTCGCAGCAGCAGCGCGCACAGAACCTGGCCCTCCTTCGGCTGGAAGGCAAGGGCACGCCTCGATTGGGTGGTCCCGGGCTCATGCGGCCCCCAGATGCGCCGTCCCACACCGGGGCCCCGGCCGATCAGGCGGATCGGGCTCCGCGCCTCTACAAGATTGATTTTCCCCTCTTTGACGGGGCCAGCGATCCGCGGCCGTGGCTGACACGCTGCAATCTCTTCTTCCTCGAGCAGCGAACGCCGGAGTCGGATAAGACGTGGCTCGCCTCCTACCACCTCACCGATGTCGCCGCATTATGGTATGGCCACCTCGAGACTAAGCTGGGCCAGCGGCCGTCCTGGACCGAGTTTCAAAAACTGATCGCCAACCACTTCGGACCGCCGACCCGCGCCAACCCCTTTGGCGAGCTGATCTCCACCCGCCGCTCCGGCACCGTGGCGGAATACTCCAAGCGATTTCTAGAGAATCTCTCTCGGGTGCGCCCATTGCCGACGACGATGAGCGGGATATCTTCACCAACAACTTGGGCGAGCCCATGAAAACTCAGGTCGAGATGATGAAACCGGCGACTTTGGACGCGGCTATGGACTTAGCAATCTCCTTTGAGCACCTCAATACTGTCAACAGTACCGCGGCCACCCCTGGCCGGCCCAGCCGTCCACTCCGCCCCATGGTCGCACCTACTCCGGCCTTACTGGACTCCTCCAACCCCACGCCCTCACTCGTCTTCAAAAGACTCACGCCGGCCGAGATGGATGAACGGCGTGCTAAGGGTCTCTGCTTCAATTGTGACGAGAAGTTCGCGTGGGGCCATCGCTGCAAACGACTGTTCTACATTCAGTTCGCCGACGCCGAAGAGGAGCAGTTTGAGGATTTCCAGGAGGCACAAATCTCACTCTTGGCTGTCACCGGAATTCCCACCAGCGACACAATGCAGGTCACTCTTCGCATCGGGGACCGTGACTTGGTCGCCTTGCTTGACTCAGGCAGCACTCATAACTTCATCCACGAAGAGCTGGCCACCATCGTCGGGCTGCCTTTCTCCTCCAATCGTCACTTGGGAGTCACGGTCGCTAATGCGATAAGGTGACCTGTCGGGGACTCCTTCAGCAGGCTGCGATCACCATTGACAAGGAGCGTTTCGTTGTTGATCTGCATGCCATTCCATTGGGCGGGTTCGACATCGTCCTCGGTACACGATTCCTCAAAACTCTTGGGCCAATTCTCTGGGACTTCACTACGCAGTGGATGTCGTTTTGGCACTCGGATCATCGTGTGGAGTGGTCATCATCGTGTGGAGTGGTCGGGCCTCGGCTCCCTCGGACGGCCTGCCCACCTACATGCGTGCGAAGGCAAGGACCTCCTGGACAGCCTTCTGGCCACTTTCACCGATGTTTTCGCCGACCCACAGGGCCTGCCACCGCAGCGCGCACATGACCATCATATTCATCTTATTCCCGGGACACCGCCGGTTGCTGTTCGACCCTACCGCTACCCAACGATTCAAAAAGATGAACTGGAGCGCCAATGTTCAGAAATGCTGGCTCGTGGTCTGATCCGTCCTAGTTCTTGTAGGGGAACGTAGCATGCAATTTCAAAAAAATTCCTAAGCTCACGCAAGAATGTGTCCACGTACCCTCGTAGACCGAAATTACATCCATACATTGAACCATTGAATGAGTACATCATACCTGAACATGTCTGTTGTCGCTAGTGTCTTTGTGTCAGTCCAGTTGATTATCGAGCTTCTGAACTGAGTCAGAACAAATTGCATGGCAGATTAGAAGATACGCCGATACAAAAGTACAACTTAGTACCAGGTAGATTGTCAAAATAACAATGCATGTCTAATGAGATGGATTGGGAACTTATATAGAGAAGGGAAAGAGTATAATACAACTTTGGTCCGTATCGATGTGAATTAGAGTGAATGCAATATGCAGCAGTCGTCAGAAATGAGTGATCAATACACAACCAGCAGCGTGCCTAATTGTTCATTAATTGAGAAGCCGTAAGAAATACCAAAGATAAAATGGATTAAAGCAAAATTAGAATGATGAAGCAAAACAATTGCAATAGAATGTTATGAAAGGGCATTTGCTGACATGCTTCTTTCAGTAGTTGGATACTGTCTGGTAAGACATTTAAATTTTAACTTGTTGATCCTGTAGGTAAATTTATCCTAAGATGTTCGCATCTCCAACTTCTTTAGATTGATTCTCTGAAACCATACATGCAGATACACATAAAACCAAGTAATTGTTGCTACCAGCCCTCCAAAAGACACTGTCTACACATGTCTCTTAAGAGTTGGCAAGTGCTTTTGACTCTACAAAGTTGTGCTGCATAGACAAAACATGATATCTATATAACTCTGTAGTTGCATTTGACATGATACATACCTCAAACAAAATAAAGGAAGCTGGCCAATGAAATCAATGGCCACGTGTACTGCAGATATTAAGAAATCTGCAAGACAAAAAATTGATGTAAGCAGTAAGAGCTGAAACATATGTTAACCCAAGAGAGAGTAACCGAAGTAGTATTTTTTTTCCCCGGAAAAGTTACTAAAGTAGTTAAAACAACCAAACATTATAGATAGTGTAATCTGACCCTTGCTACTTTAGCAGAAGTGTCTTGTGCTCTTTAAGCGATGAAGACACCTCTTCTCTATTAAGTTCATTAGCCCTTTATCATCAAGACACCCCTTATTTAAGAACTTCCCTGTGTTGGATGCGCATTCCTGCTCTATGGCACGCATATGGGAACTTCCCTCTGCTGGATGCTCAATCCTACTCCCATCGACAGTAAAGGGAACGGACTTGTTCTGCCATGCATACATAAAAAAATTAGAACATGTCGTAATACTGTAGTTTTTTTTCCTGTGTGAAATGGGCATATATAATACAGTAGTATTGGATGGTGCCATTGACAAAAAGTTACCCATCTTTGGCCTAGGATAATAACTAAACAACAATGCGAACAGAAGTAATACAAAGAAGGATCGATTCATTTGGGTAAAATTGTATCCCCGAAATGTTAGTGGGAACATCCTATTTATATATCTGATTGATGAAAATTGGAAAATGCTAATAGAAAGGGAGAAGAATAGCATACCATTTATGGTTAACTGACTTACACTTAGGAAAACAACAACAGTTAAATAAATGTTCTGAGTATTCCGAATAGTACTGTAATTCTTTACTGATTCCCTTACTGAAGACTATGATCATACAGTACATGCCGATCAGATTTATTTTTTAGTGGAAACGCCAATCAGAATTTAATCTTTGTACCTAAAAAACTCAAAGATATATCGTAAAGAAAAACAGAAAGGACATCGAAGGACACAAAAATTGGACGTGTTGTTGCGATGCTCAGTTGGAGACCATACCAGTTGGCAGTAGGTGGTGTGAATAGCACAGGAGAATTGGCAAAGGAGCAACCGAGCAAGGGTACCGGCGCTTGCCGTTGCGGTGGCTTATTTAACCGTCATTGTTGTCACTCTCGTGAAGACCTCTAAGATTCCTGGAGCAGTCGTCAACTGGAATCCGTCTGCCATTCCCTACATAAATAATGAAAACACAATCGGCTTGATTTCTCTTCCCAGGCATTAACACAAACAACTATTGTGCAGTGCTAAAAGGGGGAGTTTATTTTTTGTACCGCCACACTTCAAATAAGCTGATTTGAATCAGAGCAGCACAACAGTGCGAGGCATCTACACGAACCAAAGTAGAACATAAAAGGTCAATTGGATCAGAAATTAGAGAGAGCTTGAGCAGGTTGCTAGGGTTTGCCTGAAGGGAACGTATGGGGGTGTACAACGGTGATGGCGCTGGGGAATTGGCAGAGGTGGACGGAGGGCAGACGTACTGGTGATCGACGGCGAGAGAAACCACTGAAGTCAGCCGGTGCTGGTCGGCGAAAGCGAGGCTCCCCTGTGGCAGCAGCCAACAGCGCGGCGCTCCTCGGCCCACGGCGAGCCATCGCCCTCCACCATGCAGCCAGAAATGGCGCGGCGCCCCTCGGCATGTGGTGAGGCGACGCTACCCGACGGCGCGTAGACCGGCCCCGGCGCTAAGCCCGGAGGCGACGCTCTCTGGCTGTCAGCCCGGCTGGAGCCCTTCCTCCAGGCTACGCTTTATCGAGAGGAGGAAGAGGAGTGGAGAAAGACGGAGAGAGCCGCGAAGGGAGAGGAGAAGCTTCTCCGTGCTGTGGTCGCTGGGCTTGTGGAGGCGTTGACGGCGGCGTTCACTCGGCATTGGAGGCGGCAGGGAAGGCAAGGAGAAGAAGTCCCTGGAGAGATGGGGAGAATTCTGGAGAGGTGGAGACCATCGGTCCCCTGAAGTATGCCTCCCCATGTAAAACTGAACAGTAAAACTAAGAAAAAAAATAAAAAAAACCAGAAAAACCAAAAGCTTCCCGCTTTAGTATAGTAACTTATAAATTATCGAGGCACTTGAACCAGAAGATTTGCTAATTTTGGCAAGACATAGGAAGCAAGAAAACATAATTATTCAGAGAAGAGACCGCCAAATCCCATCAACTCTATGTATAATTATTCAGAGAAGAGACACCACTCGGAAAGAAGATAAGATTTCAAGAAGAAATCAGCAGCGAAGGTCAGGCCATGGCTCCCCGCAAGACCTAGCGCCGCCTGCTAGTCCTACAACTCCTCCGTCCTGCCCCGACGGCGGTGAGCAGCGCCGATCGCACGGCGGGAGTGGGGCGGCCGCGCACGCACTCCTCCGTCTCGAGCTGGATGTTGAACTCGACGGCCTTCTTGAGGCCCCTGCAGCACGGCTTGCCACACTTGCGCGCTTGCTGCTCTAGCAGCCCCCACCCGAGCGCTGCCCCGGACACGGCAGCGGCGGCCCCCGCGAGCGGTGCGGCCGAGAGGCAGGACGCGGCAGGGTGGAGCAGCGCGCGCGCCTCGAGCAGCACCAGCCTGCCGTGCCGGGCCATGAGGAAGCCCATCGCAGCGAGGACGGCGAGCAGCACGAGCGCGTCCACCGCGGCCATCGGCGAGTGGTCGCAGAAGAACTTGACCGGATTCGAGTTGTCCCGCGGGTTAATTTGACAGAACGGCAGGGGGAAATCTGCAAAATGCGTGGCAACGACCGTCCTGGTCCAGCTGGCTCCACTTGGCTGCTCCTGATTGGCCCAGGACTAAGAGCAAGTTCTAGGACCAGATACATCCATTTCCGAACGAATAATTCCGAACGAAGGGAGTACAAATTTTAGGACCAAACTATCACATCCTATACAATTTATAGGACCTGCGGTGCTATTAGAGCAACTCCAATGGGGCGACCCATTTCGTCCGCATGCGTCCGTTTGGGTCGGCGCGGACAAAAAAGACTGCCCAACACATAGACCCATTTCCATTTTGCGTTCACTTTATGTCCGTGCGGACCCATTTCCGTCTCAATTTTGGGTTGCATTTGGGTCGGCGGCGGACACGGACGTTTTCTCTGCTCTCCTCGTCCGCTTCTGCCCACTGCATGTGCCGCGTGGCCCACATGTCATCCAACCACCCATCCCATCTCTCTCCTCCTTTCCTCTCTCTCTCTTCTCCCACCCACCCACCCTGCTCCAGACCACCAACCACGCCGCGGGACCGTGCCGGAGAAGTGCCGGAACTGAGGCAGCGTCGAGGAAGCGCCGGAGCCGGGTGCCGGCACCGGTGAGCGCCGCGGCCTCCTCCTTGGCGAGCTCCTCGTCGATGCGCGGTCTCCTCTTTGGCTGCAGCTCGCCGGTGAACAGAGCTCCCGCGTGCAGCGACGAGCGCGCGTATAGGGCATGCCATGCGTGCGTGTACATGCACAAGTAGAGCTACACCCAAGGCTCGTCCGTTCTGGTCTAGCTAGCCATGCGTGCATGTACATGTGTGCGTGTACGCGCACATGCCCTCCGGCTATGCACGCATATGCGGCGAGCTGCGGTTGCGGCGTGGCGCGGGAGCTCGCGACTGCGGGGCGGCGAGCGGGCGCGGCCAGCGGCGGCACGGGCGCCGCGAGCGGGGCGGCGAGCTCTAGGCGGGCGCGGCGAGCTGCGGCTGCAGCGTGGCGCGGGAGCTCGCGACTGCGGGGCGAGCTGCTGCGGGGCGTCGAGCGGGCGCGGCGAGTTGCGGCGCCGCGAGCGGGGCGACGAGCTGGTGCTGGGCGTCGAGCGGGCTCGGCGAGTTGCGGCGCCGCGAGCGGGGCGACGAGCTGCGGGGCGGTGAGCAGGCGGGGCGAGCTGCGGCACTGGCGCGGCGAGCTCGGGGCGGCGAGCTATGGCACGGGGCGAGCGCCGGGGCGGCGAGCGGGCGCGGGGGCGGGGCGAGCTGCTGGGCGGCGAGGACGCGAGCGGGCGGAGGCGGGGCGAGGCGGCGTGGGAGCTCGGGGCGGCGGTGCGGAGCTCGCCCACCAGTGTTCGACAGAATGCTGACACGGACATGTCTAAAATGCATCTGCCCCGTTGGGCGCACAGGCCGACCCATTCGAAAAAGCGGACACGGACAGGCGGACGGACGACCCAAACGGACAAAATCGATGTCTGTTTGGGTCCGCTGGAGTTGCTCCTACCTCCAAAACAAACCGGGCTGGTCAGGAAAATGGAAAGGCCCCTTTGAACAGCATAAATGCAAACACACACACGGTATAGTCTGATGTTATCCTGAAGCCAGAGAACAACCGGTGTCCAGTGGGACGTATGCACTCCAGGAATCAGAACTTGAACGTAGTGGAAACACCGGTAACCAGGAGGTGCTGCACGCAAAGTGGGCACGGGATGCCCCTCACTAGCCAGACAAGATGTAGGTTGACTGACCGAGAATAGCCCCGATTTACTCCGTCTTCGTAGACAAGCCATTGACCGCGAGGATGCAGGCAGCCCACACCTTTTCGCCTGAGAAAATCGTACCACTAGCAAAGCTGCTTTGACCGCCAGATTACTGCGTGCTCGGCCTCGCGGGGAGACCAAAAGCAGCCGCGGCTTCAAAAGCAGCGATCCACGAAGATTCCATCCAGTTTATCATTTGACCCGGTGCCGGGTGCCCAAATGGCCTGCCTCCAGTTAAGTAGAGTATACAGATAGTTTGGTGTGAGGTTAGAAGTTACGTAACTTATTAGTTCTGATATGGTCGCCGGCAGGTTAATTTTGATCTGAAACTATGAAAACCATGTGGTGTTCGTTCTTTTTATTAAAAAAATATAATAATAGACAAATAAATCTTCATGTGTTTCATGGAAAGGAAGGAGAATTAGTTCAGCGTGTCTTGCTCTGGAGAGACAAAGATCACGGCAGTCCACATCCGACTGAATGACTTGAGCACGAAGCGTCAAGAAAAGCAGCCAGCCCGTGCGTGCATAATGCGTTTGATTTGACACTATTCATTCATTCAGACCCGGCCTTCACTTCATGTCTTGCTCCCTTTCCGCGTTCCATCGCGATCTTCCTCGAAGAAGGAAGAGAAGGAGCGGTACGCGTCCAAGTGCAGTCTTGTTCGAAAGAATACACCACCCCGTCTTCGACCCCTGGAAAAAGCATCATCTATCGTGTGATGCCAATCATCCCTTGTGGTGCGATGCCACCGTCCCGTCCCGTGCACACACATGTTGTGGGAAAATTTGGCCGCCGTTCAAGTATTCATAGCAGGTTTCGCCTGGATATCCCCGGTCTTTGCATCTAGACGATGAATGCAGTTATTTTATTAATTATTCATAAAAATCATACAAAGTAATACACTAATAAGTCTGAAATCATCATTAGGCAATACGTGTTGCTATTTCTATCCCCTTGATGAAGGTGTGTCGAATGTCCGAGCCGAATACCAAATAGACATCGCATCAAAACCTAACATCTAAAACCGGATGCCTCGGCCCAGTCACATACCGGGACTAGGTCACACACCGGTCCGGTGCACTCTCAGAGGCTGCCGCCGCCATCTTCCACCGGTCCATCTCCAGAGCAGGAACAGACGCATCGACCTTGCATGGCCTGCCATCGACACCACCACGGCGCCAGACAACGCCACCATCCTGCACGTATCCGTCCACACGCGACCATCGCCGAACCTCCGCAGTGCCATTGCCGCCGCGATCCGTCGCCAGCCTTGCGGTAGATGTAACATCGCTCCTCCTCTTGTCCCCTTCCGTCAGCACTTGCTTCAAAACGATGCCCCCAGAAGGGACAACGGCATCGAAGGTGCCATCATCCATGCATTTCTAATTGAATTGACCATGAAATGGTCCATGATCAAATGACTACTACCAAAAAAACAGAGGAGAAGGCAGAACAAATGGGGTTTTTGATGCAGAATCTTCAGTTACACAAACATACTTTAGATTCTAAGGAACGATCTTGGCGTGATCAACTTACAAGCTTGTTTATATACCACCAAATCGCCTTCTGATTAGAATACGCAAAAGGCCACAGCCGTATCGACAGACAAATCAAATCAACTCGTGTGTGCGTGCAGTGCGCCGCGCGTCCTCTACAATCTGCCGGGCTTAAACTGGACACGCTGTTCAGATCTCCAGACGTGCACGCGGCTGAAAATCTCTCAGTTCCGTCCGGACGATCCCTACAGACCGCCTGCCTTTTCATTCATTCTTCTTTGCTGTCGATGGATGGAAAAAACAAGCAATTTTGCCTCAAGCCACTGTTTCACTTGCCGGGACGCAAGCGTGCAAGAAAATGTCGCGTGCTGAAGAAAATTGCACTACTCCCTCTGTAAGGCCAGCTCCAACGCAAAACCCCAAACGGACATCCGTTTTGCTCTGCTTTCATTTGTTTGGGGCGGCAATGGGTCGCTCATGTCCGTTTGGAGCCGTTGCCATGTCGGTGCGCCCAATGCGCGGCCGGACCCCATATCATGTCCGGATTGGACGTGATATAAAAAAACACAAAAACTCAAAGAAATGCCAAAAAATTTAAATAAACGCAAACATAAAACATAATTAAACATAAAACATAATTAAACGGCCCTAGAACGGCCCCGTTCCACAGTTTTTAACATAAACACAATTAACATAAAATAAAAAGAAAAGAAAAGCGCCGCCCGCGCGCTGCTGCCGTGCCCGTCGCCGTCTCCTCACGCGTCGCCGTTGTCGTCCTCGTTGAAAGGACATGCGGTGCCCCCATGTGTGGTTTTGGTAATTGATGACATTCTCTATGGACTAATGGTTGCATTGAGTTATATTTGAAGGATTTGTCCATAGGCATTTCTTGAAGTCCATGTGTTGGTTTCAAGGAGTTTATGAGTTGACCAAAGTGCTATTAAGGAATTATCCAAAGATTGGTCATGTGAGTGTTGAGCTTATTGCAAGCATGTCTTGAAGAAGAAGAGTGTGTGATCATTCATGTCTACCTTCAAGACATCATCCAAATAAGGGAAACACTTTCTATCACACGTTTGATAGAAAGCTTTCCTCAGACCTCTCCTGTGCCGTAGATGCTTCCTTAATCCTACGGCTGTTTTTTTGTACCGATTCTCCACCACATCCCATGAATTAATGCAGCGAGATTTAATTCCCGTGAATTAACAGAATCTGAGTAAATCTCGCATCCCATCCCAACCACCCCACAACATCTCGAGCGATGGTCCGAGTCAATCTCGCCTACCCGACCAAGCATCTCACCTCGTATGGCATCCCTCCGGCGAGAGAACCCCGAGCTCGCTCGCCGCGACGGCTACCTCCACCACCACCCTTCTCTGCATCACTGTAGCTGCTCCATGTCGGCGGTGCGTCGTCCCCCCCCCCCCCCCCCCCCCCGTATCCTCCGGTCCAAGCTTGTTCTCTGCGCCGGCCTCACTACCACATCGTCGCCCTGGTTCCCTGCCAGATCCCTGCCCCGCCACCCTGCCTCCACACTGAGTTGGTGTGTCGGTTTGGTTGGGGAACGAAGCAATCTCACAACCCCCCTTCCGTCCTGGTCCTCTTCGCCAGGTTTGAGTCTTGCATCCTGTAGTCCATAGCGTCGGAGAGCCAACTCGTTAGGGAACGAAAAAATCATGCATGATCCCTCAACTTAAAGGCACCATCCTGAACCTAAGTATTGGTTCCTCTCATCTGGATGCAATGCTAGTAAAACATATTTAATATTGCGAGTACTGTGTTGATATCTCTGTGTGCATACCCTTTTCTTGGGTTTGATTTCACTCTGTCGTGTGTGTAGTGGATCACCAAATCAGCAGTGAATATATAGTACCGTGTTGATATCTCTGTGTGCATACCCTTTTCTTGGGTTTGATTTCACTCTGCCATGTGTGTAGTGGATCAGCAAATCAGCAATGAATATATGTGAATTAGTATATGAACATGGCACAAATATGCTTCCCCATTTTGGCAGCAACATCAAGATAATTTGTATACCATCATCAAATATCCATGCTTCCACTTAACAATATTTATGTACCAAGTGCACCCGTCTCATGCTTCTTACCCAGGTGCTTCTATAATGTAATTATTTTGTTCCAGGGGACTATAAAAATGCTTCCATTTACCAACAGAAATTCGGTTCTGTTTTGAAAGTTGCCGACACAGAAGATGCATCCTCATCTTGCTACCAGGCTTCTTGTATCCATTCTCAGTTTTCTATGCTTCATAACAATATTAGTTATGTTGAGTTCCCATGTTTTCATACTTCCCGTAATTTTACGAGAAATGTGCCTCCCCATTTGGCAGCCATTTTTGTTTTCTTTATTTTTCAAATTTCCATGTTTCCAAGTAATGCTACCTACGAACCCAGTGCTATTTTTTACTTCTCACCTGGATGTTCCTACTTAGTAAACATTTAGTTTTGTTCGTCTATGAAATTGCTTCCATCCATTAAGTGATAATTGGTTCAGTTTGTATGTTGACAACACAATAGATGCATCCTCAAGATGGTACCGATCTTACTTTCTTATCAACTATCAATGATATACACTTCATACAAAGTTTGCTAATGTTGAGTTTCCATATTATCATGCTTCCTACATTCTTGATGCACTGTGTTCAACAAATTAAATAAGATTTCTTATTTCTAATGTCTTGCGTTCATACAACTATTTCCCTCAGATAGGGAATGTATGATTCATCAAACATATGCACCCAAATCTTGCCCACCAAGATCATGCCTGCCAATCATGTAGATTTCACAAATCAAATTTCCATGCTTCCAGTGCATGATAGCATCAAATCATTTATTTGTGTTACCAATGCTTTTTTCTCTCACATATCTTTCTATGGTGACGAGGGGGGCACCCGGAGACCAAGGCCGGATGTGTCTACTTCAGAGACGATGAGTCGAGTTCGCGCATTGATCACCATGGATCAGACGTTTGGGGTATACAACTTCAAGGGTGGCACAATGAAGAAGATCAGAACGTGCGGGCAAGGGCACCTCAACTTCTCCGGGGATCACACCTTCCATCACATGATGGCTAGTTCAGTTTTGAATTTCCAACATTTGACGTATGGAAGCAATTTGACTTCTCCTATTGAAGCATACTCTCCAATTGGCAGTAGCATTTTTTTCACAGTCAAATCGGTATTTTGAATTGGAACCATGGGTAATTATGAATGGAGATATTTTATCTCTTTGATGGAAGCAAGATAGTATTTATTTGGAAGCAATTCTCTAGTAGATGGAAACAAGATCATGATGCTTCTCAAACATGTGGAATATTTTTATTTTGATGGAAGCAAGTTCAAAGTAATTATCTAGTTGATGGAAGCAAGATAGTGTGATGCTTCTACATGTTACATAGGACATAAAATGTCAAAAAAATACATCCTGGTTTCATTCACCATAGAAGCAAATTGTCCGATGATCAGAAACATAATATATATATTTTTAAAGTAAGTGTACTGCAGATATACAAGATTATAAACCAGGGTGGACAAACATATTATTTGCGTCGGATGCAAATATGGATAACGTAGGATGCAAATTTGGATAACGTTTGCCAAAAAATTACCATAAAACTTGTATGTCTTTCCTAAAACAAAGGATCCCATGCATATCGTCAATAAATCACACCCACGTAATCAGGGGACCAGATACGCATGTACATAATTGACGGAAGCAATCCCAGGGAAGCAGCAATCGGTAATTTTGTGCAGGCCCAAATCAGCAGATCAAACGTACATCCTGCTTCCGATCCAACGGTCTATCAGTAGTCTGATGGTTGCACTTTTTCAGTAGTTTGATGCCTAGTGATGCCCTTCAAATAAAGAGAGTTGGAAAGATTCAAGGTTGATCAAGACTAAGTCAAAGAGTGAATCAAGTTGATCAACACACAAAGCGTAGAAGATGTACCGAGAGGGATCAAGTGATCCCATGGTATGGTAAGCATTGTCAATTACGCTTTGTGTACTAACCCATGGTCTTCGTGAGAGTTCTTTGTGTTGGGAAACGTAGTAATTTCAAAAAAATCCTACGCACACACAGGATCATGGTGATGCATAGCAACGAGAGGGGAGAGTGTGTCCACGTACCCTCGTAGACCGAAAGCGGAAGCGTTAGCACAACGCGGTTGATGTAGTCGTACGTCTTCACGATCCGACCGATCCAAGTACCGAACGCACGGCACCTCCGAGTTCAGCACACGTTCAACTCGATGACGTCCCGCGAGCTCCGATCCAGCAAAGCTTCACAGGAGAGTTTCGTCAGCACGACGGCGTGGTGACGGTGATGATGATGCTACCGACGCAGGGCTTCGCCTAAGCACCGCTACGATATGATCGAGGTGGATTATGATGGAGGGGGGCACCGCACACGGCTAATAGATCAATGATCAATTGTTGTGTCTATGGGGTGCCCCCTGGCCACGTATATAAAGGATGGAGGGGAGGAGGCCGGCCCCTTATGGGTGGCGCACCAAGTAGGGGACTCCTAGTAGGAGTCCACCAAGAGGGGAAGGAAGAGGGGAAGAGGGAGAAGGAAAGAGGGGTGTTGCGCCCCCCCAATCCCTTGTCCAATTCGGACCAGCAAGGGGAGGGGCGCAGCAGCCCCTGCGGCCTGCTCCTCTCTTTCCCGTATGGCCCAATAAGGCCCATAACTTCCCCCGGTGAATTCCCGTAATTCCCCGGTACTCCGAAAAATACCCGAATCACTCGGAACCTTTCCGACGTCCGAATATAGCCTTCCAATATATCGATCTTTACCTCTCGGACATTCCGAGACTCCTCGTCATGTCCATGATCTCATCCGGGACTCCGAACAACTTCGGTACATCAAAACACAAAAACTCATAATACCGATCGTCACCGAACTTTAAGCGTGCGGACCCTACGGGTTCGAGAACTATGTAGACATGACCGAGACACGTCTCCGGTCAATAACCAATAGCGGAACCTGGATTCTCATATTGGCTCCCACATATTCTACGAAGATCTTTATCGGTCAAACCGCACAACAACATACGTTGTTCCCTTTGTCATCGGTATGTTACTTACCCGAGATTCGATCGTCGGTATCTCAATACCTAGTTCAATCTCGTTACCGGCAAGTCTCTTTACTCGTTCCGTAATACATCATCCCGCAACTAACTCATTAGTTACAATGCTTGCAAGGCTTATAGTGATGTGCATTACCGAGTGGGCCCAGAGATACCTCTCCGACAATCGGAGTGACAAATCCTAATCTCGAAATACGCCAACTCAACAAGTACCTTCGGAGACACCTGTAGAGCACCTTTATAATCACCCAGTTACGTTGTGACGTTTGGCAGCACACAAAGTGTTCCTCCGGTAAACGGGAGTTGCATAATCTCATAGTCATAGGAACATGTATAAGTCATGAAGAAAGCAATAGCAACATACTAAACGATCAAGTGCTAAGCTAACGGAATGGGTCAAGTCAATCACATCATTCTCCTAATGATGTGATCCCGTTAATCAAATGACAACTCATGTCTATGGTTAGGAAACATAACCATCTTTGATCAACGAGCTAGTCAAGTAGAGGCATACTAGTGACACTCTGTTTGTCTATGTATTCACACATGTATTATGTTTCCGGTTAATACAATTCTAGCATGAATAATAAACATTTATCATGAAATAAGGAAATAAATAATAACTTTATTATTGCCTCTAGGGCATATTTCTTCAGTCTCTCACTTGCACTAGAGTCAATAATCCAGTTCACATCGCCATGTGATTTAACACCAACAGTTCACATCACCATGTGATTAATATCCATAGTTCATATTGTCATGTGACCAACACCCAAAGGGTTTACTAGGGTCAATAATCTAGTTCACATCACCATGTGATTAACACCCAAAGAGTACTAAGGTGTGATCATGTTTTGCTTGTGAGAGAAGTTTAGTCAATGGGTCTGCCAAATTCAGATCTGTATGTATTTTGCAGATTTCTATGTCAACAATGCTCCGCACGGAGCTACTCTAGCTAATTGCTCCCACTTTCAATATGTATCCAGAGTGAGACTTAGAGTCATCTGGATCAGTGTCAAAACTTGTATCGACATGACCCTTTACGACGAACCTTTTGGCACCTCCATAATCGAGAAACATATCCTTATTCCACTAAGGATAATTTTGACCGATGTCCAGTGATCTACTCCTAGATCACTATTGTACTCCCTTGCCAAACTCAATGTAGGGTATACAATAGATCTGTTACACAGCATAGCATACTTTATAGAACCTATGACTGAGGCATAGGGAATGACTTTTCATTCTCTTTCTATTTTTTGCCGTGGTCGGGTTTTGAGTCTTCACTCAACTTCACACCTTAAAACACAGGCAAGAACTCCTTCTTTGACTGTTCCATTTTGAACTACTTCAAAATCTTTGTCAAGGTATGTACTCATTGAAAAATCTTATCAAGCGTCTTGATCTATCTCTATAGATCTTGATGCTTAATATGTAAGCAGCTTCACCGAGGTCTTTCTTTGAAAAACTCCTTTCAAATACTCCTTTATGCTTTCCAGAAAATTCTACATTATTTCCGATCAACAATATGTCATTCACATATACTTATCAGAAATGCTGTAGTGCTCCCACTCACTTTCTTGTAAATACAGGCTTCACCGCAAGTCTGTATAAAACTATATGCTTTGATCAGCTCATCAAAGCGTATATTCCAACTCCGAGATGCTTGCACCAGTCCATAGATGGATCGCTGGAGCTTGCACACTTTGTTAGCATCCTTTGGATCGATAAAACCTTCAGGTTGCATCATATACAACTCTTCTTCCAGAAATCCATTCAGGAATGCAGTCTTTACATCCATTTGCCAAATTTCATAATCATAAAATGCGGCAATTGCTAACATGATTCGGACAGACTTAAGCATCGCTGCGGGTGAGAAAGTCTCATCGTAGTCAACTCCTTGAACTTTGTCAACAACCTTTTTCGACAAGTCTAGCTTTGTAGATAGTAACACTACTATCAGCGTCCGTCTTCCTCTTGAAGATCCATTTATTTTCTATGGCTTGCCGATCATCGGGCAAGTCAACCAAAGTCCATACTTTGTTCTCATACATGGATCCCATCTCAGATTTCATGGCCTCAAGCCATTTCGCGGAATCTGGGCTCATCATCGCTTCCTCATAGTTCGTAGGTTCGTCATGGTCTAGTAACATGACCTCCAGAACAGGATTACCGTACCACTCTGGTGCGGATCTTACTCTGGTTGACCTACGAGGTTCGGTAGTAACTTGATCTGAAGTTTCATGATCATCATCATTAGCTTCCTCACTAATTGGTGTAGAAGTCACAGGAACCGGTTTCTGTGATGAACTACTTTCCAATAAGGGAGCAGGTACAGTTACCTCATCAAGTTCTACTTTCCTCCCACTCACTTCTTTCGAGAGAAACTCCTTCTCTAGAAAGGATCCATTCTTAGCAACGAATGTCTTGCCTTCGGATTTGTGATAGAAGGTGTACCCAACAGTCTCCTTTGGGTATCCTATGAAGATACATTTCTCCGATTTGGGTTCGAGCTTATCAGGTTGAAGCTTTTTCACATAAGCATCGCAGCCCCAAATTTTAAGAAACGACAACTTTGGTTTCTTGCTAAACCACAGTTCATAAGGCGTCGTCTCAACGGATTTTAGATGGTGCCCTATTTAACGTGAATGCAGCTGTCTCTAATGCATAACCCCAAAACGATAGTGGTAAATCGGTAAGAGACATCATAGATTGCACCATATCTAATAAAGTACGGTTATGATGTTCGGACACACCATTACGCTGTGGTGTTCCAGGTGGCGTGAGTTGCAAAACTATTCCGCATTGTTTCAAATGAAGACCAAACTCGTAACTCAAATATTCTCCTCCATGATCAGATCGTAGAAACTTTATTTTCTTGTTACGATGATTTTCCACTTCACTCTGAAATTCTTTGAACTTTTCAAATGTTTCAGACTTATGTTTCATCAAGTAGATATACCCATATCTGCTCAAATCATCTGTGAAGGTGAGAAAATAACGATACCCGCCGCGAGCCTCAACATTCATTGGACCACATACATCAGTATGTATGATCTCCAACAAATCTGTTGCTCGCTCCATAGTTCCGGAGAACGGCGTTTTAGTCATCTTGCCCATGAGGCATGGTTCGCAAGTACCAAGTGATTCATAATCAAGTGATTCCAAAAGTCCATCGGAATGGAGTTTCTTCATGCGCTTTACACCAATATGACCTAAACGGCAGTGCCACAAATAAGTTGCACTATCATTATCAACTCTACATCTTTTGGCTTCAATATTATGAATATGTGTATCACTACGATCGAGATTCAATAAACCGCTTATATTGAGTGTATGACCGTAGAGGTTTTATTCATGTAAATAGTATAACAATTATTCTTTGATTTAAATGAATAACCGTATTGCAATAAACATGATCCAATCATATTCATGCTCAACGCAAACACCAAATAACATTTAGGTTCAACACTAATCCCGAAGGTAAAGGGAGTGTGTGATGGTGATCTTATCAATCTTGGAACCACTTCCAACACACATCATCACCTCGCCCTTAACTAGTCTCTGTTTATTTTGCAACTCCCGTTTCGAGTTACTACTCTTAGCAACTGAACCAGTATCAAATACTGAGGGGTTGCTATAAACACTAGTAAAGTACACATCAATAACATGTATATCAAATATACCTTTGTTCACTTTGCCATCCTTCTTATCCGCCAAATACTTGGGGCAGTTCCGCTTCCAGTGACCAGTCCCTTTGCAGTAGAAGCACTTAGTCTCAGGCTTAGGTCCAGACTTGGGCTTCTTCACTTGAGCAACAACTTGCTTGCTATTCTTCTTGAAGTTCCCCTTCTTCCCTTTGCCCTTTTTCTTGAAACTAGTGGTCTTGTCAACCATCAACACTTGATGCTTTTCTTGATTTCTACCTTCGTCGATTTCAGCATCACGAAGAGCTTGGGAATCGTTTCCATTATCCCTTGCATATTATAGTTCATCACGAAATTCTAGTAACATGGTGATAGTGACTAGAGAACTCTGTCAATCACTATCTTATCTGGAAGATTAACTCCCACTTGATTCAAGTGATTGTAGTACTCAGACATTCTGAGCACATGCTCACTAGCTGAGCAATTCTCCTCCATCTTGTAGGCAAAGTACTGTCAGAGGTCTCATACCTCTCGACACGGGCATGAGTATGAAATACCAATTTCAACTCTTGGAACATCTCATATGCTCCGTGGCGTTCAAAACGTCTTTGAAGCCCCGATTCTAAGCCGTAAAGCATGGTGCACTAAACTATTAAGTAGTCATCATATCGAGCTTGCCAAACGTTCATAACGTCTGCATTTGCTCCTGCAATCGGTCTGTCACCTAGCGGTGCATCAAGGACATAATTCTTCTATGCAGCAATGAGGATAATCCTCAGATCACGGATCCAATCCGCATCATTGCCACTAACTTCTTTCAACTTAGTTTTCTCCAGGAACATATCAAAAATAAAACAGTGGAGCTATACGCGAGCTATTGATCTACAACATAATTTGCAAATACTACCAGGACTAAGTTCATGATAAATTAAAGTTCAATTAATCATATTACTCAAGAACTCCCACTTAGATAGACACCTCTCTAATCATCTAAGTGATCACGTGATCCAAATCAACTAAACCATAACCGATCATCACGTGAAATGGAGTAGTTTTCAATGGTGAACATCACTATGTTGATCATATCTACTATATGATTCACGCTCGACCTTTCGGTCTCAGTGTTCTGAGGCCATATCTGCATATGCTAGACTCGTCAAGTTTAACCCGAGTATTCTGCGTGTGCAAAACTGGCTTGCACCCGTTGTAGATGAACGTTGAGCTTATCACACCCGATCATCACGTGGTGTCTCGGCACGACGAACTTTGGCAACGGTGCATACTCAGGGAGAACACTTTTACCTTGAAATTTAGTGAGTGATCATCTTATAATGCTACCGTCAAACAAAGCAAAATAAGATGCATAAAGGATAAACATCACATGTAATCAATATAAGTGATATGATATGGCCATCATCATCTTGTGCTTGTGATCTCCATCTCCGAAGCACCGTCATGATCACCATCGTTACTGGCGCGACACCTTGATCTCCATCATAGCATCATTGTCGTCTCGCCAACTATTGCTTCTACGACTATCGCTACCGCTTAATGATAAAGTAAAGCAATTACAGGGCGATTGCATTGCATACAATAAAGCGACAACCATATGGCTCCTGCCAGTTGCCGATAACTCAGTTACAAAACATGATCATCTCATACAATAAAATATAGCATCATGTCTTGACCATATCACATCACAACATGCCCTGCAAAAACAAGTTAGACGTCCTCTACTTTGTTGTTGCAAGTTTTACGTGGCTGCTACGGGCTGAGCAAGAACCGTTCTTACCTACGCATCAAAACCACAATGATAGTTCGTCAAGTTAGTGCTGTTTTAACCTTCACAAGGACCGGGCGTAGCTACACTCGGTTCAACTAAAGTTGGAGAAACTGACACCCGCTAGTCACCTGTGTGCAAAGCACGGCGGTAAAACCAGTCTCGCGTAAGCGTACGCGTAATGTCGGTCCGGGCCGCTTCATCCAACAATACCGCCGAATCAAAGTGTGACATGCTGGTAAGCAGTATGACTTGTATCGCCCACAACTCACTTGTGTTCTACTCGTGCATATAACATCTACGCATAAAACCAGGCTCGTATGCCACTGTTGGGAAACGTAGTAATTTCAAAAAAAAATCCTACGCACACACAAGATCATGGTGATGCATCGCAACGAGAGGGGAGAGTGTGTCCACGTACCCTCGTCGACCGAAAGCGGAAGCGTTAGCACAACGCGGTTGATGTAGTCGTACGTCTTCACGATCCGACCGATCCAAGTACCGAACGCACGGCACCTCCGAGTTCAGCACACGTTCAACTCGATGACGTCCCGCGAGCTCCGATCCAGCAAAGCTTCACAGGAGAGTTTCGTCAGCACGACGGCGTGGTGACGGTGATGATGATGCTACCGACGCAGGGCTTCGCCTAAGCACCGCTACGATATGATCGAGGTGGATTATGGTGGAGGGGGGCACCGCACACGGCTAAGAGATCAATGATCAATTGTTGTGTCTATGGGGTGCCCCCTGGCCACGTATATAAAGGATGGAGGGGAGGAGGCCGGCCCCCTATGGGTGGCGCACCAAGTAGGGGACTCCTACTAGGAATCCTACTCCTAGTAGGAGTCCACCAAGAGGGGAAGGAAGAGGGGAAGAGGGAGAAGGAAAGAGGGGTGTTGCGCCCCCCCAATCCCTTGTCCAATTCGGACCAGCAAGGGGAGGGGCGCAGCAGCCCCTGCGGCCTGCTCCTCTCTTTCCCGTATGGCCCAATAAGGCCCATAACTTCCCCCGGTGAATTCCCGTAATTCCCCGGTACTCCGAAAAATACCCGAATCACTCGGAACCTTTCCGACGTCCGAATATAGCCTTCCAATATATCGATCTTTACCTCTCGGACATTCCGAGACTCTTCGTCATGTCCATGATCTCATCCGGGACTCCGAACAACTTCGGTACATCAAAACACAAAAACTCATAATACCGATCGTCACCGAACTTTAAGCGTGCGGACCCTACGGGTTCGAGAACTATGTAGACATGACCGAGACACGTCTCCGGTCAATAACCAATAGCGGAACCTGGATTCTCATATTGGCTCCCACATATTCTACGAAGATCTTTATCGGTCAAACCGCACAACAACATACGTTGTTCCCTTTGTCATCGGTATGTTACTTGCCCGAGATTCGATCGTCGGTATCTCAATACCTAGTTCAATCTCGTTACCGGCAAGCCTCTTTACTTGTTTCGTAATACATCATCCCGCAACTAACTCATTAGTTACAATGCTTGCAAGGCTTATAGTGATGTGCATTACCGAGTGGGCCCAGAGATACCTCTCCGACAATCGGAGTGACAAATCATAATCTCGAAATACGCCAACTCAACAAGTACCTTCGGAGACACCTGTAGAGCACCTTTATAATCACCCAGTTACGTTGTGACGTTTGGCAGCACACAAAGTGTTCCTCCGGTAAACGGGAGTTGCATAATCTCATAGTCATAGGAACATGTATAAGTCATGAAGAAAGCAATAGCAACATACTAAACGATCAAGTGCTAAGCTAACGGAATGGGTCAAGTCAATCACATCATTCTCCTAATGATGTGATCCCGTTAATCAAATGACAACTCATGTCTATGGTTAGGAAACATAACCATCTTTGATCAATGAGCTAGTCAAGTAGAGGCATACTAGTGACACTCTGTTTGTCTATGTATTCACACATGTATTATGTTTCCGGTTAATACAATTCTAGCATGAATAATAAACATTTATCATGAAATAAGGAAATAAATAATAACTTTATTATTGCCTCTAGGGCATATTTCCTTCACTTTATGGGGTTAGATTGTGGTGTGCACGTTCAAGTGATGCATCACGAAGAGATCAAGTGCTTGAAGATTGCCGTCCATTATGGTGACAATGGACTTGTGAAGATGTGCTGAAGATTGGCTCACCCATAGTGGAGTATCGGGGAGCAATCTACTAGTCTTCACCGAGCCAACGCAATCAAGACAGGTGGTCCTACTTGAGGAAGTCAACATCGTCTACATCTAGCTCTAGTGGACTTTGTGCAAGGCAAAGGTTTGGCCTTGATAGGTTATCTATTTTACCGGTCTCATGGTGATAGTTTGGAGACCGGGTTGTAGGATCGATTGCCGTCCTATCAAGGGGGGCTCTCAAGTGAGTAGCTTGATCGTATTGTTCGTAGAGAGCTCAAACCATTGCATGCTTGCATCATCTTTCTTGGTTCTTGTTTGGTTTTCTCCTTGTGAGATTTGGAGCTTATGGTCATCTTCTTGACAAGCTCAAGTTCATCGAAAACGGAGTTCACATGCTTCTTCTATTGTGTTTTCGGTGTTGGAGGTTTTACCGGTCTTTTTCGAGGAAGGGTTCTCACTATTTTCTTATGGGCCTTTTCTAATTTCCTTCTTATTGTTATTTCTATCAAGATTGTGTTATCCCTTGTCGCTAGCTTTCCAACAAACTTGGTTTCGTTGAATTCGGAGTCCGTTTGCAGAAGTTGTGTCAGTTTTGGTGTCCTTAAAAAGGCTGCAGCGGTACTACCGCTCATGGGAGCGGTACTACCGCTTGGAGGGGATGTAATTTTTTACTACCGCTCTTGGGAGCGGTACTACCGCTTGGAGCGGATGTAATTTTTTACTACCGCTCCAGAGCGGTACTACCGCGGCTAGTTCTGTGGCTACTTCCGCTCCAGACCAAAAACTCGTCTTAAGTCCAGCGGTGGTAGGCACGGATGTATTTTTTTAGTACCGCTCGCAAGTAGTAGTACCGCTACCCTTAGCGGTAGTACCGTGAGGACGAGCGGTAGTACCGCTCCGGCGGTTCTACGGGCCTTTTGCCTCCTCGTTGTTGGTTTTCAAAGGGCTTCCACCGCCCTAGCGGTAGTACCGCTCCTTGGAGCGGTAGTACCGCTCGGTGCGGGCTGTGAGGATAACGGTTAGATTTCTCCCCTCCTATAAAAGGGGGTCTTCTTCCCCAATGAACCTAATCCTTTGAGCTCGTGTTCTTCCCCCATTGTTGACCTTCTTCGAGCTTGCTATCTCTCAATCCCTCCATGGATTCTTACTAGTTTTTTGGGGAAAAGAGAGGGGGAGATCTAGATCCACATTTCCACCAATCACTTTCTCCTCTATGTGAGGGGAACCCCTTGGATCTAGATCTTGGAGTTCTTGGTGTTCTCCTTCTTGTTCTTCCTCTCATTTTTCTCCCTAAAATTAGTTGCTTTGGTGGGATTTGGGAGAGAGGGACTTGGGCACTCCGTGTGCCCTTTCCATTGCATTTGGTGCATCGGTTTGAGTTCTCCACGGTGATACGTGGAAGTGAAGTTGAGTAGCTTATTACTCTTGGGTGCTTGGTACCCTTGAGCTTGTTCCTCTTGGGTGCTTGGGCGCCCTAGACGGTTGGTGGTGTTCGGAGCTCAATCATTGTGGTGTAAAGCTCCGGGCAAGCGTCGGGGTCTGCAATTAGGTTGTGGAGATCGCCCCGAGCAATTTGACGGGTACCGGTGACCGCCCCCAAGGGTTGCCAAAGTGTACGGGTTCGGTGACCGCCCCCAAGGGTTGTCATTTGTATGGGTTCGGTGACCGCCCTCAAGGGTCCCTTAGTGGAATCACGGCATCTTGCATTGTGCAAGTGCGTGAGGAGATTACGGTGGCCCTAGTGGCTTCTTGGGGAGCATTGTGCCTCCACACTGCTCCAAACGGAGATTAGCATCCGCAAGGGTGTGAACTTCGGGATACATCGTTGTCTCCGCGTGCCTCGGTTATCTCTTACCCGAGCCCTTTACTTATGCACTTTACTTTGTGATAGCCATATTGTTTCTTGTCATATATCTTGCTATCACTTAGTTTTTTATCTTGCTTAGCATAAGTTGTTGGTGCACATAGGTGAGCCTAGTTGTTGTAGGTTTTGTGCTTGACAATTTAACCGCTATGTTTATTCCGTATTTGTTCAAGCCTAAACCATAATTATTTTAAAGCGCCTATTCACCCCCCCTCTAGACGACATCCTCGATCTTTCAATTGGTATCAGAGCCTCGTCTCTCTTTATAGGGCTTAACCACCTAGAGAGTAAGGATGTCGACTAGGGGCTTAGGATTCTCTGACACTCTTAGTTTCGATGGCACAAATTTTGATGTTTAGGTAATTCGCATGCTTAATCTCTTCAGGGTCATGGACCCAAATTTAGAGCGAATTGTAGATATGGGTTTTTCTCCTCAAAAGGATCCCCAAAGATTATCTTTAGAGGATGAGAAAAACTCTTATCTCAATGCTCAAGCTTCTAATGTGCTTTTCGATGCTTTGAGCAATGTAGTTATATTTCAACTCATGCCGTTTCGGGATGCTCATGAGTTGTGGACAAAGCTTCAAGATAAATATGACGTGTCCAAGTTTTGTGGGGATGATTGTTCTCCCTCCACCTCCGGCCGTGTTGCTTTCTCAACTTCTTCTATTTCACCTACATGTGGATTGCCATAAGGTAATGATATGCTGAGTAGTGGTGTTCATTGCAATGATGATAGTGTGCTTATCGTTGATGATCCCTCATCACTATCTTATTGCAATGCTCCATCTTTGGACTTCAACACTTCGAGCTCTCTAAATGTTTCACATGCTTGTGTTGATAGTCCTTACATATCATGTAGAAATTGCTTCACTAAATCTCATGACGATATGCTTGCTATGTCTTGTTGCCATGATAAAAATGCATCTATTTCCTCGAATTGTTGTGCTAACAATGTAGAGGAAACCCAACACCCCATGGAACAAGATGTGGTCTTGAATGGTGCCTCAAGGGATCCTACATCATCATCGATTGCGTTTTGCCTTATGGCTAAGGCTTCAAAGGTATCTCCCACTTTGAATCCCAATATATCTTGTGATGATATTGATGATGACAAGAATGATGATGATGATGTTGATAGTGATGAAGAGAATGATAATGTTGCCTCCTTAAAAATTAAGGGGGAAATAATTTTTAAATCTCTTCATAAGAATAAAATTGCTTGTTCCAATTTCATGGAAATCATGTCCATTGCTATTGAGGGCAAGAAATATATTGATGAGTTGGAATCTCGTCTTGAGGAGCATGAGGTCACCATTGAGAAAATGGAAGGTCATGAGCATGATTACGCTAATGAGATCGCGGACCTCTCTCAAGCTCTTGAACTTGAACAAACCACCAATGAATCTCTTGAGGAGACTTTTGCTCTAGAATTATCTAGAGTGAGGGAATCTCATGATAGAGCTCTTGAGGTGGCCAATGTTTTTGAAACTAAAAATGAGAAGCTTGAAGTTGCACATGTTAAACTCCTTGAAGACTTTGAGCACCTCGAAAATGGCTCAAGGGTCATTAAGAGTGAGCTCATCAAACTCACCGAGTCTCATGCTCAACTTAAAGCTTCATATTCTAAAGAGCTTGCCAAGTTGCCTTCTCCTCTTGCTATTATTGATGATGCTTGTGCTACTAACTCTATTTCTAGTGAAGCATCCATTTTGAAGGAGAATGTTGAGCTACGGGCTCAACTTGAGTTGCTATCTAGCAAATATGAGAAGTTGAAAGAAAATCATGTAAAGCTCACAAGCTCTCATGATGATCTTCTAGTATCCCATAATGTGCTAAAGATAGCACATGAGGCTATGTCTAAGGTAACATCTAGTGAGTCTCATGTGGATACTAGCACTACTTCAAGTCAAAATGCTATCTTGCCATGTGCTAGTCCTTGTAATTCATCTACTCATAACATTGGTACTTCTTGTGATGAATTACTCTCCTTGCCTTGTTGCTCTAACGATGAAGCGTATACTTCCTCTAGTACTTTTGCTGATACTAACCATGTAGAGGAAATTAAAGAGCTCAAGGCTCAAACTTCTTTGAAGAAAGACTTGGTAAAGTGTCATGAAGGGAAGTCCACACTCAACAATATCTTGAGTGTGCAGAAATCCCCCAATGGCAAAGGTGGACTTGGATTCAACTCCAATAAGAAGAAGAAGTCCAAGAGAAACAAGAAGAAGGGCCAAGAACAAGTCAAGAATTCAGCCAAGATTATTTGCTTCAAGTGCAAAATTGAAGGGCATCATGTTAGATCTTGCCCATTGAAGAAGAAGCCCATTAATGACAAGCAACAAGGGAAGCGGCCACAAGTTCATTCTCATGCTCAACCTCAAGTTGAAGAAAGGCCTCTTCCCAAGAAGACTCAAGCTAATGCTTCTCAAGTTGAGAAATCAAGTGAGAAAAAAGTGAAGAGTAGACGTTGCTACTTATGTCGTGAGAAAGGTCACGTCGCTTCTTCATGCACTAGTGATAACTTATCCAACCCAATTATTATTGATGATATCTATTCTCTTGGGAAGGATAAGGTTGGCAATGTGTTTGCCATGTTTGTTGGTACTCAAAGTGGTGTCAAGAAAATAACCATTTGGGTAGCCAAGCCTATTGTGACTAATCTCTTAGGACCCAACTTGGTTGGGGACCACCAAGCTCAAACTTGATCAATAGGTGTTCTTGGAGGGTATTAGAGACTTGGCTACATTATGAAGAGTTAAGGGGTCTTCATCATTCATATTGTCTCAAGCCAAGTCATTCGGATTATCAAGTTTCTATCTTATATCCAATGTTCCTCCTTGCGGTAACTCGTGCTTAAATTGTTTACATTGAAAATTACTTGCCCCTTTTGCATGTTTTGGTTTTGTACCATGCATGTGTTTGTATGTGTTGTGCCTCCAATTTGCTTATCTTGAGAAATCAAGTATGTGTATGTTGGTCTGCACATTATGTACATGTGTGTCGTGCGTTGAGCCTTTGTTCATCATGTTTGTATCGTAGTTGGCTCTTGTGAGACATTAATGGAACATCCCATTTTGGGGGAGTGATGTGCTTTGTGCACTTCACAATCCTATAAAATGTGTGTACATGAGGAATACCACCTAGTATTGATATTTCAAGATTATCTAGTCTCTATGTGGTATGAACTCTCATGAGAAATTCAAATTCTAAATATTCCATTAATTATCTCGTGTATTTCATTTGCCTCTTGTTAAGTTTTATTTGGTATCACATTATGGGGGAGTAATGTGCTATATGCATATTACAAGCCTAGAAAATGTGTACATTTGAGATATTGTCACCTAGAGTTGATATTGTAAATTATCTTGTTCCTAGGTGGCATGTTAGCTCTACAAGTTGCAAATTTGCTTATGTGTTTGGTGTGAAGATGATGTTGGATATCTTTGCAATCTACCACAGGGAATTATTTCCAAATACTCCTTGTCTCTTGACAATTGGTAATAATTTATGTGGTAGAAATTATTGATCATCTTTACCTTGGTTTTTGTTTTTTTTGCCCTTATTTCTTGCCTAGATTGTGTCAACTCCCATTGCCTTCCGTGCCACTTATGGATCTTGTTATTTTCTTGATCTTGTCTAGTGTTTTCTAGATATAGTGAAAGTGGTGATCCCATCTTGTGCATTTTGTATTCAAATGTAAATTCTCTATAATGCACAACTCTTGGGGGAGCTATCCTATGTTCTATAGAACACTCATCTTGTGATCCATTTCAAGCGTGTGGTGGTGGAAGGCAAGCCGTTTCTTTTTGGTACGTTGTGCCATCATAAAACTTTATAGAGGGCTTGGTTTGTTTGGAACCATCCTCTCTTTTGGGAGTTCGATATCTTTCATTTTGCGTGTTTCATTGGATATCTCATTCCTTGATGTATCTTTTAATGATATCTTCCAAGTGATGATTTCTCCATTTAGTATTCTATTTTCACTTGGTATTCCTTTTTCATTTGGTGTTGGTTCTTGAAAGTCTTTAGCATTCATATTTACTTCATGTATTTTCTTTGGCATACTTTCTTTCTTTGACCCAATATATAGGGGAAACTCCACCAAGTCTCAAATTGGATGAGATGTGCATGATATTTATTTTCATATCTATGTGCACATATTTATGTGGAGTTTGTTCTATGTATTGGTGTTTCTAACTCTTTGGTCCCAATGAGTTTGGGTACCATTTTGTTTGTGTTGTTGTTCTAGGAACAATTGAAGATGCATTGGATGCTCGGTTCACTCACAAGGAAGGTGGTGTCACCATGCGCTTATTGGAGTCAAGCTAGGATGTTCAATGAACTACTATCTAATACCTTCAATTGGTATCTTCTATATCCTTCCAATGCTATCTCAGTAACAAGTATCTCTTCATGCATTCTTTTCTTGCATCAACCTTGTGTAGGTTGTATCATGGCATGTAATTCATTCTTTCTTGTGATACTTGTTTCCTTTCTCAATGCATCCCAACAATGATCTCTTGTTGATAGTTGTGATGTCTTTGATGGATGTGTGATAAGAGTTCATTTATATACTATAAGACCATATCTAGCCATGTGCTATGTTTTCAAGCAAATATCTTATTGGTATATTTATGACTTCCTTGTGGATATCTTGTTCTTTTCTTTGTGTAACTATTTCGTGTGTGCATCCTTCTTTGTGGATTGATATCATCATGATTTTGATCTACCTAGAATCTTATACACTTGAGAGAAGTTACATCTCTAGTTGATATCCTTATTCTTTCACGTCCACCTTTTTCCTTGGTGGTTTCGTGAAAGGATTTATCTTGTGTGCGGGTCTTATATCGTTGCACCTTGATGCACTCTTTTGTGGTGAAGATTCTTTTTCTCTTGCTTGTCTTAACGAGGCTCTCCATTTCGTTTGGTATCCCTCCTCTTGACAAAGACATCATTGTCTATCTTCACCATGGGTCGTCACAAGCTTTGGTTTATAAGTTGCTTTTTGGAGAGCTTGTGAACCCATTTGCTAGTTGAGTGTGTGTGTGGGAAGGACATGTCTTGCACCTTGTATCTCATTCTTTAAGACTATGTTGATGCTTAATGCTCATCCATATATTAGTCTTATCAAGTGCTTTGACATGACTCACACACATCCTTTTGGTTGAGCCCATTCGTAAGTTGCCTCTTTTACATGTTGCTCAACCATGTGCTTGTTGCAAGAGCTATGCCTTGTCTCTTATCTTAGCCCACTTGCACTTGTTGTAAGTTTCTATTGATTTTGGGGGAGCTATGATCCTATTTTGTGCACTTTGTATCCAAATACAAAAATTCTTACTTGTGCACAAATCATGGGGAGCTTCTCTAGTTTCTTTAGAACACTCCTTTGATCATATCATAATATCCTTTATTCATGTGGCTCATAGGATCTTTGGTCTAGTTGCTTCAATTGATATCCGTTGATTGCTTGCTTCAATTGGTACCTTTTGATTGCGTGATTGCTTGTGTCTCTCTTTGTTATGTCTTTGTGGCATATCATTCTTTAGCAATCTTTATGCCTCAATATAGTTTGTCTTCCTCCAAGTATTTACCTTTGGATATGTGTATGGCATTCCACTCTCTTGTTGAGAAATACACAATTTATGGAGGAACACTTTTTATATTGGCCTTCTAAGCTTTTCGCCCATTTTGGCAATCGATGCCAATGGGGGAGAAGTTTCAGAGAGTTTTGTCGAGAAGTTTTCAGAGTTTCTCCTTGCTTTGATTTTGTTCCTAAGCATTTGCATCTCATACTCATGCATCATTGGTTGTTGCATTGCATGGTGATGCATAATTCCTTATATAAACTCTCTTGAAAGTAATTGTCATCAATTACCAAAATGGGGGAGATTGAAAGGACATGCGGTGCCCCCATGTGTGGTTTTGGTAATTGATGACATTCTCTATGGACTAATGGTTGCATTGAGTTATATTTGAAGGATTTGTCCATAGGCATTTCTTGAAGTCCATGTGTTGGTTTCAAGGAGTTTATGAGTTGACCAAGGTGCTATTAAGGAATTATCCAAAGATTGGTCATGTGAGTGTTGAGCTTATTGCAAGCATATCTTGAAGAAGAAGAGTGTGTGATCATTCATGTCTACCTTCAAGACATCATCCAAATGAAGAGAGTTGGAAAGATTCAAGGTTGATCAAGACTAAGTCAAAGAGTGAATCAAGTTGATCAAAACACAAAGCGTAGAAGATGTACCGAGAGGGATCAAGTGATCCCATGGTATGGTAAGCATTGTCAATTACGCTTTGTGTACTAACCCATGGTCTTCGTGAGAGTTCTTTGTGGGGTTAGGTTGTGGTGTGCACATTCAAGTGATGCATCACGAAAAGATCAAGTGCTTGAAGATTGCCGTCCATTGTGGTGACAATGGACTTGTGAAGATGTGCCGAAGAGTGGCTCACCCATAGTGGAGTATGGGGGAGCAATCTACTAGTCTTCATCGAGCCAACGCAATCAAGAAAGGTGGTCCTACTTGAGGAAGTCAAGATCATCTACATCTAGCTCTAGTGGACTTTGTGCAAGGCAAAGGTTTGGCCTTGATAGGTTCTCTATTTTACCGGTCTCATGGTGGTAGTTTGGAGGCCGGGTTATAGGATCGATTGCCGTACTATCAAGGGGGGCTCTCAAGTGAGTAGCTTGATCGTATCATTCGTAGAGAGCTCAAACCATTGCATGCTTGCATCATCTTTCTTGGTTCTTGTTTGGTTTTCTCCTTGTGAGATTTGGAGCTTATGGTCATCTTCTTGACAAGCTCGAGTTCATCGAAAACGGAGTTCACATGCTTCTTCTATTGCGTTTTCGATGTTGGAGGTTTTACCGGTCTTTTTCGAGGAAGGGTTCTCACTATTTTCTTATGGGACTTTTCTAATTTCCTTCTTATTGTTATTTCTATCAAGATTGTGTTAGCCCTTGTCGCTAGCTTTCCAACAAACTTGGTTTCGTTGAATTCGGAGTCCGTTTGCAGAAGTTGTGTCAGTTTTGGTGTCCTTAAAAAGGCTGCAGCGGTACTACCGCTCATGGGAGCGGTACTACCGCTTGGAGGGGATGTAATTTTTTACTACCGCTCTTGGGAGCGGTACTACCGCTTGGAGCGGATGTAATTTTTTACTACCGCTCCAGAGCGGTACTACCGCGGCTAGTTCTGTGGCTACTTCCGCTCCAGACCAAAAACTCGTCTTAAGTCCAGCGGTGGTAGGCACGGATGTATTTTTTTAGTACCGCTCGCAAGCAGTAGTACCGCTACCCCTAGCGGTAGTACCGTGAGGACGAACGGTAGTACCGCTCCGGCGGTTCTACCGGCCTTTTGCATCCTCGCTGTTGGTTTTCAAAGGGCTTCCACCGCCCTAGCGGTAGTACCACTCCTTGGAGCGGTAGTACCGCGCGGTGCGGGCTGTGAGAATAACGGTTGGATTTCTCCCCTCCTATAAAAGGGGGTCTTCTTCCCCAATGAACCTAATCATTTGAGCTCGTGTTCTTCCCCCATTGTTGACCTTCTTCGAGCTTGCTATCTCTCAATCCCTCCATGGATTCTTGCTAGTTTTGGGGGGAAAAGAGAGATGAGATCTAGATCCACATTTCCACCAATCACTTTCTCCTCTATGTGAGGGGAACCCCTTGGATCTAGTTCTTGGTGTTCTTCTTCTTGTTCTTCCTCTCATTTTCCTCCCTAGCATTAGTTGCTTTGGTGGGATTTGGGAGAGAGGGACTTGGGCACTCCGTGTGCCCTTTCCATTGCATTTGGTGCATCGGTTTGAGTTCTCCACGGTGATACGTGGAAGTGAAGTTGAGTAGCTTATTACTCTTGGGTGCTTGGTACCCTTGAGCTTGTTCCTCTTGGGTGCTTGGGTGCCCTAGACGGTTGGTGGTGTTCGGAGCTTAATCATTGTGGTGTAAAGCTCCAGGCAAGCGTCGGGGTCTCCAATTAGGTTGTGGAGATCGCCCCGAGCAATTTGACGGGTACCGGTGACCGCCCCCAAGGGTTGCCAAAGTGTACGGGTTCGGTGACTGCCCCCAAGGGTTGCCATTTGTACGGGTTCGGTGACCGCCCTCAAGGGTCCCTTAATGGAATCACGGCATCTTGCATTGTGCGAGGGCGTGAGGAGATTACGGCGGCCCTAGTGGCTTCTTGGGGAGCATTGTGCCTCAACACCGCTCCAAACGGAGATTAGCATCCGCAAGGGTGTGAACTTCGGGATACATCGTCGTCTCCGCGTGCCTCGGTTATCTCTTACCCGAGCCCTTTACTTATGCACTTTACTTTGTGATAGCCATATTGTTTCTTGTCATATATCTTGCTATCATTTAGTTGTTTATCTTGCGTTGTTGTAGGTTTTGTGCTTGACAATTTAACCGATATGTTTATTCCGCATTTGTTCAAGCCTAAACCGTAATTATTTTAAAGCGCCTATTCACCCCCCCTCTAGGCGACATCCTCGATCTTTCACTCGTCGGCAGTGAGGTCGATGTAGGGCGGCGGCGTTCAGAGGTGGGGCGGAGGTCCCTGGAAGGTGGGAGGCGCCTGCACCACCTCCCCCCGTGGCGACGTCTCGCGCTCCGGAGACCGCGGCGGCGTGGGGCACTAGTTCACGCCCCCCACGGCGTCTGCCATGTCGGCGGCCGTGCACGACCAGCTCCACTGCTGGCCCACCAGGTGCGGGTGGAACGCGGCGACGGGCTACTCCTCCAGCACCTCCTCGTTGACCTCCTCCTTCACGTCCATCATCTCCAGCTCGGGGAAGGCGACGTCACCGGCCGCAGAGAGGGCCAGCATGGTGTCCAGGCCCTCCCATTGGCGCTCATCGTGCGTGTTCATGGAGTCTTCCATGACATGTTGAACGAGCCAGGCCTCCTCCTCCTCCTCTGTCATGCGAGGAGGCGGTGGTGGCGACGGAGAGGGCGAAGGCGACGGCGTCGGCGTGATGCCGCGCACCCGCGTACGCCCGCGCACCTGGGAAGGGCTCGGAGCAGGCGCTCGGCGCTTTGTACGTTGCCGCCGCGGGCCGGACGAGGTACCGGCAAAGTAGGACACACGCCGCACGTCGTGCTCGTCCCGAAACCATGTGTCCCAGAGAGCGGAGTCGACGGCGTACCTGGGGTCGTAGTAGAGGTCGTCTGTAACACCCCCTGTATTAAGCTACAGTGATCACCCTTTTGATGAGGCCATGTCATCATGATTAATAGTGCATAATCATCATTAGCATCATATTGCATTTCAACTCCTAAGCCAAATTCAAATTTAAATGAAAGTGGAATATAAAAGTTGTCCAACATAGAAACTAAAATGTCAGATAAATAACAAATATTCCAGAGACTATTCTAAAATTGAAACCAACATCATTGGAATTGGATAGGTGACTCGAACAACCTCAAACAGTGGATAAAGATAATATTTAATAACCATTTATTAAATCTGAAATAAATAGGGAATTATGTTTTGTCCAAACTAATTTTAGGTGTTAGGGGATAATGCACTGGTATTTATGAAATAGGTCACACTTTTTACAAAAACCATTTGAGGCCTAAACATTTAACAGTAGAGAAAAGAGAATAAAGAAAAGGAAAAAAGAAACAGAAAAGGATAAAGGAAACCCCCCCCCGACTGGGCCTCGGCCCAGCAAGCCACCGGGCCGCCAGGCCGGCCCAGCCGGCGCCTACTTATGCTCGCCTCCCCCTGGGGGGTGGGGGGGGGGGGGGGGGGGGGCGTGGGGGGGGGTCGAGGGGGGCAGGCATATACCAAACCTCTATCCGGTTATTCCCCCCCTCCGTCGCTTTCTCTCTCCCCCGCCATCCTGGTATCGGTATCCCCGCCCGACGCCGCTACGGCCAGCGACGCCCTTTGATCCACCGCCGCTCCGCAGCTGCGCTGATCCACTGACTCGATCGCTTGTGCCATCCCCCACCACCCCAGCGCCGACACGCCCGCCCAGCCGCTCCTGCGCCGATTCGCCAGCCCTACGTCCGCCGCGTCCTCTTCCTCTTCCCCGACCAGCCGCCTGGCGCTCGTCGCCCCCTCCCTCGGCTGGATCTTGATCGGGCGATCCCCGCATCCCTCCGTCGCTCGTCGCCCGGTCCGCCGTGACGCCGCCGGCCCTCGGAGCCCGCGCCTCCCCGCCGGCCTGACCTCGTCTCTCCGTCGCCTCGTCGCCGACTACCTCCGTGCCCCGACGTTCCCTCGCTCGGAGGCCCTCCCTCCGTACGTTCCTCGTCCCTCCCCACGCGGCCCCTTCCCCGCCCCGTCTCCGCCCGTCCCGACGCCGTCGCGAAACCCGTCGCCACTTACCTCCGCCCCCTCCGGACTCCATCCGACGCCGGCCTCCCCGTCGACCCGTTCGTCTCCGTCGCCCCACCCCGAGCCCCTCCTCGCGCTCGACGCCGACGCCCCCGCCTCTGACCCCGTCGCCGACTCGCCCCTCCACGAGCTCGAGCCTGCTGCCCTCCTGCGAATCTCGGTGAGGCCCCAGCCTCCCCTCCCCTGCCCCGTGCACGCGCACCGTCTCCGGCCCCTGCCTCGCCTCCGCGGTCCCCTCTGCCGAAGCGCACCGCCGCCCCCGCCCGCACGCAGCCCCCACGCCGGCGCCTGCCCCCAGCGCCTTCCTCCCCCCGCGTCCGTCCTCTCGCCCCGTCCACGGTCCGCTCTGCCCCTCGCTCCGCCTCTGCCCCTCCGCCGCGCACCCCCGGTCCTGTGCTCCCCGCATCCTTCCTCCTTGCAGTCTGTTCGCGGCTCGGCTTCCCTTTGACCCCCTTCCCACCCGCGCGGACACGTCCTGCTCTGGACGCACGACGGCACGATCCGCTGTGCCACTGTCCAGTGGCCCCCCTCCAGAACGTTTTAATAAAGAAAAAGAAAGGAATAAAATAAATATTAAAATAATTAAAATATTAATTAATTAGTTAATTAATCCTGATTAGGTTATCTAATTAACTATTAGCGTTAATTAAACAGTAATTAGTAATTAACTTAATTAACTGCTGACGTTCAGCATGATGTCATGCTGACGTCATCAATCACCTGTTTCGGATAATGTTGAATTAAATAATTAATTAAAATTTCAGAATTAATAAAACTTTAGAAAATCATATCTTTTAAACCGTAACCTCCGATGAAAATATTTTATACATGAAACTTGCTCAGAACGACATACGAACCCAGAATACATCCTCCGTATTCCCGGTCAGATGCCCGCAGTTATAAGAACGTTGAACATTAGACCGATTTCGATAAATGAATAGTGTCCAACCCTAATTAAATAATATCCGAATAAATTCCTAAATTAACTAAATCGCTAGTTAGGCTGTATATCACCCTGACCCTGTCGTTTAGACATGTCTTGCATCCCTGTTGCATTATTGCCGTGTGTTTACTGTTTTCTTCCCCTCTTTCTCTTCGGTAGACACTACGAGACCGACCAGCTGCTGGTGCCCTCCGACCGACTACGTTGTTGACACCCCTACTTGCCAAGCAACCAGGCAAGCCCCCCCCCCCCCCTTGATCACCAGATATCGCCTATTCTCCTCTATACTGCTTGCATTAGAGTAGTGTAGCATGTTACCTCTTGCTTTTCCGTTAATCCTAGTCTGTGCATAGCCTGACCACTGTTGCTACATCTGTTGATACCTTACCTGCAATCCAATATACTTATTATAGGATAGCCTAGTTTATCATCATTGGCCCTGCATTCTTGTAGTGCCCTTGCTATACTTACGGGCCTTGATCACCGGTCGAGGTGATCTACGGGTGTATCTATACATATATACATACTACTATCAGATGGTGACTAAAGTGCGTCGTCGGCTCGAAGAGTACCCCGGCAGTGTTTCACGGATTGGGGGCTGAAAGACCTTTGTCCCAACGGCCCTTTAGTGGATCTTTGTGCGAGCGACAGGGCGGTTTAGAACCACCTAGGAGACAGGTGGGCCAGCCTGGTCGCGTTCGCGTCTTACTCCTTCATAATAACACGTTTTAACCGAGATTGGATTTTGAAATCCTAGATTCTGGTCTGGCCACTGGCCTATACGCACTAACCAACTACGCGGGAGTAGTTATGGGTATCCCGGCGTCGTGGTATCAGCTGAAGCCTTCTTGACGTCAGCGACTGAGCGGCGCGCGCCGTGTTGGACCGCGCTAACGTAACCGCCGTGATCGTGTGGGTTGCTAGGTCTGCTCGCGGCCGCGTACGCAACGTGCAGGAGCGCACTGGGCGATGGGCCCAGACCCCAGAGTGCCTAGGATTAGTCCGGCGTGCTGACCTCTCTGTTGAGCCTAGGTGGGGCTGCGACGTGTGGATCTTCCGAGGCCGGGCATGACCCAGGAAAGTGTGTCCGGCCAAAGGGGATCGAGCGTGTTGGGGAATATGTGGTGCACCCCTGCAGGGAAGTTTATCTATTCGAATAGCCGTGTCCCTCGGTAAAAGGACGACCCGGAGTTGTATTCCGACCTCATGACAACTAGAAATGGATACTTAATAAAACACACCCGTACAAGTGACAGATATAACCCGGTGGTCGCTCTCTCGCATGGTGGCGACGAGAGGATCGACGGGTAGGATTATGCTTTACGTTGTTGTTTGGTTAACTTCCAACTAATCTCTTCTATTGCTTCAAGATGAAGGCTGCCAGAAGCGTAGTCTTCGACAGGACTAGCTATCCCCCTCTTATTCTGGCATTCTGCAGTTCAGTCCACCGATATTGCCTCTTTACACGTATACCATGCATATGTAGTATAGATCCTTGCTTGCGAGTACTTTGGATGAGTACTCACGGTTGCTTTCCCCCTTCTTTCCCCCTTTCCCTTCTTGCTGGTTGTCGCAACCAGATGTTGGAGCCCAGGAGCCAGACGCCACCTACGACGACTACTACCACCAGGGCGGAGCCTACTACTACGTCCAGGACGCCGACGACCAGGAGTAGTTAGGAGGATCCCAGGCAGGAGGCCCTGCGCCTGTTCGATCTGTTGTATCCCTGTTTGTGCTAGCCATCTTATGGCACCTTGTTTAACCTATGTCTGTACTCAGATATTGTTGCTTCCGCTGACTCGTCTATGATCGAGCATTTGTATTCGAGCCCTCGTGGCCCCTGGCTTGTATTATGATGCTTGTATGACTTATTTATGTTTTAGAGTTGTGTTGTGATATCTTCCCGTGAGTCCCTGATCTTGATCGTACACGTTTGCGTGCATGATTAGTGTACGATCGAGCCGGGGGCGCCACAAGTTGGTATCAGAGCCAGGTTTCGATCCTGGGACCTGTGGGTTATGGGCCCACTGGACAGTGGCACAGCCGGACTCGTCCGCGCTGTGCCCGTCCAGAGCCGGACGTGTCCGCGCGGTGGGGGGGGGGCAACGCGCGCGCGCGCGCACGCACTGGCCGAGGCCAGGGTGCGGTGGCCGGCCAGGGGTGGCGGCGAGGGCCAGAGGCCGGAGCGGG